>BLKR01000168.1:0-600000 GCA_011170035.1 Teleogryllus occipitalis | reverse complement strand
ATTATTTAAAATTTTCAATCATTACTCCCAATTCTACATAAAAAAACATTCCACTAAATACAAAGATTTCTAATCTGAAGAAAGAGTTATATATTTTAGGCACTACCTTGGAGTTGAGAGAAAGAAGAACGAGTTAGAAGGTAACGTCTTGTGACGTCAGCAAGTGAAGCCCGCCTCACAAGGCGACGGACTCACCGCACGGAAGCAGCAGTCCTCACACTCACCTGCAACAAAGAGAACACACGTCATTGAAACAACTTTCAAATAATTCATTTTTGCTGTGCATTTTTAAGCTAGCAATTACAAGAATCTTTATCTTCAGTGCAAACATTGAACAACAAGAGACAGATTCAACAAAAGGTATTTACAAAAATACTCGTATATTCATATGTAACTAAGTCTTACGCATCGAATAACAAAAAAGTCCTGTACCATTTGCTATTAAGTTTATTCTAATTAAGAATAAAAAGGTAAAGGTATTATTCCTCGCTCAGGAATAATATGTTTTCACTATTTCATGCAATGGTCAGGGATGCACGGTTACCTATCTTGCAAAGAGTCAGTGAATGCTGTGTTTTCTTCTACAACTACAAATGTTTTAACTGGAATACGGATAAGTGATGTATTAAAAAATTATAATTGTACGTAACGTCCACTGTCTACCAAAGTTGCAAAATCCGTATTATCGTCCAATTTATTAAACGCAAAAATATTAAGCAATTATTTTTATGTGATGCACGAGATAATTCATAATGAATACATTTTTTCCCTACAAACTCATTTATGATTACGTTTTATTGTTTTTGTTATTCTGGCGTAGTCGCAGCTGAGCCCGGCTAAAACCGGAGCTCATGAGCGAATATAAACAAATTGCTTCCGTAACTTAAGTTCATGCCACGCCACTGAACGCAACATTCAATATTCACAGTTATTATATTTCCCACTACTGGATATATTCACTTGTGTTCTCAATTACCGAACAAGAAGTATGTTGATCCTTAACCTTCATTTCATTTTTATTCATCATACTGAGTACCATTATGTGCTTAAAGTATGTTTCTAAATTAATGTGATTTCAAGACATTTTATAATTTAAGAGTTCATTCTCCTAAATAAATTTGTGTAATAAATAGACGGGTCGAGGAAGATACACTGCTTTCAACCGCTTGGGGTGTTGTTGAACTCATAAAGATTAGCTCACGCATTCTTACGTATCACGTGCGTTACAAACTGATATATTTTCGGGCATGATATCAACATATACGAAGGTCTAGTTGTGTTTCATAAATTATATTAGATGAATAAATACCCTGTTATCTAAGTTCTCCAGAATCGTCAGAAGTGACAACTTGCAAAAATAGATACGAAAACATGATATTCAAAACACCATTTCACTATAAACATGACATGACGATATCGTTTGCCAAGAAAACGCGTGTTTAGAATGTCTAAACGTGGGAAGAGATATATTTCATTGCGAACAACTGCACGTTGAATGCTTGGGTTGTAGTCGTGCACGACTAGGAATATACCCTCCCACGCCCGCATAATGATGCTTTTGAATACACAACACATGGCCCAATGAAGAATTTTTAAGAAAACAGAACTCGCTCCAACAGGAGATACGAAGGGGCTGATGCATACAAAAACATATAATGGCTCAACGTAAGAATTTTTAAAACATCAGTTTACGGAGCTGGAGTTCCTTTTACTTCTGGATATGGAAATTGACGAGAGTAACACTTCTGATACTTTGCTCTTCTTCTACATAAACAAGTATGTTTACTTCACTTTAAATGGAGTGGTCATCATCCAGTGGCACATTAACTTCCTCTAAAAGCAAAAACAATGTGGAGAGAAAGTTTTCAAAAGTTGAAATAAGAAGACAAACTTTAATAGAAGCATCTGTTACAGATGCATATTTACAACACATTTCTAAATCAAATAATCATAACCTACCTGTGTTTTGTGAGTAGTTAAATATTATGCATTTGCGCACCCCTGAATATTAAAATAAGTTAGAAGAGTCACAAAATATGATTTTGTATTCGGTTAAAATACTTTCTCAAGGGTAAAGGTGATTTAATAAAAATATTTAAAACTATGAAATAGTATATTAAAATTAATTTTGAAGAGGATTTTGGGAATATAAATTAAAGTTGACTCAAAACTGTCTTAAAGTGAGTATTATGAAGTATTTCAGTGTTTTATCACGTGCTTCTTAAAATGTCTATTTAACGTCTCTTCTCTGAAGATCAATTGTGGTCTGACGCTCAGATCCCAACATTTTTAGATCACGCTTATCATTCCCGCGAGTACAGTCTGTCAGTAACTCAGCCACATTCCCAGTTTTGAAAAGCAGGTCATATTACTCTTTTGTCTAAACGCCTCTGAAACTAATTTATAATTTTCAGACAAAAAAACTTATAAAAACTTTCAAGTCATTGGACTTTTACATTAGAAATACAAAACACGTGAAAGATTATGATGCTCTAGTTGGGGTGGTCCCAGGTGTAGTGATCAGATCTTAAATCCAGGATGATTCTTAGTAATATGTTGTAGGCAAATCTGGTTTCCGGTCACATTTGTCGGAGTACTTCCTGTCTCCCTTCTCTCATTCTGTCATTCAAATCGTGTCATCACCACAATCACCTGCTCATCAAATCATTCACCTCAGAAACGACTGAAAATGCTTAGATAAATAAATTACTATTTTATAAATTAAATAAATACTTTTTTAACACATGAAGTGTCGAATGAATCATTCTTGGAAGAGAAGCAAATGGGAGTGTTGAGGTATGTATCAAAGACCGTCTATAGAAATATTTCATAAAATAAAGTCAAAAAGAGTCTCATCTTCTCCAACCCGCGAATTCCGAATCCCTCTCCCACACGCGATGGAACAAATCGCTAACGGAGACGTCTGCCTGGGCGAGAAGCGGCGCGGCTTCGGCACGGGGGCGTGCCTCGGAGCGAGAAGCCGCTGCCGCCGCCGCCCTGTTGTCTCTGTTAAACCCACGCTAAACGGCGCCATCGCCAGCAGCCGCCGAGGCCGCCTCGCCGCCAGCAGGAGGCCTGGGATTCGAGCCCCGCTGGCGTTTTGTATTCAAATGCGGCAGTGCCACCGTTTCCATCCCGGCGCGCGATCTGCAATGCATATGCGACCCGGAGCATGGCGCCCAGCGCTTCACGCCTCCTCCGGCCCGCCCCGCGCCACCCACGCCGCCCCCGCCTCGCGCACGCACAGCGACACGGACGAAGGAAAGTTTAAAAGCAGCCCACAGGCCTAGTGATGAATGGTATATTGTGATGACACCGGAGGGGTGGACCTTGAGGACTTTCACAGTAATGCCCATTGCGAATATATGATTATGATAATTATGAATATGTTGTAATAAATGGCCAGCAAGATGCAGGTTGAAAACCGCGCCCCACACAAATAATCTGTTATGGAACTGAGAATTATACTATCGAATTTCAGAACTGATAGCAAGTCTCAGAAGACATGATTTTGTTTAATTACTTTATATCTGTTTTCAATACACGGTTGAATTCGGAGGTGCAATTATTCTGGAAAGACTTGTAGACGTGAATTATTGAAGAGATATTAAGCAAGTCACAGCAAATACAAAACTACGTACTTATTTTAGTAATATCAAATGTATTATGCCTGCCTCACAAGATGAAGCAAGAGATTGATAAAATATTTCAAATACGTATACTACTCTGAAGCGAATTGGGAAGATTATTATAAATGTTTTTTCAATTATCAGTAAAAACTTCTCCGGCACGATTTTAATAAATTTATTGTTTTTTTAATAAAAGTAGAATAAGTAACAAATTTGATAAATTAATATTTTTGTGTTGAAGAAAACATTTTAAAAAATCGCTTCGAAATAATCCTGTATGATATCAAATCAAGTCTATGTTTCCACGAGTTATCATGATTCGGGAATATTTTCGAATGGTTTTAAGGAAAAATTATTTTGATATAAGAGAAAATGTGCGGAACTAATAACTTTTATCTCCGATTATTTCATCACAGGCTATTTCTAACATATTGGTCGTATTTTGATATTATCTTCATTTCATATAATGTATGTAACATTATCTGACTGTGCGTAAAGTATTCTTTTCTGAAAACGTGTGACTTTGGAATGTAAGTTGTACGAACGTAAGTTTCTCGTACATGAGAAATTCAATGAAGAGAAGCGCTCAGCGTTCCCCTCGCATGAATGCGAGTTCTCAAACCCGAGCTGCTTGAACACCGACACTCTACATTCCAAGAGAGCCTTAAGCACGGCACTCGAGGAGTCGCTCGCCCGCTGAGGGCACCCACCCCGGTAATGAGCTACGGAGCTGGGCGGCCGGCGCCCCGCTCCTCTGCTTTTCAGCGCCACCCCCACCGCCCACGCTGCTGCCACCCCCTCTCCTGCAGCCACCCGCATTCGGTGCTGCGTTTCCATCTCTGCTCCACCACGACAGTCTCATCTTGTCACAAACCACACCGATACCTATCACCCTTCAATTTACCAGCACTGCTATTATTGTTTCTACCCCTGAGGTTCCATCTCCACCTTCACCACGTCCTTTGCCGTCCCCGGCTCCACCACCCCTGCCGGCGCAAGAATGCGCATATTAAGCAGCGAAAAAGGACGACGACGCCCGGCGGGCGGTGCGATGGGGCCCGCGCCACGGGTGCCTCCAGCGCGCGAAAGCCCCGGGTGGCGGCGGGCGCCGGGAGGGCGGCGGCAGCGGCGGCGGCAGCGACGGAGAGAAAAAATTGTGGAATAATTTATGAGGAAAAGTTAAGGCGAGGAGGAGCAGTGGCGGCGGCGGCGACGCGACTGCAAGTAGTGAGCGAGCTCGCAGGGAGGAACGGGGCAAGTGGAGCCGGGGAAGAGGGCGCGGGCAACGGCCCCGTCGACAGTCGACGATCGAGCTCCGCGCCGCCGGAAGGGCCCCGGGCGACGGGGACGCGGGGAACGACTGTGCCGGGTCAGGGCTCCTCTTAAGGCCCTCCGCTCCGAAGGTTACAGCCGATCACCTGCCGCGATAAGCGTATGACCTTTCATTATTTGTGTACAGAAATACTCGACTCCCTCGAAATAACATGGCAAGAAAGTAAACCTTGAGGTTGTACGAAATAATTACACACATTTCATTTTTTGTACTAACTATATCACGGACATATATTACACATTATTGGTAAGAATATTTGATCTTAATATTCAAGCATTCCCTTTCTACCCTGCAATTTCTGAATTTCAGATATTGCCTAGAACAAATTACTTAACATGCAATTTGTAACAAAGTTATATTTTCTAGTTAAACAAAATATAAACAAATTCATTCCCTATTAATATTGATTATCTAATCAATTAGAGGCTGACATTTAATACATATTCAGACAGAAAACAATTTTTGGATAGAGCATTGAGAATCAGCACACAAAAGATAACGTCTTAGAGCGAAAAAAGACCCCACTGAACTTTACGTCATTCTGTTTAGATGAATTTGATTACTAAAACATATTATAACAAAAATATGATATTGTATGGATGGGTATTGTTAATACAATAAAACGAAAATAGTAGGTTGGAGAATCTTTTAAATTCGAATACGCGAAAATAAAAATCATTTCAGTTGAATGAACGTTGGGAGAAGTAACAGGTAAAATCCTGTGTGTCCTTCGGCAGTCAAAACATTCAAAGAGTCTTGAGCTGCTGTTTGAAACATGAGAACTCCGGTGAGGCCTCGAAAGCCCTATCCGCCGCCTAGGGCCAGCGACGACGGCGGCGGCGGCGGAGGGGGGCGCGTCGAGAACGGCGCCCCGTGGGGACCCACTTGCGTTGGCCGCGAGCGTCCCCGGGGGGCGGGAGCGCTGGGGGCGGGGGCGGCGACGGCGGCGACGGCTGCGCGCGACAGAGAAGAATCGCCCGCGGGCTTACTGGGCGTCTGCGCGGCCGAGTCGCGGGTTGCGTCCCGCCGCCGGGGGAGCTGTGGGTCGGGGCGATAAGACGCCTCCCGCGCCCGCGCCCGCGCCCGCGCCCCGCGCCCTCCACCGCCCCCGCGCGATCTGCAAGGCCCAGCTCGGGGCGCCGCGCGGGCGGTGGGCGGGCGAGAGAGCGAGCGAACGGGACGCGCGTTCTTACCTACCTTGCGAATTTTTTATCATGCCTGGGTGTGCATAAAATATGCTGAGGCGAGTGTTATGCGGGAACGGGGACGTTCGCACGTATCCGCGGGTGGTCGTTCGCGACAGGGTGCAGTCGAAGCGAGGTACCGGTAATCTGGGCCAAAGAGCTCAAACTCCAGCAAAGAGTTCAAACTACAGCGCTTCGCTTGGAAGAATAAAGTCGTGTAAAAGTCGCAATGTGTGTTTGCGGTCTATAAAATGCAAACAAACATGATTTTTCACACCAATGTAAGAATATATCACTAAGACGGTAAATATAAATCCATGGGTGCTTCACAGGTCTTAAAAAGCAACGATCTGGTAATGTAAAAAATTGCAATGGACCTTAACAAATAAAATGTAAACACATGCGGTGATATCAAGAAAACATTCTCTAAATTCGAAGAACTAAAAGCATACTCTGATGTGGTAGTGTTTATCACAAAAACCTTTAGACGCGATGACTGGTAACAGCAAATCCTTACATTTCGACAACCGACTATATAAACAAACAGTTCTCTGAAATAACAATCGCAGGGAGCAGTTCTCGCGAACACAAGCGGTCTAAAATGGCCAGCAAACTGCGGGAGCTTGTTTAACTTGACCTACATGCAAACGCCCTCAGCCGGAACGTCCGCACCGTAGATAATGCACACCCTGAGAAAGGCGAGGCGCTAGAACGCTCGAAGGGCCATATTTCGCTGCTTGAGAAGGAGGCGGCGGCGGCGGCTGGGGCTGGCCGGCGAAGGTAGCAACGGCGTTCGCAGTAGGCATGGCGGCGGCGGCGCGGAGGACGACGACTTGCGAAAAGAAGGAACGCTCCTAAACGCGGTGAAGTTCTAACACAATAAATTTGCTTCTAGTTAATTAGTAAATCAGATATGTAAGTATAACGTATGCTGCTTACGTTTGAAAGCTGTATCTTTCTTTAACCATAGTCTTGATGTTATTGCCAAAACATGACGGTATTGTTATAAATCGTTACAAATATAAAGCTATAAATTTCAATTTTGATTAGGAAATAACTGGAAACGAAGAGGTGCGTGGATATACAAACAAAAATATTTTTTTAGAGAAGAATAAACAAAGAAGAACAATTCCGTTGACAGAACAGACAAATGAAATGGTAAAAAATGTCTGAGTGACATGACTGAGATGGTGCAACAAAGCAGAGGTGAACTAGGAGGAAGGTCTGTAGTGTGAAACGAGACCGAAAGGGGCGAGGAGGGGCAGCGCGAGAGTGGGCAGGCTGTGGGGTGGCGAAGGCGGCGGTGGCGGTGGGGCGCGTGCAGGGGTTCTGGCGATGGATCGCCTTCCGATACTCCGCTCGCACCTTCATTACTAGCTCTCATGCATAAACATGCGCCACGGAGCCGCCCCCGCCGCCTCGGCCGCCCCCACCGCCGCCGCCGCCGCCGTGCATTATCAATTACGGCGAAAACTCCGCAATTTTAACCGCGTTTATCCGGGCGCGCATCATATCTCAGCCGGCGGCACCGCTAAATCACCTTTATCCAGCCGATCTGGCCGCGGGGAGCGCTAGCGGCGCACCGCCCACTGCCCGTCGCCGCCCACCGCCCCCGCATCGCCATTGGCGCACACGCGCCACGCCGCCCCGGGCGATCGGCGGCGAACGCTACATCTTGAGCAAGCGTGTGCTCTTGCAGAGCCTTCAAGCGCCTCGGTCACAGATCCCACGCGTGTGAGCATCCGCG
This sequence comes from Teleogryllus occipitalis, assembly GCA_011170035.1. NCBI lineage: Eukaryota > Metazoa > Arthropoda > Insecta > Orthoptera > Gryllidae > Teleogryllus > Teleogryllus occipitalis. The sequence goes on along the minus strand of BLKR01000168.1, from coordinate 592,107 downwards.
TGCGTCGGGGATTCGTGTTACATTATAGATTGCGATTTGAATTGACGTGAATGCATGTGCTAAACTCGACGTGATTCTAGAGAGGTTTGCCTTGAAGTATAAGAACACTTGCAGATAACCGGAATTCAAAGTACAGTTGCCAGAATACGCTGCACCCTATTTCACCATGCTTTTTGATAGATGTAGATGAGATGAAAATAATTCGTGTTTGAATAAAAAGGAATGAGTATTAAATTGCACTGTGTTGAGGAAGTATTTCCGCAGAATTCGCATGCAATGATATAATAAATCATGAAACTCGCCTCTTAGCATAAATGACTGAGCTCGCGAAATTCAGCTCCTTCAAAACCAAACATGGTGGAGTCTCATGAAATGTACCTATATCATCTCACCATCTCACCGGAAGTCTATATCGATTAAACTGCTTTTGCACAATGTTGAGGGAAAGGTATAATATCAACAAGAGTCAACTTCCACAGAGTTTGGAATAATAGTTTTTTAATAAAACGTCATCAGAGAATCGGTGGGTTGTAAATGAAGCCCATGTCCTCTTAAACTCTAAACATAAATACAAGAGTTAAGTATTTTTAAATAATAACCAAAATAATGTTAAAAAACATATACCGTTTTGACTAGTACGTACCCAGAATATTTCTTTCGGAGGGAGGAAGTACAGCACGCTTGTTGTTTTCTTATAAAGAATTTTTCACTTATGCTGAATATAAAATGTATTTTTATTTGTTGACTTAGAGTTAATATAAACATAAAATGACATATTGACGATTCACTTTCATTACTAAGTAAAAGCTACTTTTTTTTAATGTATGGCTTCTGGGGACTGAGGCCTCAGGATCCTCCCTCCCCCATTGAATGCTCCAGTTATGTCATTGTCGATGACTTACAGACAGTGTTATATTCACCGAGGCCTTTTACTTATTAGAATAATTTAATTGATAAATTCAAAGTGAACATTAAAGACAAATCAGACAAAGTTTGGCAATAAAATCATTATTGAAAAAGTTTACTACACAGTGTCTTGATTGTGCTTAGAAGAGTATGTTTAAGTAAATATATATACTGAAACATTACTTATGACACACTCGTATTGCCAAGATTTCTTCGTTAAATTGAAAGTGTCCTATTTACTGTATTCTCTTATTCTCCGTAATCTGTATTCCTCTTATTCTCCGTAAATTTATGATCGTTTCTCGTTTCATAATTCAAACTTTAATGCATTACGTTACGAAATAGTAGTTCACATTTTCCAGGAAATAGTAGTTCACAATAAAATATATGCAATAGATTTATTTTCATATTGACAATGTTAAACTGTTTCACAATACCATTAACTAAGATTAATGATATCTTTACCTTGAATAGTTAGAAAATAAACATTTCCTACATTTATATAATTGTATCTGATACTGTGTTCATGCCATCTCAATAAGACGCATGGAAGGAAGTTCCCCTGCCATCAGGTATACCCAACACCCAAGTTTGCTCTTTTAGCGTTGTATGGTTAACGGGACCTACGAGTACAAAGGGCCGCTTCGACCCGAATTGCACAAAAGCAGAGCAGGCCGAGGGCCAGTGCCGGCCGATCGCGTCACCCGCGGTCAACGAGTGACCTGAAAGAACTTTTGAAGGGCTCAAAAAGAAGTAACGGGACTTCGGCCAGAGCCAACTGTTGCATTCTGAAAACGACTTAAAACCAACCTTCAACACTGGAATCGTTTAAAAATGTTTAAATGGATTCTATTTCGTAAAACAGAAATATTTGGTAAACATCTTCAAACATTCTACAATCGTTAGTTGCTATTGAAGTATATGTCTCTTATTTTCAGTATTAGTAGTTCTCTATTCTTTATACGTTTCGTTGTATTTTTGGAACAAAAGCTTATCTCGAAACTCGAAAAAATCATTAATGAACATAGAATCTTTCGAAAAATCCTTCAAGAAAGCCGTTCAGTATGTCGACAAAGCGTCGCTAGCGAAGCTAGCAAGCGCAAAATTGTGTAATGGCATAATTATCGTGTGGAGTTTTAAAATGTTTGATGACGTCGTTGGTTGCAGTCTTCTCAACTTGTTGTTCACTTCGGTGTATGTATATCTGTTGTAAACACGTTGTTCTGCATGCCATTCCAGGTAGCTCCCAGATAAATTGTAGGAAAGTCGGTTTGTTGGCACTTCGTGTTGCGATTATGGTCGATGAAAAGTTGTGCAAAATAGAAGTGTCTTACTACTCACATCGCATTAAGATCATGTTTTCTTTAAATGTACTGCAAATGAATAGTGTACTTTAGATACTCGTACGTGCCCTATTTGATGTCTCTGTGGAAAACGCTGTTTAGAAACTGGAGTAATAGTTCTTTAATATTCAATTTAATTTTTTTGTATAATGATCATGTGAACATGTTATATTATTTGTATATGGACACTTATGTATACAATTGTATAATAATAAAGGTGTGTTAATAATTAATACTTCAATTTTTAGTGCCTCGTATTTTCCCAGCATTTCCCGAACATCTTCTGCAACCATTTAATTAAATATCATTCTTATATCTATAGGTCGCCGACGTGTGTGGTTCACAGTTATTTTAACTATTCACTTTCTCAAATGTGACTGACATCTGCTCACCTATGAATAAAGAATTTGTTGTAAACCCAACGACAAAATATCTCATTCATTAGGTAATACACCGAAGTTGCTGCCATCATTTCATCCTTCATAAAATAATGATGAAACTAAAAAATCAACGTACAGAATTTGCAACAATGTGCGCTTCTATTTACTGTTTCCCTTGCAAATAACACCGTTACATTACCTGCGGCGGTATTTCAAAGGTCCATTTACGGCGTCTCCTCAGCGAAACCACAGGTCCGATACAAAGACCGTTACGGCGAAGCGCATTTTTGTCTCCCAGACGCCCCCGCACAGAGAAAGTCCTCAGCGGAGGACCCACTTTCTAAAACACCCCTGTCCGAGAGAAATCTCGAGTTGTAAAAAATAAGTTGCAGCCCTCAGTCAAACAGTAACTTTGTGAGGGTGCGCAAGTGCTTCGATAGCAACGTAGTTTGAAAATGTTTTTAAAATTATGATATCCGTGAATAATTGCCAAGTAAGAAACAGTGGTGGTTGTTTGGCGGTTCGGTATGGTCTGTGGTGATTTCATGAAGCCGATTGCTGTCGAGGTAAGTGCAACAACCTCAATCAGACTAGGTGATTATAACGAATAAAAGCAGTTCAATAATTTCGAAACGTACACCTCGATTTCGTTTCATGTGATGTCTGATTTAATACTTGTATTTTTTAAGAAATATTTCATACTGAGAACAATGAGTGAATAATACATTACATTGGTCTCATTTTGTTTTTATTATAGCAAATTATATCATACCTCGCTATTTAAGCTCTCCATTTACGAGTACATTGTTTGATTAAATTTGTGATGGTTTTAAAAGTTCGCGAAGAAAACATTAAATTCTACAGAACAACTCATTTATATATCGCCGACGAAGAAATGTAGTTCAGTGTTTAAGGAATCAGTTTTCTTGTAAGTCGCACGAGCAGTAGCATTTACTTATATTAGAAACTGACAATTGATCAGTAACCTACAAAAATATTTCTCATTTGCTTTGAATTTATACTCCAAAGAAAATGTTCAGCTATCTGGGGTTTTAGGAATATAAAAGTGATACCTGCCACTCAATGTGTGCTCTTTCCATCGCCCTGTGACATCGGTCGGTAGAACCATCACTTGACACACAAGTGCCGGAGAGATGATAAAACGACAGCTGCCCGCACCGCTCCACCTATCGCCATCGCCATCATCATTCGGAGGTAAGCAGCGGCGGTCCCCGCTGCCACCTCGCCACCGCCGACGTTCGTCACGCGGTGCGCTCACGCGTCCCGTAATTGATTCAAATTACCGCGCCCAGGGGCTATCGCGCGGCATCTGCGCAGGCGCAGCAGCAGCGGCAGCGCGCACAAACACACGCCAGCGCGCGCGCACTCACACACTCACACACACACACCTGTAATTTGTCTAAATAGCTCAGCCGCTCCCCGCGCCGCCGCGGCGGCCTCCAGCCCGCCTGCAGGTTTTCAATTAACATCCGCGCAACCAACCAACGACGCATCCGGCAAAAAACCACATCCCGGGAGCCCCCCGCCGCTCTCCCACAGCCCCCTCCCCTTGTCAAGCGCAGGCGAGGGAATATGAAAAAAAATAATTCTCATTTAACTGCCGTAACGGAGGGAACAGAAATTACTAGGATTTTTTCTACCCGCAAATCCACTTCGTAAGTGGAGATAAACATCGGATAATTTAAGACCCTCCGCGAATCATCTCGCTCGTATCAAAAGTCGGCGCGGCTTGAGATTGCAAAGGAGTGTGACTGATTCAAACAGTTTTGCAAGTTGTTCTTTACTTCCAGGAGACTAGTTATTACCATTAGACTTTTTACTCGAAAAATACTCAGAGCACGATCCACTATAATACAATTAAATGGTTTTTAATTTCGATTATTAGTCACGAAATCGCCATTTCTAGGAAAATTCTTTTCACTTGTGAAAGATTTGAATTATATATTTAAATTTATATAATTTTTTTCTTAATTTAATAATTTCACTTTTGAAGGAGAAAAAATGATCTATTTCTCTCTTGTATTTTGATTTGTACTTTAATTTTAAACAATATTTATATACTATTGTTCACATTCTATTCATTCATGTGAACAGAATGCTTTCAATGTATTAGAAGTAATAGTTTTAACAATTGTATTATATTCTTACATTACATAGGTTTATTTTTATGTTAAATAATATAAAACTATTCAATTATACTAATTCTGCGCCTTGAAATCTACGTCCCCATTCTACGATCAGATGACACATTAGACATTCATTTAACGTACTATCGTGATCGTTTCTTGTGTAATTTATAAGTGACAAAGCTTCAAAAAATTAGAGACAGAATGCGCCAGTTACTAAAGGTTTAATGGTTAATGATATCAAATACTAACAGTTTAATGAAGAATGATATCAAATGCGACGAGCTGTATCCCTTCACTACTTCAGTAGATTCGTTATGCGTTATCTCATTGCCCGTTTCTTGTTGCTTCGCCACACATGATGGTCGACGCCGGCGAGAGTAAAACGCTGCGGACACGAGAAGCACCGGCGACGCGTGGGGCGGGCAATACTTCACACTAATAGCCACTCACCATCAATTGCACCTTCAAGGCGAAAAAGCGATCCCAACGACGTGTTTGGATAGACGTACTGCAGATTAGTAAGTAATTGGAATTACAAGATTAAAGATCCGTTTCAGACACTGGATAAAGGAGCGAGTTCGTGGAGTTACGGAGGATGTAGCCGTGTACCTGTTAGCGAACTACAAATTTCCACAGCGTTTTTAACCTTCCCTTTCGAGGGAGCTCACCATAATTTTCAACAAAACGTCAAACTCCTGAGGCCACAGCCAGGCGTAGAAAAACGATCGAGCCACATATTTTTGTGAAGGAAATTCGCTCAATTTCAGGCAATTATTTCTGGGGCGAGAGGATAGCGGCGACGTGGGCAGACTGGGAAGGGGGAAGGGGAGAGGTTGGGTAGAGCGGGTAGCTCGTTGGCGAAGCCCAGCCACAAAGGGCAGAGCTGCTGGCGATAAGACCGCGCAAAAAGCCAGTCGCGCTCTTCGACGGGCGGGTTTCGGCGCGACGCGAATTTCAAAAACCCAAAAAGCGTTGGCAGCGCGACGCTGTTTCCCAGAACGAACGTCGATCGCGTCTCATTAGAAATCCCCCGCAGTCTGCACGTGTTTTGCAATGCGACGTTCACTCGCCCAACGGAACCATCTCCAGTCTGGAATCGCAAATGCTGCTTTCTCTACTGCCTTCACCGCCGCCAAATTCCTCTCGCGCTGCTACGGGTGAGCTACATTCCCTTTAGTTGTCCCTAGAAACTAGATTCAATTGCCCCAGTGAACTAAACCGCGACCATCGTCACTACCATTGGTTTCACTGCCGTCTCCATCGGAGAAGCTATGCCGGCTCAGCGCGGCTTCTCCCTCACCCCCTCAGGCTGCCTGTCGCATCAGCCGTCTCCGACTTCTCAAGTTTCTTGCGGCTTCCGAAATCAGCTACATTGTTGCAAAGCGACTTCCCGCGTCAAAGTCGGTGCGGCCGGATTTTTGCCTGATTGTCCGTCGGCGGCTGTATATATTTCAAAATTAAACGACCCGCGCGCCGGCGACCACGCCGCCCGCAAAGGCCTCCGCCCGGTTTCTTGCTGCCGCCGCCGAGGACAATGTTGCATGGATATCAACGCGCAGCCATTTTTCAAATTCGACGACCGGCCAAGGACGCGAGACGCGCGCGGTCGCTGGACGTGACCGCTGTACCACTGCCCGCCGCCGCCGCCGCCTCGGGCCAGACGTCGTCTGAGGGGGCCCCGCCCCCCTGCGGCAACTCCCCGCCTCTTCCTTTGCCGCCCGTTTGCGGCGCCGGTGAAGTGAACGTGGTTGTGGCGGCAATGCGGTTCTTTTCTTTTCTTCCGAGGTTTTAACATTTCCTCGTGTTCCTTACAATGTAGAAAGTCGAATAATTTTTCAATTTCATGTTGTTTAGTGTTGTTTTGTAGTCTTCGTGGTTTTAAGATTCCATTAGATTACATGTTTGATGATACACAATGTTTTTTAGCACTCTGATCCTTGGTCAGGTGCACCATAATAGTGAATGTTTCTGACCAACCTAACAGCAATATCAGTTAACAATATAAAAATGTTTTATGTATTATTTAATTCCGCTTCGACCTTTCATATTTCTAGAAAGAAACTTCTTTGTATTAAAATAACTTTTATATACTGAGAAAGACGACAAAATGGACCATCACCACGGACATGAAAAAATATAAATTGTTTTCAATGATATTTCAAAAAAAAACATTGCCTCAAGAAATATATCCATAGTCACAAATTCTAACATCAATATACAATATATTCACTCAATAAAGAGCATAACATAACACGCATTCTGAGATACATCAGTTCATTGTGGCAAAAGAAAAGTTACTTATCAGAAAAATTGTGATTTTGCAAGAAGGTCGATATTACACTTAGTGGAGTTATTTATTTCGCGGTCAAAGACGAAGCGTTTTACTCTGCAAGCTATACCTCAAATTTGCCACATTGAAATAAGTGAATAAATGCCTTAAATTAGTGTGTTTTCACTAGAAAAGATTTCATAACTGTTCACAAGACATCCAGTACATACAGTCAACACTTCGTCATTGGCGGCAAACTAAATGACTCCAGTGAAGTTAAAACCATTGTACTCCAAAATCATGATTTTTTACATGTGATGTGTTTTCTTGAACATTGACATTTTAAAAAAATATATGTCGCCCATTTACCTCTCACAATTAGCATATTCAACTGAAAGTAAATTCCATTGCCTACAAATTAAATAAATAAAATCAAATTGTTAATATTGAAATATGTATTTCAAGTACTTGATTTATAAAACTTTAGGTCTCGGAACAGACTAAAAAATAATCATTAATTTAATAGAAATAGTTATATATTTAAAATATAATTTAATAATTATTACCGAGGAACCGTAACGGCGTTCCGCCAGAAATCAAGCACTGTATATTTCAATACCATTTCAGTAAGATTAACGTCAACTGAGAAAACGTCCGTTTTGAATTCTGTTGACGATTATCCCTCAGAATCATTCTCAATATTCACATTATCTGTGAATATCAATTTCCAAAAACCCATTATTACAATATAATAAAAATGCGGAAAGCCGAGGACCCAAACAGCTTTCCCCCATAAATAAGCGCCGTGGCGTCGGGGCGCCATTTCACGGCGCCTGGCGACGGCCATGACCGGCGCGCAGGTGTCAGCAGCTCGTCGCTCAGTGCGGCGCACGCGGCGGTGGCGGAGGCGGGGGCGGAGGCGGGGCGGGGCGGGGCAGCGCCTGCCGCCGTCACGTGACAGCTAATCTCCGGCTAGCGCTAATTAATTCGGAGGCGGCGGCGGCGGCCGCGGCGGGCGTAACGAGTCGCTTCCTGCGCGCGCGAGCGAGTGAGCGAGCGGGCGATCCGCGCCGATAACGTGCGCCAGCCACCGAAGCCGCGGGGGCCGGTTCTGGGCCGGGACGCACCGCCTCGCCTGGACCTCACCTCCGGTGCAAAGACGCACACAAAGGCTTTACAGGGGAGCGCAATTGCAATGCACACGGAACAATTTCACTCGCGATTCGTGTTTTCGACCGTGGTCATTTGTCTGTTCTCATTTTGAACTTTTTTCGTGGTCGAATATCCTAGGTAGATGACATTTCGCACTGATCCTCTTAAAATAAGCTCACGGTAATTTCCTTAAGTCAATACCAGACCATTAGTAGAAGAATACTGCTCTCTTGTTTACTGTTCCTTGTGTTAATAGTGTTCTTCGTATTCGGCAGCAAGCATTCTTAAAATATTCCTGTTTATATTAAAGAACAATCTTTTTGCATCTTTTTTCTCTCAATATTTCAATGTAGACCACACGTTTGTAATTTCGTTGCAATGTTAAAATTATAGACTCAAAGTTTCAAAGGTATGTATTTTTCTTTTTCATGAAGCGCATATATCTATTTTGAATATCACGTAACGTCGATCACATGCGGTATCAAATGAAATTACTTTAAAATATTAAATAACAAGTGTTTAGTATATTTAAAATGGTACAAAAATGCTTCACAAACAGACTATATAAGGCGTAGATGTTCTCAGGCGAAATAAATGGTAAAAAGTGAGTCTGAATTGACAATAGAAAAAACGGAGATTTCTTTCATAATTTTGCTGATGTGGTGAATACGTATAGAATGAAAATTTTAAGCGTAAATGGCGCAAATTTAAGGCATCCAGGAAATTAAGGAGCAATAAACTTATTCTAAGAGTCCACAGGGCCCGGCAGTTCAACACGAAGGGAGCGAATCCGGGTCGCAGCCGACCCGTCCGACGGGTCCTGGCTCGGTCGCAGTCGTCTGCCGGCGACTACACGATAAGCCAGGCGGAGGCGGAGGCGAGCGGGCGGGCGGGCAGGGCGAAAACCCACACGCGGACGAGAACCCCGCCCGTGGCGACCCCACTTTGGCTCTATTCTCTTCCCTGCATCGTTCTTCACGAACCAATGGAGAAATCTGCAAAGGCATTTACGCAAACTGCACTATAAAACTTAAATTTAAATTCTTCGTTTACAGTAGAATAATTAGAAACATCTTGCGACTATCTCGATATTAAACCTGAGGTTCACAGGCGTGCGCAGCCTAAAACTATTAGAGCGCCAACAAAATTTCTTAGTCCATCATTTTTTATTTTTATTTTCCTATGAAATTTTTCTTGAACAAGACTATTGTCAGTCAACGTTTGAATTTTGAAATTTATTCTTATGCGATTGTAGGTATTGATCGACATTGTTTGAGCATATTTTGATATAGTTTCGTATATTTTCGACATTTTGAGCTATTTTCGGCCGATTTTAGAATTTTTGTCGCATTTTAAGCTGTTTTCACTAGGGAATCCAGTCCAAATTGGCTAACTATTAAGTGTAGATTTGAAATGAGTAGAAATGTCTTGTCGTTTTCGTCCAGATCTCGTCCTTCATAGTTTAGGTGCAAAATGTGCAATTTCCAATGTTTTCATAATTTTTAGAAAATGTTCATAATTATTCAAATATTTCCCTTTCCAAATGTTAGGGGACGGGGTCACGCGCCACCCTTGTGCGCACACCCCTGCTGAGTCTATATGTGTACATTGGCACTCTTTTGCAATTTGAGATACTTCTTAGCATTAATTTATTTTTTTACATAGTATCAAATTATTTTAAAATTCACAAAAACTATAAAAAAGTCTGTACAGTATTTTTCACATCAATTACTTTTTTAATGGATAAGAATTACTTGCAGATTGACAGTGAATAGAGATCTAATGCATTCAAGTCATTTGCTTCGCTGACACAAAAGTGAAATGTCTTCTTGAGCTCATAAGTGCGAAACTTATGCAATTTTCTTTTCTTTGTTAGTGTTGCACTGACAAAATGAAGTCAGTTTAATATGAAAACAGTATCCTGGAGCGACTTGGTAATGTGGAAAAGAAAAAAGGATATCACACAAAGAAAATTAACAAATTACTAATTTAATCTTTCTCTAGGAACTTTAATTAAAAATAGCGCTTCGCATAGTGTACATTTGACTGATTGTCCAAGTCAAATTTACAATTAACTTTCTTGGAACTGTTCTTTCAAGCTTTTAAAAAACAACATTATTCCAGGTATTTCTTGGCAGATTTATGTCGCCCATATACGTTGCAAAGGCCAAGGCATCACTCACTTGTAACTTATCCAGTCCGTAAGACAAATGATATGTGGTGACATAATGGCCACATTAAGCAAATACTGCAAGGCGACACGCTTCACGCTCTCTGGCGCCAGGCCGCGGGCGACGCGCACGCATTCCTGAAACGCGCGTTTTACCGCCTCCGAGGCCACCACCGCGCCGTCTCCCCCTCCCTCCCAGGCCAAAACCGCCTCTCTCGCACCTAGCGCAATCTCTGCGACGTGAAACAGCTCTCTTCATCAGCTAAATACTACAAATCTCTCACTGTTCATCATCGTACTCAATTGTGCCTGTATTTATTTATTTCTTACATGTGTTGTCAGTCTCTCTCAATACAGAACTACGAGTACATCAACCTAAATCTTAAAATCTTTCAATTATAATGTATCTTATCTTTTTGACTCCGAGAGGATTATTTTTCGTAATACTCTAGGCCACTCTTATATCGATATGACATAACCAAACAGAGGAACGAAAAGATATTGCTAACTGTTTGGCCAGCGTCCGTTAAGAATTTAACAGTTCGTTAAAACAATTGATTATCTTTTCGGTTTAAAAACTTCAACTGAATTTGTTTTTTGTCTCTATATCAATCTAACGAAGTTAATAACTATTACATTCAAATAACAAAATAATGACGAATTACACGTTTCTTAACCCCAAGTTGCCCTGCATTGCTTTATGAGCGTAATGATACGACGCTTGTCCGAGGAAGAGCATGGACGTCAACTGCATGCGCTAGACAGAAATATCATCGAAAGGAAAATAATTCACAAGAGAATGAATTCTATAAGGATGAAAATACGTCGTCGAATGAGATGCGATAAAAAACAGCAAAAAAATATAATTTTTTTATATCACTCCCTGATATTTGAACGACAAAAAATATAGTTTCTTTCCTTTAAACATGGATCGGCTCAATCATATCAAAATAACTCTCATATTAATTAGGAACTCTAAAAAATATTATAAGTAAATTGGTCATTTTATAAAAGCAAAAAAAGTATGTAATTTTACTATAAGTAGAAATACGTTTATGTAATAATGGCATGTAGTTTTTGACCATTTTTTTCTTTATAACTTAGAATCAATTTACAGCTTGAGAGCTCCTTATTTCGAATACGGACAGGCACTTCAACCAATATGAACCCGTTTGCTCCTTTGAGCACCATCAAACCTGCCTTGAAGTTTGACCGGGTAAGCTGGCTCAACGTGTGAACAGTCCCCATCCCCTTTCCTTCACCTTTACGAAACCACCCCTGTTGCCTCCTCTACAACGCCGCCTGTCTGCCACCACTTCCACCGTTGCAGGCGTCCTAAATCACGCCCGTGCGCGACCTTGGCGGCGCGGGGGCAGGCACGGGGCAGATAGCATCTGGGCGGCGGGCAACCACCCCGCGCAACGACCACCCCCAATTTGCGCGCCGCCGCCAGCGCTGACTTTTTTACACAAAGCCACGAGGCCAGGTAGGCAGGACGACGGCGGGGGGCGACACGACGTCGCGTCGCCGGGGAAGTTTCTTTCTTAGCCTCGTACAAGAGGCACTCTCGCACAACGGAACAAGCGCACACCCTCGTCGAAAACTTTGTGAAGCGTTCCCATACCAGTGTATGCGCAGAAAACCTCGGTAGGTCGTGCAAATTCCCTCCGAGGAAGTATAGCTGGAACATTTGTAGAAACATCAATTTGCGTCTTAAAGAATTAACTTTCAAGCCTCGGAAAGTATGGCAAATTTTATCTGTGGGAGTTCCTCATCCAATTCTTTATTAAATTAAAAAGTAAGTAATTTAATTATGTTCCCAAAACACACATTCATAATATAAATTACACTAATTTCAAACACTTTACATGAATTATGCATCTCAAAAATGATAACATTTCGAATATATTTTCAAAATAATATTTCAAGTTCAACAAAAATATTCTCAACACTTAAAAGACTGTACTAATACATTACCGCAGGGGTCAAATGTCGTCTTCGAGCGGCACTATTTCACGCAAAATACGGCGAACCCCCGAGTGAGAACACGGCCATCTCCCACGGGTGTCGATAAAGTGACTCCTGCTAAGTCTCCTCGCGAGGGAGACGGACGCCCGCGTGGCGTGCCAACGCGCTATATAGAGTCCGAGAAAATTATGGACGTCACAAGTGGAACTCGCGAGTACGAGACGGCCCGGCGGCGGTGGCGGAGGATGCTGAATGAAATATGACGCACACCGCGGCGTGGCAGACGCCGCCGCCGCCGCCGAGACGCCGACGCCGGTGCGTGATAAACGGTCCAAACTCCTCGGCCCGGGTGGGAGTCGTCCGACACGAAGACCACTGCGAGGAGAACGCCACGCCAGACCTTCGGCTGAGGCCTCGCCCACGCCCGGGCCGGGCGGAGGGCTGGAGGGCGGGCGGTGGGCGGCGGGCGGCGGCGTCGCGGGTCAACTCGGAGCAGATGAATGGCGCGGACGCTGAAATGAAGTCGTCGAGAGGCGCGTCATTGCTCGGTCCCACCGCCCCCGCCTGGGCCGGCAAGCTCCGCGCCGCCCCCGCCGTCGTCTTAATTAAGGGCGAGACTCAGCAGGTACACCCTCGCCCCCGCCTCTACCGTCCAAAAGAGACGTTCGCCCCCTGGACGACACCCGATGGCAGGTAGAAAACAACGCACTCGAGTACCTTAACGAGAGCCTCGGGGAAGTCACTTAAGCGGTGTTCATAAATTTCAAGTTTCTTCTTTCCTCTTTACAGAATGACTTGCAGATTATTTCTTGCGATAGCTCACGTGATGCGTGTGGCTCTCCGAGAACGCGCGCATGCGGACGAACATGCTAATTCCAAGCAGAAACTTTCGCATGCGACTGAAAGCGTCATATGGCAACAAATATGATGTTATTCGCAAACTTAATGAGTAATAAATAGTCGTATTTGTATTTATAATCAATTAATACGGGATTAAAACGGTACGAACATGAACATAATAATTTGGCAATCGGAAAATACTTCAAAATTATTTTTATTTTTTATTTTATATGAAACACTCAATTGAAAATTTTAAATGATATACCAATTGATAAAAAATGAATCTCTTATTTATTCATTAGTCTGAAGAAAAAAATCATCAAAGTCACCTTACACCAAGTATCACCTGCTCCGATAAATGTTTTAGTTTGTGGGTGTAACGACGTAATTTTCGTCTTTATCACTTGGAAGAGAAATAAACGTGAAATATTTTTAATGTCAAGTACAATTCCTTAAGATTGCGATAACAGAAAAGAAAGTAGAAACACGCCGTGTTGACGACCTGCGCGTCCGTAATCTCCCGCGCGAGGGGAGGAGGTCATGGAGGAGGGCGGGCGCGCGCCGCGCCGTCTAAGAACAAGCGGCGCAGTGGCGCTGCGCTCCCCCGGGCGGCGCGCCTCAAGACGCCCCGTGTTGCTCTAATTACCGCTGGCGGCGGCGGCGGCGGCGCTGGGGGTGGCTTTGTTCGGGGGCGGCGCGGCGCGCGCTAAGCCCCTCGTTTGTCTGGGATCAACGCGGGTGACGGCGACGCGATACGGCGCGAGGGAGCGCCTCGGTGGGGGCGGGGGCCGAGGTGGTGGCGGAAGAGGAGGTGGTCGGAAGCTCCAGCACGAGAAACAGGAAGCCCCTGCACTTGCCAGCGGGGACTGCTCTGGCGGAGGCTTCTTCCGGGCCGAAAAGGACGCGTTCCTCTTCACCTCAGACGATGTCGAATTATTGCAATAGGGGCCGTTATTCCTTATCTCCACAAAATATGCTTTCTGATCCAAGAATTATATCACTGAAGTTTAATTAACATGGATTTTGACTGACCTTGTCCAATTCTGCTGTAATCTAACACAAAATTAGTAGTTACCTCTTTATTTTGTCATTCATGAAAATTTCTTAAAATATAAGAAATATTTTGTCAATATCATTAGTAAAATTCATTCTTGAAAAAGAAAAAAATAACAAAGACTTTGTAACCTATATGCCACGAAAAATTTCATGCTCACGTTAGGTAACAAGAATGATTTGGGCAGGGTAGATGTTTTAATTTTTGAACTTTAAATTTTTATCGTCATAAAAAAAATGAGCACTGAAATCTTCTTTACCCAACAGCAAAATATTCGTAGCAATATAATAGCTGTTTTTAATTAACCCAATCACCACATTTTTAGTAATTCAAAGTACCGAGAAAAAGGAAAAAAATATTTTTTTATACCTACACATTTGTCTAATCATGCAATCCTCGTAACAAAGAGGCGTTGCTCTTGAAATCGGTTCTGGAATGACTTGGATGAGTGGGAGGCACGTGGATTACTTGGTTGTCCAGAGGAAATGCCGGTCGTCCCTTGCACCGTCTCCACATTCGCCTTCGCCGCCGCCGCCACCGCCAGCGCCGTAACGGGCGCGGCGGCCGTCGCGTTTCTCTTGTTTTCCGGGCGCGGATGATGGATCGCGGGGCCGCCGCCCGAAGGCCGACGCGCGTTCGAACGGGCCAATGAGGCCCCGCCGCCGCCTCTCCGCCTGCCCCCGCCCTCGGACCGCCGCCCCACCGCCTCCGCCGAAGGTACAGCGCCTCCGAGAAGCGCTTTCCTTTGGCCGCGCCGCAACTGACCGCTTATCTAGCAGCGCTCTCCTGTTCTCAGGATCTTCCATAAACTCTCACCCTATCTATGTGAACGTAAGAAGCACTACAACGCGAGAACAACATTCTTAGTCTCCAGTGATCCTGTTCAAGCGAAGAGACACGTTCTGCATTGAAAATCACACATAAACTTCATGAGGGCGGGCTTACAAGGCGCCGGATGTGTTTATCGATACTTGCTCTGACCAACTGAAACAGTACTCAAGCAGGAAGGTATCAACGATTGGAATCCAGAAGGCGTAGAACGAAGGAAGTAGCTGAATCAAAATATTAACTAACTGGTAAAGGAGAAACCAGACAAACTGGCTGAAACTGCATTCCTTTCCCAGCCTTGGGGAAGCCTACCTGCAGGAATACGTCACCCACTTTTTCGAAGAGTCAATATGATACATAATTACATTCTCTATCAAACTACTGGAGTTCAAAGCAATGAAATATTTTTGATTGTATAGATTTTACAGTTCGTCGATCTACATTGCATTATGAAACATAATGAAGAATGAAAAGAATCAATAAAATGTATTTAAACACAGTGAAACATATTATAACCTATAGAGTTTTTGTATGAGCTAACATTTTCTCTACCCAGCTCACGTACCTTCTCTAAGTTTCCACATGGCACTCCTCGAGGCACCGCCCTTGAGCTCGCCCACCTTCGCAACACGGGCAGGCGCGCGCGAGCAAATATTAACAGTTCCTCGGGTGCACACAAATAAATCGCGATTTCTCGAAACCCTTTAATCTGCACGGAGTGGCGATCGCGCACGGAATCTGAGACCGAGGGAGGCGCCGCCGCCGCCGCCGTCGCTGCCGGGAGAATTTTTCGCACCGCGGCTTCCGGGAGAGGAGTATAGGCGAGGGCGGCGGAGTCGAAGGGTGGGGCAGGGATGGGGAAGGGGAGAGGAAAGGAGGCAGCGGCTGCGTCGGCAGCGGAGGTAATGTAAATAGGACGTTTTTAGCTCAGGCGATGAAATACCGCGGGGGAAGAATAAATATATAAAAAAAAAGCCTTGGTCGCACGTTGGGAAGGCCGCGCGGCGGCTGTGGAGAGGATGGCGGGGTGGGCGGGGGTGGGGGTGGGCGGGGAGTGGGCGGGGGTGGAGCGGCACTGCGCTCGTTCGTCAGGCTCCGCGCGCTAAGCCGCTGTAAATTATCCGCCGCCCCCGCCGCTCTCAAGACGCGACGGCGCAATCCTCTGCCCCACCCGCACTCGCTGCTCCGCCACCCCAGGGCGCTGCGGGCGCCGCCAGCCCTCGCGCAGCACACACTCTCCACGCAGCCCTCGCGCAGCACGCGGCCTCCGAACAGGACAATCTCACCAGGAATGCGTTAATACGCAGATAGCGATTCTCTCATGAACATTCTAACCTACGCAGAAGTACTATTTGGAAGGCGGTTGCACACGATACCGTTGACGCATGAAATCCTAAGGGAAAATTGAAAAATATAAAAGTATACAAAGACTGGACGATTTGACGCACGTCCTTTTAGCGAGCGTAGTGCAAGAACAGTTTTAAAGAAAATCTAAATAAAATCAAAATGCCAAAAAAGTTTTTTTCAAGAATATCATTAATATTATACTATAGGGCAGAATGGCGAAGGATAATAGGGTGGGAGATGAAGTGGTGACACGAACAGCTTCTGTGGCGGCCACGACGGTGAGGGCGTGAGCGCAGGCAGAGCAGGAGAACCCACTTTCAAAATAATTGTATTTAAAATGTTTTGTGCTGGGAGGATGAAATAAAGTTTTCTAATTTTCAGTTATAGGCATGCATTAGCTGATAAGCATACATATTCTTAATAGATAAATTGTGATGTCAATTAAGCGAATGATTGTTGTGTATAGTACGATAATGATTTTTTTATCAATTGATTTTTTCATCATTTAATCATTACTTATTCTTACTGTTAAATGATCATCTAATAATTTGTATAACTAAATGTAACAATTAATAAATGAACGTGTGTGATAAATGCCTAAATGATTATTTAAACTAATAGAAATGAAAAGGAATCAGCAAATATCACTACAATCTAGGTATATTTATTATTTAAAAGTTGTTTTCATGCAGGTGTGTAGGAAGATTTGTACAAGTTCTGCATGAAATAGTGAGTTTTGTGTGCAAAATAGGCAATAAATGAACATTTTTCACGTCAATTGATATACATTTAAGCTACAGCAAAGTTCAGTTAATTTTATTAAATGTTGTAGAGGAATGTGAAATAGAAAAAAAAAACGTTGATGGTTATTTGTAGAAGGATTTATGAAAAAGGACGGAAATGTGGCCCAACTGATTGTTAAGGATACTTCGATTAAATAATTTCTCACACACCATAATATACCCAAGTATTCATCATCGGACACTTTACATCTCCCCATATACTTTCAGATCAATTTAATTCCAAGATTTATTTAGGCTTCACAGAGAATGTATTGTTCATTAAGTTTTAATGTGCACTGAGAGCAGGCCTCAACAGATGTCTAACGTCACCAGAATGATGCGGGATAACCACGCTCGGCTCATACATCATTCAGCAATTTAGTCAATCATAACGATTACCTGTTTCCAGTACCGTTGCGGCCCGCGGGTTTCTTCATCAAGGCAACATGCGTCGCACGTGAGGGTCAGAGTTCGTCATGAAACTAAACGGCCCACTTCTCCGAACCGTGCGCATCTCAGGAAACCACTCGTCACCGAGGGCGCAATGGCAGCAGAGGTGAGGCGAGTTGAACGCGCGGGACTGAGGCCATTTGCTGGCGGAGGGCGAAGGGCGGCAGCGCCGGCGGTTGCACCCTGACCTACTTCCTGCCGCCTCCATGCTGGCGAGGCGGCGGCGGCGGCGGCCATACTGCGCGCCCCCTCCCTTCGCCCTGGGAGGGCTGGCCCTCGCCGGGCGGACGCCCTGCAGCCGCCAGCCCGGTCCAGGGCCGCCCTCGGCGGGGGAGGAGGCTGCCGCGTGGCTCTCGCAAAGGTTGGCCAGCGGTGCCATGAGAAGGTTCACGAAGAGGAACCATCTCTTCGCTGCGAATCGTTTTGATCTCTGAATATATCGGAACTGCGATGTCCGTAAATAACTTTTGTTGAACACAATAAATTAACATGTTTATACCATGGAATTTAAAAAGTTCCGATCGTCCAACTGGGTGAGATTTTTCAATTATTAAGAAAATACAGGCAGAATTGCTTTTAATAACGATGTGAAAAGGTTTGCAATAAAGCTGAAGAGCATATTTTAAAAGAAGGATTCTTTCAATTCAATTTTCGAAATGTCGATCGAGAGAAATTATACCGAAATACAATCTTAGACATTATATTTTTATATTTTTTTTTGTACTTGAGGGTCTCACATCAAAGTGACGGTGAGTTTGAAAGAAGATTTAAATGCTTATCTATTCCTTTTTCTCCATACCAACTGAGTACTTCTTAGACGTTCCAGAGGTTCCTTTCCCACGTAAGAGAGGCTCACTCGCAATTACGAAGTGAGTACTGGATGCGTAGAGTGGCATCGCTCTAAGTGAGGGCGGAGCCGAGCGCGCGGGGAGACGGTGCGGGAGGGCGACGCGTCCGGAGGGGGCGGCGTCCGGGCGACCTCTGCGCGCGTCGCGGGGCGGCGCCGCTCTGCACGGCGCGGCGCGGCGCGGCACGGCGCGGCGGGGGCGGTAATGAGCGCGGAGCGGCGACGGCGGCGGTAGCGCGTGTTTTATTGGCAACCTGTGGGGCGGCAGCGACGGTGGCGAGTGTCGGGGGTGGCACGGCAGAGGCTGACCGCCCGGAAATGAGCGAGTAACGACGCCCTCCGCCGCCGCCGTGGCCCCGCAGCGCAGAGGCTGAGGAGTGGCGATATCGAGCGGACGCGCCGCGCCGCGCACCGCCGAACTTCCGGCGCGGGATCGGGCCCTCGTCCACTTCCGGCGATCCGTCTGGGGACCACACCGGACCCCACGGGGCTGGCGGAACGAGCTGCCGCTAAGATTTCGTTGGTGTTATTTACGCGGAGGGTCGCTTACGATTTACTCCATTAACTCTCAAAACTAATGATTTTATTATTTTGCATCATGGCAGTGGCAGTATTTTTATAGAAAGAACAAAAACATAAATATCAATGTACAAAATAACAATAATCAAAATTACAATAATATATTTGAAAAATGAAATGTAAAGTTTTATTTTTTTACCAGAAAGTTCAAACTAACTATTAAGAATCTAGAATGAAGACAAGAATCAATCAATAATTAAGAATCAGGGAAAACAGTTTCTGAGAAGTAATATAACAATGCATTGTGAATGGATAATATGAAAAACGTGAAAATTTTATCTTACCTATTAATCGTTGCGAGGAAAATAAATTAGGTGTTTACAATAAGTTGTGTGAAGGCAATTAAAATATTTTTCCTACACCTTTATAAGAATAAATCCTGTTGTCTTCATAGAAACAATTTACAATAAGAATGACGTCAAAATTTCCTAATCAATATATTTACTTGAGAATAAATTGTACTGGGAATATCCATAGCAAAACATTCCCTCTTCAGTCTCTTTCCCTCACCGCGAGCACCATCTTCGTGAAGGCGAGTTCTCTGAGAGGGTGCAGAAGAACGTGGAAAGTGTTGAAGCGTCTTCGTGGACGCGAGTTCTCTCGAAGGGCGTGGGAGGATGTGGAAAGTACCGAGGCGAATACGGGCAAGTGTGGAGGGCGTGTAGGCCAGCGGAGGGGGTGGCTTCCGCGGGCGTCATAACTCTGGCGCGGGGCCAGGGGGCGCAATGGCGCGGCAAATTTGACGCGCAGCGCTCGCGCAATCACACGGATGACCACGGCCGCAGGGCGCTCGCACCTTTTGTCCGGCCGCCGGAGCTGCAACGGCGGCGGAGGCGGCGGGGTTTCCGGGGCAACGCGCCCCACCGTCAGCGCTCCCGCCGCCTCCACCGCCACCGCCGCCGCCCCGGGCCTCGCCGCGCCGCTCCACGAGATCGATTACACTGTCGGGGGAAGAGGAGCGGCACGGCGCGGCGGCAGGAGAAGCCGTTTTTAACGCCGTTTCAGCCGGCTGAGGCGCCACTGCTGTACTCGACAATGGCGTAGCGTTTGTACAGCTCCATGGAAATAGGTTTTGCAATTTTGATGCCTATTTTTACGTTTCTTGTTCTAAATCTGTTGGTTATTTATTTATTTTAATTGATATGATTTTTTTACAAGCAGCATAAGTTCATAAAAAACCAACACCATAGGTTAATAGCGTACATTTTGTGAAGGTTTACGCATCACATTTTTAATTTAGAGTTTGAAAGACTAAGTGAAAAAGTAACGAAAACAATGTACAAGATTCATTGCACTCTACCATAATTGACCTTGCGAATTACAAGAGTAAATTCTATTTTTTACAAATCACGTTTTCTTGTTCGGAAATAACGAGTTAAACCTACGCTTTAAACACTTATTTACGTAATTGATCTTTATGCTTGGCATTAAAAACAAATTACTACTTAGAGTGGATTGTTAAGAACAGAGGAGAATGTTCGTTCCAAGTAAACAATAGATATTACGTGCCAGTGCTTTCGGGGCTTCAAATACGACAGCTGCACCTCTTACCCAAAAGAGTAATGAAAATTCGCATGCTTTCAGTGTATTCAAGTGTATTATGTACTTGTATCAATTTTTCCATATGATTACCTGTTGAACTTTCTCATTATATCCACGCACTAATCAATAATTGTTACTGACTTCAATTATTAAATCACAGTTTTTTGGGGATGGTGCCGATAGTGCCTCTGCTTCTTTGTAATATAATGTGCACCCAAGAGACGAGTGAAGGCTGTTCCCACGCCCTAGTACTATGGCCTTCTCCCCGCCTTCGCCCCGCTCTCCTCGCTCTCCCTCTCGTCCGACAGCCCAGCGCGCACGGCGCAATGAAAAGCATCCGGCGGCAGACACTGTTCACCCCCTTTCCCACTCGCACTGCTCCTGGCGGAGGCCTTAGGAATTTGCCACTTCTAACAACCTATATCGAACCGCAAGCGTTCATCGCGTCTGGCGCACTCTCTGCAGCTTTCATCCCCCTTAATTCAATCACTAACTTCCTGTAGACGTTAGAATTGTTCTAACACACTGTAGCTGACGCTAGCTCTATTTTCTACTGCTTGCTAGATGGATAATACCCCAGTTAATGGATGTTAATGTCAATAAATCAAAGATATTGTCAATTAGAGGAAAAACTCACGAAATCAAATGAAAAACAACAAAGATGATATGGCACAAAACGAAGTAAAACCTGCTATCATCTGCTCTGAGAAGTTCACAAAGTGGGAATTTAATATTCGTGAGCCCCGCAATCAAGAAGGTTGACTGGATGAATGGATTGAAAGTAATTTTTATGATCTTCGAGTCATGAAATAAATTAACTCTTCAGATACGTAGGGTAATGATACAAATGAAAAAAATAAGGAATTCTGGCAAGTGAGTTTCTAGATATCGAAGCTACACTGTTCTCATAAGTGAATTTGTAAGAATTTAGAATGAAACCTTTCACTCTTCATGTTTCACGTTAATTTAAAATAATTAATATTGACTGTATTAGCTCACAAACGACTTATTCTGTGATGCATATATTCGTTATTGTGAGTTTAAGTTTCTTGTAATTAAGTAAATAGGTTATTTTGCGTCTTTTAAAACCGACTTCAACATTTTTATTTACTGACGAACATAAATTATGACTACTCGGAATCTCAAACTGTATCGAACTCAGTTTGTAAAGTTATCTTCATCGCGCAAAAGCAAACGTAACGAAATTGAGTTGAGTCATCCGAGTGAAACTTTGGAAAGCGCCCGCAACCGACACCATCTGCGTCGTCGGAGACTTCGTGAGTAGGAAAAGGAATCGTCGGGAACCTCGCGCCTCGCCCCTTCCTCTCCGTTGCCACAGCCACCTCACGCACCATGATTGATTGATGATTCCGGGCGCGTCAACTACTATGGTCATTAGTCTCCGATAGTGTAGTGCTTGATCGGGAGGTGGCGGTGATCTTCCCCCACTAGATGGCGAGATCCGGCGCCGACCTACCGTCGACTAGCGGGGTTTTCCCCAACCAGGTATCTCCCACCAGCTGTTCACCGCCCCAGCCGGGACAAGTTCTAAGTCCCCGGACTCCCGGAATACGTGGTAGTGTAGTGCATGTTAGTGTAAGTGTGTGTGTGTAAGGAGTGACGATAGGACAAGGAAGAAGAAGAGAAGATCGCGCGTCACGCACCAATACCATTCATTTTACTTACACATGTCAGAAACAAGTTTAGAGGTTACATTTAAGTTCCTCCTCATATTCTATTTCATGATAATGTAATTGTTCATATTCTTGAACGACATTTTTTTTTCGAACATAGATTAATAAATATATTTTTAAAAAGCAGTAACATCAAAACTATTGTCTCGTCCACCATCACAGCTGCCACCTTGTCCTTTCATCCACCCCATACACCTCCGTCCACACCAACGGTGCCTCAGCTGTCGCTATCTCAGGTAATCAGAAGCTCCTCCTTTTCTTCTTACCTCCTCCTCACATCCGCCTCCCCCTCCGACGCCAAGCGCGGTATAGAGACGTCGGCCAGCACTATCTCCATCTGTCGTAACGAATAGTCGCTTCGTTTCTAATTACCGATGCGTCGGCGCTCGTCCTTTTGCGTCGCGGCGCGGTGAGTGCGGCTCGGTGCGGTGCGGTGCGCACGCGGATAAATCAAGTCGTTTCAATTAGACAGCGGAGAAATACAGCCGGGCGGAGGCGGTGGTGGTGAAGGCGGAGGAGATGGCAAGGCTGGTGCGAGAGGCTGGATGGTTGCGCGAGGACCACCGCCCACGCATCGACTCGCCGCGAGATGCCTACGCTACTACAGACAGTGGACTCTGAGTCGAGGTGCCATTTACATGTTTGCGAGTACATGATGCGGATCGTGCACCTGCTTGAAGAAGAAAGATCGAAGTATGTTGGATCAATTGACAAGGTCTAGTTTACTGCAATCAAATTACTAATCTATTAAGAGTAAACTTTCCTTGTCTATAATTACTCAAAATATCGGAACGAAGACTGTTCTGAAAATGTATTCCACTTTGCATCAAGTACATAAATATTAAATATATGTTGCTCAAAACATACATAATGCAATGAGATAACTTTTCAATTAGTTTCAATTTACAATATTCTCTGTTAACTATTTTCAGAATATAATTTCCCAAACATGCAAATAATTTTATTATCATTAAACTAATCTTATGACGCATTATCAGAGTACTACTCTAATGTTTCGTAAAACAGAATATTCCCGAGAACGGAATTGAGAGCCACATAGTTTCATGGCCATATGGCACCAATGGCTGACATGCACAACTGTAGTGAATTCAGTGTGGATTATTCAAAGTGATATCGCAAGCTGAAGACCAATACTAACTTAATTAGTGGTGATTAATCAAATAAATATTATTGAAATTAAAAAAACTAAACATATTTCTATTGTATACGCTTAGAAATACTTTCATACCTAGTAAAAATGTTTACTCTGTGCGTTTCTTGAACACAAAAACTGAAAAGTTTAAACAAAGCTTCCATAGCTTCTCTGAAAGTGCCGTGTGTAATTTTGTTGGTTCGCGATGAGTCACAACTTCTGTATTTCGCATCGGCGGAGGGGACGGGGGCGCATGCAGCGCTACGGATTGAGCCATTCATCGCAGTGCCTCGCGCGGGGTGCCGAGCAACAAAACCGCTCGCGCCGCGATCGGCACTCGCAAAGCGACCAGCACGACGAGCATGCTCGGATTCACCGCCCCCGCCTCCACGCCGCCCCGCTGCCCCGCTCCCGCCCACGCCTCGCCACGCCACGCCACGCCTCCGATCTCGCACCGCTGCAGCACGCCGCGCCGCCTCCATTGCGCCCTTCCACGACTTCATTTCCGCTTTCCTCTCAAACCCTGTCTCTTGGGACTATCTCACCTGTTTCTTTACGTGCATCTCCTACCCGCAGGTTTCCAATTAGTATCACCGCATTGCCTAT
Source organism: Teleogryllus occipitalis (assembly GCA_011170035.1). Lineage (NCBI taxonomy): Eukaryota > Metazoa > Arthropoda > Insecta > Orthoptera > Gryllidae > Teleogryllus > Teleogryllus occipitalis. Next base: position 568,047 of record BLKR01000168.1, on the reverse strand, counting down.
TCCATACTTTATTGTCATGTTACACTCTGTACTTATGTTCATCGTTCTTTCAATTTTCTACCAACTTCTTGCCCAGTCCTCAGGAACTGGGATGGGCATGCAGATGTATCATCAAGAGACGGTTCTCCGCCATCTTCCGGATCATTTTGTTTGTTTTACAGGGGACTGAACAGTTTGGTGATTTTGCAATGTAAAATGTCATTTCTCTTGTTATTTCGAGTCAAACCAAGTCAAAAAAATCTTAGTTTAAGTCAGATTTAAATTTCTTGGCTCCTTACTTTTACAGAAGAGGGCGCACTGGTATCCAACCGGAAGCATCAATTTTAAAAAGTGCTACACTAAACTTTAGGGATCTTGTATCCCCTGATCAGAGAACATCAGAACCTTTATGAGAATGATTCGAAGAAAATGTTATTTACTTTCCAATGAATGAAATGCACAAATATTTATTAGTAAATATTGAAAATATAGAGAAAAACAGAAAAAGCGAAGTTATTTTCTTTTTAATCATATGTTATTTTGATGACACGAGAAAGGAACTTTTATTTTTTCCTATTGTGTACTTTACATTTCCACGGTAATAATGAGTCTTGAATTTTTCTTATAAAATATATTTTCCCAAGTCTGTTGAGACCATTATTGCTTCTCATTAGTTCCGATATTGGAAATGGATATTTCCTGTAACATTAATCTACTACATTAGAATATATGTGTATTAGAATACCGTATACAGAGATGATTTATTCATAAACTCGTAACAAGATATACTTTTAATAGAAAATAAAGCAGGCCATCAAAAACAGTTTTCGAAGCAGCAAACCCATTCATCAACGGAGAAAAGTTTAGATCATGGATAATAATATTTTCTGGGGAAATTAAAATACAATTAGCGTATCACAAAATCTGAAACGACGACTAAAACTAAAGCGCAAAGAGGCGCAACCAGTTTCTTCTAGAGCCGTACACGACGCTACTACGTTAATCGCATGTCTCGTTCGCCATATAATGGCATTCACCCTGCGAGCCCAAGGAACGTCTCTCACCGGCCGAGAGGACGGGAGCCGCTTACTTGCATGTACAGCCGCCGTCCCCGACCGACACCGCCCGCCCAGGCCTCGGCTATGATATCGCTGTAATTAATTTTGTTTATCGCGCCGTATAAATTACCTACCGCGACGATTATGAAGTGTTGCCTCCCGAAACAATTTTCTCTGCTTAAAACCTTCACCTCGTTAGACATCGTGAGTTACACACGCCGGAAGTGAGGTAGCGGACGCGAAGCTCTCCTCCCGTACTGCAGCCCTCACGCCCCGCCCGGGCCGCGTTGTATCGCGGAATTAATATAGCTATTTAATTTGCGCCTTCTGATGAGTACGCGTTCGCTCTGAATATTCAACATGGCTCCAACCGCAACACCTTGCGCCATATTCCCATTGGCTGGTTAAGCGAGCGAGAAGGAAGGAAATTAAAAATAAAAATAAAAACATTAATGACTTTTTTTCTTGATACTGTGTCAGGTGCGTTTGCATAGTTGGGGAACGTGTTGTTTAAGCACACATTATTCACGTCCCCTAATCGAGCACGTTTCGAATAGGGGGCTCCGGAAGTGAATAATTCAAGCCGGAGTCGTGCGTTTCATTGCGTCGTGATTCCAGTATGGACGTTGGGAGACCCTGTTGGCACGGGATCAAGCAGCAATCGTCCGCGAGGCAATTGTGTCTCGTATTTTATCAAGAGCCAAGTAGGGGGAACAAATGCAACCGTCTTGGGCTATTCTTCCCCCATTCACCGACACCTCATCGGAAGACGCTTCCCCGCGCCGCCTGGCGTCAGACGGCCGAACCAGAGTCCGATACGCGTCGCGGCGAGGGGTGGCGCCTGAGCAACAGATACGGGCAGGGGGCGTCGGGGAGCGACGCGGGTGCGGCGGCAGATAGGACCGGGAGACCCACGAAGCCGAGGGAAGTTTGTGCGGACAGCGTTCTTCATTTCTTTTATGTCGCCCCCGGTGCTCATAAAAGCATTACCGTGACCGGTCCTCCCTGGCGCCCGAAACTCAATTTATTTTTTCTAACTGCGGGGAAGGCGCGCGGGCTGGCGGGTGACGAGGGGCGGGAAGGGGAGGAAGCGCTGGGAGAGGGGGAGGGGAGGGAAGGGAGGGGCGCGGCGGCGGGACGCGGGGGTGTACTTGGGATGTTGTGGAGAGGTGGAATTACTCCGGCAGGCGCTCTGCACTCTTAAGGCATTCCAGCGATGATCACAGGGGATAATCCCGAAGTTAATTAATTTTGGATGAAATGATTTTGTAGGCTCTTGATTTAACGCGCTTATTTAATGCAACTAAATGAAAGCTAATAGAGAACAGCAGTTTAATATTATATGCGCAAAATTTGATTTAGCATTTTATTGTCTGTAAACTGGATAGACTATGCTAAGGAGGAAATCAAGATGATAGTCCTATATTTGTAACTTTTCACTAAAAAGGCTGTCTTAAGAAGCTTATAAATGATGTGAAAGTAATCAGATATATTTGAGTAACAGATTATTTATAAGATACACTTATCATTCCTCAATTTTACAACACAAGTCTATTAATTGAATTATGGCTGACGCATGACTTGGAATGAACAATGGAACATTAGAGATGTTCCCTTGTACATCTCTAATTTTGGGTAAGGTAGTTCTTCTTCACACTCTCATCCCCAGTGTTGCCTCTTGAGGAGAACTTGTTACGTATATATGTTTCACTGCAAGATTCGTATCACAATTAAAAGTAGATATTCAAAATATATTTACTATATACTTTCATTGAAGTAACAAATTCATCAATACAAAATAACTGACTATTTAACTTCCAACGTTACAAACTAACCAACTTCCAAATTTATCTAACTATAATTAATTATTTAAAATATTGAATAGTGATATGTGCAAAACAAGTCAAAATTATTTTTTTATAAATATCGTATTTATTACTCAAAACCTGTTATACTTCTGTTAATGTAAATGTATATTTGTGGGAATTTACTATTAGCTTTTCGAGAAAAATTTCACAATTTTGAAAGTTTTTGAAATTCTTTCAAAACACACAACAATTTTAAAGTAGCCACATTAAAACTGGTTGACCCCTCCATATTTACACCGCATTAAAATCAACCAATAACATGCCGAGTGCAATAGGAGCGTTGTCAATGACGTGGAGGGGCGGGTCGGAGGAGGCCCACCAGAGGGCGTGGGCGGCGCGTTCGTTATCGCCGGCCCCGGGCCCCGGCGATGCTATCGGAGCGCGCGCACGCCGACAACAGGCGCGCCGCGTGGCGTGTCGAACGCGAACCAATCACACGCGCATGACCCGGCCGCGTTTATTTATTACCCAGAGATGTTTCGGAAAGATAGATATATATATTTCTCCCAACACTAGTTCCTTTTACGGATCCTGCGAAGATATTTCTCCCATAAACAAAAAAGAGCGAAGGAAAGAGAGAGAAAGAGAGAAAAAAAGGTCTACTACGTAAAAGTAACGAAACTGGTTTTTGATAGAGGCATTATTTCATCTAAGAGGGAGTTAACTCATGCTTCGACAAATCAAAAAAGTCCCGAGTAGGGCTTTGTCTAGCGCGAGGGCCCGATGGAGCGGGGGTGAGAGGGGGCGGGAGCTCGCGCCGCAGGGGACCGGCGTCGGACTCGAAGCCGCGTTCCCTGGAACGTGAGGCGAGGCATAAATAAGCAACGGGGGACACGCAGAGGCTGCGAGGGGTGGCGGGGGCTGTCCGACGGACGGAGACGCATGCGGTGTGCGACGCGCCCAAATATATGAGCCGTGCATAATTAAACGGGCCGAGTGTGTTAATATAGATTTCAGGCGGCGGAGGCGGCGGTGGTGAAGATGGCAACGCGGGTGATGGTGGTGACGGCAGTGGCGGGAGATTTAGTGCGGGCGCGCCCAGGTGCGCCGACAGGTCAATGCGGCCTCTCCTTGAACTTTCGGCCCCCGCGCCTCACCTCGCGCCATCCCTCTGTGCCCGATTCTCCCAGTCCCCGATTGAGCTTTCGCCACCCCTTCCGACCACATATCGATCATTCACAACGTCCCCATGTCGCAACTTACGTCGATCTAACATCGATCATTTAACTGAGATGCCATTTATCTCGCTACCCTCCAGAATAGGCAACCAGCGCCGCACACCCAAATGACAATAGGAAAAGGGAGAAATGACGAACCTGGTCACTGGCCACAGAAGCGGAGTTGATAACGGCGCGCTTTGAGTAGCTTCTTCACACTCTCTTGCCGAATCGCCTCACAATTTTGTTCTGCGAATACAACGAGATGGACTGGCATCTCGATCGGTTTCTGCGCTGCTCCTCATGTCTCATTTCTTTCCACGAGATGGAAGATCGTCCATCTCTTAAAACGTGCACAATGGCAAATTTGGCTTCAGTATTTATGAAAAATTAGGTGAGAAGCATCTTTCTATAAGTTGGCTGATACTAAGAAGATCCACATTCTTTGGCCTAAAATTAAGATATATTTATGCACCGATAAATTAATAAGAAATGTAACCAAGAGAACTCAAAATGTGATATTATCACTGACTAAATGAACAGAAGTTTGTACACCTTACAGCATATCTCACAATTTGAGACACACTTTCTGTTTCATAAGAGTTACACTCTCTTTGGCTATTGCACTCTACCCATAGAATTTTGCGATTAAAACATCTTAAATTCTATTACAAAAAGTTATCTATCTTTTCTTGAAAATTTAGTTCGAAGTATAGAAGTATTTTAAGTTTATCTGAAAAGATAATTCGTTTCAAGTTTATAATTCGTATTTTAAGTTTATCTGAAGAGATAATTCGTTTCAATTATTTTATGATCTCTGCATGATTATGGAATATAAAATATTCCAGATATGACACTCCATTGCAATTTTTTCTTAATATGTTGAATTAACATTGAGTTCACGCGCTGAATACGCGCTGAAATGACCTGTAAAACTTTATGTCAATCAGAATGCTAACAATCATGATCACTTAAAAAATTACACAGCAGTATTAAAACAGGTGTCATAAACAGGGTTCTGATCCTGATGGCATGTCTTCTTTTTGTTGGTGCATTCTAGTCTAGAAGTAGCTAACTAGCAAATGAATGCTTATCATGACACATAGGTGATAAAAATGTATAGTTATTGGGTCAGTTTTTGTAAATTTTTGCCATTTTAAAATTTTTAGGACATTGTTTTACCATTGTGTCATCTTTGAATTTTTACGAATTCTGTTTCCGTTTCGTGCTTTTTGTTAGTGAATGTTTCATGAATTTACAATGACACACTAAAACAAATTTTAATGTACCATCAGCTCATAACACAATTCACTACCGCAGTGGACTCTGTTCTTCGAACTCTCTAAATCACATGGATCCTCCTCGACTTTTCAAAACTATTGGTTGGAAGATCTGAGCTAATGATTACATTTCCTTCTAAAATAAAGACTTTATATTAAATATAAATTTATATAAATAAATTTCATTTAAAATTGTAAAATTAAATGAATAAATAATCATTTTCAAATACGTTTTCGAGTATTTTAAAAAATGGTCATATTCCCTTATTTTTAAGTCACTTCCCCCTTTTTTAAGTCATTTTGTAGGTCAGTTTCAAAGAATTTTTAGATCAACAGAATCCGATCCCTGGTCATAAAACTCCGTTCCTTACTACTCAAATTCATATTATGGAAAGTTCCTCATCCAAGGAAAACAGTTCGTGGTTGTTAGTTGACGGTGTTCGAAGGAGACCTTAGCCTTGGGAGATAGATGGTAGTGACAGGTCCTTCTGAGTGAGTTTTTTGAGAATTCCGTTTCGGATTTCTATGGAAACTTAGTTGCGAAAGAACGGCAACGCTATGTATATAGTGTCTGTATCAGTGAGTACACATCTCTCGCATTCCAAAAATATAGTATAAATTATCGATTTTTTTAATAATTCTTCATTCTAAAACACTAAAACGAAAATCTTCAACAAATATTTAATGAATATGAACTATATAGTCTGATTTTGTTCACCCAATTGAGCAATAACACAGTATCATGTAGAACTCAAATAAAAATTGAAACAACATAACGTTGAGGAAAAAGTAAATATGAATGGTAGTTTTAGATTAATTTACTAGCACCATTATGTTCTAAACATTCGTTTCAGAGATCCTCGTTTACTCACATATGCTGAACTCGCTATAATGGAATTTGGTTGTTCAGTGCAGATATGAAACTATTAGGGATGATACGCCTGTAAGCCTGTCGGTTGCTGCAACCCATTCAAAGAACCTTCATCAAAACGACGAATGGCTTCCAATCGCGGGCGATGCCATCCCAAGGGGGAGAGGCTTGGGTGCCCGGCGTGGATGCGACGGCAACGCCCGGGACGCGACGCCGGCGCCGGCCTCAACTGTTTGCTTGGCCGGCCTCGTATTTCACCCGCCGCCAGCCCTCTCCTCTCGCCGCCGCCGCCGCCGCCGCCCTCGCCGTCTCCGCCGGATATTCAATGGAGCCTCCGTCGTTCGGAACTAGCGCCCGGAGAAATATCGCGGAAGAATACTTTTCAAAACACATTATCGGAATTACTTACGAAAACTTTATAGATGTGCCGAGGAGTTCCTTTATATATATTTTTCGTACAGGGCACAAGAGGGAGAGAAAAAAGTTTTCGAGGAGAAAAGGAAAAATAAGAGAGGTCTCCTTTCGAAAAATTGAAGTTTATATTTCCCGACAGGGCCGTGTACACAGGCGCAAGTTTGGAGCGAGGAGTGGAGTGTGGACGGTGGTGGGAGTGGTCTGGGCGGGGGAGGGGTGGGAGGGAGCCGCTGGTGGAGGTCGCGAGCGCCGCGACAGAGTTTGTCCCACCCACGCACGGAACGAGCCCGAAGGCATCGTCTGCGTCCGCACTACGTTTATTTCAACCTCACATAAATTCTAAACGAGACTTTCGGCAAGCTCCATCTTGCCCTCGACGTGGATGCGAAGTGTGGTTTTTATAAAGCGAGCGCCTGGAATAATTTTATACTTCAAAAACAAGTTCCGAGAGATATTTTTTCAAAATTGATGTGTTTGGTTTTAGTTAGATCTCCCGTAGAAAGATACATTTTTACGATAATTTTCATTTGATGTTTTTAATGTTCATTGGAAAATGTGGATGTTTATAATTACAATTATAAGCCCACATCATGAATTCTTTCTGGTAGGTTTCCATCATTTAGAATCAAACACATTAAACTAAAAGAATCCAAAAATTACTGTATACATTTTACGCATTTAATACAATCTGGCCAGAAAATCAATATTTGAAACGTGTTTATTATTATTATTATTATTATTATTATTATTATTATTATTATTAGTTTATTATTATTTGTAAGCGCAAAAAAATTCAAGAACTTTAAAGGGAAAAAAATATATACAAGAAGGAGAAATGTCTATCTAGTTCAGGTTTGCATTATTTTATAATTCTTGGTTGGATATGAAAATGAATTGCGTGTTACACCTTGTTACTGCAGTACCTGAGACGATGTGTGATGAATGACGGAAAGGAGATATATAACTTTATAGCCCCTTCTTGATCACCCTCCTGGACATCACAGAGTTGGTTTGCCTTTATCGTTTATAAAATGAAGGATGGCAATAAGTGAATGATTATAGATAATATGAAGTGTACCTAGCAACCTATTCCTCACGCACGACTCGAACCCGCAGCCTTCGGCCCTGCATACTTGTACATTACACTTGGCCTTTATCACTTGGAAAGCACCTGCTGGGCACCCGTAGCCGTTTGCGCGCGGCTGCTGCCTACCCATGACCTGCGCGCCGGGTGCATGGCGGCTGCAGGCAGCGCCCAGCGCTGGGAGCAGCGCGGCGCGGCGCGGCGCGGCGCGGCGCGGCGCGGCGCGGCGTCGGGCCTGAGAGGGGTCGCCAGGTGTGTCCGGGGGGAGCGCGCCCACCAGCCCCGACACGGGAAACTACTCCGGCGCCCGACGCGGCGGCGGTGGCGGTGGCGGTGGCGGTCGCGGGCCGGGGGCGAGGGCGAGGGCGAGGGCGAGGGTGAGCAAACCGCTCCGGAGCGCCCTCGCCGCCTCCAAGATGGTTCGCATTTGCTGGAGAGCGGTTGGTTGAACGCTTCTGTTATGAAGGTGGCGGCGCCTCTCAAGCCGTCTGAAGGTGCGGTCGAGAAAAACAAGCGACAAACGACGCGTGGTATTCTCGGAGAAGCGGAAAAAAATTCTGGCGCTAGTTTAGAAGCTAAAAAACACGAGGAAGCCGGGCGGGTCCTTTGAACGTGTTTTTCCGACGGAAAAGTGAAAAGAAAAATTCGAAAACGGAAATTACGCTGTGGTTAAATACTGGCATTCCGTCTCCAAAGCAAAATTTTCTTCAAAAATATGGCCAGACTCAATTAATAAAAAGAATACTATTAACCGAGAGCCCCCATTATGTTAAGCTGAGCGATTTGCTCGCAGAACTTACAATATTTGTAGAGAAATTGTGTCTTCATATATTTTTATTAAATGGCACCTACATATTAAATGCACATTCATTGTCCTAACTTACAAAAGCACTTTTACTTCCTCGCATGCTACTTACATAGTATAAAGGAAAGATTGCAATGTTGTGGCAAAAATCAGCGATATTTCGACAGAAAAACTCATATTGAAAGCGCCTTATGTTAAAGCTAGCGCCAAAACCGTTCAGTTGATTTTCTCCAAAATTCATATTCCCCAATCGATCTGGCTGAAATCTAATTTCTGCGAAGTTGAAAAGAATGTTTCGATTTTTGGAGCTACTTGCAGTTTTTAAACATGTTTTCAAAACAGTTTCCACTTTTTTCTTTATTTTCCTCCCAAATAAAGTTCACTTACAGTAATGGTACAGGTCTAATTTTTGTGAACACTCTGCACTTTCGAAAAATGCAAAAAAATAGCATAGCGCAGAAATACAATATTGATAATAGAGATTTTTTCATGGATGAAATCTGTTTTAAAGAATTAGATGTTTAAAGAAGGTCAAGAACAATTGTTTGAAAATAAGTCATTTTCGAGTAATTTTTTCTTTAAATAAAGACATTTGACAAAATTTTGTTTTTCGCAAAAAGTGCTCCAAACCGTCTATTTAATAATTTCCTTGTCTACAGCAAAGGACGCTTAAGGAAATGGCGCAGGTCTCAGTTCCGTTGATCTCTCCGAATTTTCGAACATTGCAAAATTACCACATTATGCAAGAAACTGTGCTGTTGTAGCAAAAAATTATTTATAGATTTCGTTTTGTACAATTGGACAAATTCTTTTACTTCTGAGAAAGGTCCGAGTAATTTCATCGAGATTTTTCTAATACTTGTTAAGATTAAGGTGATGTATGGCCGCTACATAAGAGTTACCAATAAGTGTGATATGAAAGTCCCTTGAATGCTAGCTTACCCTCTAATCTCAAGTAAATGATCCACTTTCAAATGAGCATCATGAGCAGGGTAGCCATTGGCTGTCCGCCACCCTAATGAGCAGTCAACTGTTCCCACACAGCTTCTGACATTCCCACGGCGCGCCGCCGCGGCCCCAACGCTAAGCAGCTGCCGCGGGTGGAAGCGAGCAGACTCTGCGTCACGAAGATTAGGCGATGCCAATGGCAATCGACAGTTTAGGTGTGATCGAACAAAGAAGATGGTTTTGTTTTGAAACTGGAGAACACGTAATGATAGTCATAAATGCGAGGATGACAACGAAAACTGCGTTGTTTAATATGGAAATAATATTTTCATATTTATTTTTATACATTCATTTTATTTGGTAGTATGTCAAACCAATTATTCACGTACGTATTCAGGAACGTTCAGCAAGAATATGTGGATTACGAAAGCCCCATCCCTTTTGAAAATTAAACAAAACGTAGTAGCAAGTAAGAAGACAATCTTTGAACACATACAAAGTCAAAACCAGAGCTTTAGCCATCACTGGAAATAGTAATGAAAGATAAAATATTTTTATCACACATACACAGTAAGATAGTTTAAAAAATAGTATTCACGGAATATCTGAGTTTGTTTGATTCAAAGGCAAGAAATAAATTATATCTAAATTCAAATATACAAAACGTCTCGATTTGTTAATGAGTTATTCTTTTAAATATGACAAAATATTATTCTACTCTTTTATTTGAGTAAAGTCAGGAAACGTATTTAATTCTGTGGTTGATAATGTATCCTAAAAACATTGTGACTTCAAATTACAACCATTGTGCCTTCAAATTTCAAATGTCTTCATATGAGAGGTGCCTATGGAACTTTTACACACACGCGCACACGCATGTATGTACACACACTCAACCAAAAAACAGTCGCTAGTGGTTCATCACCCATAAAATGATCAGATTAATTATTTATATTGTTACTTGCAAGCGGTTGCATAGTCCGCTGTATTAAATAAAATTGAATGCAAATTAATGAAGGCTATTTATTATGCCATTTACAAAACAAAATGCGTAGCTCAATCATTTCTTTCCCATTATGCTTTCTAATCATTAAATGCAAGAATTTCAATGTCAATTTCTTTCTTAAAAATCATTAAATCGTTGAGACGAAGAAATTGATACTATTATGCTCGCCATTTGCGTCCAGCATTGTATTTAAAAACACCGATTTTGTTGAGGGATTTTTCTGCTTAAACCTTAAGCCAAGGAAGGGAACGAGCTCTGTCAGATGGCGATGGCTGTAACCGCCGGAAGCATCGAGTGACTGTAAACGCTCCTGCTCATGTGAAGATGGTTATTAAGAGAGTGGCTGCCGTCGAGGGCAAAGAGTAAACATGCGGCTGCATTGGAGCGCGCGTAATTGGAGCGCGGCGAGCGACGCGCGCGCTGCGTGCGGCGGAGCGCGGACCTCGCGGTGCAGCCTATAATTTCCCTAACTGAATAAGCGCGCCGCGTCAGCCACGCCGCGCTCCAAACCCTCTCGTCTCGAAGGCTCCCTAACGCTTATTATGAGAGCTGCACCAGATTTCTCCCGAGAGAAATACTCTGCCATTATGAAGCTAGCCTTGGACCACACCTGGTTTGCTTGTACGGTTAGTCCCCGAACAAGAACAATGGCCGTTCTTAAGGAAACAAATCAAGTTCTCATCAGTTTGCGTTGGATGGAAAGAAGCAAAAGTAGTATCATGGTTTGCATTGAACACTACCTTTTTTCCATTTTTGAAGGGGGCAGGGCTCGGGGGTTGAGTGTCTAAATGTGCAAGTATGAAAATAGTTTGATTTGGCTTAGAGCTACAAAGATTGATTTACCTTTTAATTATTTTATTAACATAAAATAATAAAAGAGAAATAACTTATTGAAATTAAATATCACTGATAACGCTGCGTATAAAATCCCGTAATATGCTTATCTCAGAGTTTCCAAACTCTGTATGGCGTTGGGCTGAAATGTTTGGTAAACCTAAAGACGTTATTCTCCAGCAGTAGGTTACCATGTTTGGTTTTGTTTTGTTTTTAATCTTCAATGACGAATACAACATGAATTGATATATTTTGTACACTTGGTTAACTTTTAACGTATGTATAAAAGAACGTTTACTGTCTGACTGCTTTATATCAACAAAAAATTACAGACTATAGAAAAGTCATTGAATCTTTAAGTTCAATTATCGCCATCCTTCTGTATTTTTTCTCTTGCACCCCGCGGCTTTTCTTCATCCTCAACTCCGTCCCCTGTTCTCTCTTTCCCTCCCTCCCCCTCTCTCTCTCTCTCTCACACACACACACACACACACTGAGTGTGTGTGCGTTAAAAGCAGAAGAGTGGTGGCTATGACGGCGACGGCAGGAGCAATGGGATGACAGCGACGGTGGTAACGTTACAACGATGCTCGCAGCGATACACAATGGTCGTAAATGCTAATGTAGATGATCTATACCATAAGCGAACAATATTCTATTTACTTTAATATGAAGTTATACCTTTAGATGTTAAATAAGTAACAATCGTACATATCATAAAACCTCAATAACGACGATGATTTTTTTAAATTTCTGTATACGTATCTTTCTGCACATGATTAACTACTTTTATGATACCTTAGTTCAGACTCCTCCTCTCCACTGAATTACGTCATATTGTCCACAGAAAATGTTCGATATTCACCACAGAAAATCCGAGAGAAGGCAAATTTATTTCCATTTTATGTATTAAAGAACAAATTATCAACTGTTAAGTATTCAATTTTCAAGATGAAAACTGACCTTATGATACACCAGTAATATTCATAATATGTTGGTGGTCGAAAGAAGTCCCTTTGGATGTGTTTAATATCGCAGTCATAAGAAAAAAATAAAATAATTTACATTTTCATCTTGTACCCTCAAAATGACTTACGTCGTCTTATAAGTTAAGTTAGTAACTTTTCAGAGAGAGAGAAGAAAGAAAAACACTCTAAAGAAAGATCTACACAAACACATTTATGGGCATGTTAATTGAGATAAGTATAAATGCCATCAGAAACGAGCCCGAATAGCAAGAAAATGAGCCAAAAAAAGCGGATAAAATCAAAAGCACACATTTGTCCATCTAGAAGCGCGCTTCCGTGCACTGTTGGTGGGCGGGCGGGCGGCGCTGGCGGTGGGTCGGCGGCGGGGGGCGGCGCGGGGCGGCCCAGCCTCCCAGTCGGCGTCCTACAAAAACCTGGACCAGGGCTGGCGGGCCAGCGCGGGTGCTTCCCAAAGGTCAAGGAACACCGCGGGGGGAGAGGGGAGCGGGCACGGCGCAGGGGAGGGGTGCGGCAGCGGCGGCGTTGCCACGTCTCTGCGGCGCCGTGATACCTCTTCCCTTCATGGCTCCTACCATCTTGTTTGGAATCTTCAGAAAAAAGAGGTTCTCCGTCGACGAATATCAAATCGCTGAGTTTGCGAACCCATGCGTAGAAATTTACGGGCAATTTTCGTTCACAATTTATTCCCAAATTTTTTAATTTTTAAGCTATAAAACAGTTATGTATATTTTTTTAAACTTGTGGAATTTCATTTTTGGAATGTGAATTTTGTGTAATTTACTATTCTCTTAGGCTTCCTTTTGTGGAAATTAAAAAATTGCTTCGTGATCTAATGAGAAATAATTAGAGATTTCTTTCTCATAGATAAATTCCGCTTATACAAGTACGTATGTATGACGTAGGTACTTGTGGAAAAATACAGCTAAAAAGCACATAATATAAAAGAAATTAAAGGCAGCGAATCGCGTATGAGTTTACAATGCGATAATACGCAAAAGTCGAGTAAATATTTCCCATACGAAATGTGTATTCCTAAAAATTACACGATCCAATTGAAAATCAGCATAGAAATATCAATTCATTATTTTCGTAGTAAGATATGGTTTGCATTTAGTATATGACGAGTAGAATTTTATTTATTTTCGGAACAGTTTAAGAAAATTTCCTTTAAGAATTGAAACATGTCCAACATTTTATGCAAGTGAAGATTCTTTAGTACTTTAATTTGTTAGTTGTGATTTGTTAGTATTCTTTAGTAGTTTCATTTGTAGTTTATTGCATCCCAAATAAACACTGTTTTATTATTAAATTATTTTCACTCGCCGGTTGCAAATAAAATTTTGCCGCCCTAAACTTTTAGTTTTTCAAACATTTTTTTGTTCTTGTTTGTGATTCACGACTTCACATCCAAAAATGCCTATTTCTAGAAAATACAGTTGTTGGAGGAGTTTTCATTTCACGGTTACGAACCTGCCTTTACAGCCGGACGCGGATCCAAACTGTTTGCTTGTGATATTGTCTCCGCAAATTACGCCGCTGACGCAAAGGATCAGACCCTTCGATTAACTGCCTGCGACTCAATAATAAAATTCAGGTCACATGTCTCAATTTCACAGGTATTTCATGAAATAATCATGTGGAATTCCTCTTCTACCACTGCACTCTCAAGGCGTAATTTACTAACTCACGCACGCATAACTGCTCTTTATGCAAGTGAACGCGCGTGATGGAATCCTAGCCCCCGCGTGCCGCTCGAGTCTATATCCCATTACGTGTGGAAAAACGCGCTCAATCCGTCCAGGACAGGACGTTTGAGGCTGCACGCGAATAAATCCTGCTTTTGTCGACGGGGTCGTAATCAAGTGCGTTCTGCTATTTGTCTTGGCTCTCCTTGCTGGTTCTTTGTTCTCGCTCATGAACGATGTCGCTGCCACACTCGACTCTTTCATCTTACCTCATTATTGTCCCGAGGACGCTGAATAGATCTGAGTAGCAACTTGAAAGTTCAACGCGATTATTAAGAAGCGAAGTAAAAACAGTTTCTCTTAATCCTGTTCTCGGAGTACAATTTTCCATTCAACATTAATTGGATTGTTAAGACGTATTGAAATACCATAATTGTTGAAGCCGCTATTGTATTTCATCACATGTTCTCCTTAACTTCTATAATACAATTTAGTGTTTTTGATGCTTTCCTTATATTTTTGCTCAAGTAACTATGAAACGATGTCAGTATTTTCATTGACAAAAAACATTGTTCGTTAAGTATGTTAATTCATTTTCTGGACATAGACGTACAATTGCAAAACAATTAAATAAGAATTATGTACTGTTTGTACATCAATCAGATTACTAAAACTCAGTATCGAAGTATATCTTCGTTGAAATTATTCTACATCTTTGTGTTTAACAAAACACAACTTTTAAAAAATATAATTATCAAGTTATTTATATTCAAAAAAGTTTCTAATATTTACAGAACGTTAAACAACGTCGAACTAACGGCGTCGCTTGCATTAGAACTAGTCTACAACAAAACATTCACAGTTTCTTCAATTAATTGTGTCTTACGTTGGCTTAGAAAAAGTAAGTTACAGTATTAAACAAATGAATGCTAATTATAAATAAACATATCTCACCTTAATAGTAGTAAATGTATAATTTCTTGTAACAGTATCTTGTAACCAAGTACTTGTAAAATTTGCGATACTCGTAAAATAATTTTATGTAAACACGATCTTATCAAAGCAAACAATAATAAGTTAATGAAAGAATACTTCAATGATAGCTTAAAAAATCAAAACTGATGAATTTGTTACGATTGTATGAGTTTCGAACCTCTCACAATGCCCATAAGAGATGAGAGTGGGGCTTCCCACCTCCCAAATTAACTCGCCTCGGCAGCCCGCAGCAATCCTGGCATCCTCGCGTCCCGATCGGGAGGAAATTTGTGTATCCCTGGCCCGCATGCCACGTCCGCGTCCACGCGCTTTCTCTGCCAGCGCCCGCGCCGGGGCGGGGCAGGGCGGGGCGGGGCGGAGCGGGGCGGGGCGGGGCGAGGCGCATCGCAGCGACCGGTTCGGCCGAAGAGGAGGGCGGTCGAAGAGCGGGCAGGGAAGTTCAAGATCAAGGCGCGACGCAGCGCCGTAATTATCGCTAACGCGCTTGCAGACACCCCGGTCGCCGCTGCTGCCTGCCGCCGTCCATGGCCGCAGCGGCCAGGTTGCCGCCGCCCGCCACCGCCTCCGCTGCTAGAATCGCCCCCGACTCCGAGGTTGCCGTCGCCGGCGTTCCTTCGCTGCATCATTCTCTTCTAATCGCGACTGTTACACTGCCTGCAGCTAGGCCCTCTCTGTTTTATGTAATTTTCGTTTTCTTGGGTTCCTTCATCATCTCGGTAGCTTAGTATTGCCGCAATTATTGTCGTAGGGGTAGTGCACTACAGCCCTGACGAATACCTCGATATGTTGGTCAACACGTCGACACCTCAGCCCTCGACGTGGCGTCTTCCGGACAGCCCAAGTTATTGCCGCAATCTTCCGTTTTGTTTTCTTCATCCCTAATAAGTTTAACTCAAAATGTCCTTTTTCATTCTCGAAAGTTCGCCAGATGCAGAATGTACCTCACTTTACTTTGGAGACTTCTTTTGTTATTGAGCATATTTCATCTGATATTGACTTTTGGTCTGCTCGTAACACTATATCATCTTTCTACTGTGAGGAAAGCATCCTGTTCTCGTGACTGTTAACAATTATGCAGTTTCTCAGTTGACGCCGATTTCTCTAGACCCCAACCCCCTACAGTGCGTCAGCCTCTTTGTCTTGCAATCTTTGACCCTGGACATTCCGTGCCTTAGAAATTAACCTGACTTTCCAAACCCAAGCCTTCAGGAACGCGTTGCCCAGGTCACAGTTACAACCGTCTCCACCTCCGCACGCCTCCTCCCCGAGCCCAGAGGGCGTGTCCCATGGTTGCGCAACGCGGCGAACGGAGGCGGCGGCGCCGGTTCCCGCGATTCAGTCGCATCGAATTTACGATGAGGCGGCGTTTCGCGTTGCGTGCAGCGGCGGCCGCCGCCTCGCCTCTCCTGCCAACACACGCGCCCCGCAGCATCCGAGAAATCTCCATTTGGGAGTCGTCTTCGGTGTTAACACCGGTTCCACGCAAGCGGCGCATACGTTACGGTTCCAGCCGCTCCGCACCGCGCCAAGCCGCATCGCGCCGACTCGAGTCGCGCCCGCCCGCAGCCGCACTTCGGTTTCAATGGGCCGTGCATTTTATGCGCGCCGCTTCCACAGCCTTTTGTGTAGCTGCGCATCGCGGCGCTGGATCGCTTATAAGAATATGACTCGCAAATAAATAAAATTCTACTCGAGTTTCGCGTTGGCGTTTCGTGTCGGGCAACAAATGAAATTCTTTAACCTGGGAATATTTTGAAATTTACAATGAATATAGCTACATGGGGTTGTAGAATACGAACCGCAGTACAACGTCGCGAAATTACGTTAATATTATTTAATTAGTTCTAACCCGCGGGCTGCTTGCTTGAATGTACCTGTTTCCTAGGCGGTTTCCCAATGCAAGTAAATTGAGGTGCTCAGAATAATAATGGCAGATTCGAGAAAAATGACTTATTTTATTTCCGTTCACGTTCACTTTCCCTTCGGAGAAATTTTTGAAGGTGGAATTTGACTATCCCAATTTTTTCCATATTTTGCCATATCTCAACTCATTTGATATTTTAGCAAATGATAAACATATGGCATAAGTTTATCGTCATACTTCAAATTGAAAGTGGGAAGTCGGTTGGGATCTGCCATTATTATCCTGAGCGCGTCAATTAAAAATAATCGAGCTGAATTACTCCTATAAAAATATCATTTAGATATATTTTTGATAAGGACATTTTCCTCGTTATTTTAGCACGAAAAATAAATTAAAATTTATTTTGTATGCAAAGACTGGTATAGCGGTCATGTAACCCGTCCAGGGAGGGTATACTTGAACTACTTTAATTGTACTCCACGACATCAGGAAGCTCAACAAATTAATACCCCACACTTGTTCACGAAACGAACAAAGCCTTCACACCCCACGAAACAATCAACCTCTCTCGGCCACGAGCAGAGCCGCCTGCTGGCCCGCGACCAGAGCACACACTTTCAGTCTCGTTTAATGAGTTGGCAGCGCGCAGTCAAGTGCGCCGCGCACTTATTTCGGCCTACTGAAAGGTAAATAGCGGCGTTCGCCAAGGCAGCGGCGCGGCCGAATTAAACGAACGGTGGTAGTGGCGGCGGCGGCGGCGGCGGGAAGCCCGAGAGAAGGAAGGTTTGGTGCTTAGGATACAGGTGCTAGCAGGATGAGGGAAGTGGGTCTAGTAGACGACGCGTGGATTGAGGAATGAATCAGGTCAAACAGTTGGATCACTGAATGTAAGTCGTCTTGAGACTTGCATGTCAACTGCGGGGCGGAAGACTAAGAGATGCGAGGTAAATGTACTAAATATTTGCAAATCAGGATTTCTGACGAATAAAACGGTTTCAAATAATAATAATAACAATAATAATAATAATAATAATAATAATAATAATAATAATAATAATAATAATAATACATGCATGTACTAAATATAACATTTATGTAAAAGGATAAAACTTTCATTCTATGTACGACACTACCTCAGCGCCATTAAACACCCTTCTAACCTCGAGCATTAACTTTGCAATGTATTTCGAACGCTTAACCAAAGATCGAAAGCCGTTCAACTCGGAAGGATTCCACAGCATAACAAAAAGAAACACAGGTTTTAACAGCGAAAGGAACGTGAAAGTGCCCGAAGATGGCGCCGCCGGCTGTGGCTACGAAGCGGCCGGGGTCAACGGGCAGAGACCTGCGGCGCAGGGACGCCAGAGCGCAGGGGCGGAGGTCGTGGGCAGCGCGCGAGATTAAAGAGCGAGTGCCGGCGGCGACGCATTCTCGCGTCGCACCGCCGCTGCTGCCGCCGCCGCCGCCGCCGCCGCTTCGCCGCCACCTCACCGCGCCGCGCCGGCCCGCAAATAACCGCCTCCCAGCCGTCGCCGGAGCCCTGCGCCGCTTGGCGTGTCAGGGCGGCGGCCGCGGTGGCTGTAGGTTTCTGACGGTAACAAGCCGACACATCCTTTCTAGCTACGCACAAATAAACATAGTTGCACCGTTTGTGTGAGTACTGCTTGCTAATCTTCCACTTGTTTTTCGTTGTTGAAAAGACCTGCATCAATGCTGGAGATTTTCCCTCAGAATGTCAAAAATTTTAAAATTAGACTAAGTAAATATGGTTAATAGATTAATTTTGTAAAATTGTATTTAGTAACATGTAAGTATTTTAATGTTGTTTGATGTTTGTTTTGTGTATTTTTAGTAATTCCTTAGAAAACGCTACCACCAGAAGTATTCTATGTATTCCTAAGTAGCAAAATAAACATTCTATTCTGTTCTATTCTATAAGACTGCAGAAAGTTATGGACAATTTTTGCAGACTAGAAATATCACAAAATGAAGAAGTGAACATAACATTGCAAACTTTCGAAAGTTTTCAATATTTTCACCTACATTTAATAGAAAGAAAAAATGAAAGAAGTCAATTTTAAACTAAATATGATATCACTTACATAAAATAATACATTGTAAATCATTTTCCATTTCTGTTTAAATATCAAAATTAGACATATGTATAAGAATGTGAACATAATATTAAATAATAGAGATTTTTTGAACTTTTTCTGATACATTGTGGATGGGTGTACAGAATTGGATATTATTGAAATAAATATTATTTTTTATCAATAAATGTGTCGTAGATAATTAATGATAATTTTGATCGTACATAAGGATATAATTTTAAGATCGTTGCTTACTTCAACTTTCTGTAAACATTCCTAAAACTGTCCAAGCAAATTATTACATTAAATTTGTTGTTTTTTGTGTTCCATCCATCCAAGTTTATTTGTATTCATTACCAGTTGAAAATACAAATCCGTCGGCACGGAAATACAATCAAAAATACTCGCTTACAAATAATTAACAAAAAACACAGTCTTCTTTCTTGTGAAAAGAAGACCAGGTGTCAGGATACGAACAAATATTTTTAAAATGTTACAATTGTAGAGGAATTCGCAGAATGATGAGGCATATAATCAAAGCGTTAAAAAACTGAGAATAATAACTGCCTGCACAAGATATATCTAGTAAAAGCTTAGAGATTCACGTAATTACATGTAAGGAGATGCGCTCCTTACTGGTCATTTTACATGCATTCTTGAATGACGTAATACGCCCCTTCATTCAAGCACAGTGTTCAAAGTTATCTTAAACGTCGGTTTCTCGCGTATTTCACTGTCTTGAGGCGTTCCATGCGCACTTCACTTACGCTGCAGGCAGTGGGCCATAGCAAATATTCTCCAAATGTACCTTGTTCCTTCTCGTAGCAAAGACATAAAACTCCTCTTTACCCAAATCATAATTAGGCGTTTTCGCACCCGCGCACCGGAGACAAGATAAGATTTCTCGCTGTTTTAGGCGTATCCGCACAAGCATCTCGCACCCGAGCGCATTCCGCGGCAAAACGTACGTCTGCTCCAAACAGGCAGGGGCGTTTTAAAAGCTACCAGAATTCCAGATCCCACATCTAAACTATCCTCGGACACGAAACTTAAATTCAATAACGCCGTCTTTCGCCGCCCCGTCGCGCCCACAAGCGCACAGTCCGTGTTCCGCGAGCTCCCGCCCGCCGACTACGGCGTTCGTGCGGTCCAACAATAAACGCAACAAACAAACGACGTGCGAACGCAGAAAACGAGACGGCGAGATTTCCCGACGGTGCTGCTCCCTGTTGAAGGCACCTCGCACTACGTGGACGTCCGCCCGGAGGGAGCAGGCGAGCGAGTCGCCCCCCAGAGTCGCGCGCACGCTCGGGGGGTTGTCTGCGACGAGCGCGAACGCGCGGCCGAGGGCACAAGTGGCGGTTTTTTCTCCCTCTCACAGAAATTCGACGTCGGCACCCGCGGCTATTTTTACTGCGGTTCATTTTTTCCCCTTAGTTCCACCACGACAGCCCCGCCACGAACCTCCCCGCCACCGGGGCAGCTATCGCGATGTGGGTTCGTCATGCGAGGCGCGGTGGTGGCGGGCTGAGTGGCGTGGGGTGGGGCGGGGTGGGCGGCGTCGGCGGCGCTACGGGCTTGTTCCCGCCCGATACAGGACGCGATAGGCGGGTAATTGAGCGTAATTTGAAAGACCTGCGCCATGGAGGCGGGGACGACGGAGGCGGCGGCGACGGACAGTCACTACCTCGACGAACGTGCACAGCGCACGGAGGCCGTGGTGGTACGGAGATAGTGATGTGATGATGGTTGGAAGAGTTGACAGTGACAGTGGCGATGAAATTGGTGAGGGCAGTAGCGACAGTGGTTGCGTTAATGGTGACTGTGGCAATTTGACATGGCGATGGTGGCAATGCTGAGGGCAGAGGAAGTACTTTCCATTCTCGTGAAAGGGCAGCAGAGTTGTTGGCGGTGGTGATGGAGACTCAAAAAGTTGTTGTAATTGAAATTCGCTGCCACTCGCTGCTCGGTTCTGTCGCTTAAGTCACGACGAGATAACGCCAGTATGATTTATGGAGAAATTATGGACGCAAACGGAGGACGTGTTGATGCAACTTTTATTGACTTTGTTCGGTAGCAGAGCTGAATTTTCGAGTTTGGCTGTAACAGCATTTGAGAGTAGTGATGTAAGATATATTATATACAATATAAATATTTAAAAACTCAATTATCATTGACGAAAACAAACGAAATTATGAAAGAAATACACGATAACGAAAAAGTATTTTGAACAAAAAGTCTGCAGCTCACGTGGATGAAGTGTGAATTAGTGTTCACACTTGTACAAACAACAAAATAATGTCAATAATCTTTCATTTGCAAAGATATTTCAAAATTAAAATTGTTTTAAAACTGTAAAAGCCTACAAAAACACATTACATGTTTGTGATACCTTAAAGCTAGTTGAATATAATCAATAAAATTCAATATGTTGAAGACGACATTATGATGACAATGCAAATATTTTACAATGCACTAACTAGGGATAACCCGCCGAAAATGAGGGATGAAATTAAATTCTAGTATTAATAATGAATAAAAACACAATATCTATATTACTTAAAAATAAATGCGATCCGTGTTTTTTCTTCCATTGTAATATGTATTTTCCCCATCAAATATTCTCAAAAAAAAACTTTCCTTTTATCGAGAGGGCAACATGAAAATGGCCATGGACAAAGTAAGGTTCTTCTAAAAACATATCATCGTGCCGAAAGATTAGCCCACTGACTTGTTGTCAGTGAGATCAAGGCACTTATTATTATTTTCATATTATTCTTACCATTCAAATTATTTATAAAGAACACTTTTGATTACACTATTGCGCCGAAATAGCAGTTCTGACACGTTTTATCCAGACTTTCTTCCTTCTCAAAATTCAAAGAATTTCAATTCAACTATCCCTCCCTTGACCCCTCTTACTCGCGCGATGCGGTGCGGTGCGACAACTACGGAATTGTCCTGCCAAATGTAGTTCCAAATAAAGGTGTTTTTTCATAGCGACCCTCTTGAATTTTAATTCTTTATTGCTTTATGAAACGTTCTATTCGAAAAATGTTTTTTGGAAGTATATCCGGAAACTGTAAGTAAGAATATTCTAAACAAACTATTTTTTATCTTGCATAATTTGTCACATTTAACGATACAATTGCGGGGACACAGGGAATTATGTTATAAGATTTTAAAGCCCTTTCAAGATACTTTTTGGGAGACTACCTACTATTTTCAAACAAATGAAATTAAAACGTTTACTCGCTTGATATTGTTTATTTTAACAAGATACTACTTTCTTGAGATCTGCATCACACAATCGCTAGAAACTACTAGCATATCTATCGCAATCTATCTGATCTTTATTATATCTTAACTTCATTGTGATATTTCTTTCGGTAATTATTTACAACCGTCACCAAATAACTCGAACTAGTTAGTTATTGGCACTTTAAAACAGTGTAAATGCATTTAACCACGGAGACGAAAAAATCAAAAGAATGGTCACGACCGGACTTTCCACAATTCGTGGAACGTGAGTTCCGAGTGCCCCACCCCCGCTGATTAACGCGTGGCCCCAGCCGGCAAAGCCTCCCGCCTCGCGCCGCGCCGCGCCGCGCCGTGCGTTCGCGGACAGCGCCTGGCGCCAGCATTCCAGGGGCGCCTCCCTGCGGTTCGCGCGCGATTCGCAACATTTTCTGACCTTACGCGCCTCCGCCTCTGCCAGTCCCGCCCCCGCCCTCTCCTCCAACCAGTCCCGCCCTCGCCGCCTCCGCCGCCTTCACCGCCACCGCCGACATTCTTCCCAACGCCGCGATATATACTCTGAGCTGTGTTTTGTTGTTCTGCGATAATAAATGTGTATTTTCTGTCCTTTTTGCGCAGGAGAGGGGGCTCTCTTACATTTGAATATTCATTCCTCTTTTTCCCGAATTTATTTACATATATATATGTCCCTCCCTTCCTCATCCCCGGCGAGGCGGCGGAGGCGGCAGCGCAGTGCCCACCCCCGGCCTCCGCTTCCACCACCGCCCCGCCGCCCCCTCCTTCCGCCCCGGCCCTGCCCTCTCTCCCCGCCGCCCCCCGCCGCCGCCGCCAACCCCCCGCTGTGTTCCTTCTATTGATCAGTTCGTGGCGGCGGGCGTTGCGCTTTTGTTCCAGCACGCGCTCGCAGCGCGGCGGGGGCGGAGCGGAGAGCGAGGGAACTCGGGGGCGGCAACAGTGGGGGCGGGGGACGGGCGTGGAGGCGCGGCAGACACACGGGCGTCCGGGGAATATTAAGGGAACAAGGAACGCTCTCCCTAAATTAACAGTTCATATTTTGAAATCACAAACCCGGCTGTCCCATACGCCGCACGGCGGGCCGCCGCCGCCGCCGCGGTGCGTACGCAATGCAAATCGAAAATAATTTCGAAAAAAGACCACCGTCGGATCAGCGGCACAGGCAGAGAAAGTCGGCCGTGCCGAGGTAAAATATTGCCCGGCTACATGCATATGCGGAGGCAGGGGGATTTTTAACGACGTTTCTGCAAATACCCTGTCTCCAACAAGAGCGTATCTCAACGGAACAATTAAAGCGCTTTTCAAAATATAACCGCTAGATCACGGCTGTGTGCTCTTTTTTATTCCTTTCCACAAATTCCACATCGAAAAAAAATAGGATAAAATATACAGTCATTAGACGTCATGTATTTTTAAGCGCTCTGTACATATTTAGAACTCGGGAGAGCTGCGTTTCCAATTGAGATTAGTTTCGGAGGAGAAATATCCCCGCACGTCCTCGTGAATTCCAGAGAGTGGTATAAAAGGTTGCAGTAAAAAAGTAATAACTAATCTCGAAGCGCAGTTTTTCACAATCATCGCGAGGCGTTTTGGTGGAAGCCCCGGTGGCTGGACTAAGGCCACCTAAAAAGGCAGAAGACTCGGAATAAATCATACAATCTAAACAGAAAATAGGTTCTTGTGTAATTTTGAGGGAAAGATATTTCTTGGATGCCCTTACAAATTTTTGTCTCTACTGAAATATTTCGTGCTATGCTATATGATTTTAAAACTGTTTTGAATAACGTGTTGTAAAATATTTTTACAAATATATTCCGTAAAAAAGTCATTACTCCTCGGAGTATAATCATTGACATAACTACACAGAAAACGCATACAATAATGTTTCAGCAGTACAACATTTTGTTTACTGCATATCAGAAATGTTAAAGAATTTGTAGCATTTTTTCTTAAACATTACAAAGAAATTCACAAGAGATTTTCGCGAAGTCGAACTCCCCTAATTTCTTCTAAATTTAACTACATAATGTTCAAAACATTTTAAAAACAAGCTACAAACGTTATATCTGCAAAATCCTGTGCGAGCAGGTAAGAACAAAGAAGCAATACGCTCTTTTTCGACACAGGAAGAAATATTTTTGACGCACCATGAACATCCATTAGTGTTTTGTCTTGCAACAAAATGAAGCGGGCGTTGCAAACGGTTCAGGACTTAGGTATTATTACATGTGACTTGCGTATTTTATTGAATTGACAAATCCAGGAGATGAAAAATGGTTAACAAATAAGTTATTTTCATTATACATCGGAATTAATAGACCTACTGGCAATCTTTTTCTTTACCTGACGAGAGAATTCATGGACAAAAGTACCTGTTTACAGATATTCTTGGAGCTCCATGAAATGTCTGTTTAAGTGCGACATGCGAGATTCTTTGCCCGTACTACAAATAGCAAATATACTATTATTCATGTTTTCTCTTTACTCAGTCCTCCAAATATATTCATGTTTGTAATCGTATTATTTCCCAAAACAACAATTTCTTCAGATTTTCTTTCTGATGCGCTGTTTTAATAATTACAATATTTGACCTGAAGGTTACAGGAAAAATAGTTGTTGAACCGGTAAAAGCAATATTTACAAGAAATTATCAAATGAACAAAGTTAAAAAATATTAAACAACTACTACAATCAATTAATCTGCTTTTCTTATTTTCATGATTTCATTATAGGGAAATATTTGCTCTAATATGTTTTTGTTTTCTGTAGTATTTTCAATGAAGATTTTAAAATATCGCATTCTCAAAAGCATCTGCACCTCCTGAAGATCTCTTAGCTCTTGGCGGTGTCTCGTGATATCTAATTTCTAATGCTTTTTGCTTCGTACTTACGGTCACAGTAAAAAAATATTAAACTAACAGTAAAATTTCCTCAATTTGTGTTCTGAACTTTACGAACATAATATTGAAGCAATTCGAGTTTCGACTCCGCTAACTTATCTGGCCAAATACTCCGGCATTCTTGGTTAAAATATTCTATTGTGCTTTTTCATTAAACTACGGTCGATAAAAACGTCTTGTTCTCGATAGTCTGTTTAACTGCAGTCGATAAAACTATATTGGTTCTTTGGAACCGAAATTCGCTTTGATTTTATTTTTAACAGGCTCGTTCATTTATTTATTCACATTTTTATCCTGCAATCATGAAATGTTGATTTACTTGATATAAAGGGAAATTTACCGGCCTAAAAACAAAAGAAAACCTCTTTGAGTAATATTCAACAATAATCTAAAAGCAATATATACTTTAATGCTTATTTATAGTTCCTTGTTCTAAAAACATATTTCATTAAAATGGTTATTGTAAAATATTTAGTTACTGAAAAAGCTATGGAAACATTCCCAGGATCCTGGGTAAGCGAGAAATGGTCCGCCAAGGGCGGGCGGGCGAGCAGCCATCACGGCCCGCCGCCGCCAGCAGGCAACCGGCAGGGGCCCGCAGCTGCCACGGTCGCCGAGGCCGAAATTAGGCCTAAGCCACTGGCAGGCGAGGCAGCCACGTTTTCTTGCTTTTTAAACCACCGATCGATTTTCTAGCAACTCACAAATATTTATGCTTTTTACAGTCGTCTCCTTAAACGGGTAACCATGCATTCCTGGTTTCTGAAAGTGTTTTGTACTCGTATGTATCATTATTAGACACAATTCAGTGAATTCAGTGAATGAAAACTTAATTTTTAATGTAAAAAATTGACAAAACTGAACAATTTATTAATTGAATTGTTTGCCTCCAACATGCATGCATATTACTTTTAGGTGCCCATCGTTGGAAAATTTATTTCAAAGAATTTTTTCTGCACATTATAAAATTTATATACAGAGTACCCGTGATTAATTTCCTACATTAATTTCTCGTACATCGTGAGTGTTTGTGCATGGACGATGGATTAGTAATAACAACAGTCTAAGGAATAGTAAAATGAAAACCAACCAATAATACAATGCAACAACATACCTTTATTCTATTACCGAAGATAACCTCAAAAAAGTCTTCTTAAAATATCCGCAGAAAAAATGTATCACTATTTGATTTCACGAATTAATTTAACAGACTGAGACCATGCGCTCACAATCGCTCGAAACGCACGCCCGACATCTCTACACGCGCGTGTCGCAGGGAAATGAGGGACGCCGGGCGTTTACAATTACGCGTAATCTCGTGAGTGAAGCTGAATAACAAGCGAGCAGAGGCGCGCGCGGCGCCGACCGACCAGCCGCGCGCGGCGGAGGCAGCAGCAGCAGCCATTGTTTCACTTCCTTCATAAATAACATGGCGTCCATTCACGGCCCCCTCGATCGACGTCACGTGCAGCGCGGATACGAGACGGCAAACAAAGCCGCTTGCACCTCGCACGCGGCGGATTTTTCCCCGCGCGACTCATAAACCAACGAGCTCACAATGCGACTGTAATGCATTAAGTAACAACGTTACAAGACAAAGGCCCGCGGCGGTTATGAATGAAGAAATTCTTAGCAATAATATAAATAAAAATTCTTTATGATGTCTTCCTCTTGGCGGTGGAGTCAGAGTGAAAAAGTAAACACAAACCGCGTAAGCATACACAGTGACACACATACCAGTAGGCGAGCACGAAAGCAGAAAGCGAGAAGAAGGTGAAGGAGAAGGAAGAGCAAAGGAGAGTTCGCCGTGTAGAATAGGAGGAGCGGTACTTAAAATTATGTTTACGATCTGCTAACGGCCCCTTGAGTTGATCTTTTATAGCGTTTTAAACGTCCGTCGAGCTGTTAAGTACGTTAACTATGCGGTCATAACTTTCTTTCAAGGGCATCCTTCCTCCCACGCGTTCCAAACAAACCGCGGCCTGCCGCGCGCGCCGCCAGCAGTTAATGCTCGCTTTATTGCGGCGCTCGCACCTCGCCAAACGCCACGCGCCGCCCCGCGCCCCAGGCACGGCCTCGCAGTGAGGCTGCAGCGCCGCACACGGCAAAAAACTAACCTCGACATTTTTCATGACATTGTTCTAGAAATGGGCCTATGTTAACACATAAGTTGTAATATTTCAATCCTATCGATTCATGCATTTGAAGCAAGTAAGTTCACTAAACAAGTACTTCACACAAAATATCAAACAATGAAATTTAATTTAATGAGTGAAATAAGATTCTTCGCGCTTCAAGGAAAATTAATTTTACTTGAAGCATTTACATTAGTCAACGTATTCTATCGATGTACCTTTAATATTACAGGGGATGGAAAGCGAACTTTTATAATTTTGTAGTCTGGAGTAGGTCCAAATTTTAAAAAAAAATCCATTTTGAAAGATTTTCTTGCATAATTATGTATTTTGCTGTCATTTAATAGGCGACACTCTTGGAAAATGGTAATTATATTTCATATATTTGAGCAATATGGAAAGACAAAATTTAAACTTTTAAAAACTCCATTAGGAAAGATTATAAATAACCAAATAATTTATCTCTATCCAAATAATGTAAAAAGATGGTAATAAAGAAGGGGTTTTCAAAATTTCTTCTGAAGTAACTAACAAGTTAAAAGAATGAATTAATTTTTCATTCACAAGAACACCATAAATTTGCAAAACCCATTTTCATTAATTAAAATTATTCTTTTTTCATCTATGGATATTTATTTACAGCAAAATCTTAACAAAGGCAAAAATACAGTTGAAGAACTCGTCGAATACTAAGTTTTATGACAATGTCGTTTTATGCTCGTTATTTGCTGCAATATGTCATTCAGAAAGTCCAAATTCAAATAAAAAGGCAAGGAAATCCATGTTACAAAATAGTAACATTTTATTGCAGAAAAACACCAGCTTTGAGTTGTACGTAATATAGTGGGCGAATGTGTACGTAGTGTGATTTGATGGCAAAAAAACGCAGAAATGGCGTGAAAGCAAATATTGAAAATCAGATATAAGTCTCTCTCTTTCACAATCAATACACTGAAAAGAAAATTACGCGTTGTAAATACGGAAATACTGTAATAAATAAACAATACTATAAATAAATTTAACTTAAAGTAAATAATTTGATTGATAATAAATTAGGAAAGAAGAAGTATTGATATTATCAAAGAAAAATTAGTACATTTTTTACTTTGTCTCACTTATTAACCTTATTATTCCAGCAGTCTTCTCAAATTATCACCAAATTTACTTTCGAGTTGCATCTGTTTTTAATACGCCATATATGTTGTGTTCATGGCGCGTATATGATTATATAATGGAATAAAAATAAACGAGGGAAGTCAATATACGTGTGAATCCAGATACAGCACGTCTCACTTCATTATGTGCACATTGAGAAGGAAACTGTAACGGCGCCACGTGCGGCGTCCACGTGGCATTTGGACACCCCGCGCCCTCATCAGCTGACGGCGGCGGCGGCGGCGCCACTGCCCCACATGGGCGCGCGCCGTTACCCCCCGCCCCCGCGCTGCCACGGCCCTGCCGCCGCCGCCCGCGGACACTTTACAGCCGACCGCCACACAATGCGACGACCTTCCCCGTCCACGCGTGCGCCCCCACTTACCTCCCTCCCCTCGGCGGCGGGCCGTTTTGGCTGTAAAATGAGGCTATCTTTACGATAAAGACTGATGGGGAGAGCCCATTTACAACACCATAAACCCCGAACAATAAAACCCTTTTTTTCTCCCCCTCCCCGCTCCCCGGCGCGCCACAAAAACGACTCGAGTGGAATAGTCATGGTTGTTCGCGTCCACACTTTTTCTTGTTTCTTGTGATAATTAAATCTTACCAACAGGTTTTCTTGCCTGGAAAGTTTATAGCACTGGTTCGAGAGTGTGTGTGGTAGTTGGTAATATTGCAGGCAGGAGTCGCGGCGCCGAGAACAGGGAACAGAGGAAGCTGTGTGCGAGAGAGAAGGAAAGGGTTTTACCGTAAGTTAGTATAGACATTATGGGCTCTAAATGACCGACCCGACCAAGGTTTATGTGCTGCTGAAGAGTCGTATAACGCTTCTAAAACATTGTGACCGCCGCCGCCGCGGGTCTGCCGCCTCCCCTCCTCCCCCCGCTTCCCCCGCTACCCCCACTTCTTCCCGAAGCCCCCTCGCCACCGTTCCAGCCGCCTTTACGACCCGAGGAGCGGGGACTCGTAGTGGCTGAGAGTCGTACTCTGTGTTACTACTACGCCTTCACCGACCGGGCAATTCTGATCAGGTGATTCAGGCGCTCATTCACAAAACAGGGTTGTAAAACTCCTTGCTCGCTCACTCCCGCGAGCGCGTATACGAACGCGCGTGCTAGCGGGCGCGCGGGCGGGAAGGGGGCGGGAGAGGGGGGCTGACTGCGCGGTTTACGACTGTGGAAACGGGTACCCTCCACCAGCAGGTGATTCATTCACAACGCGCGAAGGCGGGCCCCTCTGAATGAAGGCGAACGCAAGGGAAATGCCGGCAAAAACGCCGTGACGTTTTACCGCCGCCGCTGTTTCTGCCGCTACGACGTTTACGAGCCCACAAATAAGACGGGTGAGCAAGCGGGTCTCTCCCGTCCGCTCGCTTGCGGGCGTAGCTGGCTTTACATGACAGACAGCGACAAAAAGTGCCCCGCCCCCTGGAGCGCTGTCACTCTCCCGAGGCGCCGCTCGCGTCTAAATCACGCGCGTAAACGATACTTCTCTTTGATAATGAGCAGTGGCGGTTGACATAAGATTTACTGTATGTCACTAGATGGATTCAAGGTTTATATGATATTAGTCATTATAATAGAGATATATGACGATGTTTAGTGACATTTTTAGACGTAGATGTGTGCGATGAAGATGATGTTTTTAACCTCCTTGATATAAACAAAGATTTTGATCAATGTCGTTCAGTAATTACATCAGAATTATTACCGGGTTACTATATATAATGTCATATATTTTGAAGCCCAGCATAAATTGAGTGTTCAGGGGAAAGTCCACACACCTTTCTTTTATTTACAAACTCAGAACACAATGAAGATTATGTATAAATGTTACTTTAGTGATGAAAATATAGTGAATTGTATGACGTTCTGTATTATTCTGGTGTGGATTTGATGAATTTTTTCTTGAAGAGAAAAAAAGATAGAATATTTAGAATTTATTTCGTGATGCATACAAAATTAGGGATCGCTTGTAATACCGATGTACTGTTTTTTTACTCAATAATGACCAACTTTAAGAACTAATCATGATACTGTTTCTTAAGTTACTGTGGCAAAACACTGTCAACACATACTTTCCCACAATTCTTAAATTATTCGACATATACTAAATGATTTATATAATGTTCTGAAATACTGAAAAAAGTTACAATATTTTTTATATTATCCACTGGGCTTTAATCTCCTATACATTATGAGGAATCTGATTATGCGTTCCGTTTCAAAACAAGAGTTCAGAAAAGTTAGAACACAATTATGAAGCCGAAATATAGGAAATAATGCGGAACTCATTTTTTAAAAGTAATACCAATAATAAATAACACGGAAATATATGAACAGTGAAATCTAATAGTATCTATCACTCCTTCGATCTTAACTTGGCTAGCTTGACGCTGTTTGCATGCTCAGAAAAATTTCAGCACGCGAAATCCGCTGTGTTTTAGGACCTATCGAGATTTAAGGGCAGTGCCCGTGAGGGGCGAGGAGGCACGCCGCAGAGGCGGGCGCCACCGATCAATAGAGGCACGGGGGCGGGGGCGGGAGGCGGCAACGGCAGCAGGCGCGCTGGCAGCACGCCTGTGGAAGAAGCGCGTGCGCCCGCCACGCGCCTCGTCTGAAACGGCCGCTTTGAGCACCCGCAGAGCAGTAAAATGGTCATAGTCGTAAAACGAGGCACGCGACAAGGTCAGGGTACCTCGGGGCGCGCGCGCTGAGGGCGTGGGTGGCGACGGGGGCTGGGGTCGCGGGCGACACGGATGAGAAGGAGGTGGAAACAGGCACGACGCGAGAGGGAGACGCCAGCGGTACACACCACTAGCCTACAAAACACCAACACTCGGGCGCGCGGGGCGAGCCCATCAAAACAAACCATAAAATTGCAGTTACTACGTCGCCATTATGAAAATAGTGCCTCAGCGCGCGAGTGCGCACGCCCGAGCACTCCCCTCTCCGCGCTCCAGAACACTTCTATCAATAACAACGGCCCCACGAGCAAAAAGACGCCGACTCCAACGACGAGCAAACGGTTCCCTACGCGGCCGCTAGGTACCACCACCGACGCGAGCAGCCGGCGCTTTCGCTGCGGAGCCCCCTTACGGCCAATCAAGGGAGACGCGGGGAGCGGGACGCCGTAAATGGTTTTATCTTCGTCCACTACGAGCGCGCGGGCAGAGCTCCCACTTGTCGGCAGAGCCGAAACATGGACTGCTAAATTTTCCCCACAGAGCGCGTTACGATCTCAGACCGCTCGTCGCGCCGCAGCGGACAATGTGTGAACCATCTGCTCCAGCTAGCGTGCTTGCGCGCCAGGCGCGGATGGATACATTAGTTTGAACGTTCTCACAACACTTTCTAGGGTAACGTAAACTTCAGTGACATTGAGTAGCTTCTGCACACATTGTAGAATCATCTACAACATCTTTGCATCCATAAAATCCAATATTTTGCGTCTAAAACGGCTCTAGAAGTTGGGAAGCGAGAGACTGTGATTCCACTTCCTCCCCTGGCGTCGACCATAACTCTCTTCCCCCACCTCGCGGACCCCGGACGCCCCACCCCGTCACGCGAGGGGCGGAGACTCACACGCTAGTAGTTCATACGCGCCGCCACGAGATGGCGAGAACGGCGCATTCGTCTACTTAACCAGCAGAGAATCTCGTAATTCGCAGGGGCTGCCTTGCCATACATAGCGATGACTTTATTTCATAACTGAAACACCACGGCCGCGCCTCGCAAAAGGAAAGCAAGCGTGACAGCAGGTCTTGAAATATTCGCGGAGCCGTCCTCGCCACCGTGAAATATGCACTGGCCGGCCAAACACGGGCAGTTGGAAAAATGTACATAGCTGAGACATTACTCAAACAGTAACGGAATCTGCTACGCGGTGTTGCTTTGAATTATCATAGGCATACAAATGAAGTCATTTAAAATATTGAGAAATTATCTTTATAGAAAAGTAAAGTAATATCTTCATTTGAATGTGGTTTTCTTAAGATTCACAAATATTTCTACTAAATAAATCTGTTTAGGCTTATTTTAAACCGAAGACCAATGTATTAAGTGAATTATTGAAGCCAACCCAAAACGTTTTGCAGCACTCAATTTACTCTTAGTAATGTGTGAGGAAATGAAACACTTTTGCCCTTCAACACCAGTTGATTCCTGTTTCAAGATAATGTGGGGGGTAACGTACGAGGAAATAATAATGACATTTTCTTTCCATCAACCGCTCTGGCAAGGATTATATGAATAAATGCCGAGGGATTTTCTCCACGTTTGTCACTCTGTCCCGATAAGCGCTGTTTCTTGCTTGGAGTTCCACGCACGAGGTAGGTGTATTAACCATGTTCATACATTATATATTCCCTCTCGGGAAGAAATGCACTCAGTACGTGTTATGCAAAGCGTATGCTTCGTTAAATCTAATAATGCAAGTACGGCAGAGAATACATTATCATTAATTACTCGCCGCATTAAACTAGAAAAATCCCTCCTTTCTGTAATATACGTTTCACGTCGAGACAGTCAACAGGCAAAAAGCCACGAAAGACGCATCAAAATGTATGAGGGAGACATGATCGCACCACCAACATTGTTTTTTTCTTCTTTTCTTACATCCAACGGAACCGTCGCCTCCGTCCACAGACGATAGCAAAAAGCGACAAGGGGCGGGGCTGTGGAATCGAAATGGAGACGAGGGAACCCATGTACCCTGCCGTAAACTCGGCGCCCCGCAATTTACAGTTATTAACCCCACATGCTTGCAAACGTCCGGTATACGCCGAGCGCGGTGCCGACGACTGTGCGGGGGCCAAGCAGAATAAAAACCTCATTAGGTATGCGACTCACATCGGGAACAGAGCAGAGGCGACTGCTGTGGCGACGCGTATGTTGATCTTCCTAAGTTGGCAACAACAGGTTGGGAAATTTTCAGCCGCGTTCTACTACTACTAGTACTACTCGGTCAGCCGAGGGGAGTGACGCGGTCGTGGCAAGAGGTGAGCGCATCGGATAAATATCGTGAGGTCGGGTCAAATGAAGAGGGGAGTGGAATATTGGCGGTGGTGAAGGCGCCGGGTGATGGCAAGAATTGATGGAGATGACAGAAGAAAAGGTGGTGGCGGCATTATTAAAGGTGTAATTTAAGCGTGGAGAAAACGACTCCGAAGATGATTCTCGTGGCAATGGTGGCGCGACTGGTGGCTGCAGGGGATGTGTTGGTTGTGGTAACGGAGGCGACGGCGATGGGTCAGTCGCTCGGCCGAGTCGTGTCAGCCTTTCCAGCCGACAAGCTCAGATAATGACGGTTCAGAAAAACGTGTACTCAACGCTTAGCGGGCAACGGCGGGCAGGCGGAGGAGCAAGAGGACGCGAGAAGAAAATCCGGCAGAGGAGTAAGGGGATAGAGGAACAAGCAAGAGCTGTGCGAGAGATTTCGCGCAGTGCAGGCGAAACTGATCTTTAAGATACATAAAACACGAAGAAGGTCGGCTGGGTTGTTACGTGGGGAAATTACACGTTTCAATTTCGGATTCTTCACAGTTCCTGAGCGCGGCTGATGCGCCAGCGAGGAAGAGAAGGCACGAGTGGAGCGAGCGAGTGGAGGTGGACTTATGAAAGTATTTCGAACAATAGAGAATGATGAAAATTAAGCGATGCAAAGAAGGAGCCATAAACTGAAATACGACTTATCTATAGAAATCTTCTCTCAATTATTGATCCTATTTTTAATCTCAATGAGTTTTAAAATTTAAACCAGAAATTTGGAACATTTTTTTTTAAATAGTATACGATTAAAGTTTCATCTGAATCATCAATAGGTGCTTAGAAAAAGTAGTTTTAATAATTATGCTCTGAGACTCTTATTAAAATATTTTCTACAAAATGACTCTACATAAAATATCATTCGAATCATTTTAATATTCAACTCATTCCTTTAATTCGAGGATCGGAATTTTTGTGAGAAAGTTACAAATTTTTAGACGTTAAAATTCTTGCCTTCTCTGAAGTAGGGGATTTCGCTTGTGTTCGACAACCAAGAATCTTGGGAATTGCGGGAGGGGTTGTGAATCTTAACTACAAGACCCGTGGAAGTCGTCTCCTTCGCTTCTATGGTTGTAGTGAACGCAGGTGCGCAAGGCTTACAAAAGGATCCGAGCCATCGAGGAGAACCCCTTCGGCGGCAATGTGGAGGGCGGAACGGAGGTGGAGTAGGGCAGGACGGGCTGTGAACGGGTGGGGTCACGGCGGGGGTGGCGGGGAGGGGGCAGGGTACCGTCACGCCCGCCCTCACCCGCGGCGAGCCTCGAACCTCGTGCCCCGGCCCCCGCCCCCGCCTCCCCCTTCCCGCGCACAGCCGCGTGAAATCGAGAGCTTTAGATATGCACCATTCTTATGCAAAGGCACTGTTCGCTGTTCGCAAATATCACGACTCCAGGTCGACCTGCCGCCGCCTCCGCCACCCCCTTCGGCCTCGCCGGGCTCTCACTGACGCACCGCGGAACACGAAGCCAAGTTCATGCTTTGATTCTGCATATAAAAGGAAATTCTCTGTAGAATAAATACGTAATTCTAATATTTTAGTTAACGTACAACAGTGTGTACTGATTTTACTTGTTTACAGTGTTCATTAATTCCAACTAAAACATTATCGGCAATCCAAAATAATAATGATGTAAATTTGTGTACCAAAAACAGAAAACAACAAAGTAATGATGAGTACAGAATAAAGTTATCCAATTCATGCTATTTACGTAAGGAGTGTAACCAAATGTTTGTATTAAAATTTACTTCTTGAAGATATAAACACCTGAATTTCAACAGCAAACCGTCCTCTCAATTTGTATCCCAATACCACATCAAGCGAAGCAACTTGTCTGAGAAATATTTCCCTTGCCGTAATAGAACTCTTGAGCAGCGTACGCTCTCGTAAGTCTGCGTATTACATTGCGATGGCAGTGAGCACGCCGCACACTGCGGCTGCCCGGCGACCGAGCAGTGCGTGCGGCCGACCTCTGGCCCCCGGGGAGGCGGTGCGTCGGCGTCGGGCGTCGATCCCGGCCCCTCGGGGCACAGGTAGCACGCCGTGTCCGCCTAATTGCCTGCGGCGGCGGCGGTGGCGCCCGGTGGGCCCCTGCTCTAACGGGCCCCCGGCGACGCTGCCTCGCCGCAACCCCACTCCACCCCCACCCTCGACCCTCCTGCCCTCCGCGTGACCCTTCCGTGGCACGCGCCTCTGCCCTCGCTGCGACCTGCTGTCGCAAGGACAAGCACGGGCTCACTAGGACGGCCGTCCACGATCCCGAAATTGTCCTGGTGCTAATAAGATATTCTTATCCAATCAAGCAAGTTTACACATGCATGTGAGTTGCAACTACAAGACGACACATCTCAATGGAAAACTTCACGCCTGTTTGAGCCTTCATATTTGTGGTTCCAAACTATACACCACAGCTTGTTACAAATGAGAATCAATTTTTTTTATTTCGAATAGACTATAGGTTCGTTTTTGAATAACTTTCAAAACCCCCAGGAAAA
Organism: Teleogryllus occipitalis; assembly: GCA_011170035.1. Classification (NCBI taxonomy): domain Eukaryota; kingdom Metazoa; phylum Arthropoda; class Insecta; order Orthoptera; family Gryllidae; genus Teleogryllus; species Teleogryllus occipitalis. The sequence goes on along the minus strand of BLKR01000168.1, from coordinate 532,112 downwards.
TCGCCTAAAGGTAAGAGTTAAAGAACAATAAAATTAAAGTCATGGAATTACACAATAAAATGTCTCCCAAGACGTCTCTACCAAAGGTGTACTGTGAAACGTACTGTCAAAAATTCAGAGTCAGAGAAATTTGATGAATAATATACGATAAATTGATAAACTGATTAATAATTTTTGTACCAAATAATATTTGTCTCGATATTATTTCATTTTGATTAATTTTTTGAATAATAATATTATTTTATATTTAATGGTTATGTTTGTTGTGTATATAATTGTTATTTTTGTTGTATACAGTCTATTCTGTAACCATTCAGTTTTCGCCGTATTTAATATCTTATTTAAATAGTCATACAATGAAAACCTCGCATTTTGACGAGAAAAAAAAGAAACGGTAAGAATAATATTCATAATTAAATTTAAATTAATTTAGGTAAAAATAACATTTTAGAATTAAATTGAAAGTTTAAAAGACTAATACTAGCTTCCAAATTAATATTCCGTTAATATTAACTTATTATGATTGAAAGTTTTATTTATGTTCGTAGGTGGAACTATTTTTCAGAGTATTCCGCGTCGGTAGGTACTCAGTAATTTTTTTATCGAATTCATTTCCGCATCACTTTATTTCTCAAAATCACTGAAAATGTTTCGATTCAATAACGCTAGGCATCAAATAATGACTATTTCTTTGCTTCATGTTTCTCACTATGTGTATCTGTATTCTTTCGCTCTAAAATGAAGGAAATTCAGTGGTGTAATCATCTTGGTTGGTTTTCCCTATAAGACCCTATGAAACTATTACCTACATTTTCTCTGAGGCACCAGAAAGAGTTCTCCACACTCAAGAGGCATGATAAAATATCAATACAAAAGAAAAGGCACAACTAAACGTACGACGAAGGTAAAAATGAATGTTTTTAACACAAGTTGTTTGAAAATAATTAATTTTTTTGTAATTATTTTATCCATCCGTAAAATATGAATGAAGGTGTAAACCCAATTTTTATCGGCAACTACTGACGAATTACAGAGCAACGACAATGGAGTATAGCGATGTATGACTTTTAATAACGCTAGTAAGTATACCAAACGCACATAATGGGTAGCAATTTGACCATTCCCCATATTCTTAAGAACTACTAACGTATTGTATGATACAATAGTTGGTCTAAAAAATGAACCACACTAGTATTTTTACGACAATTCACAGTTTTTCTAATTTTTAAAAGAATGTCGAAGATAGTTATGTTTAAAGCTATGGTTTCAAAAGTAAACACATTTACGCGGCTACGACTATTGTTTATATTAAAGGGAAGTTTCGCAAAGAAGTTTCCAAATGCCTTCTTCCAATCGCGACGGATCCACGAGGGAGCACAGGAATCTTGACACAGTCCCCCTAAAACAGCGTTTTGAAACTTTTTCGTTTAATATTGAATTTGCCCTGAAGCTAAATTTTAAAGAACGGTTTGTGCTAAGGCCACAAATTAAAAATATTCAGTCAAGATAGCTCGTATAACAAGAAAGAAAATGCAGCCCCAATAAATTTTATTGCGATGCCAGAAAGTTTTCTGGGCAGGCCAAAGGCGCAAAACTATTAGGATCTTGCCAAGGTGTTAGTGGACAATTTAAAGAAGTAGAATGCCTCAAGTCTCTCAAAATACAAATGTTGGATTGTCTTCTTGAGATATTCAAGGAAACAGAGGCGAGGTCTTGGAGGATCAATGATCAATGTTCTACACCATGGAAATAGAGTGCCGATGTCATGGGCAATAGACGAAGATTAAAGGACAATTGCATCTGCTAACTTCTTTTCTAAAGTTTATTAGAATACAAATGAAAATACAATACATTTATTTGGAAAATCGAAGCTTTAAACAATTTTATAATGTTCGTTTTTAAAACTAACAAAAATTGTTCATTTTTACAAAATTACTAACCAGTTTCAATAGATGAAATTCCCAATATCTCTTACTTACAATACACAGAAATTATCACTAATAGTGAATAGGCCAAAACACTACCATATGTATGTTACGTACGGTTTTCATCTTTTGAACGTCATTAAGCTGTGTATGGCGCTACATCCTACGTGGATGTTAATTTATTGTTCAGAAAAGATTCAGAGCTGATAATTCAAGTCTGTTTTATGCATTGATTTGGATTTTAATACTGTTTCCTATCCTTTGTTTTTTAGGAAAAATAAAACAAAATTTCATAACCGTCATTCTCTTAAAAAAAGTGTGTTATAATTATTTATTTTGATCACGTGGTGATTCTCTCATGGTTTATTTATTCCCCAAGGGGGTTTCTTTCAGCCATTTAGGGTGTACAGAACTCTCGCTGGTGATGGGGAATAAACATTGGGTAATAAATTGGTCAAAAACATAAAAAAATATCTTTGACAGCAAAAACATGTCATGAACATTTTACTATTGAACTTCCTTCATTTTAAGGCAAAAGGAGCCATACAAGTAGGGAGATTCTAGGTTCACAATCGTGTTGATAGTGTAATAAAACATCAATGGTTTTATTATTGGATCTTTCAAAAATGGAAATGCAGTCATACAGCAATACATTTATCGTCAAGAGGAGTGTTATTAGCTTTAACATTAAGTAGCAGAAGTTTGCTGATGTAACAAATTTGTTGCATTCATGTGCAATACGTATACACTAGTAAACTAGAAATTAATTCCCTCTATACAAAAATTATGGAAGTCTTCTCTTTATTCTGGAATAGTTTTTTCACATAATAATAATAATAATAATAATAATAATAATAATAGTAATAATAATAATAATAATAATAATAATAATAATAATAATAATAATAATAATAATAAAGTAATTACTCGTTAACACAAACTCGCTTAAGGCGGACACTCTGTTAACACGAACAAAATTTCGGTACCAGGAATAATTTTATATGAAGTTTTATTGGTCAACGCGAATTTCGTTTAGCACGAATTACGAATTACTTTTTTGACCGTTGGATCATTATAGTTTTTTCATTTAACTCTAACTTTCAAAGTTTCTCCGTTCATTTTCCTTTTTGTTCCTCTGTGAGCCGTCGTAGGGTTGAGACAAGAGAGAGACGAGAAGAATCTTACAAAGTTTATTCACAAACTATTTACGAACATCAATGTTTGCCACCCATAGGAATTCTTAGTCCACTAGACCGCTATACCCTTGTCCGCCCTAGAACCGCCCTGTTCGAAACAAGTGGGTACTTGGTACTGAAGCGGCTCATCTTGGGACATCAGTCTCGAAGTCTACGAGTTGTGGGGCAATAGCAACCCGCCGACTAAACGACGCGTCTCCCAAATCGCGCGTCGGCAATGAATATCCCATCAAGGAATCCTATTCTGTCCGGAATTGTTCACCAGAAAATGATCAGAGAGAACATGTTTTTCATGTTACAGTACAGTAATTTCCTTCCAGTGTGCATTTTCTATGTAATTGTCACAGACTCATATAGAATTGATGTACGGTAACACCGTCGATGTAGGAGAATGTCATATACAGTAACGTTTCTTTGACGACGTACAAAATATTTTACATTAGTACATAGTCCCTTTTCACTGCAAATAATCAGTGTGTGGAAAAAAACTATTTTCCAAAGACAAAATTGACTTCCCTGTTAGCACGAATATTTTTTAACACGAACTCTTGATTTTTCGGTCCCTTGGGATTCGTGTTAACGATATACCGCAATTTAAAACGCTCCGAATGTGCCTTCGTGACAGAGTGGGAAACCCAAAGCCTCCATGTAGTACCGTGGCAATGAAGGCCACCTCCCTCTGCCGGAGGGTCCCCTGGATGCCCGCGGAAAGAAAGCGAGTGCCTGCGTCGGTGCGCCCTCCATCACGGGCGTCAGCGCAGCGCCGCTGGCAGCGCGTGAGTATTTCGGGCGCGGGGGCGTCGACCCTCGCGGCGGCCCCCGCGCCAGCAGGGGCGGCGGCAAGCACGTGCGCCCCCAGGCCTCCGAGACGCCGCCCCCCCGCAGAGGCTGCTATGAGGGGGCGCGATTCGGGCGGCAGGGAGGAGCGCGGCTCCTTGGGTTATGGGGATGGTGGTGGTGGTGATGCAGACAAACGTGGAGGTCAAAACTGGGCGAAGAATACATATGAAGGGCTTAGTGCAAGAAGGTGTAAGCTCAATTTTTAGTTTTGTCGACAAAACGATTTTTCTGAGTTTCTTGTTAGTTGCTTTGCTACTTCTGATGAAAATCACAAAATTTGTTGCATAAAAAAAATTAATTTCCAGTAATATAAAAAAGTTCCATGCAAGTTTACTAAACTTCAAATATCTCCTTTGACCATTTTCTGAGTTAACACCTTCTTGTACTAAGCCCTTCATATTGTATTACATGTAGGGCTACATGTAACACAATATGTGTTCAATATGTACGCTAATAATGTTACATAGAGGGCTTATTCTTGGAGCAATATCGATAACAGTCGATGTTATTGTAGTGGAAACATTGATTGGTGTCGTATGAAACGAGGAAGTGAGAGTCCGTGTTCAATACAGGGAGTGCACAGGGCAACGGTGTGGGTACAACCGCCGCGAGCGGTGGCGGCATGGTCTGAGGCAGAACATCCAAAAGGCATTAGCGAGCTGAGCGCTATCTCACCCCCGCCTCTCCAGAGTCGCCGCGGGCGCCCCCAAGTGGTCAGCGCTCCCCGCCCCTTCATCGCGCGCCGCCCCGCCTCGCTCCGCCCCCTTGCGTATCGCCGCCCCGGGACCTTTCTTACGCTGCACTTTCAAAAATTCCGCCCGTTGGGACTCTCCATCTCGATTTGGCTCCGATGAGAAACGTCTTAGCTTCGGGCTGACTCACAACGCTTGAGATTTATCTTCAACGAGAGATAAGGGGAAGAGCAATTTTAATATAAATATTTAAAACTTTTACATTAAAGAAATCCACCCCTAATATCCACGTCAACAGGGAAAAAAATAGACCATTAATATAGAATCTAATACAACAGTTTAATATTATGAAGATCATGTAGTTTTAATATTTTCTCCTGCCAATATTTTCAAAGAATGTCTAACATTTACTCAATTTAAACAATCATACGAGGGACACTCATTTCCTTTCCAGTGATCATTATTACTACATTATTTCACAAAACATATTTCTCTGCATTAAATCACGGTAACATGTAATTTGAATTATGAAACCACGATATAAGTGAGGGAATTGCGAATGCAGGAGTTTCTCGGAAATGGGCGGCGCCCTAGAAAATGGTTGTGCGCCCACAGAGTTCCCCCTGCGCGTATGCAACCCCCGGCACTGCGTCGCCGCGCCGCGCCGCCCGCAGGCGCCCGTAGACGTGGCCAATCGCCGCTGGCCGACTTTCCGAATATGAAGTAGAAGCACGCGCTCGCCGCCGCGGCGCGCGCTTTCTCCGCGGGGGAGCGCTGGGGGCGGCGCGTGGCTACGGACCTCGTTCGACCCCCGCGCCCAGCGCCCCGACCCTCACGCCGCTCCGCGCCCGCGACTCGCCCTCGTGTGCCTTGCCAGATGATACAGGTGCGGAAAGGGGACCGCCCATTTCGTGAGTGCAGCAAAATTGGACAACATTCGTTGTTAAAACCCCTTAGCTACCAATGAACTATAGTATAGGAAAGAAAAGTATTGGAATTACCTCAAAAATATAATCTCAAATTTTCAGTTGCAAAATCTGTTTGTAAGTTTCACTTCATCTTAACGCAACGTTTCACCTTAACAGCATGAACTCGTAGTTAGGATTAAGTTTTGTGTTTGAAAACTGGCTAGTATTAGGGTGGCGAGGAGATTCTTGCAGTTTCATACCAGCAAATGGGGGTGTCTGGATGGATGAAACTATGTCTCGTGTATATATCGGCGTGACTACAAACCTTTGAGCTGAAACTTAATAAACATGACAGCAGTACGATCTATTTCTGACTTCGTGAGGATTATTAAAATATTTTAGTTTTGGGGGTATCCTGTCCATAAAAGCTACAATGCTGAAAATGTCTACAATTTTTAAACGTATTTGCGAAGATAAATGAAAGTGCAATTTGAAATATAATATAGCTCTAATTTTCAAGTTCCTTATTTGAAACGGTGAGAGTAGTTAGTCTGACATTAGTTTCAGAAGCTGTAGAAAAAATGTGGAAAGAGTAGGTGAGGGTTGGGTAAATAATTACTTTATATAAAAGCACTGAATTAGTTAATTTTAGCGTAGAATTTCGATTCTGTCCTTCTTTGCACATCTTGTCTCCTCATTTATCCAACCTTTAAAAATGAGAATGTTGAGGTTTGTATTTTTAAAACCGCAAACCTTTATAATGTACTACACACTTATTTAACTAACATCGAAGGGCTGGTCGTTGAGGGTCATAAAGGGTGATCGTGATTGGTCCAGCATATCAGCACAAAGGACGAGGCCAAACTTCGTGTAAATGTGCGTAGATCGACCAGATGACATACATCAGATACAAAGAGAATACGATTATTGATTCCTTATAATGAGATTGAAAAGTAGTGTACATTATATAGTGTTTATTGTATTTGGTTCAAAGGTTTCATCCACCAAAGTAACGAATTCCTACTGTCGGTAATGCATAATTTATTCGAAATAATACTTCTCGAGGCCGCAAACTTCTATCATCGACACACCCGCCGCGGTCGAGTTGATGAGGAAACACTTCCTGTATCACAGAAATTGCAATCACGTTGCTCTTTCGCCGAACCGAACGTGGCCGAGGAGAGTAGAGAGTTCTCGCTCCCACGTTCGAGATATCGCAGCGTGCGAATAATAATCTCGACAAACATGGCGAGAGCAAAGTGGTCGACATGACAGAAAGTGAACTGTTCAATCTAGAGGTCTGTGGCTTTCCTACCACAACAGCTGAAACGAGAGCATGGGGTAACACTCTCGGTTTTTACACGTTGTATCCAAGAACGAGGGAGTATGTTGCGAATTTATTAGAAACGATTTTGTTTTGTTTTTTATGTTACACTAAAACGAAATGAAATAAAACTCTTTAATTTTATCGAATATTAAATGTATTTATGGATTATTCAGCCTATGGGCCTGATGAGGTCACGGATCATAAACCTAAAGGATATAATGACTTTCCTTGTTAGATAGATAAAATCCGATACTTCAAGTTCTGTAATAAACCTGGTGAAAGGAATAGCAACTTCCATTCATGTGGGACGTTACCTACTTCATAAATCAGAAGCAAGTTACGGATTAGCTTCATTAAACCATGATTCTTCGTAATATACTTTAACCACGAATGACCCGAACGGGCAGAATACAGCATATCTTGAGCGTTTAAATCGACTTCGCAACTAGGAAGACCCTACTTGGACCAATAAACGTGACACAAAGAACGATCTCAAATTAATACTGGAGGGTTCTCCGAGAAGCTGGGGGGTTTTGCGGGACTCCTTAAGTGAGGAGTCTCAAAAATCTCCCGGCCGCTGGTGGGGTCGTAAAGCGCCGATATTGAGCACGCAGATCCTCGGATCCTCCGCGACCCCGCGCGAGCGGGCGTGCGCAAGCGAGTGAGCAAGCCCGCTGAGAGTTAAGAGAATTGCGTGAGGTCTACGCGGCGACGCCCGCCCCTCCGCCCACGCGCGCGCCCGCCGCGCCGCGCCGCGCCGCGCAGAGCCGTTTCCTCGGCGAGTGGAGCTTCCGAGAGGCTCGCGAGAATTTCGGCTCTAAATCTCGAGGTGAAAATCCCCTGCGTAATTACTTTGCGCGCCGCCGCGGCGGTGGGGTTGCAGGCTGGGGGTGGGAAGGATAGACAGAGGCGGTTGGGGACTGGTGGATGTGGCAGAGGTGGAACAGCTATTGGGGTGGTGTTTGAGCGGAGGAGAAAGGAACGATCACGAGGCAGCCGTGGAGATGGAGGAAAGGGTGACTGGGTTCAAAATGGATAGAGTTAAGTAGTTGATGGCGACGACTTATAGAGGGGCAGTGATGACAATGGAAACGATTGAAGACTGAAAGACGGAGGTGGGTCGGATTGGGCAAGATGGAGACAACAAAGGAGATGGAGATAAGTCGGGTAGAGAGAGGGACGAAGAGAACGCGGGGATTCGGTGTCGCTACCTCCACCCAAGTGGAGACCGCTGCGTCGTTTCCACCCTCTGGCAGACTTCCCCAGCTCCTACGCTACAATCACTTCTGCAAGGATTTTCTCCGCGAATTTAGAGAAGCAAACTGCTGGACTAACAAACGAGAGCAATTATTTCGAAGGCGATAGGGCCTTGTGGTATACAAAACAGGGTTTACTATACCGTCTAATTTACAGCAGTAAAGCTATGGCGTTAGTATATTTCTGTGTCAAATGAATGGAAGATAATATTTCTGTCTTAAGGACATTTTTCGACTTGCAAATATTACAGTTTTAGCTCGGAGTTTATCATTCATATATTTGGTAATGTAAATTTTAACACTCATAAAATGAAAATATTATTGATGGTAAAAATAAAAATAGGTTCTATTAAAATTTTCAACCTTGATAGAAAATTTACTTACTTTTAATCATTTTACTTTATTTTACGTATCTTCTGAGTGAATGATTCTGATTTTTTTGACTCAAAGAAGCAAATGCAACCCACCATTTATTTACTTTTTTATTTCACCAACGCTGGGAAGTATCCAACTTAATAACAGCGAGGTCTAATGAGATATTAAAGATTTTGAAGACTAAGATAAACGTACATTTAACTATCTGAAATCGAGAAAGGTCTAAACGCGCTTACATTTAAAAGATGGAGATCTTACAACCCAATAATAATATTTAAATAAGTTTCACGGACCGGTGTTGCAGGTGTCCACTTAAATAACGTATTAAGCATTCACTTTACACAGAATAAGAATAAGTCTGAAAAACGAACCGGCACCCAATTAACTCGGCTGCTTCGGCCGATACGGTAGCAGTCCCTTCATAATTTTCGAGAGCCCTCCCGAGATCCCGTGCGCTGATTTCGCGGGGCTAATACAGTCATCTCCGTGTCCCCGCGGCGTTCATGTGGCGTTGCCACGCGAGCCCCCCGGCGAGGCTCGCGCGATGCCCCCGGCAGATAGCGCGATTGGAAACGCATCGCCCCGGGGGTCGCCCGAACCAGCCACGAAACAGCCTTGGCGCCCAACATTTTTGCAACCCGACGGAAGGAAAGGTTGCAAGGAAACAACGAAGAAGTGAAATCATGATGGCACTTAAGTATGATAAAGACACAATCTGTTAAAACGGAATATTGAATGTAATGACTTGAAAATGTTTGCAAAATCGAAAAAGTTCTATGTTTCTACAATAACTTGGACACAGATGTAACAATTAAATCAAAATAACGAAATTACCATTAGTAATCTTAACTTGCTTTAGGTCTTACAATATGAGGAAGGTTTTAACACAAAAAGTGACATACTTCAAATCATTATGAGAGATAAACGTTGACATGTTTTTACTTACACACATTAGAATTAAAGCAGACCAGAAAATAATCTGAGAACTGATAAATAGTGATTCATGTCGCAAGAATACGAAAATAAATGTTATGTTGAATTTAAAATATGCCTGCGTTCTAGTTTCACAAATAAGCACACATGCTTTCGTTCCATAGTCAAGCAATTCTTGATGTTGATAATCAGTTATTGATTTTATAGAAGTATTTATGTTGATATTGAACTGCAGTACCTAAACGTATAATGAACTGATGTACGTAAATGTCTTAAAATTCTTCTATAACGGATTATTCATCTCAAACTAATATAATTTATCGGTCAATAAGAACGATTAAGACAACTAAAACATTGCAAAATTCTTCGAAAAAGAAAGTTATTAAGAAAATCATACATCAAACGAATGCTAGGGAATGTCGCGCCATGATCTCGAGAGAGCGGTCTGGTCGCAGAGGCCCTAGGTGGGTGCGGCGGGGCGGATTCGTGGGCGGAGTAGCGGGGTAGGCTAGGTCTGGGGTGGGAGGGGCGGTGCGGGGGCGGGGGCGTGCTCGGGCGGGGCCTGCAATATCCGGGGGCTTACTGTGATGGCCCGCCGGCGGAAATTGCAACTGTGGCCGCCGCTGCCGGCGCGCGCCGAGCGAGGTGTGGCCCGGACGCGCGTCCCCGCCCCGCCCCCTCCCCGTCCGCCCCACCCCCACGCCGCCACCCTCACTCCGGGGCCGCCGCCGGGCGTGGGAGCGAAAGGGGTGCGCGCGCGTCGCCGGGCGCAGAGTCGCGCTCAACTGTTTTAAACGCGACAGCGCCCTCGGCTCCGCATACAGATCGTCGTGTTTGCACTCTCGTCCCATCTATCCGTCAAGGAGATGGAGGTTCTGGAAGCTCAGCACTATATTGAACTTCCGCAAATCTCTTAATGTGATAACTACATCGACAACTGCAATAATTAGCGAGCTTTGGCAATGAGTTCTTACCTTTTGATTTACAGTCGTAAAATTGTATCAATTGCAAATATATTTCTCATTCTCACTAAACGAATAACAAATTTCAGGCCTAAGATTGTCTGTGAAACATGATCATTTGATTTTGAAATCAATTGTACTTCACAACGGCAATGGTTTTAACTTCTCTCTCACAATGAGTATTTTCTTCTAAGACACGTTGAATTATTATCACTGTGAGAGTTCTGAGTTATTCTATCAAGAATTGGGTCGCCTTCAGTCAGTATGATATGATATTCCATATTTCACTGTTTGAATGTAACAGTGAGATCACATCCCTCAAGAATCGGAACTTTTGAATGTATTGTATGATTTTACGGGTGGATTGCGGAGAGTATATTCTCGCAGGGGAATAGAGAACAACAAGGAAATATTACATGTATAAGCAAGCAACTTGTTAACAACTTCCGAAGTCATTGAGATACAATTCTCGTTATAAAAGTTAGAATGCCATGAGCAAAACTGACCCTCAAGAGAACAATTCATGATGTACTCGTTCTACAGCAGTTCTGAGCCTCCCAAAGCAATACGTCATATAACCCAATAGGTCTGTCGCAACGGACCTACACAATGGAGACGATCATCTGCCCTTCGTTCCAGATTCTGGCACGCATGCGCACACCCGCCTCCCAAACTCAAAGGGACCGAGGGTGCAATCAAGGGCCGATTTCCCCGCCGCACACGCACTCGTAAAGGCATAAAAGCGGCGACAATTGCCCGGAGTTTCCGCGCGCGCCCCTCGCCCAGCGCCACTGGCCCCCGCGGAGGAGAGGCGCGCTGAATCGCCCGCACCCCGCCAATCCACCGCTATCTGGGATCTTCCGGGCCTGCAGCGGCAGCGGCGAGCGCAGGGCGGCGGCCACGCCGTCCAGGGACCGCCCCGCCCCCTTGCGCCACCCTTTTGTGTAGGGTCCTCCCGGCCGGACGTCTCTACTATGTGTACACTGGCACAATTTACTTGACTACGTTACTCAAAGCCCAGCCCCTCCGCCCGCTCACGGAGTCCTCTCACTCAATTCCCTCATCAGCTCGCTCCTCCCCCTCCCCTCCACACCAACCCGCCCTCTGTGGTCCTCCCCGTTCCTCCCTCCCTCTCCCCCCTCTCCGAGCTCCGGCCAGTTCCCGCCCCGATAATTATATATCCGAGGCCTGTAGTTTATATCCCAGGGATAATGGCAGCCACCGCGATAATAATAAATGCCCCAACCCTCTCTCTCTCCGGGCCCCCGACCGCGCCTCGCCACCCGCCTCCCCGTCACCGCGCGCCCAACATGGCGGCGACCGGGGCGATAACGCGCCCAAGCGACACGCAGCGCCGGCCGCCGCCGGACGATGGCGCTCGGATAGAGCGGGGGCGGGGCTGCGTGCGCCACCCTCCCCGCACTCGCTGCCTTTCATTCGCTCGAAATTCCGACCGGCGGATTTTTTTGTTATCGCCTTCCCTTATCGCGGTGTTTACTCCTTTGCGTCCCTCGAAAATACCTCAAATCTCGTGAAACACGATAGGAGAATAATTCCACGTCGATTACGACCGCTAAGTGGTCATGTAGTACGGAAAACGATCGAATGGAATGATTAGAGAGTATCATTCATCTTCCCAAAAGGGAGGGAACCAATTTTGGGGACACTGATGGTCCAGCCGTCAAAGCAAACAGATTTAGAAGGTGCTTTTCCACGTATGAAACGCCAATACGTTACTTAGCGGCTACATTCGCGTGAGTAAGCAAATCAATTCCAATTTTATGGAAGGCGTCCCGTCCAAAGCAAAGATGGAAGAGCCGGGAGCGCGGACAGAGGGAGGCGGCTGGGGCCGAAATAGCGTCGGAGGCGGTAACTCAGCGTTAGGCGACGGTGCGTGGCCGTGGCGGCGGCGCGGCGCGGCGGCGGCTGGCGGCGCGGGGCGGTCGCTCCCGAGGCGGGCGGCGAGGGGAGAGGGCGCCGCGGGACGCGTCTTCGAGCCCCATGGGACCGAGGGAGGAGGATGGCAGGCGTCGCATCGCGGCGCGGTACGGAGCGTGGGGCGGGGTCGCGCCATCAGTGTGAATCAGCGCCAATGGCGGCAGTAGAGGTAGTGGCGGCGGTGCCGGCGGGAGCGCTGGCGGTCTGCGGTCGGGGGCGGCGGCCGACCGCATGGCAGATTTACACGTGTCTGCCCGCCTCCGTCAGCCTCACGCGCGACGTGGCCCGCCAACGCCACCGGTTGGTCAGCGACTGCTAGGTTTAGCCTCATATAAAATATCTAAATCCCTTTGTTTTGAAATGGTATGTTTGTGACCATTTCAGAAATACATATTTAAGATTAAATTGAATAGCGACGTACTTGTTATACTTATTACGTACTGGAAGTTACGTACTGAAAGTGAAAATATCTCTTGGTAAAGAAAAAATATTTTTGACATATTTTGGCCGAATATCCCTGCAACGGTATAAATAGAGAAATAAAATGATCTTATAAGCAAATTTATGGGTTTTGTGTTTCATGAACTCAGTTAAACAATACCTTTTGTTCTTCCAAGAAGTCAATTGGCGAAAAAGTACTTAAAATTATTATTGTTTCTGGAGTTTCTAATTAACCCAGTGGGAATGAGAAAGAGATCTTGAGTAGAACTTGCAAGATAACCCGTGGTGTTTGAGACATTCTTGATTTTAATACAAAGCAAGCAGCAAAAACATCTACTTCTACGACGAAGTATTTACAATCACATAACTGTACTTACACTTTTTAGCATACATAACGCGGCATTCAAGGATCAGTGTTCCCTCCGTAGCATTACGCTATCAAGGTAATTGTAACGAATATATCTCTCCTAATTCACGCACAGAATGCCAGTCGTTCACGCCAATCCCGCAGGTCTCTCCGCACCTTAGCGGCCGCCGCTGAGTTATCGCCAGCGTTCGACTCGCACGTCCGGGAGAAAAACGCGGGGCCGTACGTCAAAGCAGCCGTAACTCCACGGCCCTCGACGGGCGAGGCGGGCGGGCGCGGGCAATCACTCATCGCAAATTCGTAGCCGCGCCAATTCGCTGCCGCCCTACTCATTGCAGCAATTACCCCGTGGGTGAGACTCGGGGGCTGCGTCGGATGAGGGGTAGGCAGGCGACGTGTGGTGAAGTAGGTGGAAAGGAAAACAACATTAAAATGGCGAGGTAGCAAAGAGTGTTTGTGGCTGTAGCAGGAACAGTAACAGCCATGTTGGTAGAGACTAGAAGGAAGCGCTCGGAAGTGGTGGTGGTGGTGGAGGTGGTGGTGGTGGAGGTGGTGGTGGTGGAGGTGGTGGTGGTGGACGTGGAGAGGGTGGTGGCGGTGGGTGTGGATGTGGAGGTGGATATGGATGTGGACGTTAAGTTGGAAGTGCAGGTGGAGGTGCAGTTGGAGGCGGCGGAGGTGGTGGAGGCAGTGGTGGAAACGCCGACATTAGTGGTGGTGGTGATAGTGTTGCGGTGATGGTGGTGGTTGGGGTGGGGGGAGTGGTGGCGGTGGCGGGCCGATGTGGTGGTCATGCGGGTGGGGCCACTCTCGCAGTGACTGCGAGGCCGAGGGAGAGCGAGGTGGGTATACCCGCGGGGCACACAAATCACAGCGCGCTATCGCGGCGTGGTATCTCCACACTCGATCTCTCGATAATTACGATCGAGTTCGATTCGGCCGCAGATAGCGGCTCGCGATCAGATAAGCGAACCTACTATCCCTCGGACATCTCAGGTGTTAAGTGGCCCCCGAGCGCGAGAAGTTCCTGCTGCCCCATTGGGCCCTTTTGGTGCACTCACACTGGAGAGCAAGTGCGTAGAATTAGGTGGCAGCATTTACTCATGAAAATAGTGAATATAAAAAACTGCGGAAATATTAAATACCATTAACAAATACAAACAGGAGCTCAGAGGTAGAGAATAATGCATTAAACATTTGGTGGAAAGGTAGAAAGAGTGTTTGAAATATCAGATTGCAAAAAGTAAACGGAAGAGGATAAGAGGGGCAAATGAAATTAATTTTATAGAATTGTAAAAATTCACATATGGCCAAGGAGAGGAGATATATTTTATTGTTGATGGGCATACAGAAAAAAATTAAGAGTACATTGAAGAAGTGACTCCAATTCTTGTGATATTCTATACGATTTATAAAGCATTTTATATCAGTGTATGTTTCATTGCAAATCGTGCAAGGGAAAGTTTCTCTGTAAGAGTGAAAGTACCTCTTAGCTTAGGGATAAACGTTTGACTATAAAAAAGTAATAACGTTGAATGAAGACACGAGATGCCACGGAGAAATTAGCCGCGACTGTGGGGAAGGTAAAAGTATAGGCTGCAGGGCAAATTAACCTAACTAATTTTTACTGCAATGCCGTTACTGTGGGAACAAAATGTAGCAAAGTAGAAAAAATGATTAAATACAATAAAGAAGCAACGCGAATCGTAATTACAGCGTACCAAAAAACCTGTGTCTCAATTTTGCTTTTAAATTAAAATGTTAAATTCTGTTGAGCAGACACGATAAAACAAATGATTTAGTGATGAAAAACAAATTATAAATAAAAATAAATTAATGTAAAATGTAACATTACGCAACAAATATAATTTTGTAAATGATTATTATTATTTGTTTGTATAATCGAGTTCCAGTATCCATGTACATTGATCCATTGTATATATTAGTTACCGTTAATGATCACACAAACATTATTTCAGGTTTTCAAATCTTTTGCCAAAAATCAACAACGAAACGTTGATAAATGAAGAATTTAATTCTGTTGTTTTCAGTATCTTATGTTAAGACAATGAGTAGAATTATACAAAACATAATAAGTAACTTGTATTTCATATAATTTCAATTATAGAAATATTTTGTTTTATATTATTTAATAATATAAAATAATTTAATAGTATTAAATAATTTTATGGATTGTCTTAAAAAATAAGGTACTAAAAACAACAGAATTTATTAATAGACAGTAAACATAACTAGTAAATAATAGAAGAATTTAATTTGCTTCTCTCACGGAGGACACGAATGTAAATGCATCACCTGGTCCCTGTCGGCCAGTCAACGATACTCCCGCTTGACAAGGGTGTAGCGGGAACGTCTGACACCGTCAAACTCGCAGTGCGCGAGGCGGCACTGCAGCCCGGCACTTTCTCGGACTTTCTACGCCGGGGGCGCGCGCACCGCCTTGCAATTACCCCTGCCTCAGCCCCGCCTCCCGCCCCCCGCACCACGGCTTCTTCGGCGGAGGGGGAGCATTCGCGAAACCACCCGCGGTTTCTCAACGGCGGACAATCGCCGCTTTCGATTGTTCTGCACCGCACCGCAATCGAGACACAACCCCTCCTCATCGCCACTCCCCGCTCAACGCCCCTCCCTCCCCCCCCCCCTTGCTGCGTCGCCGCGGGGCGTGAGAATCGGCGAGTCGGTGACCGGCCGCTCGCTCGTTCGGGCGAACTGCCGCGTTACGTACTTTCGACGCATTAATCGGCCAATTATTTGTCGATTACTGATATCGACGAGGACGAAAGCAGGAGCCAACCCACCAGGAAGCTGCCACCTTACGCAACGTTTGCGCAACCCACGATTCTTATCCCGTCTGTCGGCAGGTATCGGGAGCTTCAGAGGCGAGTTACTAATGGGGAAATAATCAAAGAAAAAATTAGAAATGAAAACTAAGGGAAGTGAGTAACCATTCCAAGAAATAACAGGAGATAAAAAGAGGGAGAACGAGTTTGTGTGTGTGAGTGTTAGATAGGGAGAGAGAGAGAGAGAGAGAGAGAGAGAGAGAGAGAGAGAGAGAGAGAGAGAGAGAGAGAGAGAGAGAGACATGGACCAGAACAAAAAGAAAGGAAAAATTAGGGGGAAAACGCATCAATTTGCGACAAACTACTTAATAGTATGTTGTGTATTGTTTATGAGTCGTAGGTTATATTGACAATATGATGACGTGGGGGAGTATTTAGTTTTGAAGAAAAGAATGACGAGAGAAATTGGATTAATGGACTAATGGTTTTAGATTTCAAACCTTTTTTGTTAAACAGTAGGATAAGTAGAGTGAGCATTATTGTCGATGAGACTGGCGTCTTTAGTCAGGATGTATTAGTTTTTGTTTTTACAGAGCTTCTTGTAACATCTGCACGATTTTGCGTAGGAGGTTACCTCCCATATACCAGTGATTGTTGCAATTTTCTAATTTATTTCATTTTCATTACTGAAACGCACCGATGGAGTATGATAACCTTACAGATTTTGAAGAGATAATGGGCAGTTTGGAAATTATTTTCCTCCTCACAAGTGTCAAATGAAAGATAACCCTTACCAAAAATAGTCATTTATTAATGAATTTGCGAAGCGCAATTCCATTTTAAATGTAAGAATGACGATACGTGTTCCATTTTTTAAATGTATACTTTATGCTCATCAAATGTAAGAGAAAGATAAATACACTCCATTTTTTACTTAATAACGAACATGAACATAAGAAGACACTTTTATCATACGCATATTTAAATCGATCTAAGCATTAGTGCCAATTTCATTCCAATACTTCAATAATATCTGGGACATAATATTGCTTTTACTATATTAAACCTTTACGATTTACCTGCCGTTCATTTCGCTTGTTACTCCTTTGAAGTTGTTCTATTACAAATAAATCCTTTAATCAAGTTTGCAAGTGCGAAGATACGACCGGATATTAGTAGATAACTGACATACATTCCTAACGATAATATTTTCTATCTCCTGACAGTGACTAAAATAGTTCTGCCACTTAATCACCTCCAATCAATTATTGGAAGTTATTAGCGAAAGAAAACCACATAAATAGCTCCAACAAATTGAAACATTTTGTACAAACTAATGTTTACCAAGAAGTGTGGGTAGTTGATTAACGGGAATATGCTTCTGCAGACGAGGTGCCAAGCGTGCTTCGTGACCATTGCTAATCCAATTCGAGCCTGGCGGTTGCAGAAGCCGCATTAAACGTCGGTCGATCGAGCGTTAATTCGAGTTCCCATTCCAACCCTCATCCGGTGCGGGGTTCAGGGGCGGGAGCTTGTTAGCGAGCGCCTAAAGCTCAAGACGCATCCTCCGAGTGTTGATGTACGAGGCAGCCGGGTTCGGAGTACGGGCAGGGGGCGGGGTACGGCTCCTTCCCTCCCCCCCATGCCTTTACCCGCGCCTTCGTTTCAGCCTCAACCTTCAGGGGGCCGTGCTTCCGTATCTTCCCTCACTCCGGAGAACAGCGCTAGTGAATGTTGTGCCTCGCCGGTGTTTTCTCCTGCTTAGATCGACCATAAGTATTCACAACTAAACACGAACGACATTTATTGGCAATAAACATAGATAATTACAGAGGATAAATACATATTTCAGAATCGGGCGAGTCAGAAGCCCGTCGGGGAGTTCTGTCCAAAGAAAATCTATATTGAAATTCCAGCGTGGCCCCTAAATCGAACACTAACTACTAGTGGGCGCGGCAGCGACTCCCGCCCTTCCCAGCTCCCTCCCCTCCCCCAACTCCAACCAGCATCCCAGTGCCTGTTGTTGCTATTGCCTAATGAGTCCGCTAGCGCCGCCTATGAAGTGTGAGGGGAGAAGGAAGGGTAACTCTTATGGGGATTACTAAGATGTCAAGTGATTAAATGCCTCCTAGCCGTCCTGTTCGAGAAACTTCTTCTGTAGGAAAATAAATCGAACATGACCAGCTTACATTTTAAGGCATTAGAAAAAGCTATGATGGGTATCGAGTCGACGTGTGAGGGAATGAATGTGGTGTATGAGTTGTATATTTACACTCGGAATGGAGAATGTAATAGACGTTTGCATCATGAATAGGAAACGCTAACGAATTGTTTTATCGTAATCTTACATTACAATAATATAGGTATACAGAACTACGAAAATCATATTTAATGTAACTATAATAAATAAACTAAATAATGTTTGGTGTTCGTATATGTAAACACACAACAAATGAGAGGTATCATTTTTTCAGATACATTGGAAGAAGTATATCCAAAATAATATTTTTACTATATTTCCATGCATGCATGGTTCTCTAATTGTGATATATTATCCATCATCAAACAATGAATTATTAATTATTATTTCAGTGTTGCAAACTTTCTCAAATGAAACATAAAACATTTAATAACCTCCAAACATTTATTTATGAGTTAGTAATTGCAACACTTGAAATTCTAAAATTTCCCGAGGAAAATTTTTTTTTTTTTTAAATCCAGTTTGAGCGGCGTTTGTAAAGGCTTCTCACTCGTCTGTGATAAAACCAAAACAAGAGTAAAAAATTGTACAAGTGATGTGCAAGGAAAGCACGCCGTCGAGAAGGGGCCGTGGGCGGCTGGGTCGCCGGCGGGGCGCGGGGTTCGCGTCCGGGGCGCGCTGACAGGAGTGTCCGCGCCCATTATGGGCGGTGCCCACGCGCGCGCGTGTCGCCGAGCGGAGGAGCGCGCGCCGACACGGAGCTCATTAGGCGCGAGGAAGCAGCCGGCGCGGCGCGGCGCGGCGCGGCGCGGCGGGCAGCGGCCGGAGACTGCGATGCGCACTCAGACAGCGAACCGTGTTCAGTTTCTGAGTCTGGGCGCCCGCGCTCGCGATCCCATTGCTTGCGCCAGCGGTGTCGACTGTCAAGGGACATTAATTTACCCAGTTCTCGGAATCCAAACTTTTGAAATTTAATGTGACGAGGAAAATAATTTTCAGTGTAAGGATAGCGTTGTTCCGTAAGACAAAAGAAAGACCGAATGATATTACTTATTTCATTACATTTATTTTATCCTAACATCTATCTCTCGATGGGAGAGACAGTGAAGTATTTTCCACGACGTTATTGAATCCTCAACATTGGGCATATAATTACTTATGATCTATGAATATGTTACCAAAAAGATTTTTTGGAGACGCTCCCCTAAGCAATAAACAAATTAAAAACTACCCTGTCCCCCCAAATGCACTACCTTGTTTGATGCAATTTGAAGGGGATGAAATTTTGTGATTTCCCATATGCGAGTAACTGCGGTTTGCAATGTGAATTGAAATTGAGGCGTAACACATGTAGTGCTTTAGATATGGAAACTGCATAATGAAAACTGAGTATGAAAATTTATCGTTCATTATCATCATCATCGCCGTCGTCGTCTGGGTTGGCTCTTCTACAAAAAATTGATTTTGTGTTCGATTCTGGGGTGAAAATGGGGATTTGGAACTAGCAAATTGATACCGCGGTTACCTATAATAATAATAATAATTTAAAAACACCATCGATCTGATTTTTTGAGATGTTTGAAATATAGTTCAATTTACTGCTTATGTCAGGACCATACATACTACAGTGAAAATTGATACAAAACAGGAAGGCAAGTATTTATCATAAACAGCGCACAGCAAATGAAGAATACAATAACTGATTTATCCACTTACATGTAATTGAAGATTAGTGGTTCTCAAACTTTTTGGTTTGTTGCTTCACATAATTTCTTTTTTCCTTCCAGAATTTTGCGATTAATATTCATTGTAAGGCACGCAAATCTGCTGTTTAATTTAAAAACTTACTATATGTCGCATTTTGTCGCAAGATTCACATGATAAATACTTATGAGTAGCAGTAATGCGGTGAAATAAAATATGCAAGGATGCCAGGGAAGTAAGAAAATCTGTCACCCTTCTCTCTCCAAAGAATTTTTCGAGAAATAAACATTGAGACTATTGGTAATTTTGCCACATGGTTTCGCAATTACTGTACACTTTGTATAATTGAACAACTAGAGCGTGCATTTTATGAGTTAAATCGACAACATTGTAGTAATATATTTGTTTTTCTTTCAAAATCGAAATAAATAGAAATAGACATTTCCCTATTATAAATTTGCAGGAAAAATAATTGTCCCAGGAAAACAATTTTGTTTCTACGTTCTTAAAATAACAATGAAGTTAATAAACAAATCAGGAATAATTTGTCATTTCAGTTTAGGTACTAAAGATATAACTTTTTATTATTTTAAAAACTATTTATTATTTTAAAAAAGCTGTAATTTGAAATCGTCTAGTGAAATTTTCATCAAATTAATTTTTGTAAAACCACGGCAATATTTGTATGGGTAATAACTGAAGAAAATCTGAAATGTATGTACGAGTACTATGTGACTGCAATTTTGTTATTAATAATAGGACTTTAATATATTTTTTAAGTTGGTATTGGAAAAATGCAAGATTTTAATGAAATCAATGAAATCTTTTAAAATAATCGATTAATATCAAATACGGCTTTTCAGATTTTACACACCCTTACATTTCTCTGTGTCAAGTGTTCCGATATTAAAATTTTCAGGTTCATGAAGTTAAATAAAGTGACCTTTTGTGATCAAGAACATCGACGATTTTTTATCAATCATAAATGTCTCATTCTACTGTTAAGAGAAATCTGATCTAAAACATTGCACTAATTCTTACGATTCTTTTACCCCTTTTGTTGTTCAACTAGCAAAATTGATCAGTGCCACACATTACATTCATTTCCATTATCAAAGAAATCAATGTAACTGTAATAGTAAAAATGTAGTACTGTAATTACTCTCAGTAGTTTTGTATCTTCTGAAACATATTAATACGATATTTTAAGTAAACGATATGTATTTCACTAGGCGAATCTGCAATATTCATTATAACTTGATGTTGCATTCAATTCGAACATTTTCTAAATATTGAAAACATCAAACAGATATTATTCAAAATTCAGTTCTGGGTTTTGTAATTCTGGGTGCTACTGCGATAATTAGAGTCGTCAGTATAGTGCATGATATATTCTGAGAGGTGGTGATATTTATTCCCCACTGGATAATGAGATTCGATATTGAACTACGCGTCGACTTGCAGGGTTTCTGATTCTCTCTCCAGATTTTTTTACCAGTAGAGTAATACCTCGATCGCGAAAAGCTGTAAGCTTCCGACTGCTCTTCCTAATGAGTGTTAGTGTAGTTCAAGTGTGTGTGTGTGTGTGTGTGTGGAGAGAGGAGGAAACAAGGAAGAGGAACGAAACATTACGCGCGGTCGTGACTCGTTTGTTAAGGTATTGCTCCAATATTTTAATTATTAATTTGATGGGAGAAATAATAACGTAAAACTATCAATCAGGGCAGTCAATAGCTAGATTTCTCATGCCGAGATCGATCTATCTATAGTCTAGATAGTATCGAATTCGCCCTCGTAGGAACTTAGGACCTCCCCGTCAGGGACGCTATTGAAACAAAGGCAATGACCCACTACATCCCGTAGTTTTATTAATTTGCTATATTCTTACAAATATTTAAAAAAATTAATTGGAATGTATTTATCAAACGAAAATATGGCCAATTCGAATGATACATCTGTAAATGTCGATTCAAGCCAATGTCAAAACAAGACAATAACACAATAATGATAGAATATCTTCTCTTTTTCTACAATGTCATAATTTTCTATTATATATTAAATGTATACTAGAAACTGTCATTTTCTTGCCATCATCTTTAAAGTGAATCCCCTCTCCACGCTCGAAAGGAATTGGCTGCTTTGAAGGATCGTGGACGGCACAGAGGGACGCGGGCGTGCAGAGGCTCAAGCGGCGAGGGCACGCTCGGGTCGACCCCAGACGTCGGCGGCTGCGCCTCGCCTCGCCTCGCCTCGCCTCGCCTCGCCCCGCCGCGCTGGCGCCAGCCCCACAGATAAGGCTCGCTAGGGCTCCATTCCGCTCTGCTTTATTAATAAGACGCGCAATAGGCGTCGATATCGCTGCGCTGCAGCTGCGCGAGCACGCACGCATGCACGCGCGTGAACGTGCTGGTGTGCAAGCGCCGAGGGCACCTGCGCGGCGACGCACGCGTGACCCGACCCGACGCCACCTGCCCCGTTGCCACGCTGCATCACGCCCCCCCTCGCCGCGACCGCCCTGGTTATCTCCTCACAAACGGAGCGCTGGCTCATCGGGATGTTGCTTAAGTGGACACGAGCCTAAACGCTCCCTGAAAGACGCTGTACATAAGAGTTTCGAGATAGCTCTATTGATGCTATGAGAAGATAGCAGTCAGTTTAACCTCCATTAAATGATTAGTTCCGTCACTGTGTTTTCTTTTCTCTGGAGTATTTATTCACGAATAAAGATACTGCATTGAACCAGTTTCCAGCAGATAAGCGTCGCAATTATTAAATAATGTCTTATTAAATACCAATGAAAAATATGTAAAACCCTTTATATCACTCTTTACAGAATAGTATTATCAGTGATGGGTCTACTTTTATGTCATCATGAAACTGTGATGATTTAATGAAAATATTCAGAATGTAAGCTTCCATGGCATGAAGACTGCTTTGGCGTTTAACTGATTTCACGGACGAACGTTCTAAGAAATGTGACAATATTCTACACGTTTGTAATGCATTTTATTCTAAATTTGTAAATATATAAGAACTCACTACAATGTTCGCCCCTATACTTGTAATTGTTATTTACAAAATTATGAATTAGAAAAATATAAAATTGTCTAACGAATATTAACATCATATAATTTCCGAGATAAGACCAATAATTAAATTCTTGTCATTACCCGAAAATTTCAAAGAGAAACCCTCTCATTTACGAATAATATTATATTTAAGATCCGACGAGAGGTAATATTTAAGAATGGCGTTTCAATGAACACCAAGCTTCGACACAGATTTTCACCATTTGCCCAGAAATTGAAGAGCCAAAATGGTGGACATTAGCATTCTTGACACGTCCATTCTACATAATATCTCTGTTGAGCCCTTTACCAGACTAAATTGTATAAACGCATTTTCATTAAAAATATTCCTTGCATCATGGCATTATTAAGATACGCAATATACATAATTGTAGAAAATTGATGTATGTGACAAAAATAAAATATATAGAGAAAACCTTGAGGCGGCAAATTACAGCCGCCACAATTTTGAGTAATTGGCCGAGGGACTTAGGATGCGTGCCGGGAATCGCTGATGGGGCGCGAGTGAGGGCAGCGATTTCTCATATTTCGAGCGAGCGAGAGCCGCTGGCGGCGCGCGTCACCTCACGGGGCGACGGGAAGGCGGTTAATGAATTTTAATGAACCCTGGTCCAATTTGTGCCTTCGTTTTGGTCGTGAACGGTCGCCACAGCAGCGGCGGCGGCGTCGCGACGGCGCAGGCGCACTAAGTCAGGCCAGATTGGCCAATCAGCTCCGCGCACCAGGAAAATATGCAGCGAGCAATTAGGCTGTCTGGTTTTTCGGGAAACCTCCCGCAAAAACGGCTGAAATACTGCTGATTTGTTTGCTCGCATATTCCCTTAGACATCACGGGGAGTTGGCAAACATCGCCCTGGATTATTCTCCCCATATTTTAAAAGGCAGATCCACGCCAAATACAGAATTTATCGACTAGGAGCAAAGGTATTCAATAAAACATTTTGTTCCGCCGTTTCTGCATACCTTTATGAGCTGGCAACGAAAAAAGAGAGATCCGATCACCCCTATAATTAAAGTCAGACTGTTCCATAATATACTGGGGCAAATTTGGCTTAAAACTCTACCTCGGTTAAACAAGTCCATAAAAGTATAGACAAAGAACAAACAGGTCTCTAGAACACATTCTCTTCATATTTATAACCCACCTTCATGTAATGATCAATGTACCATGTTTCATCTTGGGAGGTGATGAACTTTTCCAGGTTGTCTTAATGCACCATATTTAAGTTGTATGGAAATGCCTAACAACGTCTTCACTTCATTGACACAACAACCCCGTGTTTCATTTCTTTTATTTGAAATATAAGTGTGTAAGAAATATAAGTAAAGCGTTGTATCGTTAAAAAAGAAATGTGATTTTAAATGCAATCAGAGAAGCTAATGCAAATATATAATTTTATGTTTAAATTTGTAAAAACAATGTCACTCCGGCTTCCAATTTTGAAGATGAATGTTTAGGCACTATTTATCAAATGTGTGGCCTTCTGTGTAGAATTGAAATAATTTTGCAACGAAGTAAACTAACAGTAATAATAAGAGATTTAAATGTAAAGGAAAACCTTTCTTTTGGTTTAGTCTAGTGTTACGATTCCTGAATTGAACCTAGACGAACGAATTTTCCAGTGACCCTGCAGCTTATCTTTGTAGAACGATCGACA
The DNA here is from genome assembly GCA_011170035.1 of Teleogryllus occipitalis. Taxonomy (NCBI): domain Eukaryota; kingdom Metazoa; phylum Arthropoda; class Insecta; order Orthoptera; family Gryllidae; genus Teleogryllus; species Teleogryllus occipitalis. Next base: position 507,500 of record BLKR01000168.1, on the reverse strand, counting down.
TCTCGGCACGCGAATGAAAGAGAACGTGAGAGGAGAACAAAGGGCCAGCTTAACTAAGCACGTGGTAACAGCCTTCGCCTAAGGGCTTCGGTCGTGGGGTGAGGTGACCCCGGCGAGGTCGTGGCCGACGGCGGCAACGAGGTCATCGCCCGGGGCCCGGAACAACCACAGCCGCCGCTTCGCGTCACGCCGCCTGATGGCCGCTAATTCTCGATACGATCGATTCTCGCGCGTCGATAAACTACGCGCGAGGCCGCGGGCCGAGGATCGACCCCGGGCCTCGACCCGGGGGGCGGGCGCGGGCGGGCGCGCGCCGCGCCTGTAATCTCGGCCTGGGGAATCGGATTATAAAGGCGCGCGCTTGATCGAACTGTTTGCGCACGCCGTGTTATTATGTAATTTACGAAAGCGCGGGGTAAGTAAGTCTTTCGACTTTTACAGCGTAATCGCTGCCGGCGGGTAATGGGGCCCTGCGAGTGCGGGGAGGTGGGGGGGGGGGGGGGGGAGACGGGCGGTGCCCCACGGGGAACGTGAGGCCGCTGGCCGTTCTGACGGCATGCCGCCCGAGGAGCTGGCGTCCGTGTCGGGACCGACATGCTGGAGCTTCTTCGATCGAGAGTTCCCATCATGAGGTTACCCACAAGAACGTGCTGCTCACACGTTCTGTAGAAAGAAAGGTGACTTGAAAACTGTTTCGTTTGACTCATTTCTTTGGTAGAGTAAATCTGTAGGATGTTTGTATGATCCAATCACCCTGTACACAGGGTAGACAAAATGCTCTGGCCGTTAATGAATAACATTCTGTAAATTACGTTTAATTTCACAAGATGTTTAATCTGGTGAAATGCCCCAAAATACTTGCAATAAGAGAATCATAGAACTTTTTTTTTTCATCGGAAATATTCTCTCTTTGTTGCGCTTCACGTATATTTAGTGTAGGTCATGAATATCAATAATATGTGAATTTAATATCTAAAGATTTTTACACAACGGAAAACAAGATTGTGAATGGTGTATCGAAAAAACATTAATAGCTAAGGTAAACATTAAATAGTTGTGCTTATAACCCCTAAAACGATTTTATAAGTGTTATGTTTGCATTATGTGATTCCTTTTAACACCATTAAAACTGGAATAAATAACTGCACCAAAAAATGAAAAATGTGTTCTGGTAGAATAGTTAAAAATATTGACTCAATACAAATTTTTATTGATTAACAAAACATTAATTTTAATTAAAGAACACAATATTGCATTATGTCTCTTCGAATCTAATATGTGTATGTTCCTGACATAATAATAGTAATTCATTTGGTTTAGGTCTTTGAATACTGATGTCTGATCATTTTACAAGTGATAGTCTAAGCAAGAAAAAAAAATATAGGATGATTAATGACTACAAAATATTTCTGCTGCAAAGGTATTTTCTTTTATTTTTAAAACCGTTTAATTTACACTGATTATTGAAGAAAAATGTAAGAAAACAAACTTACAAAACTAAAGAACATAACAAAATGTGTGACTACGTTACAAAACATAACAAAGCACTGCAAAACAAGCATGCATCAATTTAACAAAAAATAACAGAAACATAACACAGTACGCAGAGCTCATTAAATAGCGAAACATTTTATGTTGCTGAATGGTGTTCCTATCAGCGCTGGATCAAGACGCTGGTCTGGCTAGTGCCAGTTCGCCGTCAAGGTGTTTGTTACCGCTGAAGCACGCATGCTCGTACACTCCTTCAAGAGAGGCGGAATTCCACGCATCGTCGTCGGATATCTGAGCCGCCATCGCAGACGATCTCCGTCCCGGCAGGGGGCGACAGTCGGGCGCCGTCCACCGTCTCCTAAGGACGGAGTTACAGCCTTCCGGGAACCCACAACGGGACACTGACTTCGCGACTCGACCACCCTTATCACTTGCTTCAAATCGACTGTGAACTGACTTCCGACATGCTATTATGGAATGTTAGCTAACAAATAACACAAGATCAATTGTAAACCTCAAACATTTTGAAATGGTTGTATTCATCAAAATGTTTTATGAATATTCAAAAATTTTATACGAATTATTAAGCTTATACTCAGGGTCAAACTATGTGTTTTCTTTAACGCTGTTTAAGAAATGCAATTTAAAAAGGAGTTAATTTTTTTCACACTATTTTCGAATCACACTATTGTATATTTCCCTATACGCCAATCGGTGATCATATTATTGAATGATTCTGAGTAATTATTAGTTCAGAAAGGGTGTTTTTATTGCAAAAGTACAAATACAAAATAACAATAATAATATCTTATGGGAAACTGGTTTATCATGAACCACAATTTCTTACAGTGAATAATGGGCTATTCTTTACTATCAATGACCAACACACTAGTCATGATAATCAGAAGGATAATCAGAAGATTAAGGTGTCCACTTCGTTTTAGAAAATGATTAATTCGTTGAGTATCCTGGTGAGTGTGAACACCCAAATGACGGCAACTGTGAGCGTACGATGAAATGACGCGCGCTTCGCTGTTCCGCCCTGGCTGCGGGGCGGCGCGTGACAGGTGCTGGCGGTGCGCGGGTCGACGACCGCTCGAGGCTCACCTCGCGACCCGAGCCCGTAGCTCAGCGCAGAGGCCGGCGCAGCCACCGGCCGCGCGCCCCGCTGCGCAGCCCCGAACTGGTTCTTCCGCTCGATTTATGTAAATGAAGAAGTGCATTTCTAATGCGGGTAAACTCTCAACTGAGCTTTGGTCGGATGGAATTATCGAGATAATAAATTTACATGCATGAACCCGAGTACACACGTTACTGACAAAAGTAGGAATTCACTGAAGAACGGAAACAAGCACGCAACATTACAAATAAGATGATAAGGTTTTGAATTTCATGCCCAGGTACGCTTTTTACTCTTTTCTGAAAATGAAGAAGCGTAAATTTGTATTCCAGCAGGTAACAACCTCGAATGAAATTGCAAACGTAACTTGATTCGCCTGAACATTAAACGAGAAAGCGCGTGGATATATAAAACCGTCCAAGTCGAACATCAGTAGCGGTAGCAAGAACACCAACACCAACATCAAACACAAGCAACACTTCCAACGCTTCGCCTCAGGGCTCCACGCGATAACATTCCTCAGTCCGCCTTCCAAGCAGGTTTTCGGCTCTGCTCAACACTAGTTTAAGTGTTTCGAAGAAAACTGACGACAGTGGCAGAAATTTGCGTTATAAGGACAGGTCTAATTAAAACATTTTATTTTACGTTAACAACCTTCAAAGTATCTGAAACGCTGCGTAATAACATGTATGACAGACAAAACTTAAAAAAACACATAGCTACGGATGCGGTTGTGGCATAGTGAAAAATTTGTTAAACATGGAACACATCTAAATTGGGAGAGAGTGTACCTGGATCGCAAATAGGATTCCCCACGATAGATGCATACGTAACTCTTCTCCCTCGTAGCAGAAGCAAGATTTTACATAATTTAGTCTAAGGAAGCAATTCTGATGGAAGCTAAAAATCTGCCTATGTTGTTAATAGATTAATGCAAAAATGTTAAAACATTGCTTCAAAACTTTATTTCTTACTAACAAAATATGTTTCATAACAATATTTATTTAAAATGAAACAGTACTAAAAATTGAAGGTATATTTGAGACATAGAGATAAATTTGGGAAAAGACTCTTGTGACTCTCTTGCTAAAATAGCAAAACTGTTATAAAAAATAAGTAAACTCCTTCTTCATCTCTACTTATTTAATATTTTCTCCCAATTACAGCTATGCAGATACTGAGAAATCTCCAAAATGTATGCCACTGGTCCAAACAGAAATGCAAAATAACCAGTGTTGACTGTGTCGTTGAGATAAGTCTATCCCTCGCGTGAGCGCGTGGAGCCCCTCGCGAGCCGCGACAGCAGCGCTCCTCCGCGCCGGCGGCGGCCTACCTCGTCAGTGCAGGCCCCACGCCGAGGCGGCGGCGGGGGCGGGGGCGGGCGACGGGGCGACGGCGGGTGCGGGCGCGCGATCGCCCGCGGGCGCGGGCGTCGCCGCGGGCTCCGCTGCCGCGCCCGCCGCCGCCGCCGTCGCCACCGCCGCCGCCGAAGTCGCCGCCGCCACCGTCGCCACCGCGCCGCCCCCGGGGGGGAGCAGCTAGTTCTGGTCGCCGCCGCCTTGCTGCTGCTGTTGCGCCGCCGCCGCCGCAGCCGCCGCCGCTGCCGCCGCTGCCTTCTGCGCCTGCGCCTGCTTCTCCTGCTCGTTGAGCTCTTTGATCGCTTGAATCTCCTTCTTCAGCTTCATGCGGCGGTTCTGGAACCAGATCTTGATCTGGCGCTCGGTCAGGCAGAGCGCGTGCGCCATCTCGATGCGCCGCCGCCGCGTCAGGTAGTGGTTCGTGTGGAACTCCTTCTCCAGTTCCAGCGTCTGGTAGCGGGTGTACGTCTGGCGGCCTCTCCTGCGCAAGCCATTGGCTCCTGCAACACAAGAAAGCGGTGATGGGCCGCGTTAGATAAAAGTGTCGCGGGGTTCGGTCGCTACGGTGCTCGACGGCGGAGGCGAAGGCGCGCGCCCACGTGAACGCGGCCGCCTCCGCCGTCGCGATAGAGTCGCGTCGTGCGCGCGGTTAGCCGACGGCGTCGCATCCGCGTCTCTCACTTGGCGCGGTAGCGAAGCACGTCGGTCACGTTGCGGCCACCCTCCACACAAAGACTCCGAAGGAATCCTTACGTATATACCTCTACATTTTTAAGCGAAGAGACTAACTTTACTTTTTTCTTTCATTTTCTTCGTCTTTTTCCCCTTCCCGGCGAAAACCGGTTACCGATCTTTCCTGTGAATGGAAATAAGTAAAATGAGAATCCGCCCAGACGAAGCGTCCACGCGCTTTATCCGGCCGTCTGTGTCCCGCCACGTACTTAAAAGCGTCGCGCGCCCTCGCGCCCGCGGGAGGCGCGCCGTCGGCAAGCGGTTTCTAATACCAGAACACGCGTCGCGCGGTCACGAGGCGTCTTTGTGGTCGACGCCACTGCCCAGCGTCAGCACTGGGCGCCCAGCATCGCGGGGCGGCGAGGGCCGATGCGGTGTGCGTTCCCACGTTCGCCGTCGCAACCTAAAATATTGCTTTGGGCCCCCTGCGGGGAGCATGCCGTCCCCGACAATGACACACATCAAGAGGATTAGAGCGGATTCGAAACGCTCGCGCTTCCTCGATGCAACGCCTCGTGTAAACATGTGTGGAGAGACAGTCGCTAAATCATTCAGAAATAAATAGTTGTGTTTCTCAATTTAGACTAAAATTAGCGTACATTACAATACTTACAGCTTGCGTAGTTTTTCATTAACATATTTTTTAATCGCGGACAAAATTCAACCACTTTAAAGATTAATAGTTCAAAATTGGAAACGTTATCAATGAAGTAATATATGATAATCATGAATCGATTGTCTTCAACGGAATGGACATTTTCCTTCAAAACAATTTTTGAAAAATATATTTTTTTCATTTCATTGATTTCTAGGTTTCCAGTAAATACTGTATCGGTTGCGACACGTGACTTTGCGAACTTCAGAAACTAACTAAAAAAGCAAATATATATTTTAGAAAACTAGCAAAGAAGCATCTCTTGCCAGAAGTTAGATCATTGAAAGACACCTCTGCATCACAGGTTACTTTTAAACTTCTTTTCTAACTTCTTCAAAACTCGACAGCGCGCAAATCACTATAAAAACGGAACCCTTTGGTGCCTTGGGGACGGGCTAACTGCTGAAGACACTCCAGTGTGCCATGGCCGAAAATTCCTGGATTTATTCCCGTGGCCCAGCAGGACGACCGGCCGGCGGCGCCGTGCAGCGGTACACGGGAACACACGCGCGCGTGGGGGCTTACGCAAACACTCGTTCATCAAGAGAAGAGGATCGCGATAAACGCAAACATCTCTGAATTTACCGCCACTGGACGGTACGCAACTCCGATGAGAGACGGCGCCGTCTGAAGTTAAACCAATGCAATGCATGATGGAAGACGCAAAGCCAACATGAGGTTCAGAAGGTTGGTGGAACTCGTGGTTTAAGTTTTGCTTGTGGTTACCCTAAAATGTCAGTAGCAGAACTACTTCTAACAGAGAACGGAGTATTACGAGAGAGAGAGAGAGAGAGAGAGAGAGAGAGAGAGAGAGAGAGAGAGATAGGGAGGGGGGTAATAAACGATTACTCATCTAAAACAATATAATTGTACAAGTGTCCATTACCGTAGTAAGTGTATCACTTTTATTATAGAGTCGTCAAACTATTGATATTACACAAAATTTCTGACACTCAGTGTTTGTTAAATATTCCAAATTTAGGAAGTGATTTTTCTATGACAATTTAACCCAAACTTTAAAGAATGAACCCCAAACAAATACTTATCCAAAACTAAGCCTTCGCTATACGAATATTTGTGTGCGTTCCTTTCAGGAAAATTTACGTTTCCGATGAAGTTCATGGAATGAACTAGCAAGTAGGGCCGTGAATCCCTTTCGGGCGTTCAGTGGCCAGAGGTGCCCTAGCAAGGCGGCGGTCCCGCCCCACCGGCGCGGGCTCTCTGACGGCGCGCGGCGTCCGCTGGCTGGCGGGGCGGGCGCGATCGTATCACGCCACGGCGGTGACCCTCGGCGCTCGCGCCGCGCCGCTTCGACGTAACCGAAACCTCGCGTTTAGGGCACTCTCGCGGCGCGGACCCATCCTTCACCCACCGATTACTCGGCCACCGCGGGCGCGCCGCCCCCGCCAGCGCCGCCGCCCTGCCACCGTCCCCGCTGCCGCCGCCGCCACCGTCTCCACCGGCCTTGGTCCGCCACCTGTCGCGGCCGGCGCCATTACCGGGCCCGCCCGCCCATTGGCTGGGCACGCCGACTTGGCTGAGGGCGGGGCGGGAGCGGGAGCGGGAGCGGGAGCGGGGGCGGGGGCGGCCAAGGCCAGCGGGACCGGTTCTGCCCCGTCGCTCGGGCCCGTCCCGGTCGTCCCGCCGCGACCCGACCCGCCGCGCCGCGCCGCGCCTCGCAGCCACCAGCCAACCCGCCAACCAGCTCGACCGATGTGGCGTCCACCTCCGGGAGGCGTTCATCATGAGCGCTTCATCCCAAATCGGATATCTTCATCGCAGAATTAGATATAGACACCCTCATGCACGATGGCTTTGATACGGGCAATTTGTATCAAAAGTAAGGTGCACATATTGGCAACAAGAATCTGCAAATTAATGCCCCAGAGTTAAAACGCTCGATTGCACTAGAGAACCAGAGTGAAACAAGGTACAATATTGTATCCTTTTCAATCGGTACCCTACAATGTCTTGAGTCATGGGGGCGTAATTCCATTCAAAAAGCATGAATGCAGAAAACGTATGATAAAAATAAATCTTCTTTCCACATTAAATAAAAATCTGAAATTCACGAGAAAACTAGAAAAATTACATAAAATGTCCTTATTTACTGCTATCTACCATCTACATCTACAGAAAAAGGAAGGAACCTCTGAATTGCATTTTACCGGTAAATTATCTAATTCACTAACATGAAAATAGCAGTCTTTGATTTCCTTCCATCAACACATCTGATCTCCTGATAAGCGTCTAAAATATTTCTATGGACTTTCACAAAATTACACTCATTTACATAAAATTTAGTCTTCTTTGGCGCCAACCTACGCAGATATATTAGAATCGAATACGATACTTTCTCAAATATCACAATAATAATACTATTCATAACTACTAATTGATGTAAATTTCTGCTCCGTAGTAGTTATATAATCCCATACTGACTATTGAATAGGCAAAGGAATTGTATAAGATAGTTTTGTTTCATAATAATTCGTGAAGGTAGAGATAATAAATCGCCTTATTAGAAGGCACTAAAAACTATTTCGCAGAAAGGATTATTAAACGCCATAAAAGAATCATCACATCGTAAAACAAAACGTGTCTCAGAGCTGAGGCCAAAAGGTAGGAAGGGTAAGGAGCGCGTTGGAGGTGGACAGCCCTGCCTGCGGCGCGGACATTGCACCACGCCCTCCGCCCGCGCGGCGACCGCGCCCACCGCCCACCGCCCGCTGCCCGCCGCCCACCGCCGCCCATCGCCCCTTGCTCTCTTCCCTCCGCGCCGCGCGCCGCCGCGCCGTTCCTCATATTTGGACGCGGGCGTCTTAATCACAGCGCGCGCCGGGCACGTTCGGCCGCCAACGACTCTCTCCGGCCCAGGTGCGGCGGAATGGACCGTTCCGGAACCCGCTTTGTTTTCATGGACGCTCTACTCAGTGGGACTGCAACGGGAAGGCGAGGAGGAGTCCGTGGTTGCTTTCTGAATGAAAACAAACGTACGAGTCTCCAGGCCAGGTTATTATGTTTACGTAACATCACGTACACAAATGGTGAGTGACATACTAACACTCCGACAGAAGAAAGTGATGATTACTTGGAGCTTTGAAATTATAATAAGAAATAAATTATTTCCAATATTATTAAGAAAATTAAGTCTCAAATAACAATAAACTGGTAATATCAAGATATTTTTTTAACCTTTATGTGCTACGTCAGGTTTGCAACTGGTTAGTGATGTTATATCATCGTATTCTTGTGTCCAATGGAAGAATTCTATGTTAACCGCATTGAAACATTTTATTTCGATACGGCTGGAAAATTAACTTCTAAATTAGTAGATTTTTCATCCCTGCAAAAGCACATCAAATTAGTACAATGTAAGAAAATTTCTTATCAATATTTCCAAGTTAGAAGAGCAGAAGAAAAAAATAATTGAGTACAATGACATCAATCAACTGCGTGTTCATATAACCTACACTTTCTTGGGAAGCAAGCAAACTGCTGCCCATGAAGATGAACGTCCCAAGACACTTCCCCCTCCGGACAGGTAAATCGCAGCCGATGACAGGACAACAATAGGTAGGGAGGGGGCGACCGCACGTATGTCAGCGGCGCCGTGATTAGCGGCTCATCACTAATGGATGGCGGCTGATTGCGGTAAGATGGCGGCTGCTCGTGATTGCGCTCATCGATAATGCAGCAGTGGCGGTGGCGGCGGTGGCGGGGGTGGCCGGGGGCGCGAGGGAGCGGCGGCGGGCGGGGCGGGGGTGTCTGGGCCGGGGGCGCCTGATTACGCAGGGGAGCCAGGCCGACCGCGCTAATCCTGCGACGCGCGCGTGCGGCCGGCCGCCACGCCTCCCGGAGGGGCGCCCGGCGCCCATCCACTCGCCAGCCTGGCCAGCCGCTTCCAAAGAGGGCCCAATCACCGAAATTTGTAGCTTATAAGCAAAATAGTGCAATAGATTTTAAATAATTGACATGCCATTTCATGGTAAGGTACAATGCTCCCTAACTGGTCTCAAATGGCATACGTACTACGTATCTAATGTTAAAAATAATTTGTCATTAGCTCTTTCAATTCATTTTGCGGATACATTTATTCACTATTTTAATAATCATACATAAACACAGTTTAAAACAATCAAAACTCAAATACAAATCAAATATCAAAACTAAAATTATTCAATTTATAAGTGGAAAATTTAACTTCGTTTTCCGTGAATTCGTATGTAGAATATTTGGACACTAAATATGCACTTTATTTGTGAATTATATTAAATAATATAACATGATATTACTATATTTAAATAATTACCAGAATTGTTATGTATTGAAAAAGACTCCGAAATTTGTCAAGTGCACTATATGTAATTTAATCCAAACGCTTTGTATCTGAAGTATTTGCAACGTAATTCAAAGCAAATTTTATTTGAATTTTGTACTGAAGGTAGTCCAGGAATTGTTTCATACTGTAGAGCAGTTTTTTGTTTTAAAATATAATTATCTAATCTGCGTGCATAGTTTAATCCTCAAGAAAATAGTTTATTAAATAACTAAGAATAATATTGGATAGTCGAGTAAACATGTTTTTTTATAGATTTCATTGAAAACATGTATATGTCGTAAATGCGATTACAATGATTTAACATTAGAATATGGGGTCACTTTACACTGTATTAACTTCATCAAATAGTTTTCCCTATCTTCAGATTTCTTCAAAATATATTCTTAGTTTACATGGTTTTAGGCTATGCTTTCTTCATTCTTCACGCACTTCTTTACGCCGAATGGAAAATATTTTAATTTAAGATTTTTAACCCAATTTTTGTAGATCTGTTTAAATTTTCTTTTCTAAATGGCTTCTGAATTTTGAAGTTTTTCGAAAAACATTTCACAAGAGGGAAATAAAAGAGAAGTCACGTACAAGATAAAGTATCACCCATTACAAGATACAGAATCAAAATGACCAAAATACGCGCTTCCTAAAAGAAGGGTTATTTAAAACAAGTTCCGGGCATACCTACACATTATAAAGTGTGCACACTTACTTATTTGTTACTTTCAACACCAAATCCACTGAAGACAATGTGGGTTAGAACTGTCTACAATAACAGGCATGTATGTGATGAGGATTATGATAAATTTAACCCTACATTGCCTAACTGCAATTCAGACCTATTTCTACTGAACTATTTCTTAAATTAGTACGTATTATTTCTAAGAATACGTCCCAGGTAATTCAAATCAAACTTCAATAAACCTGCACTGATTTTTTTAATGAAATAAATTGTTTTTTCATATCTGGTGTTGATTAAAACACTTTTGAAACTTCTACTGAAACTAGGTACGGACATTTAGTGCATTACTCTGAAACACGTATGTGCCTATTTGCACCAGTTTATCTTGTTACTTTATTCATAACGCACCAACTGCACATTTACATCACGATAGAGACTGGATATTTAAGATAGTAAAGAGGAGATAATCGTAATATTGTAAATTAGACTGCATACCTCAACGGCTCGTAAGTGACGAGTTATTTGGTTTTTAAAATTCGTGTTATTGTTTTAAAGTTGTTTCTGTTTCTTTCTGAATGTAACAGGCACTTTGAAATATTGATTAATGAATAAAGTTATTCCATAGAAAGTGATTTCAATTATGTATTAATTATTACTTAAACCAAATAATGTAGTGAAGATGGAGCGTTAAATGCAGCAGGCAGTACAACTGGAACTACGTTCTCCTCTCCGCTTCCTCCTGTCACGGTGCCGCGCCGCCGCCCCCGCCCCCACTCCTTCGCCTCTCCAGCTTCGGTTCACGCTCACACGCGCACGGCTCCGCCCCCGCGCTACGCCCCCGCTCCTGCTGGCGCTGCTGCCGCCGGCGGCGCCGTCACTCATTATCTCAACCACACCACCCACCGTCACGTCCTTGGCCAAAGACTCCAACTCAACCCATGCGAGCGCGTTATGTTCCACTTGCGGATAATTTTACGACGAGGCGTTTAATTACCCCGGCGAAGACACGTGTAAATGACGTATGCGCCACAGCTACACTACTTCGAACTGCCTCTCAAATGCCGCGTGAAATAAGGAGATGAGGGGGCTATGTTCAATTTCCGCCGGAAATGCCTTTTCTCGTCATAGTTAACATGCTCGTAAGGCCAAAATCTTAATATTTATAGGATTTCCCTACCAATTAAGGGGAATTTTACGTATTTTTAGGCCCGCGAGATCTCACGGAAAGTGAGCGTCAAAAGGGGCTACTTATCCAGAACAGAAATCCTCCCAAGCCCTTTCATCACTGCGGAATACGGGGAACCAAAATGTTGAGTAATTCTAGAGCGGTGAAGGCGATTATTATTGAAGCCGGAAAAGAAAAGAAATGATATGTGTGCGTGCTATGAAAGAGCTGACTGTAGTCACCACTGCACGCAAGCTTCTTGTAGGTGTAAGAGTAATTTATACCGAAAGTAAGCCCTTAATCATGGACACACTAGACGTTTTAAAACACGGTTGTTTGGGTATCATGTGTGCAACGCATTGAAGTCTCCATATTTTCACAGAGGGAAAATTATGTCTAAAAGAATTAAATTGAAATAAAGATGAAACAGTGGGATATTATGCGTTATTAAAAAATAAAAATGACATTTTCAACAAATTAAATGCTACAACTCTGAAAAGCAAATAGGTATTAACTTTTAACCATTCCTGGATTTTTTAATAAATATTTCAATGAATAGTTTGCAAAGGTATTAATGACTTTGCAAGTTTCAAAAGCAAGTGGTATTTAGGCAATTATCTCTTTTCAATCTAGTGACAAAGTGCGCCGGGTGGGAGCAAATGATTAGCTCGAAGAAGCACACTTCCAACTAATCACCTCCTCCCAAACAAAGGACTCCGTCACTCCTTGCAACACTGCTCCTCTTGTTGTCGGTTCCGAGTTTGATACCGACGAAGGTGACTGTGGAAGTAGCGGCGGGACTGTAACAACGTAGGTACGCCGCTCACGCCATTATGCGCTGGGATGGCGATTCGCGCGGTCCATTTAAAAATGTTAATCGCACGTCTTTTCATGCCATGCACGTCTGCACTGAACGGGCACCTGCACCAGTGTTGCCACTCATACTAAATTAACCTGCCCTGGGAATGTTGGTCTGTCTTTAGAGAGGTGAGCAAAGGATAGGCAGCAAATGGCTCTTCTTAGAAAGCTTCAGAGTTTCAGAGAGAATCTAAAAGTTCTTACAAAACGAGAGGTATTGATTTATCACCGGTATAAAATGGATTTGCTTTTTCGGTGTGTATAAAAAAAAGTTGCGAATGTAGCAATATTTGCATGGATAAATGCGTTTTGAAAAAAGTAAAAGAAATAACAAATGTCACGTGTGTTAGATGTTGTAATATTCGCGATAAATTCCAGAATTAAACTACAGAAAATAATTCAAAAGCCCAAGTGCGAAGAAAACGACTATGGTTATATAAATTAAACGTTTTTGCTTTTATTCTATAAAATAAGTTACGATATCATAAACTCGAAGATAGATATTTCTCGAACTGAGTGTGAATTACTTATGTCAATGGCTTACACCGATGGAATGTAAACATTGTAGTGGTCAAAAGTATACATAACTAAATAAAATCTTAAAAATACATTGAGAGTGACGAAGGACGAAGAGACCCAAAAGAGAAAAATAGATTTGACCCGAGTAATGGGCAGACGGGTAGCTGACAGGCTGGGCGGAGAGACTGATGGGCGGGTGCAAGAGAGGGGAGCAGCCGGTCCCGAGCGCCCAGCGGGTACCCAATTGCGGCGCCAACATTAAATTTCATTCCACCGTGTAATTCGCATACATTATAATGTAATTACGAAGACTTATTGCGACGTGCATAGGGGTATCCGCGCCGTGTGAATAATGTATAGGGAAAATTGGGGCGAAGAATGCCGCGGTCTGCCGCGCGCCGGCGGTGCTGAAGGGCGGGCAGGCGGGCGGGTGGGCGGGCGGGCAGGCCATCATCGGCCACGTTCGCTAATCGCCGAAGCGGTCGGTGGCAGACCCAAGTTCGGTGCGCACTTCAAATACTAGGGATGGATATAAGTAAGAACATTGAAAATTTGTCAGCGGTTCCTAGCCTTCTAAACCGTATCAAAATATGACCTAATAAACGAACTTTATAAAGAAATAGAACTCAAATTCAAACAATGATTTTTAAAATCTGCTTTCGCTGGCAAAACATGGTATACACTACTTGATAACAGTTATGTATCTAGCATGCAATGATACACTCAATGCAACTCGATTCACAAATCAAACAATTTGTGGAGGACATTTTGAAAGTGAGGTGAACAATTTTACTAATTGGGAAACCTTAAGTACCATTTTGTACTAATTATCTGGGCTATTTTCACACATATAACAACTCATTATTTCCTTTATATTATTACAAAATTATTAATACTTTTGTCCCATGACGTAGTTCAAAATGCATATCCGGACACTTTGATATATCTCTAGGGTGCATTGCGGATTCAATGAATGACTTGTTTGCAGTATAATAGTAGAAAAATGCTGAACAAATACATGATTTAGTAATACTAATACATTGAACTTTTAAATAATGTTACAATTAATTATACAAATACGTTTCAGCGATATTTTGACAATAATTATTATAAATTAAATACAATAGTCAAAATGGCTTCAGAGGATATCTTTAGCTATCCCATTTGTGAAGGTTTACTCTAGTCATTAGGGTGCAAAATTCATTTAGAGACGACCACGATTTAGTGCAACCCAAAGTAATAGTGCTTTAAGCCTTGTCTCCGATCTCTGATACGGAATTGAATCCAAACAACGCTCTACCGCACGTTAGTCGCTATCTGTGAATCCGCATTGGTTTGTGGATAGAGGGCGCGTGTTTTTGCGCTCCTTGGACCTGGCGGGTCGCCGTGTCGAGGCCGGGCAGCGGCAGCAGCGGCGGAGGCGGCGGCCAGCGGAGCGTAAACGCGGCGCAGGCGGGCGTCGCGCCTCCACCCCTTCGCCCACAGGCAGCCGCACCCTGGGCGAGTGCCAAAGCCTGGCGACCCCGGCCCGGCCACCCCGACGCGGCGCCAGGGGCCGCGGGGCGGGGGTGCGTGCCAGCGCAAGTAGGGCTCGCCCATGCAAAAGTGAATGAATGAATGAATTCTTCGGAAGCCGCCACCGCCGCCCCCTCGCTCTCCACAGCGCGATCATTACCGCCCTGCACACGCCCCATGAATGCCGTGGCTCATTAGAGAGCTAGCTGCTCGCCCGCGGCCCTCGCCGAAGGCCGCGCCTCGCCCACAGAAAGTAATAATTGCGACGGGGCGCTTTGTAAAACAAATTATAAACCTGTTTACTTCCAATGCCCACTGAGCACGCAATGCGGCTGCCGGGTATATGATTCGGGATGTTACGTGCATAAAATTACGGGAACAGCTACGCGTAAATATTGAGGCCATATTGCATGATATACAGTAACAAGCTGCTGAAAAAACTAAAAGTAGTCATCAGATTTCTCAACGCTGTACTTAGACTGTCCACAAGAAACTTACAGTGATTGGGATATTAATTTTGTCAATAATTTAATAGTGAAAATAGATCAAGTGTAACCAGCAGAGTTAAACATATACCATTTAAACTGTTTGTAAACTTTATACATTCTCAACTTTCTAATAAACATACTCTCATTGAAGTAGCGTATTATCTGCATACTGGTGCATATCTGCCCATATAATTTTAAAAATATTTCTTCTTTAATACTGCCCAAACAAAATTATAGGCTACTATTTATGTTATGGAGAAATTTAATGACGCTCAATAACAACTCTGAAAATAATATATTACATGACTGATACTTAGAAGATGGCGGTATTTGGTTGAATGCCACATTCTCATTTTAGTTTTCATACAGCCACATCATCCTCGGGCAGTGCAGCGGACTATTGAAAATATCGTGCAAAATCAATTTCAATGAGTTTAAACACGCATTAAAGGTCGATATCTACATTCCTCTTCAAAAAATGTTCAATAAACCGTGTTGTCAATTGAAAATGAAATAATACACAAATGTATCTGTTACTTCTTTAACGTATGAATTCCTGCAATTCCAGAAGCCCTTTAACCTCCTCGGATCGCGCCGGTTGTACGAGCCGCCCGGGCACTTGACCCGCTCGCGTGGCCGCTGCCTCGGGACACGCACGGCCGCCGCGTGCCGGGCGCGGCGCCGCGGACGCACCCGTGCTCTCGCGAGTGCGCATAAAGCACAATTAGACGCGCGCCGCGTATCTGCAATGTAAATCTCGTGCTGAAGCAAGAGTTATGCAGCGCGAGCCTGCTGCCGACATGGCCATGTATGTGTAAGGTATGCCCTCGCCGCCGCCACTGCCGCCGCCGCCGCCGCGCCGCTGGGAGCACGCCTGCTGATGTCTTAATCTTGGCGAGCGCCGAGTACACGGCATAGTTGCGTGCCTGCGATCGCGAGCCTCTTCCCGGAGGCAAAGTATACAGTACTCTTCGGTTGCAACGAGAATTTGAAAATGATTCAGCTAGGTTTCTCCCTTTCAGAGAGTTTACCTCCATTTTGGAATCATGGAGTACAGCTGTTCTTGGTATGTTTGCATAAATTCAGACTGAGTTGATTTTAAGTGATTCATCTCTACCGACACATATTGCATCTAATAATGAATTTATGCATAGAAACTATTGAAAGTAATAAAAGTTATGTAAACGTATAGCATTCCGATTAAAACACCAAACTGAAACTTGTACAGCGCTGTCTCTTCATCTGTCCATGATATTTTGCATTTTGTATTACGAAATGAAAATTCAACTGTTCTTTCTTATTTGATACTCGTCCAAAGTAGGAATGATGAGTTTGATATAAATGATTATCTTGCTTACAATGCATCTCACTTAAAATGCGTTCTAAATGTGGCAAAAACAAAAAAGAAAGCTATCTACAAAACCACGAGATCTCAGCAATGAAGTAACAAAAGAGGGGGAAATTTTAATTATTACAAATCTCATAGAAGATGCCAACGCGACTTACAAATGGTCGGAAGTCTCCAAGAATAGAAATATGCAACTAGAGCGTCTGAAGTGGCGAGGATGGGGGGTGATGCTGCGAAGTCGGGTGCAGTGCATCTTGGCTCACTGCCTCACCAGACTGCATTAGCGCTCTGACGTCACATAAAGCTGCTCAAATAATTGCAATATGGTGCTACTTAAGAGCGCTGTAGACCGAAAATATTCGTCGTATGCCCATGCGGCCACGACGTTTTTGAAAAATGGAGAGAAGTCTTTTAGCTTTCGTATTTGGTCGGCGTATCCGCCTGCAATAAACTCCCTAGAGAATAGTAAAATGGCGCATTCATTGATATTTAGTAGCGACATGGCACAGGGGCTCTCCATAAAAATAAGAATTACGCCACTAGCGTCTGTGAGAGCAGAGAAAAGAACATTCACTGTGCATAATGCTGAAGACGAAAAATTCTATAGAATTTCTATTTCGTGCTAAGAATATATACATTTGAATTTTCATTGTAGTGTGTTATATGAAAAAATGTCGCTATCAATTAAAAAAATCAATATTTACAACATCTGATATAACGTTTAGGCATTGAGAATAAGCGTGTACGTCATATTGCGTATTTTCTTATTCAAAATATTAGGATCATGGGTTAGAGATAAAGGTCTGAAGTAAGTGCTTAGTTACAGTATTTAATTACAATATTTATAATTAGTTACAATAGTTAAATACCAATGTGTTATTTAATACATGTAAACTGTAAGAAACTATATTGCGTGGTTGCGAGCATCATGGCCAAAATTAGAAAGCATGTTGATTTTTGCTGAAACATAACTATGAACTTTACGCGAAGAATATGCCCAGATAATAGTTCAGTTGATACGATTAGTTGAGGGGAAAATGTGGGGTCATTGGTAGTAATTACAATACCTGTACACAGACCGTAATGAACGTCGTGTCACAATCTTCTTCAGAGCAAAAGTGCGGCGAGTGCATCAGATAACGAAAGATCACGGCTGGGGGCATTCGACGGTGGTTGCGCCGCGATCGCTCAAAACCTCAACGAAATTCTCCCCTCCTCCTCACTGGACTCCTACCCCTACCACAGTTCATCTTCTCGCCTTGCCCTTCTCCGGAAAGATGCCCGATATGACCTGCGTTAATCACGAAAGGCAAACGCAGCGATTTCTATCGCCTATAAAATTCGCCACTCCCCATTCTAACAAGAAATGACTGGTATAAACAAGTAAGCATAGCCACAGAACCGTTAAAACGATTAAAAAGAAACGAATAATTGAACTATTCTACACGAAATAGGAATTTTCTTGATGATCTGACAACTTTTTCACCTTACGTACACTGCCGCTCTGAACAGTACTTCTTGAGTCTCCGCACCCGAGGGTGGAGAGCAGAGGCGGGGAGCCGGGGAAACGAGAAGCCAATTAAAGTAAGCGAATAAATCCAGCCCTGGGACCCCATGGGGGAGAGAAGGGCGTTTCGCAACCGAGCGAACGGTCCGAGAAAAGCGGCGCGGACGAGCTTCCTAGAGAAAGAAAAGCGGGACGATCCGCGGAAAGATGCCAGCCACGCAAGACACAGCATCCGCGCACTGCGCTCTTTATGACAGCAGCCCCACAATCTGCTCTCCCTGATTCGACATGCGGAGGGAGCTCCGCCCATATGGGTCGGGGATAAAGAGATCAGTCGATCCGTCCAGATACAAGACCCGTCGTGAAGAAGGTGACGCGGATCGGAAGAGAACGTGAGGTCGGCGATACAAAAATAGATCACGGACAGTCTAGGATTTAGGTCTTACTCTCGACAGCAGGTCGCGCGAGAAGACGAACGACGAGATACTACAGCTCACGCGATAGGTCACAGAAGTTCCCCTCGGGGGGAACCGACCAATGGAATCGCTTGTTCTAGGGCGGATTATGTTATTCCTACGAGCGGCCAGCGACGTTCCGCGGCCATTGTGACGAGGTAGGCGGGGGTGATTCAGAGGACCGGCGCAAAAATCAAGCGCGCCGAGGCCGGCGAAGGGACGTCTGCGCGGCCGCGGCGGCGCGGACGCGGCTGGCGGGAGCTGAATATAGATGTGGCGGCGGAAAAACGCGCTCCCGGCGCCCGTTTCTCCCGCCAGACGACGCGTGAGGGATCGCCGATAGCGCTCGCCGCCTCAGCCGCGCGCGCGCACCGCTTTTGCCGCGGCCGGGAAACGAACAGCGCGTTGCGAATACGCGAGCAGCGTCGCCCGACGGAGACGCGGCGGCGGCGGCGTGAGCGAGCAGAATAAAACAAAAACAACCACACGACAAAAAAAAAACAGTTGGCAACCGCGCCGGCGACGACAACGTCGTATCGACAAGACAAAACGGACGCCCCTCCATACAACGGCCGCCGTCGCCGCCAACGCCGCAGCAGCAGCAGCAGCTTCGCAAAAGAAGAAGTAAGTTGGAGTAGAGATTCTCGAGAATTACCTTATAATTCCAACCCGTAAATATTTTTAACCGTAGGGAACCGTGAAGGGTGGAGGGGGGTGGGATGTAGAGGAGAATCGCGAAGAAGGGCGTGGGTCTTTCGTAAATTCAGGGACCGTCCACATGTTTCTTTGGGCACTGTAAGCCGCGAGGCCTCGATTGTTAAGGCCTGAGACGGTCGATCAAAGCATATCTCAGGCCGCGGCGGCAGCGGCGTTTCTTGCTGGGGCGGTGGCGAGGCGAGGCGAGGCGAGCCGGTCCCCGACGGTCGCCGCCACCGCCGCCATCACCGCCACCGGACGCTTGAGAAATGTGAGTCCTGCTGCCGCGCACTGACGGCGGAGTCGCCGCCGCCGCCGCTGCTGTGAAGCCGCACGGCTTCAGCAAAGATGGTTCAATTTACAGAAAAACCGGCCCGGGGGAGGCGGGCGGGTGGTGGAACAGCCGGGGCCGCGCCTGCCGACACGCGGCGCCGCGCCGCTTTGGGGCGGACGTGTCGGGCAAAGGCCTCGCTCGCCTTGGACCGGAGTCTCTTTGTCACCCCCGTGCGCTGTCAGGCTATGCACTTCGGCCGTCGATCAACTTCTTGGTCAATATTCTTGGTTCAGCAGACGTGATGCCCTCTATGAATATACGACGAGTGTGTTCGAGGTTTACTTGCTTTCAGTTGATTTCCAAATAAGTGTCTCTATATCATCATTTTTAAGGCTTTAGAGTTTCAACCGGTAGAAAGAATCAGCCGGATTGCTTCTGAAGCAATAATAATTGCGGGCTTTTTCTTTTGAAATTATTAGTCGCCATTGCCTCAGCAATGACAATTCAAATCTCTCACGTACATACGTGAATATATACGTTAGAAATTAAAGAAAGTGTACAATTCAATTATAATTCAATCAATAATAATGCAAAAAAATTGGAAGAATATTTGTACATACATACATACGTAATATCAAGATCTAATCAATATTTTACAAATTCTGCAAATTTATTAGAATATTGACACAAATCCATAAATTGTTAAATCAGTACAGAAGATACAATCGACAAATACATAATTTCTAATAATTTCTTCTTATATTTAACTAGAATCTCCACGGTATTAATTGTACACAATCTCATTTCATGAATTTTCCTAAATGACTCTGATGTCTTGGCAGGAATACAGGGTTTCACGGTTTCTCAGATAACGAAACTAATGTACTTCACACACTCGCAGAACTGGTAGTTGTCGTCACTGTTGAAAACGAAACCATGATGAGCATCAATGGGGAAACGGAGTCTGAAGAATTTCACTTTACAAAGACGAAACACATTACGCTCCAATTTGCTTTTGCGCAAAGACGCAACTCATTCTCAGAAGAAGGAAAATCACCTATGATTGTGAATCACACATTTCACGCGCGAATGATTACATGTCTAATGAATCATAATTATCTTCAAACAAAATGGGAATGTGTATTACATCGCTTACACGGGAATAACATTAAAAATATGTTTTTATCAGCGCCAGATAAGGTAAGTACACATGTTCCTAATAACTTGAACATAGTCTAAATAAATGTCACCTCACTTCTAGTTAAATAAGACAAAGGAAAATGTCTGAAGATTCCAGTGTTTTACACTGTTATCAAGAGACCTATTCCATTAACGCAAGACTGAACACGAATGTTTTATTCGTATCTGAAAGTCCTGTCGAGGCCAATTCCATTTGGAGAAGCAAACCCGTGATGCACCGGCGCGGGCAAGCGTTCAGCAGGAGCTTTATGAAGTCGAAGCGAAGACGTAATGGCGAATGAAACAAGGCCCGCGGACGCGACGCCAATTCTTGGGATTGCGTCTCGTCGGGGCGGGCGAAAGGGGCGGCTTGAGATTTATAATATCCAATTACAATTTTCATCGGACTCCGAGATACGACTAGGGCGGTGGCGGGGCAACTGCCGCGAGTGCGCGTTTTTGCAGTTCCCTAGTGGATTACAAGGTACCTCCCTCCCACGCACCGCCCCCGCAAAGTGTATATCATCCCCCTTCCGAGGTTCCCCGGCCTCCCCGCTCCTCCCCACCGCCTCCGCTTCCACTACTCCCTCCGGCGCCCACGATGTTCTCGCAGCCGAACCCTCTGTGCGTAGGCCGGAAGAATTGTTTATGCTTTGGAGCGACTCATCGTTTTCATTAGGCCTGTAGCCAAAGAATAAATGTTGCTTGAAATTTTTGAGAGATAATCTCGGTTTCCGGCTGCAGAATTTGGGGAACTGTCGGGTTGCTTGTTTGCGACGACAGCGAGGCCCTTGCAAAAGGATTAAAACGAGAAACTCTCGAGCTGGATTTCTAAAATACAAACTAATCGGACTTTTCTACCATATTTGAGAATAAAATTTTAACTACGTAGCATTATCCGAGAGTAAAGAAACAGTTTAATTCATGATCATATTACATTACTAATCCATTGCATATTGGTATTAATCTATTTTTAAAATAAAATGTAAAATTAGAAATGTAGTATCCAAGAAATGCACTTAATTTCCTTAACTGAAAAATACGAAACTGAAAATTATTAACGCGAACCATCATTTTTTACTGAGATAAAGTAAAATTGCATACGTCCATATTCATAAAAAAGAAAAATTAATTATATAAATTCTTCGGTTGAAAGTGCAACTTGATTTAATGTACACAATATCGACAATTCGATGACCACGTCCTATATTCAACTCATTGACTTCGTCATATATTCACTGGAATGTGTTTACATATTCTAAAAAATAATTCTTAAATTTAGTACATTACTTTCGAAATATCAAAAGTATTCAAGTCAATTGTGATGTAAAAAGCGCATTTACTAAGTCAACAGCAAGTGACTCGCGCGGAGGACTACTAGCCACCGCCATCTCCGCTGTGCCAGCAGCAGCGCTCGAGCGGGGCGCTGCCGCCAGGGCGCGCGACGCGCACAATACGCGGCGCGCCGGTGCGTTCCGCCGCGCCGAGCAGCGCCGCATCTACACCAAATCGTGCGGAGCTAGCCGCCTCCACCACCGCCGCCGCCACCGTCGAATTCAAAGGACTGCGCTGCCATTGTCACGGCAGTGGCCATCGTCCCAGCGTAGGCACCCTCGCGTCAACGCGTGTCAACGCGGCCGACGTCAGCGCGCTCCCGCGGGCGTCAAAAGAGGCGCTGGGGCGCGCAGGGAACCGAACCGGCGCCCCGCGCCCCGCCCCGCTCCGAGCTCGCCGCGCCACGCCACGCCAGCTCGATCGCCGCGTGCTTCATGGCGCGGAAGGCTGTTTGCATCCGTCACTCGAACAATACGCCCGCCCGCGCCGGCGTCCGCGCCCGCGCCCGTGTGCGCTCCGCGCTCTGTTTTGTCGCGCGCGCGCGCCTGCCCGCCGCCAAAGCCCATCCGTCATCGGGCGAGCGCACGCCCGCCGCCCCCGCCCACGCCCGTGACAGCCGCTGCCTGCGGCGCAGTGCAGACACGGCAGGCCAGGACGTCATGGAACGCGGAATCAAGTAGGAGCACACGACATTGGCGGCATTAAGACAGAATATAAACTTCATTATAGAATGCAACGTAAAAAATCCGAAATGCGGTTTATAAATAAATATACAAGGTTCAAACAACTCGAAAATCAAAATACGTACTGATATGTCGTGAGATTTGTAAGAACGAATGCTTATTCTTGATTGTTTCATTAAAGCAACAAGGGAGGAAGTTGATATTGTATCACTGTAATTCGTTGTAGTAAATCAAACAGAAAAATTTTTATTGCGTACGTTATCAGACGTTTTTTGAATTTTTAAATCAATTTTGTAATAATTATCATAATAAAAAGATAAACTTAATAACATTCATATTTTTACCTTCCGTTAATAAAAAATATTAATATTTGAAGGTATTGCTTTTAGTTTAATATAAAGTAATGAGACGAAACCACTTTTACGGAACATGGCGCTAAGGATTATAACAAAACGATAGAACATTTTGTTTGGTTGAATCTGCAGTCATCATCTGCTTTTTCGGGAAAGCAGTCACGGAAATCTCAAAAACGTGGCCACTTTCACTTTTTGCTTCGTCCCTTAGACAACGCTGGAACTCCCAAGGGCCCTCTCCCTTTCGCCTTTTATCTCCTCAAACTGTCTCACAGACGCACGACAAGGGCGCACCGCCCATTGCCTGTTTTCCCTGAGAGGGGCCGATAGCTTTCGCCCCGCCCACAATTCCAGGCCGCTGCTACAAACGTCCGCCTGCTTACGTCTCCCTTCCGCAGCCCTCCTGCACCCGCCTTCACCCATTCTTTCAAATAATGTCCAAATATATTCGACTTCTCTTCACTACCACATCGCAACGTTCTCACACTCCCAGTTTTATTACTTTCTCGCCCTACGAAGTTCTTCATAAGAAGAAAAGTCATGTTACCGTGCGCCGGGAAATTGCGAATTTTTGGCGGAAAACCTTATTTTTCCATCGAATCCACTCATTAATCAACTATTACCCGATAATTCTCTGCTGGCTCATTCCCTAAACCTATTCAAATTCATGTTTTCTCACCTGTCTTTTAACAAATACCTTCACCTACTCGCCCACACTCCTCCATTCACTGCCACCACATCCACGTGGACCTGCGTCGACCAATAGCCCTCCGCTCGCCCAAGGGCGAAGGCGCTGCCCGGCCGCACCTGGGGAGGGGCCGCTCGCCCGTCGCGACGCCCGAAAGAACCCATCGATCAGTGCCGAATCGGCCGGCGCTCCATCGGCCGCATCATGAATACTGAGAGGCCGGGCTCGAATATTCAAATCGTCATAAATAAACGACGCTCTCGCGCTGACACGCAGCACTGCGTAGGGGAGGAGGCGAGGCAATCGAAAACGCTTACGGAAGGAAAATTATAAATAAATTACCTTAACTTGAAGGTAGGTATGGTGGCGTATCACGCACCACCTGCCTCCAGGGATTGAGGGAGACAGAGAGATGGGGTGAGAGGGGGGGCTGGTACAGGGCCGCAAATCTGATTGTTTCCGGTTGGGGTGCGTGTTCTCGTTGAGAGTGGGGTGCGGGAGGATCGAATTGTATGGAGGGTGACGGAAGGAGGAGAAAACGGCCTAATTGTGGTGGAGGACGCGCCTAAACCAGGTTAGCGGGCCCTCGCTCGTTCCTAACCACAGCGTGCGGCCCGGCGAGGGTGGGCGGGCGGTGCTCTAGCGGCGTGTTGCCGCGCGGTCGTAAACCGTGATCAGGTGGCTGCGGCCTGGGCGGTGTGGGCGATGGCGGTGGCCTCGGTTGCGTGGGTGGTAGAGATGTAGCCTTTGGAAAGTGACTGGTAGACTATAGAAGGCAGCAATGGGAAAGGCAGAGACCATTTTGTTGGCGGAAAGTACGAGTATATTATATTGAACATTGAGAGATGGAAGACAGGGTCAAATTTTATAAACGTGACGTAAATTGTTTTTCTTATGAAAAAAACTAAAATATGATATATGAAAGTATAGTTTTTTTGCCCAATATTTGCCCCTTGATTGTTGTACACCATTTTTTAAAATAATTTATTAACACATCCTTTGTTAACCAGCATTAATTTATCTTTGAGAATGCAAAACGAAAACAAAAAAACGAGGTTCTCAAACATTTTCCACTCAAGAACGAATAATTACTGAGATTTTTTACCCTGTGATTAAATATTTTCTCGTAAATTGCTAAATATGCTTTTAGTGTTGCCATTAAAGTTTATTCATAATAAATAAATAAATAAATAAATAAATCAAACAGTGTGTTTCTAATGACCGTAACATTTCTCGTAACATTTATAAGAAATTCAAAGAATTTTTAAATTCATCTTCCGAAATCTGGTGAATAATTCTCATTCTACAACTATTATATATTTGTAACCGTATTTGTTATTGCTTCTTGACAACTGGAAGTAGAAATCTTTTGAAAAAAGAAAGATATCTTAATTATTAACGGAATCAATTTGAAAAGAAAACTAACTACTTTGCTTTCTACGAAGTACAACAACATTTCGGGAAGTATATCAATCTCTCTCTGTGTGGTTCCAAAAACAATTATAAGACAAACGAAAGTAAAGAAGACAAACGAAACGAAAAAGTCGCGTAAGTCGCATACGTCTCACTGTCAAAAAGTGTTCACAACAGGGAAACAAAAGTGAACAAAGAAAAGTACTGGAGAGGAGCTGGGAGCACCGGAAGCGGAGGGAACCCGGGTGAAGGGCTCTTTTAAGGCAGCGAAAGGCGGCAGACTGCGTCGTAGATGTTATTAGCGTCCAGTGCACCCGCACCGGCCAGTCGGGCGATCGTGTGTTGTTTTAACAAGCTCTGAAACTCTCACCCTCTCGCCGACCTTTCGCGGACATCGTGCTGAGAGATTTGATACTTCCTAATTGGACGCGAAGATATTCGCGATCGATTTTGAGGCGAGAATTTCGCCTGTCAACACCATCGTACCAGGTGTCAGGGCGCGCGTATCTACACTTATCGTCCATAACGGTGCTCATAACGATAGTACTGTTTTCTCCGTGGTATCGACAACTGCCGGGAGATGTAGGTTAAGCTACCCTCGGAGCGACACCTGCCTTGGCAGGAACATACACCGCTCGTAAAGCACTGCCGTCACAACTGCAGAGGAAGCGTCCCCTCCCGGCCAGCTGCTTCGTGAAAACGACGCCAGATGAATGGTTTCGGCGTCGACGTAAGTTAATATTCTGTCCAGCCTCTAAGCAAATACGATATCATCACGCATTCGAACATAATTATACACATGTACCACAAACTCGAACAGTTAGGTAATTCGAAATTAAACAATATCTTTAATCTCCCCCTACCCTTCCTGCTTGGTCTCGGCCCATCCACCGATCGAGCCCCGAGCGGAGAAACGGCATGTAATTACATTAATTCACCGCATATTATTCCGATGACAAAAATCGCGCAGGCGGGTCGCGGCGGCGGAGCTGGCGGGCCAGCGGCCAGCAGACGCCCACAAAAACCCGTCCTGTCTGAAAATTTTCGGGACCTGCTGGATTGGTTGGGCAGTCCCGGGAGGAGGGGGCTGGCCGGGAGGGCCCCGGCCGGACCAGTTCCTGGCTCTCCCCCTCCCTCTTGTTCCACCTCCCGGCACCGAAGCCTACCTTGCCGCCGTAAGGCGCGCCTCTCCGCCCGGCCAGACTGGAGGGAACCGATGCTCTCTGCCGCCGGATGCACCGCTCCATGCGAAATTTCGACTGCGAATTCCATGTTACACATGTCGCGGCGGCGGCGGAGACAAGACGCTGGGCATCGGACGCGGCCCCAACCAGGTGTACATCGCGCCGCGGCGCCGCGCTCCCAAATGCTAATTCCACTCTCTTCGCCCTCTTCTTCTCTTCCGCGGCTGCAGTTTATTGCGGCTCGGATGCTAAGTAATGGTATCTCCCGGTCCTAATGACCAGCCGCTGCCCGTTTGGGAGGTCCCCGAGGCAGCGCTGTTAAGACAAATTCTTCTTATTTATAAGTGCGTTTCTTTTATTAGTAAACTAATAGGCGGTGCCCCGGCGGGCCTTCGACAGTTTCGAGAGGCAAGAAGCCATCCGTTAATGTAAGCGAGTGTATTACCGCTCCGGTAGTTCCGTGCGACAGGAGCAAGAAGATTTGTGTATAGGTAATAATAAACACAAACGGTAGGAATGATAGATGTAAGGTAATTGTTGGTTATCGACAATTGAATATAAAATTTAGTAGTATTCAAATGCCCCAATATTTATTACAACAAGGGGTATTTATTAAATCGCGAAATTATTTTTGACCCATTATTAACACAATATATCTTCAAAATTACTTTTTCTTATTTGTGAATCTTATTGTGAGCAAATAATTTCCCGATCCTACTTTGAATCATGTAGTTATCATGAATTGTTCTCAAATCACGAAAAATTAAAATCAGTTTCCGTAGTTATTTTCCAAATATTAAAGTATATTTACTTGAAACATCCAATTCATCCTAAAACCTATTTGATCAAAATCGTTTCAGAATAGTACAAACGTTTACCTGTGGCTCAGAAGCTCCTTATATAGTTCATACAATTTTATGAACAGTGCCTGCTTGCTGTACAACCTTGATGGTGGTGTTACCAATCTCTATTACGCCGTAATGCAATCCTACGTGACGTATCTCGATATTGCACCCCGAAGCTTGTTGCAGCACCCGAATTCGATTGGTCCGCGATCGGGGAGGGCGAGGGAGAAGGCGCTGCGTTTCCCAACGCGCAAGTAGATTTTTCTAATCAATTAAGCAAACCCAATTACGGCGTGGGAGGGGGCCGGCGCGTCGCTCGCGCGCCCGCGCGTGACAGCGGCCGCAGGCGCCGCGGGGCCTCCGCGGGGCCTCCGCGGGCGGGTGCCCAAGTGGGGCGCAGGGCCGGGCGGATTCGGGGACGCGGACAATCGCCCGGGGATCTCGACCGGGAGCGGCCGGGCCGAGGCCGCACGTGACACCGCAGCCGTCGCTGCTGCAAATCGCTCAATCGTTCAATCTCCGCCGTCTGCCCCTGCTCCCGAACCCGCCTCCGCCTCCACCTCCACCTCGCTCCCGCCCCTGACGTGGGGGCTTGGGGTAATGCGCTCACGAGGCGAAGTTTCTTTTCTGCCTTTTTTTCAGCCGGGTGTCCCTTGTTCTTTCTGTATTTATTTGCTTCGCTGGTCGTTTATTCGATTTACGAGAAGTTCTCTGGTCTCGCCGGGCAAGGCTTATGGTAATGGTTATGGGTTTGACGTGCGATAGACTTCAGCAGCTTCCGGGGCAGATATCCGCACTCTTAGTTAATTTCTGGCAATAATCCTATACTACATATCCCGACCACAGAATGACGAGATTCTATCAGACTTTGAGAAACTTTTACAGCAGGTCAATTTGAATGTTCGCGGGTGAATAAATAAAGATACGTAAAATGCTATTTATAACTATACCATTTTGTTCATAGATTTTTCCAAGAGTCGACTTGAAAATAGTTTTAATGAGTTACAGACGGACTACGGGAAGTTCAAATCCGTCAAAACATCGTTTTTACTAGAAATACCAGATACAACCTTGTTATTCTGATCCCGCGATTTGATGCTGCTATTTGATGATCAATGCGCAATAAATTGCATAAAGTGCTGAATTGAATTATCTTTATAAATCATAAGAAATTAATATTAATATCTCTTAATTTCCTGATAACAACTAACCAATAAAAGGTTTTGTGTCTGTACCTGGTCTTCATGCCGTTTCCACAACTAATATCACCTGAAGTAATATCAACTGAAACGAATAACAAATTACACTGATTTCGTTTGTGCAAATGGTTTAATGACTTTAGCAATGATTTTTGGTATTCAATATTTGAATTTTTTTCGGAAGAAAGTGTATTCCACGTTATTGCCATCAGGATAAGAATATCAATGAATGAAATTTAATATGTAATAAATATGTTGTAAAAGTAAATAGCCTAGTGTGTTTAAATAAATCCGTGGCCCGTGTCGACGGGCGTCCACAACCAGAGAGGCCCCGATGAAGGAAGGGGCGCGGGGCAAGAGGCCAGGGCGAAAGACCTCGGCGTCCGACGCGATCGTATCGGCGCGAGGGGTCGCAGGAGCGGCCCGAATCGGCGGAACGGCGCCCGACGCCCCGCCGCCGCGACGTGGCGCAAGGACCACTCAGGTGCCAGGCGTGGTCAGCCGTCCGCGCCATATGCGCGGGACGGGCGCTCCTGACAACCTCATTGCGGTTGGGGTCTCGGTGAAAAAGCGTGCGGATATGCAGTTTGTGCAAGGGGTAGCTCGAAGGAAAGGGCAGTCCCCTGACTTCTGCAAGAGACAGTAACAGGACCTCACAAGCGGTATTCGCTCAATCGAGCACTCTGAATGGTTTAAAAGTTTACTAAGTAATGTTCTGAAGAATAAAGCAACTACAATTTTCGGTCTCATTTATGATGAATACGAAGAAAGGATTTTGAATCAATTCGGAGTGTTTGATGTCGAGATTCCCTCGAACAGTTCTCTCCTTTCTGTTGAGAATTTTGACACATAAATGTGAATCCCAATTTGTTCTTCACTTTTTACAAGTTAGAGCAACGCCCAAAGATTGCCAAACTGTACAAAAATCTTCATTCCCTATTTTGTTCTCTATTCTTGTATTTTTCACAACTGATTGCCTACTAACAAATAACGATAGTATTCCTTTTAGTCTTATACCTAAAATTCTCATAAAAACGACTGGATTAACACATTACTTCAAAGAAGCCTCTGCGTAGGTGAACATTCAAGTTATCTTAATGTTCATGTTTCTTCCTTCACACTAATCGCCATAATAATTATAATAAATAACAATAATGGTCTACTCTACGTCTCTCGCTGAGTGTTGAAGCAAATTACTTTCTTCACGCACACGGCGGAGCTGGGATAGAGAGGTAGATTTCCGTCAAACTTCAGGCAGATTTCAATATTTGATCGGCAGTTAATTGGCTCCCGAAAAAACATACATTATCATCACCCCATTATCTAGTTTGCTCCTCAGGAATTCGATTAGTGAAGCAGCAAGTCGACGTCCTTCCCGTCGGTGATAACGAGATCAGGACCGCGATAGTGACATGCTCTCAAGCGATTGAGAGAGCCTCGTCCGGCCTTCGAACTCGGCCCAACTCGTCTGCTGGGAACAGCTCTTTTCTCGGCTAGCTTCCGGAGAAATGTCACTAGGCCGGTTCCTTATCTGAGAGGTTGGAAATGAGTCTAGTGCTTCCTGCCTAACTGATAGAGCCAACTGAGAAAGACGAAAAAGGGTCAATGTGGGATTTCTCTAATGAAATTGAAACTACTAATAAAGGTGAATTTCGGTTATCCTATTGATTCTTTAAATAATTTTGGACAATATTTTTTGTCTTCTTTCTCTTATACGAATTGTTAAATTCTTTAGTACCCTATCTCTATAACATTCTGAGAGATAGTTTATAACTAATCCAATGACGGCTTGAAATAAATAACGGCGTAAAATGCACCGGGGAATCGTCATCATTTTGCACTAAATCAGCCAAATGTATGAAGTTTCATACTGTTTTATCCAATAAAAACGAATTGGGAAATACGTAACAAAATTAATTTACAATCGTCGGATAGAAAGTCACTTTCCGCCGCTGGGTAGGGATGAATTAAACAAATAGTTGATTCCCTATTAGAGGGCAATCGATATTATACTTGACTTTCTTGCCCGCATATGGACTAATTAAGAACAGTTCAATCTCGTATATGGCAAAGATCTATGAATGCCAATGGTATTTCAGCCACTTTAATGAACAGACCGAATCTGAAAAAAGTCACAGAAAGAAATATAACGACGTGTTTATGACCATAAAGACCTGATAGTAGTAACTTTCACTAAAATACTCTGCAAGAAATATGAAGTAAGTGGGCGAACATTACTACAAAAAGAATGTTTTGATATTACGTACATCACGATTACTCATTATAACGCAAAAACTTCCTCCTTTTTAAAGCAGTACTCAAAATGAACTTTATGAAATAAATTATTACAAAAAATGAAATGAAATTAAAATGTATAAATATGTTACATTTACATTTTGAATTATAAAAATGTGCGCTATAAAGAGTGCTAGCCGATTACTCTATGTTGCCTTGTTGGCACCCACACCTTATAATTTTTACAACCTCGATTTCACGGGCGAGATAGCTTACTTTTTATGTGACGAAATGCTCTCTCCGTTCATCAGAAGCATCTTGCACCTGACGAGAGCAGCACTTCCGCCCACGCAGCAGCGAGCGCCGGTGAAAGGTGAGGGCAGCGGGGGCGGGGCCGGGGCCGGGCGGGCGGGCGCAGAGGCGAGGGCAGGGCCGGTGAAAGGCTCGGGGCGACGGCGCGGTGCAGCGCGGCGCGGTGGGGGCGGGCCACGGAAACGAACCCACGGACGCGAGAGACGGACAGACACGGACGGACGCCCGTCCGCCCTCCCGCCTTCTGCCGGATCCGCGCGCATTACCGCCGCCGATATGCGATCTTTATGCCCGTAAACAAACGGCGATCGGCCACGGCGCGGCGCGGGCGGCAGCGGCCTTCGCTTGCCGGCGCGGCGGGGGCGGCGAGGGCGGCGAGGGCGGCGGGGGCCGCGGGGGCGGTGCAGGGCGGCACGGAGCGGCGAGCGCGAGCGGCGTGCGCGCGATCCAGCCTCCGATCTCGCCGCCCCCGCGCCCCACACCACGCCGAACGGGTGCTCACTGAACAATGGCGTAGTACCCTTGAAAACAACCTACATGCAACGAGGAGCTGTACTGATACTGCCCAACGCGTGTCCCCTTCTACCCAACTGCCGCTGGGCCTAAAGGGTACGGAAAGGAATAGCGGTCAGGGTTCTCCTGCTATAATGGTCAGATTTTATTTTATTGAAGAGTTTACAGTTCCAAATTCAATATTTTGAATCAAATGCCGTTTTGTACCGATGTATACCTTCATTGCGCTGCCTCCGAGATACATTTGTAACCTAAAGACATTTCAGTACTATTAATGGATGGGGTGTTAAGAGATTTATCTGTATGTGCCTCAATGTTGTTTACTTTCAGTTCAGATTGGCGTCCAGCTTTATTGTTCCCTCCTTATGGACAATTTGTACGAAGGTCAGACAGAAAGTAATTCCCCTAATTTTTGTATCCAGAAATATTTATTGAAAGAACGTGAAAATTGCACACAATGTTAATACATGAGTATTCTACTATTTTTTGACATAATTTCCATCGTTTTGTACAGCCTTGCGCCAGATTGAAACAAGGGCGTGCATGCCTTGCCGGTACCAAGACTCTTCCTGACAGCGTTGCCTTTTCTTCATTTCGGGTTATCTTCATATTTTTCCTTCGCAAATTTCGTTTCTCAGTGGCTCAAAGGGATGGAAGTCGGAAGAGACTAAATTCGGACTCTATGGTGGATGCGGAAGCACAGTTCATTTTTGTCAGTGCTTCTCTTGATGCGGCACTTGAGTGTGGGCTTGCATTATCGTGCAAGAGTAAGCTCTGTTGACATGTATTTTGGGATTGAACTCGCGGGAATCGCTTCTTTAGGGTATTCAGAGTGTTGATGTAAGAATTTGAATTGATAATTCTGGCTTTGGGCATAACAACACCATGAATGATTCCACGAATATAAAGAAGTGTCAGGACCTGTCACTGTAGCGGGAAGACCGGTGCTCGGCAAATCATGGAAATCGTATTCTTCAATTTCCGCACGGTAACCCAAACGTCCAACGGTACTCTTGGCGACAGCAGAAGTCCCATACACTCTACCAAAGCGTTTGTGTATGTTCACAACAGTTTCCTTCTCCGCAACGAGGAGCTCAATCACAGCTCGCTGTTTGTAACGTACGTCGTCTAGAGCCGCCATTTTAACAGTTCGTTAGGGAACTGTCATCTGTAAGAGAGACTTGAAACTTTATACACTAACGGTGGAAATACGAAAGTTTGAAGAGATAACAACTACAACTGTCTACCATTATTATTGCATGAAGATGAAAATGCGGGGCTTTGATTTCTGACCGACCCTCATATCTGTAATATATACCACTCTTGATGGTCAATTTAATGTTTTACTGTAAACAATTAAACTTAGAAAATAACTCATAAATAATTAAAAACATTATTGATTTATCATGAATCACGACTCATTTATTCGATACATATTATATGACACTAGAAGTATGAGAAATTTCGAACACAAGGAAATGTTTTTCTTATAAACAGAACGAAAGAATAGTTTTTAATATTATTGAAAAAATATTTTTAGTTTGAATGTTGTACAAATGTATCAAAAATGGTTTCCAAAATGATTGACTCATGAGGTACTTATTTTTGATTTTATTTGTTTTAATTTTTTATACTTTCATCTTTCATTAAGGGAAGCTTAATGTCAAACATTTCTTCTATTATTTCGAAAGTTAAATAAGCGCTTGAAAAACATTAAATTATTTTTATAAATATTGTATACTGATTTTTCCGATGTGAAAATATTGAATAAAATTGATCCATGTTTCATAGACTTTTTTGTTTTTGGGCTGCAATACTGATAAAAATCTAAGAAAGCAACTATACGCTTAAAAATAATAATTAATACAATCAACTATTCGTGGATTATGTTAATTATAAATAATACAAAAGTTAAACAATAACAACAATAAATAAAAATATCGTATTTTTTGGAGTTATACCAGTATTGAAATTCAATAACGACTAGAATTTCTGAAAATTTTAAACTTCTGAACAAATAATGGAAAGCTGGTGTCTTTCCACTACATCACTATTACATCTCTTTGAGATCGGGGTTTGATGTACACAATTATCAAATTACACAGAATTTACTGTCAATGAAATACGTATAGTTCTAGTTCGAAAAGTTCTGGAAGCCCTTCTAAAGAGTTTAATGAGTATTCTCATGTTTAAAACTTCATCAGCTGTCATCGGTTGTAGGAGTGTTACGTAACGTCCTTCAATTTGTGACATAACATGTGGACTATTTAAAGTGTATAATATCGTAACAGGAGATTCAAAAGACGATATTAGCATGTGTATTACATGCACTGGTTCCACGTAATAACCGGTCCAAGACTCAAGGAGATTTCTGACGGAAACAAGAGGGGCTGTGTCAGACCGGCTCCCTGGGAATTAGAAAACACCAATAGGGGACGTAGAAGAAAAAGGCGCAAGGTAGAACAAGAAATTAAAAACATAAACAAGCCACCAGATCATTTCTTATGGATTAACCCTTATTTCCACGCAGAACGGTTGGCGTTTAATTTTTACCAATTTTCTGTAAATTATTCATAAATTTCTTCATCGTTTTCGATCGACTCCCTCCATTACTTCACTTATTTTTATCGGCTGTTAATTTACTTTACGTGTAATTTACGATCACTCGTTTATTATGCATTGGAGTTGGGCGGTAGTTGACAGCTCCGCGGCACTCTGGTAGAGACTGGAAACCGACGCAGCCAGAATGAAAGGAAGGAAGGAGCGCTTTTACAAAAGTAGAGAAATGCAATTTTTGTTCAAGATTGATTTTTAAAACATTTTGCACAATAAAATTGTGTTTATTTGTTCTTCACGAGATACTTGGTTTCCATTTTTCATTAAAATTCCTTAAAATCAACTTTGAGAGAGTTCCAAGGACGTGCAGCATTGTAAAATCTA
Source organism: Teleogryllus occipitalis (assembly GCA_011170035.1). Taxonomy (NCBI): domain Eukaryota; kingdom Metazoa; phylum Arthropoda; class Insecta; order Orthoptera; family Gryllidae; genus Teleogryllus; species Teleogryllus occipitalis. Next base: position 473,425 of record BLKR01000168.1, on the reverse strand, counting down.
TTATGTTTAATAAACTAATTAATTTAAAATAGCTAAATTATGACAGAAAGACGTTTTTTACTTCTATTATTTGTTTTTCTTCAACTCATTGGCATTAATGTAATTTGGAATCCTGTTACAAAGGAAAATAATAATCACAAAATCATCTAGACGAAATGATAATTACTTAAGAAATTTAATAAAATTGAATCAGTAAAATTGACTTGTTTCATTTGGTTGTATAAATGACACATCTACGTAATGCAATTTATTTTCTAGGAGAATAATAAAATAAACCTATGTGAAACAAGGAATCTAAATTTCTAATATTAGAAGCTTCTGCGACCATTGAAGAAACAAATGCTTCCCTACATGGCAATTAACACGTCGTTCTCTGATTCTTTCCTGGGACGGGAAATGTTTCAATGTGGCATTCAGTATTATAGACAACACACGTTTTGTTTATTCTCCCTATTGACTAGTACTATGTTTCTTGATTCACCAATTCGTGTAGCGATGGCTCTGCAGTGGCACAGCGGTGGAGGCGGCGAGCGCTGCGCAACGGCAGCTGCTGGCACAAGAGCCGCTTTGTCTGGACGAGCGTTTTTGCCGCCCTCTTCTGCGAAAGGTCTCCGCCGCCCGCTGCCACTAGAAGCAGCCCCGGCCGGTCGCCGTCTAGCCGTCGGAGACCGCTATCACCGTTCCTCGACCTAGGCGGTGAATGAACTGATAGCTGGATGGGCGTTGCTCACTCGAGTTCAATGCCGAACGTCGGAATGAGGAAATTAAGTTACTCGTTGCTAACATTACCACCTTTATTTGAGTCAATAACAATGGCCTAAGGGCGACCATAAGCGAATAATTATACGAGTTATTTTCCAAAGAATTTTATACATCCAAACAATATCGTTTGTCATTTATTGGTTGAAGTCTTTCACAATTCGTAAGAAATCTTAGAGAATATAAAAATCTAAGCATTTACTTTCTCTGGAAATTTTAAATTGTCAAAGCAAAAATACGGGAGAAATAAAATATACTATATTAGTTCGAATTAAAATAAGAATATTTCAATACTTGAATTGTTTTCATATTTGAAACAATGGATACTCTGATTTGTAATACAGCTTACAAGTCGTATCATTGTTTCAGTATTGCTTTCAAGTACCTCTCAAGAGTAAATTCTGTAGTTGCAGCGGATATCTTGTGGTACTCCATTAAAAGTTTAGGATATAAGAGGTATCAACCAAAATAGTAGGCTCTATAAATTTACTGTGTAGAAAATTCAGTCATACACGTGATTCTGATTTTTCCCCCATCATCAGTGGCATCAAGTATCATAGATTAAACACATTAACTTTGTGTACTTAGTCTACACACAAAAATTATATAGCATACTATTGTGGTTGATACCTCTTATATCCTGAAATTTTAATCTCTCAAGAGAGTAAGTGAGCGTAATTTCTAGGGAAGTGTACTACGACTCAGTAGACTGCAAAATAATTTTTTTGCAGATCTCACATAGCATTCCTGATCTACTTACTCAGCACGTGCGTTTCGAGTTCCAAGCGGGCGTTCGTCTTACGTAAGAGACGCTCAACCGAATCAAAGCTGGCATCCGGAACCAGCGGCGTGGAGCGCGGGGGGCGGCGCGAGCCTCCGCGGGGCGCGGTCGCTCAGGCACCCTCGGGGCGGCGGCGGCGGCGGCGGGCGGGGTGCGCAGAACCTGTCCGGCGGCGCGGCGTATCTGCGCGCGGCCATCGCTCGCGTCCGCGCCCGCCCGCCCGCGGTAATTGAGGTGTCTGCGCGCGATGCGATCGCCTCGCGCGCGCGCGCGCTCGCTCCGGCTCGGCCCAGCCCGGCCCAGCCTGCGCAGCGCAGCCCCGCGCAGCTCCGCGCTCGCTGCGCACCTGGCCGCGCCGCCCACGCCGCCCGAGCCGCCCATCCCCGCCCGCGCCGCGGGGGCGCCGCCGCGCCCGACACAGCCGCGCCTGCGTGGGCGGAGACGGGATGGGCAGGCGATACACGGAGCGGTGTGGAGCGGACCTGGACGGGAGGCTCGGGGGGGGGGAATTTGCTGAGGGAAAAGAAAATGCTCAATCTCCGAAATAGACTTCGACAGAATAGAGTAAGAGAGGGCAACATGCCGTCAAGTAAGCACACAAGAAAGAATGGTGGTTACAAGTCTAAATTGTGTACATGCAACTTTAAATTTGCGTAGGAATAATGAAAGTACTAATAGAAGCTTGGGTGTTCGGGAGACGCCCCGTCCCAGGCAGTTGCCAATGTTTCGGCCGTCATACCCCGCGTCTTTCCTCAGGGCAAATGCTTGAGCTATTCACCTTGAGGCAAATTAGAATAGCATTCTCTCTGAAGGACTCAGTATAACGGTAGGAATCTAGGAAACGTTGGCAACGGTGCCTAGGACACGGCGTCCACCGGACAACCAAGATTGTATTGACTCAGGCCGCCAACCAATGCTTTCATGAGAATAGACCCAATTTACTTACGCCATAAGTCTAAAGAAAGGTAAACAATTAGTTTACAAGCGTTAGAAAATTCAGTTTGTTTGAATAATCGTTTTATTTCACGGTAAAATATATTACTGCTTAATAATATTATAATGTTCACGAAGTTATCCATTTTCAGATTGAAAATTCCAACATTCTTCTATACTAATATCTATAATGTCGAGCTTTATTAAAGTACCTATGTTAAAAAATATGTTGTAAATATTTCTTTGGATGAAATTTCACGGTTCCTCATGCTGCTGTCATATGCCAGTGCATTAGACAAGTGAATGTTGAGTAAACATTTTGCAGATACGCCGTTAGAATTCGCATTCTTGAAACTATAAAATTAGCAAATCAGTTGTTCCAAATAAAGAGGACTATTCGATTGCAGGCGGAGGCAACGCGAAGGAAAATGAGTCGCTGGACCTTGAGCTCTCGAAAAATACCAACCCCGCCAACTCCGTTCTCGCGACTGACAGCTAAGAAAATTAGGAATTCGCCAAACACGTTCTTCCATGTAGCACTTCATGTAAGAGAGGCGTTTTCTTAATGAGCCAACACCTCACACTGCGTCATCACGTTCAAATCTGACAGGTAGTAAATTGGTTATATTTCTCGGAGGCTTTTGAAGTCACAAAAACCTGATATCGAGCCCCGGCAAAACGAGAGAAAAGTATCGTCTGTGTTACACAGTGTCACACAATTATATATGAATGCCCATTACAAATGGAAATAAAAACAATTGCAAAGATCATAATGGATCTTGTTCCTTCAATAGAGACACCGAGTAAGCAAGTACAACTTTGTACCACAACGATACAGCAATTAGTAATACTATTTCCCAATTGTTATTTATTAATGCTTGTTGCATGTAGTAACTCTTGATATTTGTTTGTGCAGGAGGTGGTTTCTCATTTGATGTAAGAATGTGGCTAATCAACATTTGAGGGATTTCTTACCTCAAACAAGTCCAAAATTCCATATTTAGAGATATTTCACCAAGTTATTCCCTACAACTGGCGCTATCTGCTGGTACATTTCCTTTCGGCAAGTGCCAAACACGTTGAAAGACATAAGGCGGGATAAAAACTATAAACCAGTTCATGACACGCCGAGGTATTCTGGGAAATCCTAAGAGCTAGGGAAAGGGATGCCCAAAGTACGGGACAGCGCATTTTTGCCGCGTGCCGCGTGTCAAATTCTTGGAATCCAGGGAAATGGATGTCCAAAAATGCCTGGCAAAGCGGTCAGTGTGGGCCGTGTGCAAAACCCAGTGACCAGGTCACGTGGGTGGGGGCTATATAAGAGCGGACGCAGAGCGCGGGGGTGGGGTTTGTTGAGCTGAGAGGGAACCCTCGTGCGAACGCACAAAACTTGCGCCCAGGGCGGTGCGGAGCCTATGGTGACACGAAGTGGCGCGGGCCACGAGTCAGTTATTCATTTTTAAGGATCGCTCCTGCGATCAGGAAAGTAAAGATCTACCAGAGCTGTAACTTAAAGTAGTACTGTACATATTGTGAATAAACCTGTACATATTTATCATTGAAGCTCGTGTCTGTGATTATTGTGTATTCCCACGACGTCACACTATGCACATCTACACCACGAAGTATGTGGTGCTTCCTGAGAAAATCTTGAATTCGGACTAGTTTGGTTCTTGTAAGGTACCCTTCATGTGAAGTCGAAAATTGCAACTTATTCACAAATGTTTGCTCATACTCTTATTTTTTATGGCTTCGCTAAAAAGTATGTTTGATTGCACAGAATACGTAAGGTTTAATTTTTATTCTCTTGAAAAGCACTATCATGTAATTTGTCTTTGCCTGTTTCTCATTCCAGGCGCGTTTCTGGACACTTCCGAGGAATGTCTCAAAGAAGGGGTCATGCTGTCAACAAGCATGCAAACGGCCATTCCTAAGCCGATAGTCCCTCCGCGTCAGCGCGAAGTGTGGGGACGGCAGACGGAGATAGGGTGAGTTCCCTCTTTCATTACAGAAGCTCCTTTAATTGCCCTTTCCCCCACGTGGAGGGTCTAAAACTCTCCTCTCGACGCCGTACGCATCTTTCTTCCAAGCCGCGTTTGTCGGCCGCTCCCCTGCGTCGGCCAGTGTTCACTAAAAATCCATCGCACGCAATTAATCCTCAGCGCTAGCACTGGTCGAGATATATCGAACTGAGAGAGGTGTCACGTAAAATGTCCCCTACCCGGGAAAAGGAAAGAGTCTATGTAAGTAAAAGAGAAGGGAGGAGTTTCTTTGAAAGAGAGAAGGGGAGTTCTAGACAAAGCAGAGTGAGCTGGGTGCTAAAGAAGAAACGGTGATAACAGTGGTGATGGTAGTAACGGGGGAAATCGCAGACCAAGGTAGTCGGCAGCGTTGTACACGCCGTTTAGGACTAAGACGCACTCAGAAATGTCGGCGACAGTCGACTTGCATGAAAGAAAACCTTAGAGAAGCGGACAAAATGGTCGGATCGACCGTGGAGATGTTAAGAGTGGCTAGGAAGTCGGGAGGCGATGGCAATGGCAGCTGCGAGAGGGTGACGGCACGCCTTCCCGTGGGGCGTGTTCTGCCCCCTGCCTTGTGTCTTGCAGCCGCCAGTTAATTAGACAGCCCTCCACCCAGGGCGCCTCTGAGCCGCCCCGCCCCGCGCCCGAGGAGAGCTGACGAGATCTCATGTTCCCCTCCATGCGCCCTTCCGCCGCGGACAAACTGCAGAACACGCGACGGATGAAGTTTGCAGGAGTTTCTAAGGCACTCGACCAAGTTCACGACTTGGAAGCTCCTATCTCACCCTTGTCAAAGAGAACCATATTATCCCCCATAGATGCAACATATCTCTACACATCCACGTACTCTTTATTTCGAAACCAATTACTGAGCTATGCTGTACATTTCTCTTAAGTCGTATTCACGGCATTCAAGTACACGCATTGTTAAACCAACTGGGATCAAATCCACCCTACATTTGTCCTTATTCTAATCCCTAACCATTAATTCGATTTACATAAGTATGATTCCAATAATCAAGTCTTGACAAACGCCCTGAAGAATAAGAGGAAACAAAAACCAACCCTCGTCGCGTTCTTTCGTGAGGGGTAGGGCCTCGCCGGAAACAGTCGCAGGACGCTAATTTCACACATGAAGTAAGACTCTTGTTGGCTTCCGCCCGACGTCTCCCCTCGGCGGGGCCGGCGGCGCCGTGGAGGGAAGCGTCTTGTTGGGGGCGTCGCGTCTCCTGCGCTGGCGTCGCGGACCGTCGCTGCGCTCCCGAGAGAATCCTTGGATTGATGCGATCTTCCCTCTCGGAGGCTGCAGGCCACCGCCGCCGCTCCCCCGCAACTTTTATTTTACCGTCGAGGTTTTAGCCAATTAAAATAGATGGAAGCTTTTTATTGTACCCCTATATATTTCTGAGTAAATAACTGCGGAGTCTCCCTCCGAGAAATAAAACAAGTTTCTTCGTTGTGATAAGCTTTTTTTTTCGTATTCCTGCTCTGTGCAGTTTCGTTCCTCGTGACATTGCTCAGAGGCGAAGCGTGCCCCCAAAGCGACGCGCCACGGCCCAGCGCTCATCTGTCTCGCGACACCCTTCGCGCGTCTCTTGTTTATCTAACGCGCATCCGTTCTACCGCGTCTATCCGACGACCATCTGTCATCGTAAGCAGTGCCAGATATTCAAATGATTTCGGTTAGCGTTGTGGGGGCTAGGATAGAAACTATTTCAGCAACGTGCCTCGGTAGAATTAATTCATTTGCATAGAACTTTCTAATAAATATAATCATAAAATCGGTACACTGCACAAAACAATACATACATTGCAAAGGTATAATTATAGTTTGAAAATGGAAGCTACCTAAGCTATTTTTTCAATTCACTAATAGTGAATTACGAGATAATTATATCTGTTAATACACGAGTGTGGAATGATATTAGGATATGAGCAAGGAGCAAGGGAGTATCGTAAGCTTCATACGAGTCTATTCTTACCAATCACATAGAGTTTCACACAGTGCTTTTTCTACGACTAGTGATAACTATTTTAAGTTAAACTTTGAACGGTTACATGGCAGTTGACATGCAGTTTCCATCCATTGCCACCTAGCGGACGACTATCTAGGTGCGAGCATTGGTTAAGAACAAATACAATCCGACTACAACTGAGTAGTACATGCATTAAGTTAAGATTCAATACAACCAATATGGTCCCCATCCGAGGCCACGGTATTCCTTTCTTTTTGGAATCAGTACTGGACAGATATAGTATACCGTCACATCTTCACGGATTGTCTGGGCACAGTAAAATACACAATATAACGACACATTTACTCGAGCGTTAACTAATGAGTGATTACATCTCAACTATAAACTTCTCTGTGATTGATCAAACACCTGTTCTATAATGAAGCAGCATCACAATGACTATCTTTTTACGATGAACTGAATCAGAGAATTTTACAATAGGAGTAGAAACAAGTATTTTTGAGTTTATGGTAAATATTTTTGCAGAAAGCTATTTATGTGGTACTAGAGCGGTTAACACAAATTGACGAACAAGAAAGTGAGAGATCTTTTTTTTTTAAACCAATTCGAAAAGACAAACGTACTTGACTATTTGATTGTATCTTTGTCTATCTAGAAACTTTTTCAATATATCTGTCATTCGTAGCGACGATTGTTTCATGAATCCCCCACCCAGCAACCATTCTTCCCCAATGATGAAGCAGCGTCGCTCCGAAAATTCGGGCGAGGAGAAACCGCGGTTTCCCAGCATTCCTGCTGCCCGGGGCGCGGCGCGGGCGCGCGCCGCAGACGCCGGGCGGGCGAGCTCTTAATCCGCGTGCCGCACATCTGCATCCTCACAAGGAGCGATATGCGCGGAATCCGCCGCGTCGCAGCCTCCGCGCCGCCGCCCGACGCGCGTACAATGGACCCGCGCCGCGCGCCGCGTCATCTGCGCCCAAGATGGACGACCTCGTTGCCGCCGCCGCCGCCGCCGCCGCAATAGAGTCGTCGCGGGCTTCGACCGACCTCGCAACCTTTTCCCAGCTTTGCCATGAAGATATCGAGGAAAATCAGCGCCGTAGTACGACATGAAAATATTTCTTGATATCCTAAACGGGATGTTATGCGTTCTCCTTTGACGAATGTGAATCACTCTTTTTCGTAGCTCCCAATTTTTAATTTAAACCATTACGTTCATACAGAGTGTTTTTACGACACGCGGAAATAGTAAAGGACCTTCATGATGCAATATCTTCCTCTGGTATTATTTATTAAACATCATTTATTTAAATGTGTTTAATAAGCGTTTCCTTCATCTAAAAATGATGAACATGAAGAATTAAGAGCGTTTTCATTTATTTTCTTTATGACAATAAAATCCGACAAGTGTCTAAAACTTAAAAATAAATTACTTAAAAAATTGCTGAATTCACGCGAATGTAAATTTTCACATTCTTGTTAATTCCATCATTTAAATATTTTGAAAATTTTCAATTTGATATTGAGCGGTACATGAGTAGCGATGAAAATTCGTGAACGTTTAATTGCTTACAAGAATCTCCACAGGAGTGATAACCATACTAGTATTCTAATATTCTAACATCTACATTCTACAATACATTATTATTTATAAATTATTTAATTATTTATTAATAATATTCTTGTTTTCAGTTATAGAATGTAAATTCACAAGTTAGAAAAAGTATTATTTAATTAAAGAATTAATACATGAATAATGTGTTGGTAAGCAGAAAGGAAATTTTCAGAAATAATGCATCGCGTACTCACCACCCATCCGTCGCACCAAAGGACAATAAGAAAGCGTTTTATTTGTATGTTGACTCACCTGCAACAGAAAAGAAAAAACAAGTACGTTAAACTCTGGCTGAGTGTGTCAGTCGCGCAATTACAATTTAGATTTGCTACAACGGGAACGTGAGGCGCGCAGTCGTGACCATTAGCCTCCGAACAGGTGAGCGACACGGAGCGCGGCGAGAGGCCGGTCGAGGACAGCTGTGGACGGACGAGGGGTGGCGCCGGCCGAGAGACGCGCGCGGGAAGCCAGCCTGAGTAACGGCGGGCGCGCCCAATAACGCTAAGTGCGTCGCCGTGGAGTTGGCGCCCGGCGGAAACGCGCGTCGCGGGAACGCGAACAAGTGCGCGACACGTGTTGCGACACGTGCGTGCACTCGGGCAGATTGGGCGGCGGCCGCGACGGGGGGGAGGAAGGGGCGGGGCAGTCGGCGCTACGGTCGCGGAATCAAAGCACGCCGCCGCGCTGCGCCGCTTCGCTTGGGCTCGGGTGGGGGTGGCGGAGGGGCGGGAGGGGGGCGTGGGTGGAGGTGGGGCGGCAGTGACCCCGCCCAACGCGCTAACGAAGTGCAGGCGCGCGGGTGCGAGTTACAGTTTCCTCCCGACACGCCGTTCACGTCGACACGGGTTGGCTCCCGTCATAAGGAAACCCATATCGCAGCCCTCTTTGGAGGGGGAGCTGTGGACGCCTCCAGTCCCGAACCGAATAATTTGGAGTTGCTTATATGCACACTTTCAAATAAGCAAATACGTACAAAAAATATATCCCGATTTGTTTTCAAAATACTAACTGTTCAATTTGAGTGAATTTTTTATTATTTATAATCAATTATTATGATCGATAAATTTTTTTAATTAATAGCGAAATGTGCTCACACGAATATTTCTCAAGGCTTTCAAACAAAAACGTTTGTGATAGTTACAAATCTTTACAACACAATACAAAGCGTAGATAAATTATTTTCCAAAGAAGTAATACAAATTTTGAAAACGATTATCTCCGATCTTGATTGTGTTTAATCTCATTAATTAAGTTTTATGCTACTTTACAGGCAACGCACTAAGGATTTTTTTTCAATTTCTTAATGGTGATAGTGCACATTGTTTGTGCCTCATATATAGAAAAAAGTTAAACGGCATCATATGCTTGAGTGTAATAAGATGGTAATTTGCAGGTTTAAGAATAAAAACGGTGCAATTTCTGCGGGAATTCTTAACAACGAGACCCCAACTCTATCAGGCCGCCATCTTCCCCTGCGAGCCGTTCTTCCTACCAAAACTGCATACAAATCAGCTCTCTAAATATACGTCCCCCCAGGCCGGCGCGCCACGGTGTACAGTGGAAAGAGATGGGAGGAGGGGAAGAGGTTCGAAATGAGACACAGTGAGCGGCTCGGGGAAGAAAAATGAAACTAAAAATAAAAAAGGAAGAGAAGGGAGAAGGGGCGCTTGAAGATTGCCTGCGTCAATCCGGGGCAATTCTTCAACGTCAGCTCGCTGCGAGGCCTCGGCGGGCCCCCGCCCCGCCCCACCCGCCGCTCGCTCCATACCCCCCGGTCCGGGAGGGGGCGGCGTCTGTCGCCTGGAAGATTTACCGCCCCATGAGGCCCCCCTGACGGGGGGACCAGAGGGGGGCAAGGGCGCAAGGAGACGGCGCCGACCGCGATACGCACGAAATCACAGCGCTGGGGACTCCAACATGGCGTCGGCGTGCACCCTGGCCTAGCCATCTCCTGCCCGCCCCGCCGCCTCCTCTTGGTTCGTGTCAATAAACCACGATTAGCGGTCGGGGAAGCGGCCGTTGCGCGAGGGCCGGGTGCACGCGGCCGGGATCGAACCCGCAGCCGTGCGTCATCCGTATCTTGCGGGGGCAGCGCGACGCGGGGGCGGCGGAGGCTTAGTCACCGCGCACGCGAGGGCCCCGGCGGGGGCGAGAGAGCCCACGCCCCCGCCCGATGGCTCGCGCAGGGGGTATGTAAACAAGCACCATTAGCCGCCATTACATTAAGTCGACACCCATCCATCCGGCATATATTTGGGAAAAGGTCGGAATTTATAGAGGCGTGTTCCCACGCGGTTAATTGTATGTAAAGCCGCGTAAGGGCCCTTGCGTCGCATCGTGCGTGCGGGAGAGCCCGTGGGAAAGTGGTGAGTAATGAAGAAGACCTTTAATCGTCGTTGACTGGTATTTTACGACATTTTAAACGATTTGTTGAGAGTATGAAATGTTATGCGGTTCATCATCTTTCTTGCTAGAGGAACACTGTTCTTAAATGCAAGATGAATCGCGCAAAAATGCAGCTTGTTTGACTCAGGTTATGCCACCTTCGCAATCAGACAACATAAGTTCGGTATAATATGAAATAATGAAAATGTAATCTAATTTTGACATGGAAATACAAGCATGTTATCTGTATGTTTTCAATAAACAATTTTAGAAAGTTCAATATGTATTAATTTGATAATCTATAAACTTGTATTGAGGCTAGTATCACGTTCTGTACGACCATAAATGAATCGTTAGAAAAATGATTTTAAACTATAGATAGATGGGCTCAAATATAGCTTGCTTTTGAAATGCACGCGCGCGCACGCACGCACGCACGCACACGCAAACACATACACACACAATATATATTATACATACATTAATTAATCCCGAAAATACTTTCCACAATTTGAATCTCGCCACACTTAAGCAAACTACAGGTACTACCATTTCCATGACTCTGATCGAAAAACAGCAGAAGTGTTTCAATTATTGAGAGAACATTTATGATATTAAAAATTTAAAATAGAGTAATAACATTGAAATTCATCAGACACGAAACTACGAAACGGACTTATATTATTTTGTGAAAGGCAAAGCCTAGTTCAATTCCATACAAGTACATTGTCTTGACAGCGTTCTCAGGCGTCAGTTGTCTCTGAGAGAGTGACAGCAGTGTCGACTACAACGTAGACACCTCAAGGCCGTCTCGAGCTCCACAATGGCGGGCGGCGGGCGCGCCTCAGTCGCCGCCGCGTCACCCTTCGCCTGTTCCATTGTGCTCGTCGTTTCCTTACGTCAGCGGCGCGATGCGGCGCCCCGACCTGTCTCGGAATGCATCCAGCGCTCGCGCGTCATTGAGCCACGCTCCCAGCCACGGACTGCGTGTGCGTAGGCCTGCGTTGGAATCTGACTACCTAATGCTGGAGACGGGATGCTACTCTTCAAAGTTTCGTTTGCAGTCAAAGAGCAGATAATGGAATACATAATAACTACTAGAGGCCAACGAAAAATAATATTTTTTTAAAATTTCATGTGGGTATTATGTCAACAAAAAATGTATAGGGAATATTCGAAAGTACATTTGCAAGAATTTATAATCTGTAATCATCAGCGTATTTAGTGTCATGAAAATATAGATAAATAAACAAAATTCAACAAAAACGTCTCGTACAAAAAATAGTCCTCCTATGCAAAAAGCTACGATCCACTTAAAACTGTTTTGGAATATATTAAGGTTTGAACATTAATCACGTGATATATAATGTATTATTTGAGCCCACAGGAACGGTTTTTCTGAATGTCTCTCCTTCCCTCCTCTCCCTCCTCCCACTCGTTTCTCTCTCCCTCCCTCTTTCTCTGTTTCTATCTATTTCCCTCCCTCTCACTTTCTCAATCTGAGCGATATCTCTGGAGTCTCGAATGTTTTCTGAATGCACAGTGCATATTTTAATGATTCTCAGAATGAATCTATTCTTTGCTAGTCTCTCCATACAAGTATTTGTACTGATACTAAATTTTCTCAAACGTCATCGTTCAAGCCCTACAATTTATTTGCGTAGCCCATAAACACAAAGCAGCATTCCCCGGCAGCCCTTTAATTTACGTTTCAATTTCTTCTCACCCGCGCAGCCGTATATCGTGGCAACCTTCCTGTCTTCTTAGAGCCCGCGATGCATGCAGGGGAGATCCCCGCGCGCCGCAAATCGACGTGGTGCAGCCCCGGGAGCCCATGCTTCAACGTCGCCCCGTAAAGCTCCCGCCCCGCGAGCGAAGCGGGCGGAGTGGGTGGAGCGGGCGGAACGGGTAGAGCGGACGGAGCGGAGGGGGTCGGCGTGGCGGGCGGAGCGGGCGGGGCGGAGCGGGCGGGGCGAGCGGAGCGGGCGGAGTCGGCGGGGCGGGGCGGGCGGGGCAGGCGGGACGAAGTGGGCGGGGTGGAGTGGGCGGGGCAGGCGGGGAGGAGTGGGCGGGGTAGACGGGGCGGACGGGGCGGGTGGAGCGGGGGGGAGCGGGGCGGAGCGGGGTGGTGCGGGGCGGGCGGAGCAGGCGGGGCGGGCGAGTCGAGCGGAGCGAGAGAGGTAGTTATGCGAGACCAAGTGGGAGAGATGGCAAGCGCGGAGTCGGCCCTACAAACTGCGTATTTCTTTACGGCAAAAACGAACGAGAAAAATGAGAAGTATTATGTAGTGCGAGCAAAATGAGGAAATTGGTAAATGAGAATATTTGGAATGATTTGAGAAGCCCAGATATACGAGAGACATGTGAGTTTGTGGGGAGCGAAGAAAAGAAAGAATAATCAGAGCGTGAAAGTACAGAAATTGAGTAAAGAAGCCACAAAAGAAATTGCAACGAAAGAACTACTAGCAGAAGAATATAAACGCGTGGAGAATGCGAGAGGGGACACTGCGAGGAGAGCCGTGCGAATGTAGGTGTAAGAGAAGGTAGAGACGGGAAGGTATTCGGTGGAGTGGGGGCGAGGGCAGGGGTGGGGTGAGGGCGGGGGGAGGGGCGACAGCGGCAGGCGCTTAGCGAGGGCCGTAGGCAGTCTTACAGCGCCTGACACACGACTCTGCAGGGGCGCCCACATTTACTAATAATTCCAAGGAAGAACGATAGTCTGGGCTCAATTCTTGTGCTTCTTAGATAATAATTTGTTATGGCCAATTAACTTTTTATCTTTAGAAGAAAATATGTCAAATTTTCAATTAAATGGGAAACAAAACAATAAAAACGATATTATTCGGATTGAAATGAACCTTTTTTCAATAACTATCAAAATGTAATAAAGCATTAAATTTTAGTTACATTAAAAAAACAGTTCTGCCGATCTACGAAGCTACTTCAAGTTTGAGGCTTCATGACACAGCGCACCAGTGCCGATGGGATTGAGTGAACGAATGAGTAGCAAGTTCGACACCTCTTTCTCCCTTCTCTCTTTACCACCGAGTGGGAATGATTTGCGTCACGTTCTGGAAACCTTTCATTTTCCTTGCATGGTCTAGAGAAATTATCCTAACTACGTCTTCCCTTTACAGCTTCTTGTCTGTCATCAACACTCTTGAACGCAATAAAAATCACAACAATTTGCACTCTAATTTACACCGCCGTCCAGAGGTTTTCCGTTTACGAAGATGGGGTTGTAAGTTTAATACAGACTGCTTCCTTACATCGATTCTGTAACTATGAACGACAGACTTTACAGGTTGCTTTCTGGATGGGCATCAAAGATGCTTGAGAAAATCGATTCCATCCGACGATGCACAAATTATTTGCCCAATGAAAATGCATAGCGCGACCTGCACGGCTCAGGATCTATCGCGAACACGGAGCGAAAGTGCGAAAACGAGATGCGATATGCTAATGAAAGATACGGCTGGAGCGGTGCGGCGGGAGCGCTGTATGAAGCATAAATCGAAAGGAGCTCCCGTCTATGAATATCATTTACATCGTATTCATCGCACCATCTATTATAACCAGTTAAGTTTCGGACGCTTTTAGAGGGCGAAGAAAAGCAGACAAACGCTCTTGTGATTGCATAGATACACGAACTATGATTAAAGAACCACCCCTTAATCATATTTTATTGGATAAAAGAGTTTGTGTAATGGTTGACTGTTAGACTAGTGGAAGGCATTGAGATGTACATATCTGTCACAAAGTTAATAAATGATTGAACATATTGAAGGTTTAGAAACACTTTCCTTGGGTACAGAAACAGTAATTTGAATCAGTATAAACGGCCTCTACAAAAGTAATTATTACCCATACCCAACGTGTATGGCAAGTTTAGCTAACACGAAAAGAAATTTTAGTATTTCAATGCATGACTGTCAACAGATGATAATAGTTTATTTTCGGAATAACGAGTAAAATTATTTGCTATACGAAATATTAGGTGTAGAGTTATACAGCATTCCTCACCGTGGTGGTGGGATATGTCGAAAATTTCTGTAACTTCGTGTTGGAGTAAAATTACCGGTCTTTTTCAGGAACGAGAAATTCAACAATTTTTCGTTTTTTTGTTTTGTCTTTTTGGCTTTCAGAATTAAAAAAAATAAACGATAATTAACTTAGATTATAATATTTCGTGCTCCCGAACGATTTCACGCGGAAAATACACAGGCACAGGTTCCGTGAACAAAACCCACCGATTAATTCGACTAGTACCAACCACTTGCTCCGAATCGTTTTGCCCAAACACGTTTCGTGTTTCCACGTGAGGCACCAACCTTCATCGGACAGATACATCTGCAGCGGCACCCGGGGCTCGCGGCTATAAAGACGTCCGCGGGCGCTTCGGAGCGCGGTGAAAGCGACCGGGAGGGCGACCTGTCATTAGCAGAGACGTTCTCCGGTGCTCGCAGGGCCGCGCTTGGAGCCGGCAACGAGCTGGTAGCCCGCAGGGGCCACTCGCCTGCCACCGTCGCTACCGCCCTCACCACCATCGCAGCCACCACGGCCATCTCACTCCAAGGAACGTTCGAGAATAATTGCCACTCGCCGCGCACAGCAGCCTCCGCTCCTGCCCGGGGCCTGGCTTCGCCCACCCTCCGTCCCTATTTCCCGCCTCCCCGTATCCCCGCGAATATACATCTCTGGCAGCGGCTAGGCGCAGGAGGGAGGAGGCTGAAACTGCAACGCAGCGAGTTAATCAAAGAATAATGATGATTGCCACAATTAGGCAGAATGTTTCTCCCTTCCCGCTCTCTTCTTTTTTCCCTCGACGCAAAAGGGAGGGGAACATTTTAATTCGAGTTCATTTTTCAGCAAAAATTCCGTAGTGGCGATGGAGATAATTGTAGCCTTACGCTGCGGCACGGTCCGAGGGGGCGGGGAGAGCGTTTTGTAGTAGGTGGACGAAGCATTAAAACACGCGGATACGAGAAGGCCAGCCCTCCCACAAAACAAGAAAGAAACGACCAAAAAATATTGAAAGTCGCGAGCCGCACGGGCAACGTTTCAATCACGCGCATTACCATACCGCAATGCCGACGAGGAGGTTGGACCGCCGTCAGGGCCGGATTACTTATTAAATCCCCTTGTCTGCAATTACAAACAAATAAACGAAAGACACGCGGCCGGGCCCGGCCCGGTCGGTTGGTTGCGCCACACGACGCGTAATATTCGACCGGCGCGCCCCTCGCGGCAAATATTTCAATTACCGGCATTACAGCGCGAGATATACGCTGGTGGCTCGGTCGTAAGTATTGCGGCTCACTTCACATTTTAACGCTATCGTCGAATCGCTTGTTGCTCATGCCCGAAGAGGAGCTTAGCGGCGAGCGAGATTTGTAGAAAAACGCGGAAAAGGGCGGTGTTAAGAGTACACAAGGCGGCGGGGTGCGGCCGCGTTCATTAAGGCGGCGGCGGGCAGCTGCCGGACAGTGAGACGCGGCGAGGCGCGCGGCAGCCGCTCCGCCGTAACTCAGCGGGAGCGCAGGCGCGCGCCGGCCGACGCGCTCAGCGGCACGGGAGAGCGCAGGCGAGAGGCGGGGCCGGCACGGAGAGGAAGAGATGTTGGATGCACGCATTTAACTACTTCGAAGGGGACTGAAGAAATGAGGAGAAAATCAGATGATAGAAGGAAAACGAACCGCATGATTAACGAAGGACTTTGTCAGATTTAATGCGAAGGGATATCATTTGAAATATAAACGATGAAATGTTTTAATAGTGCTAGTACATTACTTTATTCATTAAAGAATATGGAAATACAATTGAAAAATAAGATTCAGGGATGCGACATAGAAAAAATTGAAAAGGGCAAAAATGTATTTTTGGGATGAAGTAATTGAATATATTTGTTTCAATGATAATTAAATATGTTTGGGATTATTAAAGAGACTAAGAAGTTCATATCATTTCATGCTCATCTCAGTCCTACTTTATTGCTAGGTCACTTATGTTTCTTATTTAACGCATCTCCTTTAGTAAATAAATCATAATTTTCCCAAGTAGATATTATTTATTCTGCAAGATGTTTCATGTAATACCCACTGTAATACTTGAATCACTTAGTTTACTTTCCACATTAATGAACCTCTAATGTTAATTAATATTAAAGTCAATAGACAGACGGAAAATAAACTAAACGAGATAAAAAACTTAAAAATAATTTAATTTTAATTTATATATTCTTGTAAATTTCATACATTCTTTTACCATTCCTCTGCTGTCTTTATAATCTCTACCATCTGATATTTATCTTTATACTTAAGTTTTGATCTTTGAAACTTTTGAGTTGTGATATTTAATACTTTTAACTTAATTTCCACTTTCATTTCAATAGTTTCTCATCCTTTCTCTATTATGTTAGTTCAGATGGGGAAAATCCCCATATGTCGAGAAGCCTGTCCCTACATTAGAATCAGGAAAGTCCGGAAGATTCGGAAATGGATAAGGTTGAGAATATAAAGTACGCGTAATTAATAATACACCCTTTACTTAATGTGAATGCTAGTTTCATTATTTTCAAAGAAATGTTTTTCGTCGATTTCAAGCTTTAAACTCTTAAAACATGTCGATGCTCACTCTGGGTTTATAATTTCCGCTTCAATCTGTTGTTTGGCGACTTGATTTCAGACTAAACTTCCCCAGAAGACAGCTGAATCTTCAAAAAAAATGGAACGACGTTAGTTTTTATCCTCCCCAAAAACGCGAACATGTTCATTTTTCCTTGTGCTTCAACCAGAGCGCCCCACGTGAAGCTCGCACATTCCGATTCCTTCAGAGCGCTTCGATGGCGTTCGCGGCCCGGGGCGGCGCCGCCAGCCCTCGCATGCGTCGGGGCCGTTCTCCGAGATTGCGCGGCCGAGTCGAAAATCGAACGTCGTTTACTCACTCGCCCCTTCCGCTTCTCTCCCCCTCCTGTCCTCCCCGCTCCCCGCCTCGCCGCGCCAACGTCCCGCAGCGCCGCGCACGTCGCCGCGATGAAGTCTTCGCAGAGGTTTTATGGGATCGACAGGACGCGGTGCAGGAGCGACAGGAGGGATGGTGACAGGTGAATTTGGAAGTAGAAAACGAATTTGCAATGTTAATACTTGTAATGGAAATGCATTCAATCTTTCGTCAGAAGTCATAAACATCATATATATACACATACTCGAAAGTGTACTCAGTGTTTTAAAATATGTTAAACGTTTAGAACAATAATTTCTCCCCAAACAAAGAAAATTTTAATTCCTTAAACTGAAGAACATCTTAATAGTAATTACTCAGAAATTAATCCAGATATGCAGATCCCATTCGATACAGAAGAATACAGCAAATTCTACAATGTATGGTGAGGAGGCACTACAAAAAATATAGAGATGTGAAGATCTTCAAGTGGAGAATGTCGATTGCAGGCAGCGATTAATGGCGCGGCCAAGACGAACACTTGGAAATTGACTACATACGCTGTGATCACTAGTGGATTGCAGCGCGAGAGTAGGGATGCCATGCAGCGAGAGCAACATGAGATGCGAAGCAGGAGAAAGTCTCCCGACGGTCTCTGAGCTTTTGCTGAGCGATTCATCATGCCAGGCGCCCTCAATACTGCTTGTTGCCTACCAGATCACAGAGAAGCGTTTTAAAGAAAGGAAAACTTCATTATTGCAAAGATTGATCATTATGAATAGCTTTGTACCAAGTTGTGACAAATAGCTCTCCAAATAAGAAATTTAAAACAATGATGGCGAAAGTATAGTTTGAGCAAACATAACGTCATTCATTAAATATAACATTTTCCACATTGTGGAAAACATTTAATGAAATGAATAAGAAAAATTGACAGTCATTGTCTCGTGCGTCAAGAGGAGAACAACCCTTTTCGTAAGTTTGTCATAATCTTTGGAAAAATGTTTCATATTTCATATGGTGTCCAAAAAATCTTTTATCGTAATTTTCCCTATATTTTTGTTTTTCAGGAAAACTAGTGTAATAAACAGAAGTTTGTATTAGCAGGAAAAGGTGGGTTTGAGACGGGATGTTTGTATCGATGAATTTAATTGGTTGTAACTTCTGGTTCTGTATTTGAAGTAAAGTGCTTAAAACTGCTGCCAGCCAGTGCCCTTTGGGTTGCCAGCCTCCCTGCCGTCCCTTGGCGATCGGGTCCGACGCAGAGGTTGCGTTCACCCGCCTCCCCGTCGGCGGTGGCGGCGTCCGCAAAACGACCGCAAGGAGCACTCGCGCCTCGCCGCGCCTTTATCGCCACCCTCCAATCGTGCACGCCACGCCGCTGCCGGGGCACCCGCGGCGAACTCCTGCCTCGGACGCCGCGCGCCGGTGGGAACGGTGATGCTGAAGATGACGGTGTCGTGAACGGTCCAACGAATGGAACAACGAAACTGGTGAAACCGGCGGAACACTACCCAGATTGCGAGGACTACACGCGAACACATTCGAGCCAAGGGATGAGGGAGAAATCCGTGGGAAGGGAATGAAGGAGTTGACGACAAAAGGAAGTGGTGTAAAATGGCCATGAGTGAAACAGCGGTGAATTCTTGTAAGGTAGATTCTGAATAAAGTAAAAGCAGAGTCTGAAACGAAGCCCTCAAGCACAGAAATGCCGCTATCAAAAGCGAAGAGAATGGCAATGTCGATAGCGGAGTCGAAGGGAGCAGTAACAGCGATGGTAATGGCGAAGGCAGCGGCGGCGGTGGATTCCTCGACCGGGCTGGACCGGTCGGCGTCGCGCCCGCACCGCTCGCCGCTGCCGCCGCCGCCTCCAATTAGAGGCGCAACCCGCGCGCATTCTGGTGGGGAACGCGGGAACACGCGCGAGATTCCGCCGCGCCGCGCCGCGCCGCGCCACGCCACGCCACGGCAGGCCGACCTCCTCCACCTCCTCCGCCGACAGCGTCCAGCCAGCGGCGTGGGGAGCTGCCCGTTTGTAATAGCGGGGAACGGTCGGACGTGAGGTCGGATTCCAATGGCACTGCGGTTCAACGGCGTGGGTTCGTTTCGTTTACTACGCTCAGCTGATTCACACAAACAGAAGTTCTCAACACCGTGTAATGTCCTTGCTCCCTCTTCATTATGTTCTGTTAATATATTTGATATTCATCAGGATTGCTATAAACACTTAATGTCGTTTCTGCTTTTTTTATTGAGCTGAGAAGAAACTGCCTTCCTCTAACATGTTTCTTTACAACTATCTTTGTCGTATAAGGTGAATCACTTTTTTAATGGCAATCGCATGCACTTTTTCATATTTCATTTTGCATCCAAGGACCTATACCTGTTGTATTTTTTGTGCTTTATGTATACAATCAAAGTTTTTCGTATTTTTTCGTCCACTCTCGTCTTCTGTTTTGAGTTATTACATTGATTTATGAACGAAATTAATTTAATATATTAAATTAAATTAATTTATGTTTACTTTGAGCTCAGACTCATACGATCTTAGTTAATACACATCTCAAACTAAATATTTCATTTATTTTCGGCTACTTGCGTAACAAAGTTTTACAATGTGTGTAAGTACTTTGCAGCTTAGTAGACTGTGACACATATACATGCTTTCTGCATAGCTGTAGTACGCGTCTGAGCGTCAGACCCATTTTCAAGAAACTTCGCGAGGGTGTACTCGTTACAGACATTTCACAACTTACTTTCGCGGCCAACTCCTCTCGACACACGGCTTCATAACTTCTAGAGGATGTTCGTTTACCGTACTACACAAATGAGCCTAACAAACGGCTTCCGCTCACGAGCATACATAGAAGCATCTTACAGATTCGGGTGAAGACACTTAGCGGTTCGGCTTTCCATCGCAACCATCTGTTTATCTTCCACGCAGTCGCAAGCACTTCAACCATCCCCCCCATCCCTGCCAGTGCCCCTGTGGCCATCAACTTTTCCGGTTCGGTCGACGTCATCCTAATTGTCAGCCGCCGCTGCCGCCGCCGACGCCATCACCACAACCAGATAAGGCCCGACAAGGCATTGCGGTGAGAACATGAGGGATGAAATTCAGGCGGACGTGATGACGCGATAAAAGCAATAATTACCTTATTTGGTACTTAATTTGTCCATTTTAATTTGCACCGCTACTAGTCATGCTTTATGGTGTTTGTTAAAACACCCACTCTCCCGGTCGTAAGTTTTATGCAACGACGAGGCATTGAATTAATGTAATGCCCATAGCGATCATTTTTCAAAGAAAACTGTTGATAATTTGCAGCGGAAACATATAAAGCGTATGAACCAAGTAATGAAAATAATTGCCTTATTTAGTAATTAATTCGTCTAAATTAATTTGCTGAGATGTTGGTTTTCGGATCATATCGACGTGTGGGAGTGGTTGAATTGCCAGGGAAGGGAGGGAAAAGAGGAGAAGGGGAGGTGATGGGAATAGGTGGGAAAGGCTGCATTCGAGAGGGGCGGGGGCGGGGTGGGTGAAGCTTGCGCCACAGGCAACGCATTGTCAGCCACGATCTCTTCCGCAAGCGCGGTAATGGGGCGGTTTAATTTTGAGTGAACGGCGGACAAATAAGCGGGTATGCTCCGGGTAAATAGCGTTGATGGTTGTGAGGGAGGTCGGCGAGCGGAGACGCACGCCTGCTTTCAACTTCTCTCTGGAGACAGAACGGGAGGAACCCTGTCAGGTAACACGATGCCGGAAGGTGGATGAACGGGATGGAAAAAGAAACAGCATACGTGAGAATATACCGTGTACAAAACATTTTTAAAATAAGTAATGAATAAAAAATGGAACCTCCGTTTGCAGTTCACGACAGTTAGAAATCACATTTACAAAATATGTTATCGTAGTTTATGGTAATAATTATTTCAATTTATTCATTATTTTCATTTTTTTATATTAATTCATAAAAATTATGAGAAAAGAATATCTAAAAGAAAGTTTTGAATATCTTTCTGCTAGCTGCACTTTACTAGAAATAACTGCAACGTTTAAAGTTTATAAAAAAGTACGCTAATTAAAATTATTATTAAAATAAATTTTTTGATCTTCAAAGCTTTTCTTTGAAAATTATTTCTGATTGGGAAATTGAGAATTATGTTTAAAAATATTTCTCGAAAAACTAATTTAGTTTTCTACATATGTTTAATAAATACTGTTAAACATTAGATAAAGCTTTTTGAGTATTTATTACCTGTGGAGTAAATATGAATATTCTCTATTTATTTATTTATTTATTAATTTTTAAATCTCAATCGGAAAGTAAGCAATAAATTTTGTCATAAAGTACATAACCAAAAAAGCATTTCTAAGTTCCATGGATTAGTCATAATGAATTAACAGAAAGTGAATAAGCTCATTCAATAATAGTAACTTGAAAAAATTAAGAAATGAAAAACAAAAACAAAAACAAAAAAGAAATCCAAAAAAATGTACGAGCTGTCGATTGCCAATAACTACATTCCCTGAATTTTTAATTTCAATTTTAATTTCTTTTCGAACCACTTCCGAACTAGCAAGATGAACGTCGTTACATCACTCTTATCTTTGTATCGGCTCTTGTTTCTCTGCGACGCCTCCTGGTGGCGACGTCGCCAAGTCACGGCCGCTTGAGTCTTCGTGCGCCTCTGGGTCTCCGCTCTGCGCATGCGTGCGACCGCGGCCAATTAAAACAGTCGGCATTTTTGCACGGCGAACACGATGCGCCGCCGCCGGCTGCTCGTTTTGCAGCACCGCCCTCGCTTCGCCTCGCCTCGCCTCGCCTTGCCTCGCCTCGCCGCCGTGCCGCGCCAGGCCGCCAACGCCGTCCAGCCGCCTCCGGTGACGTATAGTCGTTTCAACGCGAAAACGCGGCAATTTAGGCTCGTTTGTCGACGCCGGCTCGGATTTCACTGCGATAGAATGGCGCCGCGAATTATTATCCGGATTATGCCAACTGGTGCTTTGTTCTTGAGGGTGGTAGTGTTTCTTAGGATCTTTTTTACTCGTTTGAAGACGCTGGTAGTTATATATTGAGCTCCTGAGAAACAAATGACCATGTTGCCTTTCAATTTCATTTCATTTAGGTGCTTTACAAACTTAGCAGTTCTGATCGATAAGGTCAACTACTTAATGTATTTTATCTTTTCTTTTGATATTTCCCCAAAAGTGAAAATTACGTTTAAATTCTGATCCAAATAAATATAAATATATTTTTATTACTTATATGTAACGTATAATGCTGAATTATGAAATTTTCGTAAATAATTGGTTCATGTTACATCTGAGGGCTAATGGCGTCTACATACGCCTTCCAATATTAAGGTCCGCTTTCAATACCCGTCCAATGCACCTAGAATATGTGACGAACAATGAGGTTATTGGAAGATTTTCTCAGGATTCTTCCATTTTTCCTATCTAACATTCCACCATTTCTCCATCATCATTCATCTCATCAACATTATTGCTATGAACAACTCATTAGGTCATCACTTATATGTTTTAATGTCCTCAGTAATTAAGAAGCCCTAAATCCACATGTATAAAAATATTTTAAACGTATTCAGAAAATATTTTTTTCATCTCATTTTTTCACGTAGACAGACGAAAGATGCAAAATTCAAATGGACGTTAAAGGTGGATTGCGTGAGAATGAGTGTGCAAGGTTTTCACAATTAACCTCTTTAGATCATAAAAGGAACTTAACATAACGGCCATTCCTGACAGGTGTTCATAAACATCGGCGCGTGCGGTTCCGTAAGCACAGGGGACAACTCTGCCTTCATAAGCGGCTTCCTTTAAGCGGTCCTCTGTCTTATTTCTTGCATTCATTGGCCTGGAATAGCGCAGGTAATAGAGCGTCTTGTGGTCAGCGGTTCGCCTTTTTACGCCAACGGAGAGTATTTCGCACGCTTAGAACGCCTCTTGAATGTGTGTTATTGTTTGCTATATAATTTGGAACGTTGCATGGAGAGAAGAAATTGATTCATATTTAGGTTGTGTATGCAAATATCTACAGCATCCACAGGAAGAACATCTTCGGGAAACACAGTAATCAGCATTTTAATATTTTGTTTATGAACGTCTTATTTAAGATAAAGTCAACTATATCGATAATCATTTTCGAATCATTTTCTCGTTTAACTAGTACTTTGTTAGAAGATTTAGTGACTATTATAATGTTTGATGCTTTTATAAGCAGTATTAATTAAAAATACACTCGCTACAAACGAAGGAGCACATTTTTTAAAATTTTGTAACAAACAGAAATTTAACTGACTCATTGGCTTTATTGATAAATACAGCTTCATGTTGTCGCTTGTATCATGTCAATTTTAGAAACTGATGTGCTTCGTCGGGTACGAGTTCATCGGAAATACTCTCACGTCAAGACAGCTTTATGATATCAATGTGTGTCGTTAATTTAAACAGGAGACTACAACGTAACGTAGCGTCTCGCCACAAACGAAGTTGATGCAAATCGATTTCCATGACGGCTGGATCGATGGGCAGCAAAGGCAAGCAGCTGCAGCTGCGCATGTCGCCGCCGCCATCCCCGCAGCAGCTACCATGTGCACCGCAAGTACGTCGAAGCAAAACCGCGCACTGGACGCTCATTTCCATACGCGCTACCACTGCCATGCCGGACGAGCAGCGCTTGGCGACGCGGCAGACACAGTCCAGGAGATTCGAAGACTGTTCAGATTTTGCTGCTGAACTATAAATATTATAGAAATACAACGAATCACTCTAAATAGATGAAAGAACTGAGTTCTTTTACTAGAGATTGCCTATTTGAGTGAGCTGAAGGCTCAGTTCAGATGCAGCACCGAAGCAATGCAAGCCTACTGGGAAAGCAGGTAGCGTAATTGAAAGTTTTATGTTTAAAAAGCCTGATTTGCGTTTTTCTTGTAAAGATACTTTATTTCGAATTTAGAGACCAAAACGTGAAAGTATATTTGTGTGTTATTTTCAAAACTCGTTTTCTGAAAATCCATCTTTATTTTTTTCAGTAACTCGAAAAGTAGACTCAGAATTTATATATAATAACAATAGAATACAATAAAATATTAGAAATTAACCATATTTTTAAATAAATATTAGCACTGTGTTTCACAATTCGTTAACACCCTCTAATTCAAGTTGAATCAAAGAACCATTTGTACTAGCGAAGAACTGTACTAGCGAAGAAGAGGATGTACCGGGAAATTTAGCTATTATTGATGTTTGGTATAAATTTGGCAGTCAAGTTTATGTGTCACTCCTTTCTTATAATCCTGTATATTTGAACATTTCAAGCTAAGTTACACATTTACGTAATGAAACGTACGTGAAAAATCCTCGGGCATCTCCTCTGTCAAAGATTCCCAAAAATCAGTGTCGAGTTTTGACGTGACGTCTTGCAACTCATCCACCAAGATCAGAAAGATAATGAGATGTTTCCTTGAGGAACCGTGCGTTGAATTTTAATGAACGATGTACAGGCCAATCCTTTGCTTCGTGCAAAATCTATTGCCTTGACGTTATTAGGGCCCTGTGGAAATTCCGAAGCAAAACAACGATTTCGAGCGGTTTAATCGAAACGGCTCCGCTTTAACTTACAGATTCATTATGAGCGGTATTTGAAATAGGTAGCGATATTTAAAAATAGTTGTCGCCAGTGGCGTTGATCACTATTTCATATGAGGCATTGATTCTTTACAAATGTGCGCTCCGTACTTAGTTTCTATTACTAAATGAAATTATCTATTCTTTATTAAAGTAAATGTTCATTTATTTTATCCATAAAATGTCAATATATCTCCCAGCTACCCCTGGTTCTTGTTTCCCGCTTTGAGGTGGATTGTATCGACCATTTTAACAGTCGCGAGGAAAGCTGACGAAGTGATGAACCTCGTTTGAATGCCAATGGACATTTACTCGCGTGCACCGGCTGTCGCCTACAGGAGTCGCATTCTGACCCTTGCTCAAAAAAGAGAAGAAAACGAAGGGGAAAAAGAAAAGAAGGATAAGAAGAAAGGAGGTAAGGAATAAGGAGGAAATACGTGGCTTTTGTTCTTCCCATCTCGTCACTCAGCCTCACAGTGAGTCTGGAATCGCAAAAGTCCCGGCTTCTTCGATTGTGATCGACACGCGAAGCGCTTGTCCAGATGCAAGAAAGACAGAATAAAAGGCGTTCGTAAAATACGAAAGTAAGACGTACTCCATTGAAGAGTGACAATACTCACTGAAGACGTGGAGAAAAGTCATTTTGGTCGTTGTAGCATTGTAATCCAGAATAACAAAAAATTCCTTAGAATGAAGGTATTTTAAAATTTATACGGCGGGTTGAAAAGAAATGTAAGCGAATGTCACGGAGCGAAATTGCAAAGTCGAGAATGACTTTGACATCACTTGATGTCTTGAGTTATTTACAACGGTTATGTAATATTACAATGAAGCTAAAGCGCATCAAAAATTTCACACTTTTGAACTCGATTACATACGTCTTTGCTACCACCTTTCTTAAAAATTGACCCAGTATACGCCTCTCCGGGTTTTCCGAACCGACAAAAATATTTGTTCAATCTGGA
This sequence comes from Teleogryllus occipitalis, assembly GCA_011170035.1. Taxonomy (NCBI): domain Eukaryota; kingdom Metazoa; phylum Arthropoda; class Insecta; order Orthoptera; family Gryllidae; genus Teleogryllus; species Teleogryllus occipitalis. The sequence goes on along the minus strand of BLKR01000168.1, from coordinate 447,394 downwards.
ATGTGAACATTGATATCGTAGATTTCTGTTTCCAGCACTAACGATTGTGCCGCCAGGTCACTCAACAACTACGACGCCCTTTCGCGTCTATTAACATTACTTATCTTTATCTTTCTAATTCAAAAATGTTATTCAAGATGACACATATGCCAAATAATTCAATATTTTGTGCTCCATTACTTTCCAAATGTTGAAAAAAATGGAGCAGTTTTTTGAGAATATCGTTTACGTATTTGTAGAAAATTATAGCTCAAAAACTACATGTATTTTGAAATGAAAATGGTTTAAAATGCTAAAACAGAGGTAAATATTGTATTTAACAAAAAAATCTAGCTTCAATGACGAACTTGTACGAGAACATGAAAAAGAATGGTCTTTTCAAATGTCAGAAAATTAAGAGATTTTTTTAAGGAAATCGTCATATACGATATTTATTAAAGTTTGTTGCTCTTATAGAGCAAACATTTAAAAATATCGAGTATTTTTTGACAAAGTTTTGAAAATATTCTGAGTTTCATGTATAAAGACATAAAAAACGAACTATTTAAAATTCGCAAAACGTAGGGTGCAGCGAAACAATATCGTGGAATATCTATTTTGGAGAAAATGTGTACAATTAAGGCACTAATACAGTTCAAGACAAAAGTTAGGTCAGTCAGACGTTAGAAAAAGATATGAGTATAAGGGACCCCAAAGCGACTATTCCAAATATATCCAAATATGGATATCTATTGTATTGCATTATATTTATGTAGTATACTAGGAAGTAAAAACATGGGCGATTTGAAAGGATCGTATTAATATCCTTCTATTGCGTTTAAAAAAATAAAATGTATTCAATAATATTGCATTTTCTTTTGTTTCAAAGAGTAACGAAATTGAAATTCTTTTCTTTCATTTAAAGAAGAAATCTAACGAATTCATCTGATCCGTTTATTTTCAAATAATGTATACAAGTCACATCTGTTCCACCATAAGGCTTCTTCCATCCCCGCTCAGAAACCTCGTAAGACGAGAGTGCATCCTACACTTAAACAAGATTCTATTCGGAATACACGATCTTATCAGCGATTTCGAAAAGAAGGCCCCGCCCTCCTACTGCCATCCGGCACGAAAGTAGTTTCCTCCCACAGCGCTGTGGGTGCTATCCCGGCGAGCGGCGGCGCGTCGGTGGTAAGAGGCGTCGTCACGGCGCAGCGCGCACGCGTGGGCCGAGTGGTCGCGACGGGGGCGCTGGGCGCGACGGGGGCGCGGTGGGCGCTGTCGCTGGCGACGTCGCCCTCAAAGCCAACGCATCGGCTCGGTTCGTACGTTCGATTTTACATTTGAAACAAGAAAAATAATTGTCTTGTTACCCGAAAAAGAAGTGCCTACAAAAGAAAACAACTGTTGAGAAGAAGGGTTCTTTTTTGTTGTTGTAAAGTTAAATATAGTGAACTTTTCCATATAAAACTAACAAAAAAGAGTCGAATTACTCGTATAAGGAGTTCAGTGATTATCTCATCTTGTTTCATGGCCATAAATGTCCTGTCATATCACATCTATTTGACAACTTGGAAACATATGATGATTGGGAATGTATTCCAATTTTATTTAATAAGTTTGGATCGAATTTATTTGAAATATATATATATATATATATATATATATATATATATATATATATATATATATATATATATATATATGTATATATATATACATATATATATATACATATATATATATACATATATATATACATATATATACACATAATATATTTAGCGGCACGTTACCAAAAATTTCCGTAGACAAGTTTCTGCGGAATTGCTTTCCATATTCGTGTTTATCATCTTAACAAAATGACTTCTGATAGAAGTGTGAAGATTATCTTTTGTAGCGATACATTAGAAAAATCGCTATTACAAAAATATGATTTTCTCTTGATTAGTAGATATTGCATCACTCTCCTTCTCTCTCTCCAGCTAATGAAACAGACAGGTGCGTAACGCAGACTCATTTTGTGTCATTTTCCTCGTGACGCTAACTTTCGCCAAGAGACCCGGACCGTCACCTCCCCGTTGCGCAAAATCAGCCCCCGCAACGCCCCCTTCAACGCTGCCAATCACCTCTGCACTTCCAGCGTTGCGCCACCTCACCGCATGGCGGCCCCTGGCGGCGGCGGCGGCGGCGGCGGCGGCGGCGGCGGTTGAGACGGAGGCGGCTCCCGTTCGCCCTCGCGCATCTGTTTACGAGGTGGCAACTACAGCGCTGGCGCACAGACCGGGTTCCACTCCGCGCACCGTCTCTGCGATTATTTTTTTCCTCGCGCCGTATTGAGACGTAAAGGCAGTGGAGCATGACAGCGCCCGCGCACCCCTGCCGCCCCTCCCCTCCCACGACCCCGCCGCCGCCGCCTCAGCCGCAGCCACCGCCGACCTGCATGGGCTTGTTTATTACGCGTGCCCTTATCACGGAGGCCGCCACCGCGGTAAATCGTCTGCGCTCCGGTGGCTCCCAGCGACGCGGCGGCGGCGGCGGCGGAGGGAGAAGCGATAGGATACCACGCTAGGATCGGCTCGCCCAGGAGGATGCGCTCGGTGTAAGGTATCGTGTGAATGCTGTATCTAAGCTTACCGAACTACCAGGCGACGCTGCTTGCGAGCAGAGATGGTGTGGGGATTTACTATCGGGTGTTGCGATACCAATGGGGGGTAAGGATCAATGGCTCTACGCGAAAGGGAATAAAGGACGTTCATTTCTTCTTTCTTCAAAATTCATCCGTAAGATTCTTTCTCGTGTACAATCTGCTATAAATATACTTCAACAGTAATACAGAAGTAAATTCATTGAGAATTTAAGACATTAAATTTTGATAATTAAAGAGCACAAAATACAAATGATGGGAAAAAGTCTTGACACGAGTGAAAAATGTGTGTAGGAAATGTCTTTCATTGGGTCATTACCCTCATTACTAACTTTAAGATATACTACTCTCCTCGAAGTTTTGGATATGCTGGATGTATTCAACGCGAGAATTCTCAACTCTTTGTCTTATCTGTCTCTTGTGAAAGAAAGGAAATGCATTATTTAACCTTCACTCGTACCGCTTGTTGGCGATGAAGAACGGCACGTAGCAGGGGAATAAAAAATCGCAGGGCACGAAAGGTCGCTGGAGGTGTATTATCAAGTGCTTTCCGAAGTTGCAAAGAGCGCCGAGAGGGAGGAGTGGGCCGCGCCCGCGCCCCGACAGGCGCCCCGTGTCGAAACGGCGGCGAAGGAGGCGGCGCCGCTGGAGTCTCCGGTGTCGACACCCGGCGCCCGCGCTTTCGCCAGCCGCAGCCCCGCTTTGCTCCGCTCCGCTCCGTTCAGCACCGCCCTGCTCCGCTCCGCCCCGCCCCGCCTCACCCTTCCTTGCTCCGCCCCGGTCGCGCAACGCCCCACCACGCAAATGTCATTTTACGGACGAGCGTCACCCGACCTGATAGTTGTACATGTATAGTAGCAGATATACGTGTAGTTCAATGGAACCTGCTCCGAGAACAACTAGTGCTAGAACCGTGATATATGACTATCAAATTGTTACTTTATATGAGTATAAATATATAATTTATACGAGGATCTATTTTATTAATTTCTGCGTTTATGCATCGAAGCCAAACTCCAACCAAATGCATCTAACAAAATCGAAATAAAACGTACTCACAATGTCAGCGTTTAAAATTGATTTAATGAAGTATTTAGTGAAGCAAGGCCATAGCGTGATATGTTTAGGAGGCCATTCTTTCATATCACTACCCTTCATCCGTATCACTGTGGTTCTTCATACCTTTCTTCATAATGCTCAGAATTATATGCAATACAAATAACGACTTAATAAATAATAGGTTTGATTTGCGATATAAAACATCTGCTAATCATTGGATGGTATAAAAGATATAATACAAACATTTCCCGCACTAGAAACAATCGAAGCGAACGTCTTCCAAAATAGCATATCTTTTCCTAGCGTGCAGCAAAAAATGCACCGACTACCTCCCCTTCCTTGTGTCTATCACGTCAGAGCGTCTTGCGCAGCCGCCATGAAAGGAACAATGCGGCATCTGAGACGAACTGTTTGTATATAATTTACTCTCAGGAATCATTTTATATTAAAATAACACACAGCAGAAAACCACCGCGGCAGAGCGGCACGGCTCGATAAGCGAGATTGTAACAAGAACTTAAGTATACGTTACGAGAAAACGGCTCGGAAAAGGTAATGTCCTTTTTGTTAACAAAATGGCCGTCGCGGGGCGCGGGCCCCGGCCGCACATGTGAGCCGACGGGCCCGCACCGCGCGCGATTGGCGGAGCGAATGCAGATAATGAACAGTTTATCGGCGCCCGAGGGCCGGCGCTGGCCGTGCAATTATGGGCGTACGCAAATATGCGGTAATTGGAGCCGGAGCCGGCGGCGGTGGCGGCGGCGGCGGCGATCGGACCCGTCTCGTCGGTCTCGATGCAGCCACCCGCCATGGTTGCCAACGCGTGCACTCTGTTGTCCAGCACACGAATTTTCTGGGTCGTTGCTCACAACACGTGTTTAACACAGGAAAAGAGACTTACATGTTTTGTAAGTTTATTCTACCGTTCAGCACAAACTTACGAAACAAAATGTAACTCATTTCATTAGGCAGAAAAATTGTTGAAAAGTACCTATTTTTGGCTCTTTAGAATTCCGATGTTGGGAATATCAAAACCATTATTACACTAATCTATAAATTCTGATTTACTATAAAATGACAAATAAATGGCAACACTGCTGGAGTTGTGGACGCGAAGGACGTGGCGCGCAGGTGGATTTCGAATAAATTTCCTGGAGGCCCGAGGACCCGGTGGAGCGGTGCGGCGCAAGTGCCCACGGGAAAAACGACGGCGGGACGTTGGCTCTCGTCGTCGCCACGATGATGGATATCGTATTGTGTTATCTAAAAGACAAGACATAACAGGATAATTTGACGCGATTGTAGGGTGCGGGTCCGAGCCTGCGAGCCGCGCACCCGCAACCCACGGGCAGGTACGGATTGCAGCTCCAGGGCGCCGCGACGGACCAAACGGGGCAACCATCCGGAAAAGATAGGCCCTCGCGAAGGAAATTGGTTGGCAGGTGCTATTGTCTCCGGAGTTTAAATCTGCGGACGGCAAATTACTGCGGTTACCGATTTATCAGAAATGACGATATACTATTTTTTAAACCCAGGAAACACTATAGCCGCGTTACATAAGTGAAGTATCCAGGACATTTATCGCATCGTATATACTCAGAATGTGTGGTAGGCTGCATCGCTTTATCGACTCATTTTCTTCTTATCGAAGACGGCGAAGAAAACCAGTATGTTTAATTTATATGGTTGCAAATCTTCACCACATTCCTGTACACAGAAACACGAGACTCCAACTATCTCAACACAAGCTTTTCCGCTTCCACCCTAAAACTCGAAACCCACGTTACCGCCCTAAAATTCGAAACCCACCTTTCAACCGACAATCAGATACCATCATAAAACTGTCCTACTACCGCAGATAGGAAGATACAGCGCTACAGGCGTAATCGAAGATCGCGCAGAAGCCTGGAAACTCCTCTGCTGCCGCACGGGGGCCAAGATGACGAACGCACGCGAAACAATCCTTGGACGCACAAACAAATTTGAAGGCAGTCATAAAGCACCGAGGCGCGCCCGCCGGCGGCCGTCTCGGTGCACACACGGGCGCGCGTAGCAGGCCGCGGGCGGGCGCGCTCGTTCGCTCGGGGGCGATAAATCGAAAGGGGCAACAATGGTGGCGCGGGGGCGGGGGCGCGGTGTGAGGAGGGCCCTGATGGATGAGGGGTTGTAGCGGGTGAGAGCGAGGGTGGCACTGGAAGTTGTGGCTGGAGAGGAGATGAAACAACAGGGCAGCAAGTTTGGATAGCGGTAGGAGAGAACGAATACAGAAGTAAAGAGTTGAGATCAAGAACATACTAAATTAAGCTAGAGTTGAAAAGCAAGCGAAGATGCAAACAGAGAAGAATAGAAGAGAAACTCTGGACCAATGATGAATCCAAAAGAAATCTCGAAGAATATGATGACGAAAAATATTTGACGCCCACTCCTGATAGCTGCTGCGGGCACTTAGAGTACCGTAGTAGTGTTGGAGAGAACAATGAAACTAGCGAAGATACGAGATGAGCAAAAAGTAAGTAACAAAACGCATTGATACAATTTCATCAATAATAAATAATGATGAACGTTGAAATCGATGGGAGGGATGAATATGGAAGGGACGCCAGGGACCACGAGGGTAATGGCGGCGGTAGGATTGTGCAACGTGGTCCCGCAGGGGGAGCAGAGGCGGAGTATCGGCCGCCAGCGACTGTCAGAGCAGCGGTGGACCCTTCCCCGCCCCCACGTCTACTTCTCGCCCGGCCGCGTTAATTTACGGCCTGGCTTCCGCGTTCTGACGCAAGGAGTGGCGGGCCGCGAATGGATCGGCGGCGGTTTGAAGGAAGACGTGCCTATAAATCGCGAAATTTTCAATTACACTACATCGGCTCCTAGCGTTTCTTTTATTGCTATTTTTCGAAATCCTTTTTTATCTTCTTTGTGCGTGTATGTTTTGTTGGCCGTTTTTAGTTTACGAGCACGCGGAGACAATCGCGGCTGGCGACGCCGCTTCGTTCTTTGCCGCAAAGCGCGAGACGCGAGACGTGCGCTAGATATACGCGATGGAAGTTCGATCTGGTGTTGGTTTAAAAAATGGACGACGAATTGTATTTCACGCTCCGGATTTGCTTGTCGATACAATTGTAATGGTTTTTAATTTTGATTCGAGGCTAAGAAGTGGCAAGAGAAGCCGCGTTGCTCGCATGTACGTGAGCCACACATAACGTGATGTATGATTGGAGTGGTTTGGCGCTGCGATTCTCCGCTGTGTGGCGTGCAATATTTACGATTGTATCGCCAATCGCCATGACGCCGTTCACAATAGGGAGTCGCGATAATATTTGGGCAGAAGGTGTCTTCTTTCACAGAAGAACTGATGTTAGAGAGGTTTCCGGAAATTTAAAGATTGGCATAGAAATATTGTATGAAGAAAACTTGTACATGAGTTAACTTGTACATGATTGCAATGCAGATGATTCAGTCATTCAATTGGGAAAATAGTTATATCACAGTGAGAGAAATGTGATGTATAATGGAGACATCAGAGATTCTTTAGTCTTTGGAAGTGCGGTAGTTGATGTAGAATGCAATATAGTAGTAGTAACACAATGACAGTGAATGACACGATCACAAGATCTAAAGAAAGATGGCGTCAATACTATCGGTGGCTAGGGTGTGAAACTTGCTGCATTAGCCGACAAGGCAGCAAGCGGCGAAGTCGACAACAACAGCATCAGCAGCAGCTCTGGCTTGAACACTGTTGGCAACGGACGCGATGGCGATGGGGCAAGAGACGAAGTGAAAAGGCGAGAGGAAAACAGAACATGGTGCAACGAGGCGGAGGGAAGCGCAGGGACGAGGAGAGGCAGAACAGAGGCGGGGACGAAGGGGGGAGGACAGAGACGGAGATGGAGGTGGGCAAAGAGGTGGGAGCGGCAGCGGTGGCGGTGGGGCTCGCCTCACGGGCGATTCCGAACGCCGTAAATCTGACGTCATAATGAAATTCCGCGCATAGCGCATGCGCCAACGAGCATACCTGGGGCGCCGCGTACGCAACAATGGACTTTTAAAATAAATTATTCATCGTGACGGGGCACTGCAACCGCGCTACTTGCCGGGGGCGGTGGTGGTAGCAGCGGCAGCGGTGGGAGAAAAACACCATGATTCATAATGCATCAGCCTGGATGCGAGCGAGAGAACCTCACGGCAGTGTATGCGTGCAGAACTGAGGTTTCGCAAACTTTCACATTCAAACCCTCCAGTGGACTAGGTATAACATTGAACGTAAATTGCTCTTTTCACTAATCATGTGCAATAAATATGTGGAAAAACGGAAAACATCTTTCGGAATGATTCAGATTTCATTCAAAGAAATGGTTGACTGAACCATATAATTTCTGCAAAAAGAATTCGATTAGTATAGTTATATTCAATTTCATGTAATACTGCATTGTTTCGGGCAGACCTGTTGAATGTATTTTATTGTAATTTGTAGATTTAAATGTAGCATGAATACTTCTAGTTCAAATGATGGATTGCGTTTATTGTCAACAACATTTTATGATAATATCCAATCCTTCGTTTGAACTTATTTTATTGTACAATTACTAAGTATAAAATATGACGAAAAAGGATATTTATGTAAAGAGCATGAAACATATTTTTAAACAAACGTATTTGCAATATCTGTTAATGTTCAGAAATAAAATGAATTTCTGCTATTTATATTTCATCACAATGTCTGTGCAATTATTCTTACGAGATAACACTTCAAACCATCTGTATGTGTATAGCAAATATGTGCTATATAGTGTTGCATGTACAGGTATGTGCAATAAAAACTTCCATTTTCATTGTGATTACATTTTTTCGTCCCAAGTCAGCTGTAGAAGAAACAATTACATGTTACAAACAAAACTGTTCAAAATTCTAATGTCCCGTAAGGAATGTACGCATAGACTATATTCTGGTGTGTCTAATGCGTGTTATATGACCACAAAGATCCCTTTCCGAGCCAACTAACAGGCGTAGAAGTGCATCACATCTTTCACTTGCCGCTCTTGCTGCTCTCTCATTCGGTTGACACATAGGCGCTTTGTGTGTCTCATTAGGCGAAACGTGCCCACCATTTACTCCGCTAGCGCGAGCCAGTGGCCACGATCCTCGATAACCTGCGCACATCGTACGTTGGCAGCCACTCAAACAGCCGTGCCGGTGCGCGGTGGGCCGGCCGGCTGCCAGTCGCTCCGCCAGCCAGTGCCCCAGGGGCGCACGCGGTTCGTCGCCCGTGGGGGGAAAGAGCGTACGGAGTGCGAGCGCTCATCGATGTGGTGCACGGGGGAAATTAATGCACGCAACGCGGGCAAGGGATAGAGCGAAATCAGGGGTGAAAACTACTAGGGCAATGTGAGATCGAATTAAGAACAAGCATACCGCTGGAGATGAGAATAGAGGGGTAGTACCTCTCTATAGTAGTATACCTCTCTATAGTAGTACCTCCTACTTATAGTAGATGTATAGTAGAACAGAGATAATTCTGGTTTATCGCGAAAAGTCGAAACTGCGTTTTGTTTGTTTTGAATAAAATTGTTAATATGACGTTGAAGACTTGAAACAATTAGGCGAAAGCCTTTGCTAGCTGTAAAAAGATCAATAATAAAGACTAGTTGAATGTGTCGTCGCCGACGCTGTAAACAGTTTTAAAAGTATTTTTATGTGTTGCAAATTTCTTTCATGCCTACCTTTGTTCAACTATGTTCTTACGGTATCTGGTATTGGTCTTACCAATGAATCGTAGTAGCTGTTAATGCTACACTCCCGTTCAAAATATTACCTCCATACATGATATGAACTGGTAATATTACAATTTCAAAATTGTAATCGCTGTAAAAATATTTGCATGTAGAATGACTCGGATAGTTAGAATTTAGTATAGACATATTTTTTACGGCTTGTTTTCTAATATGAACATAAATGATCACCTGTAATCTGTTCTTTTGCGTTATTCTCTAATGCTAATATGAGGTCATTCTCAATTAGTTAGGAAAATTCTGTCGCAGAATCTTCTACAACTACATTTGATTCTTCCCTGTATTTGCTTAACACTTCCATATTTTTCTCCCTTAATTTTTGAAAAAATTAAAACTCTACAAACTGTGTCTAATGTGTGTTCATTTCTACTTCTGCAATTTCTCTATTAATCATTTTGTACGCGAATCTATATAAACATTAAAAGGCGATTGTTTTGTACGTTTAAGTTTAATGACAAGAAGTTCTGAGTCATATTCATTTGAAAATCGGTATTTGTTCCCTTGTTCTTGAACAACTCACAATTTTGTTTTCTTCGTATTCACTTGAAATTCTTCAAATTTAATAAATTCCAAGGTAACACTGTTCGCAGATTTTTGCAAGTTTTTTTTGTAAAAATATGGTTTTAGGCCTATGGATATAAATTTAAACGAAATATGCCACCAAAATTAACTTCACATGTTCACATAAAGATGTCAATATCAGTGTTGCCAACGTCGTGAAAGAAATTATGGCATATTGAGCGAAAAATGCCTTTGGGTACTGGGGTTTAATCAACGCCTACATAGATCTATTTAGGTGACGTTGGTTTCATTCCCGGCGTACTCACTAAGATCGCAGCGCCAAAAACCCGCAAAAACACGTTTTTGGAAATTTCTTCGAATCTTCTTGCCGAATCCGAAAACAAATTCCCACGAGGAGACGAAGACGCGTTGAATGACACCTCACATGTCTCGATTGGTGTACGGGAAGTCTAATTGTGAGTAACGGCTCCGCACATAACGCACACTCGGAGTTGCTCAAATAGTGTACAGAGATATTGAGTGTGTTGTTATTATTATGTTTTGAGAAAAATATCCCAACGAGAGAATAAATGATGCATAAATGAGAATATTTTTAACTAGTAGACTACTTCAGAGCCAATGATGATTCATGTGACAGGTGGAGTGAATACCGAACGGAGATGAAAGTCGAGAGAAAAGAGAAATAGCACTGTGATTTCAGAAAAGGCAGTTAGGGATAATTAGATATAAAGAGATTACGTAATATTCATTATGAAGTATATGTAAAGAAAAAATAATAAAAATAAACATTTTATTTCTCTAAGAACATATTAGAGATAAACATGTTCAGTTTATTTCCTTACGATATACTATTGATGTTTTGCATTAATACGCGATCAACTAGGAACTTATACGGCCCATTAGCAAACTCAAAACTATATCATCTTCAACTTCAGTAATCACTAATCAAACCATGGGGAATCGATTCAGACAGTTTAAGTGAAAGTCTAGGACAGGTTGCGTTCCATTTTCTCGCTAACCCAAATTAAACTCAAATTTCCTTAGTCGTTCGTCTCATTAAAATGCCATTCGCGTACATTTCCTTAAATACTGTTCTTAAATACGCTACTCTTTTCACTGGCACGTCTCAGAGAAGTTTCCCTTGTGTTACAATATATCAGAGAACAATTTTCGATGTACTTGTTATTAAAATTGACCCAATCTTTAGCTAATAAAACCATACTCTTCTCTAAAGGTAATGATTAGAAGTTTAAATTATGAGCAAATTACTTTCCAATCGAGTTGTACAGTTCTCAAACTCGAGTATAATCGCGTCTATATCACCCGGTGTGTAATTATTTCATGATTACTCTTTTTTCTCCTCGCAGCGTATCAAAATCAAGGGCAACTCTTCATGCTGCAGTCTTTTTATTCGCTTTAGCCAATTCCTTCACGATCTCTTTATACAGTCTCCCTCCACAGCATAACACGCCGACCTAAGCATAGGCGAGTTTTATATCTTTCTCTTTTCTTTACTTCGAAACTCTTTGCTTCTTTTTGTACGTTCGTTTCGTCTCCCCGCCCTTTTTTCTTCTATTATTATTTTTAAGTTATGGATGCCAGGAAGCCGTCGCCATCTTTTTTTTCTTTCCTTTCCGTGCCTCTTCTTTTTCTGGCGTCTGGTTTGTATGTTCTGGCGAAGCGGTGACGTACGCCCGGCCCTGGTCGTCGCTGAAGGCGGCGCTGCCTCTATCAGTGGCTTTGAGCCGGCGGCAGCGGGAAGCGGCGGCGGTGGCGGCGGAGACAGAAAGGGCGGGGGCGTCAGGGACGGCGACAGCGACGCATCGGCCTCCGCCATCTTCGCGATGTCTTCCGGCCGCATTGTCGCCAGCCATCTCCAGGACGCCGGGTGAACCCGGGTAAAAAAAGCCCATCCGAGCCGTCCCCGCGCCACCCTCGCCCCGCACTCGACGAGAATCGTCTCCTTTCTTCCCGGGGACGTTGTCGGCGGCGCCTGCGGCGGCAGAAGTGACGGTGGCGGCGGTGACGACGAGTGGCCCAGCTTCACTGCGATTTGACGGAGGAGAGCAGAAAAAGGAACCTAGGGAAGGAAGAAAAGGAAGGGGATAAAAATTCTTCCACGTTTCCGTCATCTCTCTCGCCGCGAATAAGAAAACTCTTCAAACATTTTCTCGGGTCTTTTTGTGCTCCCACTCCCCCGCCCTGGAGATTGGTGGATGTTCCTTCGCAACAATGCCCGATATTCCGGAGCCCGTCTTTCTCGTCGTTTTTCGACTTCCCCGCCACCCAGCAAGTGGAGTCCTTCTCAAATAAACCCCGCAATAACTTTCCCTATATTTTACAAATATTGTCATACTCCATCAGAACCGAAGAGCCGCAGGAGGATGAAATGGGGAGAGGGACTCACAAATTCGGGAGCGGTAGAAACACCGTTATTGGGTCCGCGAAAAGAACTCTCGAGCCGCAAAAGATATTTAGGTTCTTTCGCCCGCTTCCGAATGCGGTTTGTACTCTTCCATGCCCCTTCCCCTCCCTGGAATGCGACGCAACCCGACTGTTTCATTCTCCTTCCGAACGCCGCCGCCCTTAAATTCCACGGGCACGAAAATATTCCGACATGGAAGGGGTTGCTCCGAGATGAATTATGGGAATTAACAATTCAGTTAGTGTGCTCCCCCGCGGAGGAACCACCCCACCTGCGGAGCTAATTACGCAGGCCTCTCCCTTCCCCGCACACGCAGGCGCTCGACCACGAAGCGCGCGCAGGAAATGAACCCGGGTCCCGCCAGGGCCAATATCCGCGGGGTCCCTAAGCCCTCGGGGGCGGGGCCGAGACCCGGGCAGAGGCGGCGCAATATTCGCGATGCCTGATAGCAGCGCTGCGGGCGGTGGGCCGCGGTTCTAATCCAGGACGTGCGTTCGGGCTTTGTGCGGACGGGGCGAGGGTTGGGGTCGAGCGATGACGTAGACTAAAGGGTAGGAGGATTGGGGCGAAAGGCCTTGGAATGGGAAGGGTTGGTGCTGAGGAATAAGGTTCAGAGGGCCTTTAGCAGGTTGTGATTGCGAGGCGCGATGAATGCCTAGACAGAGCCAGTGCGAGTGAAAAGCGGTGAGAATATATTGGGTACAGAGGCCTCTCTGTGCTCGGATTAGTACCAGAAACTTAATCACTATAGGTAATAAGTAAGATAACTACTTTGAGGAGAAAATGGATAGAGAAGTCCGAGTGGACAAATACGAGGATGTAACGTAATCAGCAAGAGAGAACCTTCGGCGAGTTCACGCTGCAGTTGGAGACGGTAAGTGAAAATATTGGAAGATGAGCGTCGATGGCAACATAGAGGCCTCTGAGAGGCGATGTCGCGAAGTGGAACGCAAGGGCGTGGGGAAGGAGCCGAGGGAAGCCGATATTACTGTGATGCGGTGCTCCATTGGTTCATCTCTGCCGCGTCCACCCTTCGCCTATCCGCCGCCACTGGCCGCTCAAGAGCCCTTCGGAGCCCAGAGGAGCCCTTGAGAGCCTGCGAATAGCGCTGCGCCCCTTACCCCTCGACCGCATCGAGTCTCATGTATCAAATCGCTTTTCTGGCGATCAATAAAGTCACAAAATTGCACATAAGATTAATGCAACTGGTAAGTATTAAACATAACAGTTATTTTTTTCTGAGTTAAATTAGAATGTTCATTACAAAACGTTCAATTCATTCCCATGTTAAAACGGAATTTTAAAAGAAGTTGTTTTGTCAAATTACTCTGATTTCCATCAGACAAGAGAAAATTCTGTAATTTGTAAACTCTGTGGACACTGAAGACATTTATGTCCGTTCAAAAGCATCTAGAAAATATATTTAAAGTAAGAAAATTCAAAAAGCTGCTGTCATCAACAAAATTCCGTATTTATGAGACATTCCCTCCCATACTGTTCAAAAGCCTGTTTTTCAAGACACCAATCCGCAAAGCCACCCGCCAAGCTTATGGAGTGACAACACTTCCGACAAACACTTTTTTCCTGGCAAGGGCCAGCACGGCGAGGCAATTATCGTTCTTGTCGCTATCGCTTAGCGGTCGCGAAAGTCGTAACGGCTTCCGAAGGCTGTCGTTTATTGCCAGAGGAGTACGAGCGATAGAGCGCGCCCCTTACAAGACACGAGCCGTCGACGGTCGACACAGGGATGAATGTTCTGACAGTCAGACGGTTGTGATCGCAATGGAGCAGCTTCGCGACGTAGCTGAGCTGTCAATGATGCTCGTTTTAGATCTGAAACACTGCACAATACTACTTTGTTTACAATTATCCCCGATTAAATTGCTTGCAGAAACACGTCTTAAGGCACAAGTTAGGTTGTCCAAGGTATAATTCGTACCCAGAGATGCGGAGAAACATGTTTAATTGAAACTGTATTGACATGTTGCGAATGGGTATTTTTCTTCAGTTTTATTTTTTAATTGAATACTTTTATATTTGTGACAAACACAATTCAAGGAGTTTAAACAAGAAATAAACATTTAAAACTTAATAATTTCTGTTAATAGAATTAAATTAAAAAGAAATAAAACCTACGATTCTAATTAGGCAAGTGACAGTATTAATTCTCATGACAAACATATGACCAGTTAACATACCACAATAAAATTACTATTTGGTTCCAAGTAATTTGAAACAATTCTGAAAAGATTTCGTTTCAGAAAATCAGTTCCAAATTACTGTCACGCGAAACTGATACTCCACTTTTGCACCGATTTTCCGATAATTATCAAAAGAAAAATATGAAATTGTTCTTTTTACGTGTATGATACATTTTTATTATAAAAACTCTAAAAAGGAAGTTACTGTCGACAGTTCCACTCCTCTGCCATGAAAGTGGAACTAGGAAGACAAGAAAAACGAACTTACAGAAACTAGTTGCGTACGTCAAAACCGGTGCAAAGCTGCCACAATTTTTTTTAACTCGGCACCGCTACTCTGTTGGATCTTCGTACCGCATGACATCGACAGAGCCGCTAGCCTTCCGCGACATCGAGCTCGTAACTCCAGACGCGTAGGCAGCCGTGGCGGAACGCGAGGACGACGAGGTCACAAGAAAACGTCTTTGTCGCCACCGCCATCGCGTCGCATCGCATCGCCACCGCCGCTACTGCCGCTGTCACCGATTCCGCAAAGGTGGGGTCGTCACTATTGTCGTCAAAACTACCTTAACATCGCCAGAGTTCACATTTTTGTTTACATAACTCGATGTTCCAATACTGCAATATCACATGGGTCCTATTATGGCACAATTTCTGCAGCGTATATAGGGTGCGACTACTATTTATGAGGTGATCCGCGAACGACGTTTGTCCTTTTCGTTGTTGTCATGAAGCTTTCATTATTGTTGTCGGTATAGCGCGTGCATTCTCCAGAGTGCCTACCATAATGTCCCCCATGACTATTACAAAATCCAACGTAGTCCTTCCCTTTATTCTATCTCACTGTGGCGCTGCGTCCTCCTCAACTCTTGCTACAGATCCCATCTCTTTCCCTAGCCTCTGCCACTACCACCACGGCCGCCGCCACCTCAGAAGGGCAAGTCGGCTTTTTCACACGTCCGTCGGCTATCGGCGGCGGATGCGACGGCGTTGCTCCGTGCAGACATGTTCCCGCTCTGGAGAACGGGCGGGCGAGCCGGCGGCGGCGACGCGGTCGCGAGCGCTGGACGCGGCTGCCACGCGCTGAATGGACGCGCCGCCGCTGCAGCCGCCGCCGCCGAGCGCGACAACAAACGCGGCGAACAGCCGGCGTAATTATGAATAACTCGGCGAAAGTGATTTGCGGCGCCCAATTAAGCCCGATGCGCATATATATGGAGTGCGGAGTGGTGATTCACATACTGCTGCCACCGCCGCTGCCGCCGTCCACGGCCTGCCGGGACCCGCCCGCTTGCATTGTGTGCGCAGGGCGCCGCCGCCAGCTGCGTTGGGACGACGAACGGCGGTCGGTGGACGCGCAAAGAACGAATTCATGATGAGAATTATGTTGCTGGGAATACTTTGCAAAACATGCAGGAGAGTAAGAAGCAAAGCGCATGGCAACACTTATGAAGCAATTTCAATTAGTGAATAGTCCGCATTTTCTCTGGGCTGTTTACTTCCTTAAATATCAATTACATTCCACTACATCGCTAAAGTAAAAGTGTAATATTTTATTTGAACTGCCAAAATCCGTTGACACAAGTATTTAAATTTACGGTTGTGTCCAAATCAACTATGCAATGTATTATAATTTAGTTTTGTTCTCTCATACTTTTGTAATGAATTTAATCTGACGAAAAGTTTGTCATGAATTATTCATATTTTATACATTTTCTACCATCAAGAGTAGTGTTACTTCAATGCTTACGTACTTCAATATTTTAATGCTTGAAAATTAATAAATATGTAATTTTTTAAAACATACTTTTCAAAATTTTGATCACAAACGAAGTTGAATTTTAGTTAATACAGAAAGGGTAACGAGAGATAAATAGATGAAACTTCATGAATGGAAAAGATTCCTTGAAGACCCACAGACGGATACAAAGAAAAGGCGCCGCTTAGAAGAAACCGATTCCCTTTTTACAATCCACCAACTGCTCCAAAAAACCGTCCATCTCGAGAACACTTCTATTTGAATTTTAATGCTCCCCAATGGCTTGACACTCCAGCTCGCGATTGCTGGAGCCCGCGCCCGAGTAATGCCGTAATAGAACCACTTTGAGGGGCGGAAACCCTCATCGCGCGCGAGACGCAACTGAAAGAGGAACCCCCAAACAAAAAGTGCAACTTAAATTCGAAAACGCACCGCCTTTACCGCCACTACCGCTTTCCTCTTGATGTAGACAATTAAGCGTTTCTTCCTCTAAGGTTAAAGACGGGAGCATTTCGAAAGACTAAGTATAGCCCCGCGAGGCGAGCGCGCGGGGCGGAGTCTCTACAATTTGAGAGTCGAATGTCTCGGTCAAAGGGGCGCGTCTGGGGCGCAGGGGCGCGGAGCGGGCTTTCTCACACCCGTAATCAGGCGGCGTTGGAGCGCCCGGCTCGGCCCGGCCCGGCCCGGCCCGGCCCGGCCGCCGCGCGCGCTGCCGCGGCCGACGCCGGCGCAACGCGGGGCGCGCGCGCCAGCGCCCGGCGCCGACCGCGCGTGTATAATTACAGAAAACACTTAATGAGCGCCCGTGGAAAGCGCTGAGGGCCGCAAAAATAGCACGGGGGGTTTATTTGTAATTTCCGCTGACACGTTACATCTCCATCA
The DNA here is from genome assembly GCA_011170035.1 of Teleogryllus occipitalis. Classification (NCBI taxonomy): domain Eukaryota; kingdom Metazoa; phylum Arthropoda; class Insecta; order Orthoptera; family Gryllidae; genus Teleogryllus; species Teleogryllus occipitalis. The sequence goes on along the minus strand of BLKR01000168.1, from coordinate 430,131 downwards.
TCCGAGCGCGCCGCTGATGCGGCCGCGCCCGCGCCCGCGCTTGCCACCCGTTCTCGTTTAAAATTGTCAATATTCAAAGCAGCGCCCCGCCGCCCGGGCTGATTATAGTGTGCGAAGCGCGCGATCGGAGCGGCCGGCGCGCTCGCCGCAGCGCGTGTTTTTGCTGCGCGGATGCGGGAGCGGGCGCGAACCCGGAGCTTCCCCATGGGGCGTCAACCAACGTCTCGTCAGAGGCTCTCGAAAGAAAGCGCCGCTGTGCCTTTAAGAAGTCGGGCATAACGAGTCGTGTTGATGCCGATTGGGCAACCATTAATTTCTCGCTCGGAGAGCGGACATGTTTTTGAACTCCGAGCGGTGAGTCGTCGAGTTTTGCATAATGATCTTGTGTTCTTAGCAGGATGTTGCGGTGAGTAGTAGTTTAACTACGTTGATACAATTTTAGGATCATTATTGATTACATTATCATTCCTATGAACGTCCTGTCTCTAATTACTCAAAAACACAGAAAGAGAATGCTACTTTCTTAAGATGTCACAAAAACCATTTCAATATAAAAAAATACTATCAGAACGTAACATTTACCAACTACATTTCATATGACGCATTGTTTTCATCACGTTGCATTGTTAATAAAAAATATTACTGTTACATAAATCAATTTCATGCTAAAATATATAACAAAAGCAAAGGAACTAAAGTTAAGAGGAATTGTCACAGTTCATTCGTAGTAACGATCTGGAGTTTTTCAAAGCATCAATATATGGTAGTCACACAAAAATAATATATTGTATCAAAAACATTTCTTATGTATATGGTTTTCTGCTAAACGTAAGTATTTTATCTCTATGAAGTACAAAATTATTTGTAATTAACACAAGGCAGTTTATAAATTGAGCAAACAGATGATCCTATAGGAAAAGTTACGTGTTAAGAGGCACAGACTGAAGTTTTGACTAAGCATTTATTGAATAATTGAATCTTCTGTGTACCTGAAAATACAGAGCATTATGATCAGGTTGAGGTCCTCTTCACAACGTGACATTGAACCAACATACGGTTGTGAAAGAGAAGAAGCTCGCCTTCGCTTTGGCGCTCGGCGGAAGAGCAGCGCAGCGCTTTCGTCTCGCCGCAGCCTCCAAAATTCCAGGCCCTCACCCCACCCCTACCCCGCCCCACCTCGTGCAGCCATCTGGTCGGCCCTCAGCCTATAGACGGGCCCCTCCCTTCAACTCCACGCCACACGAGGGATCGGAAGACAGAGGGAGATTCTCCCTCAGACGACACAGAGACCGTCTTTTAAAAAACGAAACCTACCCTGCACGCTAGGAAGACAATTAGCTTACAATGGAAAGGACAACAAAGTACATACTACTGCACTCAACACGACAACGGGAATAACAGATTTAACGCCGCGTTTCCCTTTCTAATGAAAATAAAGCGTATTTTTTACGCTGTTCGTTATTTTCCGCCCCTCATCCCGTTGAAATATTTTCCCTGTTTTTGTGATGATATCCTGAAAAGCGGAAGCGGCGTTCGCGGATCCAGCGCGCCAACATAATACGAAACACACCCATAAAGAGATCAAGGGAATTAGACTCGAAATCCGCCTGATTTTGAGACAAAAGCAACGCACACAGAGCTCTGACAGTTAATCACCTGTTCATTAAGTCTTCCCTTTCAGTGAGAGAGGCCGCCCAATACGTAAAATCAAGTACTGAACACCGCACGCGGCTGCCAGCACTCGTGCCAGCGACATCGGCGGGCGTCGGCGGCAGTTTTCGAAAACTCGCCGATAAATCCCCGCAGACAATATGGGGGCGTCGGGCACAGACTCGCACCTCGGCTCAGGTGGCGCGAGCGCATAAAACTGCTTTTGTTTTCAATACCTGCGCGTGCTTTTTTTCGCCTATTTTATTCGGCCGGCGCGGCGCTGCGCGGCGCGGCGCGGTGCGCCGAGCGCCGCTGCAGGCGTCGGGGGCGTCGGCGGCGTCGGCGGCGTCGGCGCCCCGCCCTCCGCCCTCGCCGCGCCAGGCACGCGCGCTTAATCGCATGAAAAATGTGCCTGTATTATACGAAAGGGGTGGACGGGCCTCGCGGCGAGGGCGGGGAGCGCGCGGGAGGGCGGGCGGACGCACGGCGCGGGGGCGGGCGGACTTGGCGTGACGTCAGAGTCCGGTCGCACCGCGCCCCTGCTGCATTGTTCGGGCGCGCGCGCTCTGCGGGAGGGCGGTCGAACTACAATGGCGGCGCCGAGTTTTACGCGCGCCGTGTGCAGGGGGGATTTGGTTCGAAAAACCGGTGAACAGGGCGCACTGGAGAGAGCGAGCGCGGGTGGGCGGCGGTCGCAGCGGGGAGCGACGGGGGTTGGGCGCGAGCACCGCAGGCCGCGAGGTGGGTTGTGCCGATGGGTGATGGAGGTGCCGGTTGAAGTGGAGCTGGCAATGTTATAGTTCTGCTGCGCAGCGGCAAAGACCACTGTCCAGGGGGGGAAGTCGTGGGGTGAGTACGTTGTGGGAGTGGCAATGGCGCTGGTCGCGGCAGAGTTTGGAGTCAGCAGGAGGGAAAAGGTGGAGGGTTGGAGGATCCGCTGTTCGCAAGAGCACGGCGAAAACTCCGGGTCCGCGCTGCGGGCAAGCGGACAAAACAAAACAATGGAGCTCCGCCCGGTGGCGGACAACCCCCGGCTTCCGCTCTCGAGGCTGCGGCGAGGCCACCCCCCTCTTCCCCCACACCTCCGGGCAGCACTTCCCACCCGATCGCGCGCCATACGCTCCATCGCTCTCGCCAACAACAACCAAGTTTTTTTTATTATATATTTTTTGGAAAGCTGCTGATGTGTGCAATTGAATGTTGAGGGAAAAAGTTTAAAATACGGATCTCATAAGTCATCTCTCACGGGTGTATTTTTAGTTTTTATTATTTTGCGCAAAGTATTTTACGCACGGCACTATTTTTTTCCCTTTGTATGGAATAAAATTATTGTTTGAATAATTTCATTCGAACGTCGTCCGTTAACCACGGAGGGAAAGTATGATATATTTTGAAATAAATACGATGCGCAAACGAATTAGGTGTAAACTAAAACAAGATTATTTATTCTAAAAATATATTTTCAACTTTAGTGGATGCGTTTCCTCTCCCGCATATATACGATAGAAATTTCCTGCAATTTTCCACACATTCCGGGAATGTTTATGGCTAATATAATTCCCTTTTAATTTAAAGCGAGGTCGCTCGAAAATGAAACGCCATCTCGTAAAAATGCCCGGAGGCGGGGGTGGCAGTGGCAGTGAATCCCAGGCCGCGACAGGGCGTACGTCGGGCTGCGTCTTTTACCCATCCATGGAACCATCTCGAAGTTTGTGAAATACGACTGCATTCGCCTGCCATCTGGTCTCGCCATCAACTTAAAACGATGCCAATTTCACACTTCCTCTCCCATAACCTTTGTTGCGCCTTCCGACACCAATGAACGCAATATTTCCCAGGTTTCAAAATCGCACAGACCATCCACTCAAAAGCTAATTCCCCATCGCGCCCCGTCCTTTCACGCGCCAATCAGAGCGCCTGCCTCTGAAGTTCGCCGCAGGGGGTGCGCCTGTGTCAGTTAGGAGGCCTCCCCCCTCGCCCTCCTGGGCCCTGCGCCGATCCCGCGCTTCCACATCTGCCCCTGGGGACCCGAACACTTGTAAAACTGAACTCGAACGACCGGCCCCGTTCAGCCATTGGGAAAAGTTTTCTCTCTCTCAGAAGAACTACAGTACATCACGCCCTTATAGAGAATAAGAATAGGCGCCGTTATGGGAGCACATGGGTGGGGGAGGTCGTAAATTTCTCGATCGACGTAAGTCAGCGGGAGCCTGCGGCGCCAGGCACAAATCGAAGGTAACACATGGCGTCTCGGGAGACGCGCGTCGCCCCATCTGGCACTGGGAGAGGATGGAGGCGGCGGCGGCGGCGCCGGTGGAAGCGGCGGGCGGGTCTTAGTGAGATACGGGATGCGCCCGGCGAGCGGAGTGTCAAACAAACCGTTTGCAGCTGTTGCGACGCAGAGGAGTTGCCTCAAAGTGACTCGTCGAGCGGATGGATGCTCCATTATGGAGTCTCCAAAGCAAGCTTCTCGTGCGTGCAATGGAGAAGGCACACGCCCTTGGGAAGACTTCCTAATGAGATTCAAGAAAAGGAAGGTACGGGCCTTTATGGGGTGAACGATTTGTCAAGGGACAGTAGAAACATTACAATTTTTCGTTTCGGAAGGGCTCTTTCAGTTTCCTGGCGTAGTTCAAGAGACTCAAGCATTTATGACGAAGAATCAATTGTGTTCTCTTGACCCGAATTTATAGAATTTAATAACTGCAGAACAGAACCCCATAGCGGTACAATAGGTATTATTCCTCTCCAATAATTTTGTTTCTAAAGAGATCAGACGCAAATTGACACGAACTTCGACCAACGGCCACATTGAAAGCAAAAACTTTCAGCACTAGTCGTATCACACGAAAGCATATCGTTCTCCTTGGCAAAAATAATTATCCTATTTGAATATAATGGCATGCTAACGACGCAGGGGGAGAGCAACTTCCAGCCACACGCAAGCGCGCGGCCGGGAGCCGTCCGGGCGCGGCGCAGAGCGGCGAGGAGATCGCCGCGGCCAAATGAGTAGTGAAAGAGCAATTGTCAGCACCGGCCAGCGCACGGCCGCGCACGGAGGGGCTCGCGTGCCGTCCCCACCGCTCCCGCCGCCCCCGCCCCCGCCCGCATTAATATGGAGCGCAGCCGCGTCCCAAATATGGCGGCGGCGTCTACGGAGCTCGATCCGCGTGACACGAACGCCGTGTTCCCAACAATCATCCCCGATTCATGTTATGGAAATGAGGCGACGAGTTACAGCCCACGGGTGAGGTCACGGGCCCGTATAGAGACGTCAAGGAAACGACTCTGGTCGCGCGCGCCCGCGTCCGGCCGCCCCCCGCCTTTGCGCCCGCCCGCCCGCCCGCGGTGATCATCGCCTGGGCGGAGGCCCGAGCTCCATAGAATGCATTCACGTGAAGAGGTACTGATTATGTAGGGGATACTGTGAAATATGGTTTCATTTACAATTAAATTCACTAACATTGAAGTGAACTGTAGAAAAAATTATTGACCAGTGGAATAATCTCTCATTTTGGGTTATAGTGTGTATTAATTTTAAATATTTTTCGATTTTGACAAGTAGTCTATGACAATTTTAAAATAGTATTTGAATTACATTTTGTGTGTCTAGCTTCATAATCAATTTAATGTATTCCAATCACTAACATAACTGTTTCCGTATATTCAACTTCCCTCTTCAAATAGAATCATAGTTGAAGGCCATTGTTATTTATAAAATGAGTTAGATAGAAGTGGTATTCTGAAATTGAATGGCTATACAATCAACCAGCAACAATTCCCGTATTATACATACTGCATCCTTATGTGAAGTTACGATGACGGCCATATGTCGGGGGCTCGTTATGTCAGGTCGCGTGCGGACAATTCGAAAGCGTTCTTGTCAGTGCGACCAAGAGGCCGTCTCAATCACGCCGCGACTGCGTGAGACTAGGCCATAACACTGGCTCCCTGACTAGCCCGAAGCATGGGAGTCGTGGATTCCCCGTGGTTTATAGTTTTTTTTCTTCGTCAGTTCATGACAAACCTCTCAGTTGTGTCAGTACGAGGCGAATGCGTACTATATGCGTATATGAGGTTTGTTACAAAGATTACCCTTTGATCAGAACCAGATCTGTATAAAACCTTCCTTTAGAAGAGCAACGTTTTATTTTTCAACATTTTGTTTTCTGTACCGAAAATTCCTTTGTACCCATGATTTATTACTACATCGTTTCTTTATTTTGCACTTATTACAGTTCAGTCGCGCTATTGGATCTAAATTTCTGCACATCGCAAAAATTAAGAAATCTTTCCTTAGTCGTTCTTCATCGTAAATAAACATCTTGAGACATTCATGACTTCTCTCTCCTAATCTTAGGAGAGTTTGAAATATGTGAGGTTATCCTGCGCATGCTTCTCAACGAATTGCCAGTTATTTGGGACTTAAGTACGTGTTAAACAATAAGATTAAAGCCGCATCGTCCGTCTTGTATCTGTCCATCTGTTCGTTCCTCCACTAAATATTCAGAGGCAATCTTCTCGGCGGGAGAGTCACGAAGAAGGGAACGTTCTCGGATGTATATTCCGGGCGCCATGATCGATTACTTCTCCGCGCCGTGCGCCGGCGTTCTCGAGGCTCCTCCCCGCCCGCTCTCGACTCTCGCCCCGCGCGGCGCGGCGCGGCGCGGGCGAACGGCCAGCGCGGCAGCCGGCAGGCCGGCCGGGAGAGGACCGGTCCACCGGGGGGCGGGCGGTCGGACGGGCGGAGAGGGGTCGGCGGCGGTGGCGGCGGGTAGAAGGGGTGGGGGGTCAGACTTTTGGGCATCTCCGGGCCCGCTATTATACAAAGCACGGCGATTAGGTGCGCCGGGGGCCATTATAGGGTAATTGTACGTTGCATGACGAGACGTCGACCCCCGCCCCGCCGCCGGCCGCTCTCGCGAGAGCCCGCGCCCGCGCCCGCGTCTCGGGAGGGAGAGGCGGGGAAGGTCGAGGTGGGGAGGGCCACAGCCTGGCGGAGGAAGATTACGGCGGGCGCACATTACAACAAAAAGTTAACGCAGAGCCGTGGCGTCCGGGCACGTCTCCGAGGAGAGGCGGCGGCGGCGTCTAGCCAGCGGGCTGAGTCCCGGCCCCTCCGTGCCCTAAACGTTTCATTACATCCGAGTGTTTAGTGCGAATAAACGCGGCTTTTTTGGGCTTCTCCGCCGCCGCCGAACGTGCCGCCGTAACGATGGTTCCGTTTACAACTGCAGGCAGTGGCGGACGCCCCGCCTCTTCGGGAGAGCTCTTTTTGCGCCTGCGCAGAAATGGATGTTGGGGTTTGGCAACACTGAATCAACATGGCTTCTATCATTGTTGCGGCTTCAGCCGACAAACTGGAATTACACAGGGCGTGTTTCGATTGATTTCGAGGATAAATAGTCGGTTTAACCGCGACGATTCTGGAATGATAATGGACTTTCACTGAGTTCTTTGCGTCGCCCGCTAGAATGTCGCTTGAGCAGTGGTAACAGTAGTAATACGCTGAGTACAATTCATTTATTGTCATTAAAGGTTAAAAGTCATTTATATGTAAACAACATATTCACAAGTCAAAAGAGATTAGTAGTCATGAAGAAAATTCTGTATCTTTTCCTCATACTTTTAATTAGATAATCGGATGGATTTCTGTCTCTCTTCTTTTACAACTTTCGGTGTCCATTTATTTACTGCCCCCAGCCGCCTGAGCCTTGATCCTAGGTTCCCCACTTGCTTACGTTTTCAACCTCCCAAACCATCGAACCGATGTAGATACGTAAAACCTAAATGTCACGTTAATATTCCCGACCTACATTCAGGCGGCCATTCATTAGCGAACTCTATCCAATCTCCTCAACAAACTCGCATCCATGGTAACTGTCGATCCCTCAATTTTTTTTCCCCGGGTTCACACAACTCAAACAAATTTATTTTTGTTTCGAAACAGTTTCGCTGATAAGGCCATTAACTCGCTCATAACAAAAAATTATACACTCACACTAGTTATCGAAGTAGGGAAAGGAATTAGGACGTTGACTCGGCTTCATAGTTGATACATGGTGAAATGGGGGTGCACACCATGCCACAATACAATTGAAAACACTCATTTCTTTTGCGAGATTACAACTCAGAGCCTTGAAGAAACGTGGATTTGTATACAGAACACCAAGCCCGTGATATACCAATCTGCTTGTCTACTTTTTTAGTCGTTATGAATCATAGACCGAGTATGTGGTAACACAGTACCTAAATAATAATAATAATAATAATAATAATAATAATAATAATAATAATAATAATAAGAAGAAGAAGAAGAAGAAGAAGAAGATAGGTTAACCGGTATTTTTTGACGAATCCCACAAAGACATGGTTAAGTCATTAAACTTGCGTAGATTTTCTACATCTATGTACATTCGAACTTCACCAAAAAAAGAGTTTTATCGTTAATCGCTTTAATAACCGAAATGTAAACATTCTGAATTCATTAAATCCTTTCCATTTCATAGTTCTTCCTTAATATATTTTCATTATTTTTGCCATTTCCGAGCTTCTGGCGCGTACTTTACAATCCAAGTGCAGCTGCTCAACCCGCATTGTGAGTACACTTTCTCTACCGCCGTGTTAACTAGTTGCAATTCCAACAATGCCACAACTTCACTGCGACCTTCTACCGCAGCACCGAGGCCCTCCAGCCCAATGAAAGAGCACAGAGGCTGCTGCCACCGCAGCCGTCGTCGCCGCCGCCGCCGCTGCTCCCGCATCGCGATCCGAATACGTTCCGTGCGCACGTCGGTGCTCGCGAATCGCCGCGTCACCCGCCCCGCCCCCTCCGCCCGCGCCAACACGCGAACCGCCGCACCTCCCGGGGCGCGATGGCGGCCATGCCCATTGTTGGCTGAGAAATACGGCGCTACCTCCGGCACAGCAAGGCGCCCTCTAAACAATCCCAACAATTACCTGGCCGCGTGCCGGGAATTTTATCGTTTAATTGGAACACAGCAGGCCTCCCAACATTCCCCGCCGCTCCAGGCGCGGAGTAATAGCATCTTTGTAGCGCGGAGATCCCTGCGGCCTCCGCCCGCCCGCCGCCGAGACGCCGCTGCCGCGTAACTCAATATACAATTTTGACTGATAGGCAGCCATGACAGCTTTACGACGGCCATTTTGTTGTGAGCCCGCGGCCGGAGGCGGCGGCGAGAGCTGCGCGGGGAGGCGAGGCCTTGCCGCCCAACCGCTCGGCCTCACAGCGCATTACATTTAATTGGTCCCCTCCGGCGTTATCGGAGCAGTTGGGGCCCCGATTGGGCCCCCCGTGCCGTGCCCCGATTCAATTACAATTTGGAGAAAATAAAAATGACCCCTCGCTAGGACCTTATCGGAGAGCAATAATAACTATGTATGCAGAAACGAAAATACACAAACAACGCGATCTGATCCTCCGGCGAGTTGTTGGGGAACGTGCGTTGACGTGAGACAACCATCTGGAGGTCTTGTGCCGGGCGAAGGGGCAGCAACCTTGAAAGCGCGACGGGGTGGAACGACATCACACTCTGCATTCGAATTGTATTTACTACCTCGCAAATGAATATGTGATTCATGTTCTCCGACTCCCTTTCTTCCCCATCCCTGGTTCAGTGGCGAAATATTAACACAGAAGGAGAAACGACCCTCCATTTTCTAATAACATTCCTGTTCTCTTGTTAATTTGTCTTCCATTGTCTTCTGCATCCCCGCAAACCACAACGAACTTTTATTAATGTGTCCATGCGTGTAATTAGAATCGAGCCATTAGGACAAATCTGTGCAGGAAAATGAGCGCTAAACGTAGCCCTTAGTGCCATCACGCGATCATTGAAGATTCTCCGGAATGAAGAGATGAACGTGAGTCAACGTGCTGTCATGTAACCATCTGCTTGCGGACAAGTTAGTGCATAAATTACCCTCACATATAATTAAGTTAAATAATTAAGCGAATATAATTGTGTGGTACTTTATTTTCGTCGGTTAATTTTAGACTCCCGCAACGGCTGTACGAAACATCTTCCTTCCCGCAATTTAATTAAAAAAGAAAGCGAAAAATAATGATGTTTAATTACTGATGCAGAAGCAATTTTCGAGAAAAAAAAACTTTTCAAAAATGATGAATCCGTGTTCGCGTGTTGCAACCAGCTGCAGAGAAGGAAGGGACGTAGACGGGTGGTAGAAGGGTAATGGGAGAAGGCATGAGAGCGCGAGAGGAGGGAGGGAGTGTGGTCAGGAAACGTTAGCGAAGTCACAAGACGCAGGATAATGGCGCGCACGGGGCGGCGCGAAGTCGAAGTGGGAGAGGGTGGTTGGAGGGAAAGAAGGGCGCGCGGAGGTAATGAGGATAATTGCCCTCTTAATCGCCAGGTGAGCGCCTCTGCCGGCAGCCACCGCGCCTCCCACCTCCTCCCCCCACCCTTCGCTCCGTAGGGCCCGCTGCGCCCCGCCCCGCCCCGCCCCGCGTCGCGCCGGCCCCGGGGAACAAACTCTTAGCGTCTCTTCCACTCGCTTCTACCGGATATTTTCGCGTGACCTCGAAGCAGTAATCGATCTCCCGGGGAAATTTCCCTATTATCTTTATCAAGACGATCGCGTTTATTTTTGGAAAATGTATGTTAGATGTGGCGGGAGGAATGCAGAAATTATACCTTCCAAATCAATGGAAGTGGGGTTAGAAGAGTCAAACTGAATAGTAACACTGCAGTAATGGGAGGTGCAAAATATTGCACTATTACTCACTTATAATTGCGATGGCATCTGTTACGAATACTTCCTCTCATAAAACATTATTTTATGTGGGTGGTTTTCACCATGCTAATTATCAAAACATGTTTTTCGGATTTGTTCAAATATATCTAAACACTGCTTAAGAGGAAAACGAAGCTTATTATGCTTTTGTAAAATAAATCTAAATTAAAGAACAGATATGAGAAATAACAAAAACACAAGGCCAATGAGTTTCTCATAAAAAGTAGATCTGCTAAAAAACTATCGTTTTAGTTTCAAACTCATTCATTTTTTTTCTTAATAGATATTAAGTGATGCTATATAATTTACACTATGCTTTATCAAAAAACAAAAACCATACTAGTTAACGCGCCAATTTCAACCACATTAATAAATATTTCACCAACCCCTAGATCTCGTTAAGCGAAGTAAAAAAGTCGCCCCCGCCCTCAGAAGCGAAATGCACGGCGCGCGTCGCCAACCATTACTGAACCCACATCAATAATTAAGTCGCAGGTTACCGCAGGACCTGGGAGCGAAAACAAGTCTTCGCCATGGGGGGTCGGGTTTCGCGTCCTGCAGCCATCACAAGGAGAGGGGCGCGCGAGGGTTGGGCGGGGGCGAGGGGGGAGGAGGGGCGGAGAGCGGCGAGGCGGGGGCGGGCGAGCAGGCGGGGGCGAACGCGAGCCGCCATAAATACGGTGTAAGCAGCGCGGTCCAATCAAGCAGCGGGCGATGCGATCGCTCGCGGTGGGCGATAACGAATGCGCGAGCGGCAACGGCAATGGCGACGGGGGCAGCGGCGGCTCATCACGGCCGATTATTTACTCTCCCCGCCTCCCTCCTCACCCAGCGCATAACTCCCGCGCCGCCCGCCGCCAGAATTATGCCATCACTGACCGGTCGTAATTACCGTAGCCGCCTAGACGCACGGCCTCCGCGAAGGAGACAGCGTGCAGGGGGAGGGGCCCCGAGGACGGCGAGCAATCATCCGCGGGCTCCAATGACTTGTGACCGCTTGCAAGCGCGGGGACAAGAGTTTGAAGGGAATGGTAATTCGTAGATCGTGAACATGGAAGAGGTAAAAACAGCAAAAATATATGTCTATACTTCTCTGTACTCAACAGTACTATTTACACGCTAATTTAACTGAGGTGACGTTAATGAAACAAGAAAGGGATATAATGTGTGATTTAATGTTATGAAATGTCAATTAACGTAAGACTCGTATCATAATGAGACGAGGGCGCTATTGTATGCAGAAAAAGAAAAAGCAAAAATATTCTCTGCTCAATATGACTTATATCAATAACTATACTGTTGAATAGACATTCAATATTAATAATACTGTACAAGTATCGCTTGTACGATCAAACCGTAATTAAATGGATGTAAAGAATACTTGATACAAATATAACTGTCAGATTTGTTTGTGTCATTGGTTTCTCCTTCTAATTAATTGTGTTAAATTAGATATGGGAAAGGATGCGAATACATCAACTCTTAGATTACTGTTAGCACCGTAAGAGACCTTTTAAGAGTGTAAATAAAAGAAAACATTAACATAGAAATGCATGAAGTGAGAATTATGACAGCAAATTTTCAACAACAAAAATTTCGGAAGTTCCTCTCTCGTTCTCAGAAGGCGTTTTCTGCTTGTTGAAGAGAAAATTGTGTCCCCGGCCCGTGGCATCGCGAGCGGGCGCCAGCAGCGCAGAAGGCGACGCGACGCGGCGCGACCGCGGACCTCCCACGGCGCGCGCGTCCTCGCCGACCTCGTGAGCCCTTGGTGACCCGCGCGCAGCGTCCGTGATCTTCCGCACAGTGGCATGGCTGTCCGCGACGAGATCACGCCACAGCGCAGCCCAGCCTCGTGCTTGCCATCGCCAAGGACGTCCCAGTTCTCAGAACCAGAGCGGCCCGGCCATTCCTCACAGAATACATTCCCGTGGAATGTCGAAAAATGCAGAAAAATCCCGTTCTCACGCTCCAGCAATCGTATTTCTCCACGGCAATAAGGGAACATTTAAATGCGGTTGGATGGGTGCTTTATAATGTTCCTACAATATTTATGGGCCATTTGGAAGTATATACTACGTAACAAAAACTATTACCGCAAATCAATTACGAGCTTAGCGGCATGTCGATTATCAAAAACCTAAGTACAGACGTTTTTCAATTTCCGAAGTAATTCTTTAAGCCATTGAGTTTCTTAAGCCACGACTCGAACAAATGATTGAGAGGAAGTAGGTGTTTCTTTGACTTAGCGCTCCATCGTTTGTCAAAGAATACAAATTACCTCGCCTGTACACAAACACGGTGACCCACACACAAACACACGGACACGTGTGGTACATGGAGGCCTCTCCAGGCACCGATATACGAGCAGCGCGGCCCCGGGTTCATAACCATCGATCTCGTGCGGCAGTAACGGCGGCAGCGCCGGAGCCAGAGGAGCGCTGGGACAGAGGCGATGGAGAAGGTTGTGGGAGTAATAAATTTGCAGTTGAAAATGACGGTTAAGGATGAAAGCGGATGAAAAGGATATTGAGGAATATGCATTTGATGACACTTGTGGGTTTGGGGTATGTAGGTATTAACATGCTCAATATAGTACTATAAATATAAAAGAGGAAAATGTCGCATGTAAGGGACATTATATTTTTATTTAATACCCCAATATATATATATATATATATATATATATATATATATATATATATATATATATATATGGGTATTAACGTTCACAAGAGATAGGTAACTATAAGAGAAAATAAGTTATAGAAAACTGGTAGAAATAGAATAGGCAAAGCAGAGAGCGATTTCGAAGAAAGAGCAGAGCCAGGGCAAAGAACGGTGCGTTGGAAGAAGCGGTTCGGCCGAGGCCGTGACGCGATGTACACGCCCTGTCGTGCGGAGGTCTCTCACTCGTTCGTCTCATGTATGCGCCCGGACGCGCGCGCCGGCGGTGATGGACGCGCGGACCTCCCAGGCGGCGAGTCGAACGCCGCCGCACCGCCGCGCCGCCGTCGCGCCGCTCTGGAGGCTGCGCTGCCATAAACATGGCGGTGGACACGGTCGACACGCCTCGCTACCCACACCCACCAATCGCCCTCCCGTGCCCTCATCGCCACCCACTGCCGCTCGGCAGACAGTTGTCCACATTCCCCTCCGCGCGCGCCTCGCGCGCCGCCAACGCTGTCGCCTTCCAATCACCCTTACATATACTTGGGGTTTTCTAACGTGGCATCTGACGGTATTGTCTTCATGATGGACTAAGGCACGACTTTTTGCGTCTTTCTCGGTCCAGCCGCTAGAGTCGCTTGATCCGCAGCACTGCTTGATACGGTCACGATCATGCGTCAGGACCAAGAAAGACGCAAAATGTCGTGCTTTATTCCATCTTGAAGACAATATCCTCAAATGCCACGTTAAAAAAAAACAAGTATAGTACGCCGAACTGCCCCTACTACTTGCGCTACCATCACTGCCTCCACCGCGTCCAACGCCCGCGGAGGAGCACCCGCTGGAGAAGGGGGCGGAGCCAGGGCGTGGCGGTGGTAATGCAGCGTTTGTTCCGCGGACGCTGAGCGGCAATTTGGAAAATTGGAAATTGCCGCTGGAGCCCGGCGAAAATAATACATTTTTCAATACGAGGACTGCGATAACCCCCGTTCCGTCAATTTGTTGATGCAGTAACGGCTGTTCGCCTCCATGGCAGTCCCGCGGGTCGAGCCGTCCGTGTCGTACCATCGCCCCCGCTGTGGCTCATAATCCGATGAGATCTAAGAACGAGGCCAACTCCCCTCTTCGTTTTGTTCTCCCCTCGAGTGAAGCCGGTAAAAGGGTGGACGGCGAAATTGCAAATACTTTTAACACAACCGTACACTTGAGCATTACCTTACTTTTATTATAATCGCGATCATTATTGTGTTTGCCAAAAGCTTAAGCATGAAACATCTTCAAAATAATAGACTGTTAACACTCTTATTTTATTACCATACACTATCTCTCGACTGTTGAAGATTTCAACTCAAATCATACACAAATTACCTTCATCACGGGTACTTACATCCTACTCACAATAGGTATACAAGGGCAAGATACAAGTTATTTAAAAAATAAAATTAAGGGATATATGCAACTTTGGCATTGCTTGATTTCCAACCATTAAATTATCGAGAAAATCTCTCATAATAGGAGTAAAAGAAACAATTTATTTTACGATAATACAAAGTTTTGTTCTGTCACATAGAAATCATTATAAACAATTATATTTTATGTAAACAATCACATTGCAGAGTGGAAGACCCAATTCTCCAGGTGTTGAGCAAGGTCAACCCATCACCGCCCACGATCTCTGCGGTCACTGACACTTCCCTCGCTAGCGGTTCCAAGAAGACCCCGTCGATTCGCCGCCTTCGCGGACGTGCAACCTTTTTTCCCCGTCGCTCACAATGCCCGCGTCGGGTAATTAGACCGGCGGCGTTTAATTAGAGTTAATCCCGCCTTCAACGCGCGTCTAATTGGGAGCGGAGGCGACATCAGAAACGCATTAGCGGCAGAATGCGTCGGCGCGGGCGCGGGCGCGGGCGCGGGCGCGGGCGCGGGCGCGGGCGGGCCGGCCGGCGCCGATAACGCCGATGGCCGGCTGGCCGAGCGGCTGGCTACCCGCCGGGCCGTCGCTCAGGCCTCGCGGCCCACGAACTGCAAGAAGTTCGAGCTGCGAGAGGATAAGCCAAGAGAAAAAAAAACAATGATCACGTTTTGTCGTTCTTAACAGAAATCAAATTATGAAAATACTAGTCTTAGACTTAGGTTCTAGAATATATTTCTAGACATACAATAGCCATTATATTGTTATATAACAAATTAGTAAAATGATTTCTGAAATTAGTAGTATTATGCATGATTATTCTCGTGACTGAAACTATCATTGTACTATTTTATATTTAAGTAACTTAAGTTTTTGCATCCACGTTTTCCTTCATTTACTATTCTATCAAAGATGCTTTGCTTCGTTTCCCCACAAAATAATGTCAATGAAACGTCAGTTTTTTTTAAACTAGCATAGTTTTTGAGAAAGTGTGAAAGGCATTGTAATTCAGAATTCTGTATTTTTTTATTTTCTAACATTTAAGACAATCTTATTCATCGCATAAATTGTAATTGAAGATCAACAATGATTAGCTATATTTTAAAATGCATGACTAACGAACGGATATACGTATAGTGACCAATTATTTCTAAGAAGTATGAAGTGGAAAAAGCAACTGAAAGAACGTTCGATCCGTCGTTATCGGAAGATCAGGTCTAAGTGCTTGAGCCTCGTCGTTAATAAAAAACATTTTTTTTATTATTAGTATTATTATTATGTCACGTTTCCTAAAAACTAATCATTGCCATTATAAATGTAAATGAAACAATGATATAACACACCCAACTAGGTTTCGTATTAAAAATTTCAATGTGTTTAATAATGATCCTAGTTCGGGCATTCATAGAGCCTCCTTTCAAAAAATTAGTTTTGGTTAAAATACCTTGAAGCTACAAGCTCTACCACATTCTCCTTGCGTACTCAGAGTCGCCTCGCAATACAGTTCGTCCTATTATTCTCTCCTTCATACACGGGTACCAAACGGAAGCGAATAAAAAAGACTCCAACAACTACGAGATAACAACACCATAATTAACCTGTGTTATTTTCTCTTATCACATAGATTCTTCTCTGAGACCTTCGGGCTTGTCCAGAGTAGCAATTTCCAGAGGACGTATTCTTTAAGATTAAGCTCGCCGATTCCCCAAATTCAAATAATCGCAATTATTTTCTTATCCGCGCACAACAGCGATACAACTTGAAATATCGCCATGAAGATTCTCCTCGAACCCAATGGAGCGCAAACTGGCGCATGAAGTCGCCAGCGAAACGAGTATACACGTAAATACGTAAGATACGAGAGCGCAACCGCCTATTGGAGGCAGTGGCGCGTGGGAGGAGGAGTAGCTGCGAATTATGGAAGCAACGTAGTGAAGACAGCCGCACCTCCGCCCCCACTCCCCAGCGGTCCTCGCCAGTGCCACCGCTACCGACTCAGACCCCCCCCCCCGCGACGCTGCGGTGGTGCAGTGTTTGTGTTCAACCGCTTGGCACGCCATTGCCCCTGCGGTCCGCAACCCGCCAAGCGCAACGCAACCACCGCCGCCACCGACGGAGCCGTCGACGCCTCCGCTGCGGCCAGCGTTGTTGTCGCCTTACCCCCTTCTATGTGTGGCGCCAGGTGTACACCGTACAGGAACCAGTGGATGATTTCCTAGTCCATTCTTCACCCCAAAAGGGATTATTTTTCCAGAACATTAAAAATAATTATAGAAATCGGGGTCCAACTCCCTCACTACCTTCAATTTAGGAAGTTTTTGTGAGGGGTAGAATTTTATATACTGAGTTGTAGTCGTCTTTAAATTAAGTTCATTAATTCTTCTCGGCGATTATTTTTGAAACATATCTCTAATAATTTGCATCTAAATGAGTCATTTCTTTTTTTACAAAATTGCTGGTAAACTTAATGAAGAACGTATCATATTAAGGATACCACACGCACAAATACAAAATCCTAAAACAGAAAGTATTGGAAGGGATATTCTCTAGTCAACTAGTTGTAATTCATAACGTCAAACCACAGGGCTGTTTCGTTCTCGCATGTATGTATACATACATCAGCCTCACGCCGGTCTACGGTCAAACAAAAAAGCCTCCGAGGCAAGTCGTTGACCCCAGACAATCGAATCGGGCGATCTAAGCGGAGGGCGGCCGGAGGGGAAGTGGGAGGGGCGAGTGGTGCCTCTCCCTTTGGGGGACGTCTCCACGGAACGAAGACATCACCGCCCTAATAACCATCGGCTGGCCGACCCCCGCTGCTCCGCCTTGCACCGCCACCACACCGCCACAGTTAATTCCTCACCACCGCCCAAGATGGGAACCCACCACGCGGCATACGCAAAGCAGACGCAGGAACCAGCACAAAACAGCGTTACTGCAATGTTGTGCTTTCTGAGAAGATAATTGCGAAATATTTAGTACATTTTTCGGTGTCATGAACTTCTTGAAACTAATGGAACAGGAGAAAAAATATGAATCTCCAGATTAGGTTACCTGAGTGTTTCGTGGTTTTGAATCGTGCTAGAACGTAAAAGGAATGTGTTGACTGAATCACTGTAAAGATGTATGTCGTCAAAGGAGATAAATAAATAAGATGAACTGATATTCTCATTATAAGTATTTGTTTCATGTATTGTAAGCCAGTAATATTAAAATATAACAGAACTAAAATAATCATTCTTGCAATCACACACAGACACACATGATATATTATTTATGATTCTGACTGGCAAATAATTGTGCTTGCTCAATTGTACGCTTAATTACTACAGCGTACGCCTGCTTTCTACTTTGTTTACATTAACACCGTAAAAAACCTACATTCGGAGCATAGAACAAGTAAGTCATCGTGAAAAAGCGCCTGCGAAGCAAACAAAATCCGCAAAAATTTACGACGAAATAAGTTTCTTCGTGAGGGTGCTCTTTCAGCACGTACCGACGTGCGCGGGCGCGAGATCTTGATGGGAGAGAGCTCCGAGCCGCAGCCACGGGTATCGTAATGAAATCACAATTAATAAAATTGATCCAATTTCTGGACTGGCCGCGCCGACTTCAAACGGCTAAAGCCGGCGGGCAATCACGGCCCAGCGGCCGCTCTCGTAACTCAAACAGGCGCTCTGGGTTCCAGCGGCCTGTGGTCCAGGCACCGGCCAAAGAAAAGACCCCGTGGAAGGGATCCGTGCTCACGTCTGCAGTATTTTGGTCACTTCTTGAAATCTACTATTCTCGAAGCGCTGCATTTTTAAACAATGAAGACAGTAATACGACGATGATCAATATTATCATTATATAATAGTCTATTGAAGTATTTAGCAAGTGGCAGACTCGCAAGTATTGTATCAATCCCTAACTGACATATTTCTAAATTACGACAAGCATGAGGCAATTCAAAATTGCGTTACAGGCAATTCAAGGTTGCAGGACATGAATAAAAAACGATGCGGAGAATCTGTAAAAGTCATATATATAATCTTCTTAAACCTTTTTTGATTACTTCTAAAGTTGTTTTTGACATTATTCAAGTTTCTTGAAGTAATACACATTATTTCAAATTACAAAAAAAAATCATGTATATTTTCAAAACTTACTATTTTAGAGTTGAATAAATAAACTCCATAGTTAATAATTACATGTCCCTATCTTGGAGTGTAGTTAAATCTGAAATATATGTCTGACTAAACTCGACATCTTCTAATCTCGATGACTATGAATCCTAAGATTGCCATGCCTCTCGTTGTAATATTTCCGGCATCTTCTGCACAAACGAAATAGTTATTTGGAATTTTATACCCGAGAGCACTCAAAAGAGCCTTGAAATCCTCCTCAGCCACTCGACCACGCGCCGGGCGATTGAGACGTGCCTGCAATTAAGGCTCTCCGGAGCGCGGCGGCAACGCTACCGACCTCCTAATCACGGATCCCAATTTGGGGGGGCCCGCTGTACATCAAAAAAGCGCCCACAATTTGCCTCTCTCTCGCCGATCCCGCATTATCACAAAACGAAGCCTCCCACCTCTCTCTCCGGAGGAGCCAGCAATCGGTAACCGGTTTTTACGCGGGGCCCTCGAACCCGCACGCCCGTCCTGTTTATCACGTGTTCGGCTCGCGGAGGCCTCGGCGCGGTGAGGGCAACCCCGCGGGCAACCAAGAGCGGCCCAGAACTCCCCGCCGCCAAATAAAAGAGGGCCGATTTTCTGCTGGCGCGTTCAAAAATAAACGCGCGCTTCCTTCGGCCGCCGAATGAGTTAGGAGCGCGGATCGGAGGGCGCGCCGACGAGATGCCGGAGCCAGCGCGCTGCCCTATTAGATTCGCTCGCGTTTTTTACTCCTTGCTCCTCCCTCTACTCCTCGACCACTGCCGCCGCCGCCGCGTTCGCGTTAAATATGTTATTATGTACGTTGGGCGTAATTGTTTCGCAGTTCTAAACGGCGTTTGGCGGGTGGAATTTGTTTTCCTACTGGCTCCTCACCGCGCGCGTCGGTATTAAGGTTCTGCACGACTCACCTCCGCGCCCGGCCTTCTGCTAAACGCGCGGTGTAAGAGCGGCAATAAAACAGAGGTAATACAAGAGGACTCTATACCCGTGGTCGGCTAGAATCGGGTGCGATGGATACGCGGGAGAGCACAAGACGGTTACTCCTCAAACACTTTGACTTGAACGCGTTTATCCACATTTCTAGTACAATCACAATACATTAGTAGGAGCTGATGACTTTAAACTTTACGCTCTCATAAATTTTTGTCAGTTTTAATACATCGCTAAACTGAGAATTCTAAAAAATATCATACATTTCTTTCTTTCTTTCTTTCTTTCTTTTAGAAGTTTTAGGGGAAATTATTGTTAAAAATTGGAAATGTGATCATTGTAAGACGCCCGAAAACACGTCAATAGGAAATTACGATAATTAATCAAGCAAATACCCCATACAATCGTGTGAACAAAGTTAGAAAAGAAACTGATGTACACTTCATCGATCATAAGAACTTTCTCATTTTGTATTAACATCCTCTTCCAAGAATATTTTTGGAAACAACAAAGGAATAAAATGAAAACAATTTCATCAATTGTTTAACTGTTTTGCTGCAGGTGCATAGACTTCATTCAATTCCTTTCAAATCAACACACGCGTGCTTATTTGTGCAGCGCAGGTAAATACACCGGCCTGTCGCGTAATTCCGTCGAAGACTCCAGAGTCGGCCGAGCCGAAAGTTCTCGGGGCGTGACAGCAAGTGCGGGGGCGGGCGGCGGGCGCTGGTGCAGGGCGCGGGGCGGGGGCGAGGGCGACTCACGACCCGCGCGGGGCAGCACGAGCGGGCGTATCGGAGATCGGCCGCGGCGCCGCCGCCGCCCCCGCCGCCCCCACTGCACGAGCGGCGCTCTGGGAAACCGCCCGCACGGCCGCGGCCGGGCCGCCGCCGCCGCCCCCGCCGCCGCCGGCGCCGATACGAGGTGTCGATTGCTGCAGGAACGCGCTAGATGCGGCGATACGCTCTGCCCTCCGCTTTGCCCCGAGCTGCAGCGGCCTCGGCCCGCCGCCTTGAGTGGTCCTGCTTCACCCTGACACGCGCCTGCCAGGCCTTGCCTTCTGCATTGGCATTGAGTGGAAGAATCAAAATTGAATACTTCTCTCACTGCTCCGAAAACATATCAGCAAGGAAAAACTTATAAAATGAAAAAATACCAACCTTACTTATTGATGTATTGTCAAGAAATCACTAACTGCAGAATCAGAAAACTAGAGGACGAAAGTTCTTTACATATTTTATTTACTTATTTTTCTTATAATGCACAACGTCACAGGTTGCATTCTTTTTTTAAAAAAAATTGCATGATTTTCTTAAAAGTTTTAAGTTTAACTTTGGTGGTTACGCACTTTGAAGTTCGTTAGTTGTTTCAAAAGAAAATTTAGAGAATTAAATGAAGTGATCATTAACACAAACAAGAAATACTCCCATTCAACGGCAACGCAAGTTTACTGAGTTGTTACATTAGATACGTTTGTGATTTTGATATTACAATTCGTAATTTAGGCAAAAGTTTGCAACACTGCTTGCAAATTGCGACTAAAAACGAAGTCATATTTGCGCCTCAAATCTCCTTAACTTCGATAAATCACGTTGATCAATTTCATTTACGTCTCTCCATTATTATATTGACTAAACCAGAATATTTAAGCCATATTTCAACCATATGTGAATAAAAGAAGAGACTGAAAATTCTAAATCTCATTTTGTTGAAACCATCACAACCATGGAATGTTTAGTAATAAAATATGTCATGGAACACATTCAACGTGACGAGTGCTTACAGTGGGGATTGAAAAACCATTTCTCCAGATCCAAAAACGCTTTTAAGGTCGATGCTTTATAGACGTTTCCGCGCGTAGCAAGCGCTTGGTAGCTCTAGGGTGCATTTGGGGGAGCAATGAATGGTTCCTCCCTCTGCAAAGGCAGGGTGGAGCATTTAGATTACGAAGGTAATTCACTTTCCATGTCTGTGCACTCTACTTTGAATATTGGTAAAGCAATGACTCGCCAACCGCCGCGAGATCTTATGGATGTTCAATATTTTGCAGCCATTCCCAAAGCACAGGCCTGGAAGGAGTTGACGTCCTCGAATGCATTTGACGGATGTCTCGTGAGGAGGGTCGATACAACAGATCAAGAACACGCACGACGCATTCCGTGGAGGGAGAGAAATCAGAGATGGAGTTGATAAGAGCCCTACTTCTCGTCAGCATGGACTCGTTCCACATTCATACGGCAATTCAAATCGCGAAAGCAGTTTTCGTCATGGCATTTCATCTTGCTTTATTATTTGTGATTAATAGTTCTTCTGTAAGGACTCAGATGTAAATCATGAAAGCCAATGAACTTCTCTTGGCAATGGCATCACAATAACTGTCTTGAATATTAGTGAGCGGCGATACATACTGAAAATACGAGTATTACTGAAATTACGGTCTCTTACAATGCAAATAATCAAATAAATTAGTCAGCAGAATGCCTTTGAATTGACGCCACTTTCTGATTAATGAGCAAAACTCGTTTTCAAACACATCTATATCTAAAATATACATCATATCAGTTTCACTATATTTTATGGGCGCTACATTGAAATTATTGCTGAGTGATAGAGTAATGCAACAGAATTACCAATTGAACAGTCTGAAATAGATTTTATCTACATAAATACAAACGTTTATGTCTCTATCTACAGTGACAAACAACATCAAATAATAATCTAATAAAGTTAAAAGGATACTTCTCTAAGACGATGATCGCTAAACAAAAATTAATCATATTTATGAAGTTCTCTAAATAAAAATATTCTTAGTAATAATATTTATTGTACTAATAATAATTTAAATTTCATCCAGCATAAACTTACAAATCATTAATTAGAAAATACTGAAGTAGTAAATATGAACATATTTACAATACTATTAGAGTTGTTTTAGAGCGAATAAATAAATGTACTACAAGTACAATTGGTAAAAGCAGTGTTGTATAGAAAGTGTCTTTTTGGTTTATTCTTTTAGGTCAATTTCAGACAACCACCATGGAAGTATGAGATTGTATGCCGAACCATATATTCTATGTATTGTACGATATCTCAATTACAACAGAATTACTTGGTTCTACTGTTTAACCACGGATTTTCATCAATTCCTTCAACATTTTTCTATTCCATTTCGGCGATTTATTTACTTTTCTTCTCAGATCGTGAAACCTATACCTGCTCGAACCCAAAGACAGCCACATTCGCGTCCTATGGGAAACGGGGCGATAGCCTCAAGTGACCGGGAGCTCGTTGGCACGACATCTTGCGAGCGAGTCGGGCCGGAACGGGTCTTTGCAGCGCTGCCGAGGGGCAGGAGGCGGAGGGGCGGCGCCGAGACGGGCGTGCGCTGCACCGGGCGGCGGCAGCGTCGCGTCGTGTTGCGGCGTCGAAGGCGGTAGCGCTGGCGGTCGAGAGCAAGCGGGGGAGGAGGAGGAGAAGAAGGAAGAGGGGTGGAGGCGGAGACAGAGGGAGGGTGGAGCGAGACAGTAAGCCGCGGGAACCGACACGAGGGGATTGCACGAAATCCCCTGGCTCCGGCGCTGCCGCTGCCACGGGGAGTGCAGTGGCGGCGGAGGCGGCGGCGGCGGAGCATTGCGTCGCGACGTCGCGGAAGCAGAGCAGGCCCCGTAGTAAGCGGCATTGCGGGCGATTCACGATGTGGCGTGAGAGTGCGTGAAGTTGTTTGTGGAGAAGCCGCTTCTAGGACGGATCTGGGCACGGACTCCTTTCAAGTATCTGAACGTCAAGTGCGTACTTTTCAGGCCAATGTATGGGGAACGAGGAGATATAAAAACTAAATCTGGCTCAAAATGTTTTGGAAGAGTTTTTAAAAGAACAACGTACATAGAATGGAATATAGAATTAAACATGTTTGTTCATCACGGTGTATTATAAATCTGAAAGTAAATCATATTAACTTTTACCAACATCATCAAGATAATTTTAGAAATTGAGAAAAGACTGGACAGTTGTGTATCTCGAAATCACTGAACGGCTGTCTCACTAGTTTCCAAATGCCAAACATGATATCGCTTGTACCTTTCCCCCTAGATTCACACCAACAAAAAACTTAAACTCCCAATGCCTCCTAGCATGTGACCAGAACTCAAACTTTCCGGGAACGCCAAGAATCCCAGCCTTCCGTTCAGCTTCTCCTCTTCCCGCCTTTGTTGCCACTTCCCCTCTACAACCAGGACGTTCCCTACCGCCACCCGGACCACCGCCGTCGCCGCCAGTGCCTCCTCCGCCGCCGCAGCCGCGGTCGCGGCCGCAAGTTGGGCAACGGCGAGAGGCAGTGGCGGTAAACTTGGGAATCCGGGCAGATCCGCACACAGCCCGGCCTCCAGCGCTCCTCCACCGCATTTGCATTGCTGCCGGTTCCCCCACGCTGATAGCGCCCCGCGCGCGCCCGTCCCTCCCGGTCCCCACCATCGCCTGCGCCGCCGCCGGGATTTGAGCTAAGGCCCTGCTGTAATTAAAGCCGCGCTCGCCCGCCTGACTCCGCAGCCAGCCGCACCGCCGCCGCCACCGCCGCCTTTGTGTGCCGTCGTCGTCGACCCCCAAAGCGCCTCCGAAATCTACCGCGAAAAGTGTGCGCAGGATTCCTGCGTGCTGGAAAGCGGCCTGCTTTGCGACTCCCACCCCTTTCGGTGAGAACTCCGCAGAGAAGGCAGCGTGATTTTCTACATGCTAACCAGTAAGAATGAGAAAATTATAAAAAAGCTAATTTCAGGCTTTGTTCGTGTCTTTGATTATTAGGTTAAAATAGGGAAAAAGGCGCTACTGAATAAAAAGTGTTACCTTTTTTTCAGAAGTCAAAATAATTTTAGATCACACTGGAAATTTAAATATTATAATTTATTTTATTATTCAATATTTTTCAGTTTTTTAATGAAAAGAAGTGAGAATCAAATCAAATTGTTAGAAAAATCCACCAACCGAATGATAAAACGATCCGACAATTGCAAGATTCGCCAAAAATTTAATTTTAATTTCTTGATTAACTAATGTAAGTCTCCCTACCAGTGATATTAATCATTTCACCAGTCTATCCATCAATGCAATAGTCTTAACAGAAAAGGTAATCAAAATTCAAGTGTGTATTTAATAATAGTCTTAAAATGAACTACATGAAATCTCTATGTTTCGCGTAACTGGTGGAGAACTACACGCTACGATGCGTTCGCTCGGTGCTGATAGCCAAGGCCTGATTAATGGCCAGATAATTAGATGATAATGACAATTGATTCGGGTGCTGCCAAACGTCCCCTCGCCCTATCGCGTGACCCCTGACCCAGAGGTAGCCAAGGGTTCGGGATCGATTTCCGGTCGAAGTACGGGTAGTTTCTAGCACGAATGGGATGCTACTGCTAGCGTCTTGAACAGGCAGCATCCACGCCACAAACATATGTGAATTCAGTGTAAAGTTTGAGTCTCGTTCTTGATAACATTCCTTTTTATATAATCAATGATCGAATTAATAACACTTAGAAAGACCGACAATATTTTATAGTAAAAAAATATTTCGTTCATAACCGAAAACAAATTATTTTGTGATGTATTAAGCCACTTTGATGACAAATTTATTACTTTCACATTCGTTCAAGGCCTATTTCTCCTCCGACACTTCTTTCCTTCTTCTAACTGAGCGCATACATAGATAATGAAGAAGGCAATATTTCTCAATACGAAAGGCGATTATCCCGCTCTAACGGACCCGCAAATAGTTCCGCAAAAATTGCTGAGTAGAAAATCCACTTCCCCCATCTCGCTTTTCTCCTCCGTGCGAAGGGTCATGTATGTTTTATCATGCGCAAGAGGCAACCCCCTCCCCAGAAGCACATTCGCGCCCCTATTCCGCTCCTTTGCACTCAACGTTGGGGCAGCTCGTGAAAAAAGTTATTGCTCTTCATCCCCTGGAGCGCTTTACGAAGCGGGTATCCCCACGCACCCATCCACCGAGCATAGGGACGCACGAGACGCTGCGAATGGGCCGCGCGACCTCTGCTGCCCCAGGAGCGGCGAGTACGCGGCAGTCCAATGAATGTTATTCAAAGTACAGCCTGATCTGTCGTGTCTCAGATGACAGAGTGACCGGTTGCTGCCTGCGTGACCGGATGTAAAATTATTGATGGAACTTTAAGACGTTCCACACTGTCTATGAACGTCTCACCATCATACACAAGTGAGTTTCGTGAAATTTAAAGGGTTCAGATGATTTTATATTGCTTTTTTAACTTACCAATAGACAACAAGAATTCAGTTTTGTAGCAAACATCGAGTTATCAAACTTCGTAGAATGTCTTACTCAAGTTGACACATCAAAGACTTATACTTTAATTTTTTGCAGAATAGTAATGGCATTATTCAAATAAAATTAATGTGTGCTTAACTCAAAAGCGTATACGCAATTTGTGGAAAGGTACTATGAAACCGGGAGGAAATTTCGAAGACATGCTCTTATTAGGCGGGATGAGAATGAACTATCTCGAAAACAATATTGTGCTGACTAAAGCCCAAGAAGCGTCGTGTACACGTGCCAAGGCGCAACACTAATTCCTCAGTGGCGGTGGGCGTGGTGGGCGGCGCTGGCGAGGAGGGCGAGGGGGGTGGGGGCGGTCCCCGCGGAGACGCGCCGCCCATTCGTCAGCGCGCCCCTCGCGCCGTCACTTAATCCCGCGACAAGTCACGCGTGATATTACCTCCCGTGCCGCCTCCGTCCCCGCTCCCGCTCCCGCCCCAACGCCCGCCCCGCCCCGCCCAGCTGCCGAGCAGCGCCCTCGTACAGGCGCGCCCAAAATACGCCGCACTTGCGGTGGCGATTTACGTCTCACGTGTCTATGGCCGATGTTTGCTTCCGAGGTACTTCCTCCGAAACTATCACTCGCAGTCTCTTGTATAGGAAACAGATTTTAATTAAACAGACTGTCTGACGTTTTAAAATACAAAAATTTATTTAATAGTGATAAATATACAATATGAGATTAAAATACTATAAAAAATGAGTTGTACAAAATAAAATGGAACATTAGTCATCCCTACATGTTAAATAATTTCAATTTTTTAGCCTCCAGAGTTATAATCAAAATAATGATGTCATGCAAGCTTCCTCACGAGGATATAGAAAGTTCTTATTTCATCTTCGAAATATCGCATGTAAAAGGGAAACTTCGTTCTTTATATCTTGTATCTTCTTTGTATCTTTCATAAACGAGTTTTAAAAAAAATTCCATAGAATTCAATATTCTAAATATAAAATGAAGTGGCAAGAGTAGAGTAATATTCACATATTGTTTCAAAGTGAATAAGAATTCTAGAAGAATTATTTATATTTGAATGTACCAGTTTTACTTATAAAAGTAGAACAATCAATTAGTTTTAGAGGCTTTTCTCCAAGAGCGTGTAAATAAACACTACTTTTCCGTCGTGTGTTCCAAAGTTTTAAGCACAGTTAAGCGAACTGCATGGCAGACTACCTTAGGAGCTCTCTCTCTCTCTCTCTCTCTCTTCCCTAAAAAATACTCATTGCAAATCGGCCGACTAACCGATCCAGACAGTGCATGGCCCCTCGCCCCGACACAAAACATTCCGTGACGCAGCGTCGGAGGGTGCGTCCTCCGCCCCGGAGCCAATCGCGGGGCCTGCGTGCTCGCCCGTGCCCTCCCGCGCAATTTTGAGCGCATTAATTCCATGACCTCGTGCGCGAGGGGCGGGGGCTGGCGCGTGGGGTGCGCGCCGCCTACCTCAGAGGGAGTGCACCCTCGCCATATATATCGCGACCCCGCCGCCCCTCGCGGCGCCCGAGCCGCTCGCATCCCTCAGCGGAGGCTGGGCCCGCGCAGTGCAACGCTGGCGCGCGTCATATCCGCTCGCGCCCTTGCACGGCGAGCGTGCTCGGCGGTGGGGAGGGGAGGGGAGGGGAGGGTGTAGATTTGAGAAGTGGACCGCTTCCTGGCACCGCCACGCGCTCTCGTGGCAGTCGCTCCCATGCGCTCGCCGCTCACCGTCGGCGATAATCCTTGAGGGGGTGCGAAGCGCCGACGTGGAGGGGGGACTGAGGACGGCGGCGGCGGCGGCGGAGGACGCGGGGGCGCGACCGCCATCAAAGATGCGGAGGACCCGGCCGCTAACTCGAACATAATGGGAGATATGGGGCATAATCCTTAATAGCCCGCCGTGAAGGATTAAGTGGGTTAATGACTACAGGTCCGCCCGGCAGCGAAGGCAGAGTGCTCGTAAGGGGGCGACAACCTTGCGGTGCACGCCCGGAGACGAGGGAGAGCGAATTTCGTGTCGTGTTTACATGACGCGACGGGTGGGTTCGCGACCGAGGTTCACTAAGATGGTGGATTGCTGAAGTAGATACCAACAGGTGGAAAAATTATCTGACTCTTTCGACATTCATTTTGATAGTACGCTTAAACACAATTAAGTCGTATGGGACTAGAGGTGACAAAATAACAGATTTTTTTGTTTACGTATTAAAAAAGAACTTTTCTAACTCTTGTTAAGTATCCTTTACTTTGTTATTGTTAGTAATCAGCGTTGGGCAGTATTTAAATTCTTGTATTCGAAATACGTATTTTAAATACATTTTGTATTTGAAAAACTGTATTTTTGAGTTTTCGGGCATGTATTTTAGAGATACATTTAAATACATAAAGTAGGTGTATTTAAAAAGAGAAATACTTAAAATATTTTAAATGCAAACGAAGAAGAAAATAGTTTAGAACGAGGATAGTTTCGTTTTGTTTGTTTCCGTTAGTGAATGCACCTCAATGAAATAAAAATAAAAGCTCCTTTCAGCTATTGAATTTGGATTCTCTTCATTTTTAAATGATAAATCTAAATCATTAAAAATTTTGGACAAATATCCGACAATAGTAAAAGCGTTTATTCGTTACAACACTAGTTTATATTTATCCACACCACCTGAATGACTGTTTCCTTTGGCATATTTTATACATTCGCCTACTAAGGGTTTATTATTTGATGATTTGTTTGAAAATGAGAAAAGGAAATTCCGTTTGTTTGTGTTAGACATATTTTTGATACAAAATATTTGAAAATATTTCTACATATTGTTACAATACACTACATTAGTTATTGTTCAGAAATTTGTATGACTGTCAATTACTAATTTACTGTAAATGACGATTATAATACTTTTTACAATAAAAATATACAATAGAAAATTATTATATATTTACACTATTTTGAGTATTTGCAGTATTTTAAATACATATGTGTTTATCACATCAATTCCTAATGTATTTTGTGTATGTATTTAAATAATTATTTATAAATTATTTTTGATAAGCATTTAAACACTAAACTTAAATTATTTTGCCCAACTCTGTAGGTAATATTTCAACTGGAACTTGTTTAGATAGTTATTGCAATGTGCAAACAAATTAATTACTCTTACAAATATATCTCTTTCCCTCCTCGTTATACTTAGAAAACTGAGACAGAGAATCCTTCTCAAAGATAGTAAAACGATATGATCGTTTGTAAGAATATCGTAATTTGTATGGCAAAAACGGTCACCGACACTCCTGATCTCGATTTTAAGCCCAAGCACCGCGACGAAGCCCTACATTCTGCGCACGCCCGCCTCCCATGGCCTGGCTGGTGGCCGGACGAAACAGTGGTTCCAGACACGATCGAGACACGTGTCGATTCCTAGGCCACGTCACGGCACGCGGAGCACGACACAGCCGGAACACGTTCCAAGAACGTGATTTAATCACGGTCAGGCTGTTTCTTCAGGATTAATTTTAGCAATTAATTAGCATCGAATTTTCCTTCGAATTACGACGGAGCAGTCCATGATTTCTCTCCATTGTCCGGCATGCTTGGACCTTCCCAAATGCTTTGCAACGAATGAATTAACCAGTGATTCATGCAAGAGTTTGTTAAATTACGATCGTAATATTATTACTACAACTTCATGATTGAATATATCCATAGACACATGAAAAATCCACAGCCACTTGAAAATTAAGTTTTAACTTTCTCTTCAAGATTGTAGTTGAGAATTCCTTTACAATCCGTGCGATACGTCATTATTAATTATTTGATTGTAAGAAGAATAATTTATTCAAGTACTTCAACAGTAATAAAACGTTGTATTGCCTTGCCTACCACGTCAAATTAGAAAATATTTGAGTGGTTCAGTATCAGAGCTGCCTAATAAACGAAGTCATGAAGTCTCTCATTCAAGTCCCCCAATGAAGTATGACTCTGAATGATGCTCTATTAGTGCCATCATTCTTTATCTTTGTGGATGAATAAATGAGTGCATGAATGAATTGGCTGCATAAGACAGTTTGAGCCAATAAAGCATTCATTCATTCATTCATTCATTCACAAGAATTAAAAAGTTTGGTACTGACACAACCGACAGATCAGAGCCATACTGTAAAGGAAAAGTGACTTCACAACCAATAAGTGAAGTGGGTTAGGAGACTCGGGCACTGATCCACTCATTTATTCAATAAGTATTCAAAAATATTGTTCATGGTTTACAAAACTGGCACAACATGAAATATACAAATTTTGAGATACGAAAGTTATTTTATAACACGTAATAAAAGTTGTTAATAGAATGCCAATGAAGCCTTTGAGTATAGCTCCATATACATGAATTTTGAAGCTTGTGTTAGATATCATCCGCCAGCGAAATTATTAAATATAGTTATTTCAAGATATCAATTTTAGAGTTGTGCCAGTACTCAAGCCCATCAACAATATTTTTAATTGGCTTGCTACTTTTACTTAAATGTCGCCACAAAGAACATATACGAAACAAATAGTTCCATAGAAAATAATTATCATCACATTTCAATATGGATAACAATTATCATCACAATTTATTGAATTGTTCGTATAAATTACTAGCACAATTTGTTTTTCTTGCCTTAAATTTCTTTTAGAACGGTTTCGCATGTTACCGTTCAACCATTTTGTGTCTCATTACGTTCAGCGTGACTAAACAATATAGGAGATCATACGTTTCCATTGAAATAAATGTCATATCGTGTCGTTTCAGTTTTGTTCATGGAGTTGAAGTACAAACGAGATTCCTTATCTTCTTCATCCGCTTGTTCGTCGATCATTGTATTGCCAACGTGTACAAGTGCATACAGAAGCAACGTTTGGTATCGACACAAACGAACGGGCACCCGACAAGAAAACGACTTAACTGTTCATGTCATTACAACCATAAAGCCAACGCACGTCTCGGATATGGCAGCTATAAAGAGCGCGCCACAAAGCAATCGAAATAATCAGCAAACAGAATGGCGGGCACGTCCAACACGTGTTGGCGGAGGCGGCGACAGCAGCAGCAGGGCTGCCAATGTATCTCAAGGACATATGGCTCCACCGTTTTGATCGAAAGGGGCTGATACCATGAAACGCATGGGAATTCCGAACGTTATTGCCATGCGGCGCAGCTACTGAACATAATTAATATTGTCGATCGATGAGGCGGAATCGTTGAAAGTGCCAGGGACCTACATCTTAACACTTTCAAGGCCAACAAGCATATTGTAGGTGCCATGAACAACCATATTTTCTAATTATCTTCCTGTAACTACAAATATTAGCTTTACGATATTGTTTGTTCCTTAAAAACTAATCCCTGAGAGAATGAGCTGACGAACGATATTTCCGGATCTTTTAATTTCCTGAGCTTCCCTTAGAAAAGGTGTAACTCTCAATTTCTCTCACGCTTTTTAGTACGCAGTTTGTGTCGCCAATATATTAAGTTTTACATACATTTGCGTCAAAGCTTATTCAGATATCAGCATAATTTAAGTATCTATGACAAGCGGTCATAACATAAAACATAAATGTCAAAATGCTCAGCGACCAAATGCTTAAAAAAGTAAAAATGTGCAAGGGCGCCTTATTAAGACACCCAACTTGATGGGAGCAACAGCTCAAAAAGAATACAAAGCACGAGAAGCGCAGAGTCACGTGTAGTTATGTATCACTACAATGAGGAAATAAGGTAACATTGAAATTTACATGAAACTAATTTTATGAAATTAATTTTAAAGAAATTAATTATGAAGAGAACAATGAAATAGCGTAAATTGAAATGAAAGAGATTTTGAAAACTTGAATGTTGACTAGAAAATCCAAATATGCATTATTAGTATACACACTCCTTTATATGTGCCACAACACTACACGTTTCGTAAAGAAAAAATTGCGTTTAATTTCTGAACTAAGTATTCCAACATTCCAATAAGTCATAGATTACTAGAAATACTATAACTTCGCACTAGAGAGAGAAATTCCCATACTGCCACTAATCAGGTCACCGCTTTAACTGTGACGACTCTATCTGGGAGGGCAGATGGCGAGATAGAGCTAATTACAAGGTGTCCGCCTCACTACCTGGAGGTGCCACGACTGCGCGCCGCTCAACTTCTCTCTTCTGAGCCTCTCAGTTTTCTCCTCCGATGTCTTACTCACCTGCGGAAGAAAGAAAAAAAAGAAGTAATAATTATCATTAGTACAGAACGTTCGGGGCTTCTGTTTTTCTCGCATCCCGGACGCAACCCTGCGGCTGGTGCGGCTGCGGCAGCCGCCAGCGGTAACCACGCGGTAACTTATGTTTATGCTAATGCCGCGCCCGAGTTCGCCCTTATGAAGGTCCCTGCTGCAAGCCCCTCCCACACAATTATACGCGGTCTTAATCTAGATATTCAAATTAATATTAATTAACACCTCACAACGCTTTATCTGCCGGCTTTAAGCTTGGGAAGCCCTATCTCGTTTCCGGCTGCGTCGTCGACACATGAGTCCACGGGTACAGGGTTGCCAACCCGCCCAGAAACCTCACCAGACCGCGAGAAAACATTCTTGTACATTACCTTTTTTAATGGAAAATGTCGTTAAATGTCTGGGAAATGAGGCTCGTATATAATTTTCACAGATAAGTTTCGCAGATAGACGATTGGAATGAAGTCGTATAATTTAAAGTTGTGTTGCAATTATGAAAATTTGGTGTAATGAGTGGAACCCATTTAACTAGAGTAATGAGCATCCACAATGCGCACGTCAAACGTGTGTACTCAGGGATTAATGTGTCAACACACACATTCAACAAATAAATAGCTTCATTTCATTTCCAGGTTCAGCGCTGCACTCGCGTACGCGGTAGCAAGCACGCGCAAGCGGGAAGCCCTCCCCTTGCGCTACAGAACGCATCACACCGGTGAGTAGGGGACACTCGTCTCCCGACAAAGCTCCCGGCGGACAGCGCATAGATACACAAGAGCAGTCAACACGGCCACGCCGACGTAGCTGAGCCCAGGCGCGGGCGACGCGGGGTCGTTGATATGCACCAGCACGAACCGGAGACACGCGTTCGGCGCGCCCTGCCGCCCTGCCCGCCCCCTTCCCGCGCGGTGGCGGCTCTGAGTTCGACCTCCGTAACTCTCGCGCGCGCTCCCGGCGGCGGCCGCAGCGTCCATAACAAGCGAGCATCGGCAGAGTTCATTACTCGCGAGCCGCCGGGGTGCGGCGGCGGTGGGGGCGGGCGACGAGAGGCGGCGGTGGGGGGCGGCTGAGGGGGCGGGGCCGGAGGAGGCCGGCGCGCAGGAGGCAAAGCGGAGGAGGAGCGGCGCGGACTGAATTTGAAATTCGTAAAAAGGAACTAAAAAAGAGACAGGGACGTCGAGAGACGGGAAGCCGAGAGGGAGAAGGGGTGTCGAAAAAAAGCTCCAGAAGAACAATTCAGTAGATTGTGCATAATAATTTATCCCGGCGTCTGTTTTGAATTTCATGAAGATTCACGTGTATATAAAGCACGTAGTTACTTGAATAATGTTAAAAGGCGCCGACTCGGGGCCGGCAGAGGGTGCGGCCCGGGCGGGGGAGGCGGGGACGGGAAGCGGAGGACGAGGAGGGGTGGGTGGGGCGCTTAGGCGGGGGCGCACGCCCCTCGCGAATACATGCATCCCCAAGTAAGCCACGCAAAGAACACGAGACGAACGGCAGCGAACTCCGGACTTTTCCCGGCACGGAAAACATTTCATTGAAAAAACTCGGTGGCACGGCGGGGACGCGGAGGCGCGCCGAGGGGAGCTCTTGGGGGCGGGGCGGGGCGGGGCGGGAGAAGGGGCGACAAAGCATTTCTTCGGTTTGCTGCGCGGAAAAATCCGTCTGCACCCGCAAAGGCTCTTGGAAGACGCCAGAGCAGATAAAGTTTTTACCCTAGGTAGGCTACTGCCGTGACGTGAACTATGGGGTCGTGAATATTTTTCTATCGGCCGGAGGAATAAGACGAATACATTTTCAAATCATTACCATACATTAGAAGTAAATCTCCGACGGGAATGCAGCCCTCTTCATTGCCACCCCCTCCACCGCGAAGGAATCAGCCGCTGCCGTCGCCTTTCTCACAGCACTCGCCTCTCCCTGCGCCTTCGACTTTGCCAACTGCGAAATCTTCCTTGCCTTCCACATCTACCCGTAATCACTTTGTTGCTATCATCGCCATTCCTGACTTCCTTCAGTGACCCCCACCACATCCATCTCCACCTCTCCCTTTGTGGGAGCGGGCGCTCACATTCCTATCGAGTAAGCAGCATGCCGCCCGAGCCGCTATCGGGGCCATCTCTCGGCAGGTGCGTAATGTGTATATCAACTGCCTTCGCCTCGTGCAGGACGCGTGTCGAATTTTTCGCCCGGCTCTCACCGGTACCACGCCGCACCGCTCCGCGCCGCAGCCCGCCGTACCGCGGGGCAGCATAACTTTTGCAATAACGTTAAGTGAGGGACTGGTATAACTTTGTATTAATTTGTCGGACGCCCCCGAAAAAAATAAAACATCACGCGCACGTCCAACGTACCGACGTGATAAAAACATGTGCACGTACATATATGGCGGCTACAACGAGGTACACGCATATGGCGGGCAGGGGAAAACGAAACGAACGAAAAAAAAAAAATGTCCGCTCGCGCGGTGTTATTTATTATCGTTTGGGAATAAAAATTAAGCGATTGCCTTTTTCCGCCAACTAAAAGCATATGTGCGTAAACATTTCAGCGCCGGCAGCGGCAACTGGATTGATACCGCGGTTTGCAGCGCGACGCGCGCGCCATCTGCGTGAACCAGTCGATTCGCAACTGTTTCCCCTGCTACCACAACTCGCATGAGAGAACAGACACCAACTGTTCTATCAATGCTTAAAAAGGAACATTAACTCACTAAAGAGAAATGAAGTTTATTTGTATCACGGCATGTGCACAACTATTGTACTTTACGCTCAAAATATTATTGAATTAGAAAATATTAGATTAAAACTATTTCTAGCAAGTGGTAATGGTTTTTTCAACTTTATTCTAGTAAGTGTGTGGGAAGAATGTTTTTCTTACAATTGAGATAATCGCATATCTTCATTTGGATGTTTTTATACTGCAGTTTGTGTAGTTTTACAAATTATTTTTCAGTAACTAAAAAAGATTGAAAACAATTTTAACCAAACTTTTAGTTCCGTTGTAGTGAACATTGCGATTTAAGCTCTAAATATCATTGGAAAATTTATTTCTTCAGAACTCCGGAGTGGCATGACAAAAGAGCCAAAAGGCGAAAAGTGGAGAGCCGTCACGCTCTGCGGGTTTAGTATAAAGTCCTTCGGTACACGGCGCGGGAATTAAGCGCTCTCAACAAACCACA
This sequence comes from Teleogryllus occipitalis, assembly GCA_011170035.1. Lineage (NCBI taxonomy): Eukaryota > Metazoa > Arthropoda > Insecta > Orthoptera > Gryllidae > Teleogryllus > Teleogryllus occipitalis. The sequence continues at coordinate 394,802 of BLKR01000168.1, read as the reverse complement.
AAGCATCTGCGAGCCAGTAAGCCCCGCTCGGGGATGCCACGCAGCAAAAACTATGAGCGACGGCTTCGGGCGCTGTGGGGTGTTGGGCAGGGCATTGCTTAAATACGTTTCAGTTACCGCATAGTCTAATGCTAGGTACTAGCGGCGGTAGTGTCGAATTATGTCGTAGTAGTGTGCCAAGCAGGCGAGTTAGTTCTTTGCTCAAATTTCAAGAGTAAATTACAAGCATTTTCACTCCTGTAAACTCTTGCATTATTCCAGATCCAATGTTCAGCCTGCGTTAGCATCTTCTGATCGATATTGTCATTTTCACTATCATGATCTTTACTGTAAATGGAAAACGTTAAAAAAAGTGAAATACATTGCAAAATTTGTAACGGGATAATTTTATATTTTCATGTGAAATCTATTTTCGTGAAATATTATTTAACTGAAAATTTGAATGAATTAATTTTAAAAATGAAAATGTTCGTAATGATTGAAAGCTATGTTGTGTAAACAATATTTTTATATACAAAATATTTTATCCACCTTGTATCTGAAGTGACTGCACTGCATTCACAATAAGTAAAATCGTAAAAGTGGAATGCAACTACTCAAATTCACAAATAATTCCCCCAAGGACTTCTCTTATGGAGGAACACTGTACCGCATTCGGATCCGGGCTCTGGGAGCAAGCCCCTCCGGAAGGAGACCGGCAGTGGCCACCCGCGCCTTCCCCCCACCCCACTCCCATGCCCTGCCCCGCCTTGCCCCTCCCCTCCCTTCCCACCCAGCCCCGCTCCCTGCGTGAGTTCGAGCGGAGCGCAGCTGGGGCGCGGCGCGCGGCTCCAAACTTCGCAGCCCCAAAAGTCGTCTGCCGCCTCCGCCGCCGCCCTCTTCGCCCCCACCCCACCTCCATAGGCACTCCCAAGCGCGCTCTTCCAAGTTTCCCGCCGCCCACGCCTCCTCCGCCCCGCCCCGCCCCGCCCCGCCCCGCCCCGCCCCTCCTGCGCCCGCCGTTTCCGAAGAGCGGAAGCGCGTCGGAGGCCCGGCGAAAACCGGAGGCGACGTTATGAAGACGAGTCTGCGCGGCGCGGCGGCCGGGGGAGTGGGCGGCTGCGCGCGCGATGAAGACGCCGGAAAGACGCGCGCGTCTTCTGGCGCGCGACGCGATTTACGGCGCGCCGCGTTGAAAGAGCTTCTGCGTGGGAGGCGGAGAGGGAGGAGCGGCCGTGCCGGCGGCGGCCCTAAGGCAGCACCGCGGGGAGGGCTCGGATTTTTAGATACCAACCTCCCCGCAAGCCGCGTTCACGTCCTTCCGCTTTCCAAAGTCGCCCGTACATTTCACGTAAATAAAGTACATGGGCTCCATAAAACTGGAATATGTGGATAACATTTCATGATCCCCTTATTTTAGTAAATATTGTTCGTTGGAATTATTCTTACATATTATTTCACATTCGATATAAATAACGATCCGTATGAATGATACTTACATACAAATAATCCTTACACATTATTTCACATAGATATAAATTTATTAAATAGCATGTAATACATTTTAATTTAAGGCGCAATTTACGACTAAAATACGATATCCTGCTGGAAGTGATCCACTAGCATTTATGATTAAGTTTTCAGATTCACTAATCTAATGCAACAGGTACGTTTTTCTTCAATTTGCCCTTCTTTTAATGCACATTCAGTTCGTTTAACCGATCCAGAAACAACATATACTACGCAAGTTCTACGAAAATAAAAGTAAAGAGTGCATACTATTGAGTTAATAATATATCAAAATGAAAGAGCAAATCGATCGAAACATTTTTAGTAACGACTTTATAATTTCAATAAATTCTGAGTTTTGAATTAATTCTTGCAATCTTCTCACTGACGCATAATTCAATTATTTATATTCCTGTAATCAACATTTCAAGACTTGACCTGTAAGATGCTAGCACCAGAAAATTAGCTTGAAACCCACGAGTGAAGCTAGGGGAATAAATTACACCGCACTTATGATAATACATACCCCAAGATTGTTCTAAACAAAATTTGCTATTCTGCAATTTTTCCTTGGAAATAATAGTCGTTATTAGTTAAAAAGAAGATTGACATTGGTCACGAAGGGCTCCAGTTCCTAGACCTTTGCGTGTTTTCAAGGCATTTTTAGACCAACAAAATATCTTTTCAATTCTTCTACCTCAAAAAATTCAAGAAAGTAGTTGAAGTCAAGTGGAAGATCAATTATTTATATATACACTTTTTTCAACTTTCTGAAAACAAAGAGTGTGTGTGCAAAACTCTCCTAAAATTAAAAAGAAATTTACTGAAACATAATCACCCGCAGAACCCCTATCGAATAAGCGGTCTTAAAAACTCCAACAGGGTGCGATTATCTATTCAAATTCTGTCCTCCGTATCGCAAATCCAATGTCAACTTTCCACTAATCGTTGTTTACGAGCTTTAGGCCCCTCATTACCGCCCATTACTCTCCGGGGTACCCGAGATAAACGCTTTTTTTCTCGAGGAAAATCATATTTTTATCGAAACCACCCTTGTTTGGGTGCAGATATACGCCGGGGGAGTGCGGGGGCATAAAATTTCACTTAAGCCTTTCGCCAGACTGCAGGGCGGCGGCGGTGGCGGCGTAGACGGCGGCGGCGAGGCTCGGCCGCGAGCGGCATGCGATGTGCTTTACGAGGCCCAGGCCCCAACACCTAGCGTATCTGCGCGACGGCGGCCAAACCACGCGACAGGACACGTGTGCACGTGTCCGCGGGCCAGATAGCAGCGAGCGGGCGCGCGCACGGGCGCACGCCACGCGAGATACGCGTGCGTGACACGGCGCGGGCGAGCGGTGACGGACGGCGGCGGCGACGCTCCGCGACGCTTGGCCGTGTGTCTGGCGGCGGGCAGGGCGGTTGCAGGGCGCCCCGAGAACCGACCTCCCGCAGCAAGGGGGCGGCAAAGGGGTACAGGATTTTGCACAAAAGCGTACGCAACTCCAAATTATCATTCTATTTTTTAAAACTCCTTTCGATGTTCCATCACATTTAACTGAACTCTGTCATGTTCATTTGTTTCAATTCCTCTCCAACACTTCTTATTCCGGATTGGTATTGTATAAATATAACTGAGAATTATTCGCGCGATGTCTATTTTGCTATTCTGCAGTTACATATGATTTGAAGAGGTAATTCTATTGTTGTGATACAAATCAATTCTTGATTCGGTCTCAACACAACGAGTTAATTGATATTGGCCGACAGCAAACATTCTTATTTAGCGCGAAGTGACTATATTTCAAACGGAAAATGGTTGTACAATATTAGTAAAAATATTTAATATAAAACTTACATTAATTAAATCGAACCACGTTACTACGACTTTTTTGATTACGCGTTAGTTATTTTTATGTATACATAATCATCACAATTTTGATTGATATATTCACCTATTTTCTTACATCAAGATGTGGAAGTATTTTATAAGTTATTTTGGGATCAAATATAATCGTCCTTACCACTATCAAAATGATAATCGACTCTAGTCAACTGCTCACTGGAAGTAGCGGCCTCTCCTCGGGCCCATAATTCCCGCCCTAGGAACGCGTGACGGCAACCCATGAATGCGCCGCCTTGCTCTCGCAGCGTCGGCCGCGGTGGGCGTAGACACCCGGAGGCGAGAGCTGCGTGCCGGCGAGGTCAGAGCGCGGGTCGCGCGGCGGCCAGCGACCGGCGACCAGGCGGGGGCGGGGACGGAGGGCTCCGGGCGCCCGCTCGTTATTCAACCCTCCCGCGCCCGCACCCCCGCCACCCCTGTTTATATACAAGCCCGCGGATCATGTCCGGCCCGAGGCTGGCCGTGTTCGCGGGACCCGCCGAATGTTCGGCAACTATTGGCTGCGGAGCGAGCCCACCGCCATGATAAACACGCTCCCTCCCCCTCGGATGGCGAACCCCGCACCGCGCCGGGCCGCGGTGCGGCCTCATCCCCGCAGGCGCGGCGGCGCTCATGGTGATGGTGGCGGAGGCGGCGGCGGCCGTGGTGGCGGTGGCGTTGGCGGTTTGGGGCGTGGCGGCGACGGCGCGGGCGGAGGAAGGACCCCGACACCGCGTTAATTTCTCCACGGGCCACGCCGTTTGCGGACGCCTGCCACTGCCAACCCCAACCCCTGAGCCCTCCACCACCGACCTCCGTAAACAGCAACGCCGCGGAGTGGTCCTGAGGTAACGTTCTCTACAACGTCTTATAAGTAAGAGACAGAACTAAATAAATAGTGCATAACAAGGCCCATGCAAGTATACTACATTGAAATTTGAGAAGTTGAAAAATTCTGTAACAACAAAAACTTAGTAATATACAAATTTCAAATTCTGCACATAAGTTTAACAGAGCGAACATAAATCAGAGACAAACATTTCTTTGATTGCAAAAGAGAAGCTACTAGGTCATGTAGGGAAATTAAAGATGCAATCTAGTAGGTAATGGCATTGATCAGAATGAGGTAGTTAAAGGAAATGGTGAATAAATTAATATTTAGTTGCACGCCACTCCCCTGAATTTTTAGTACGAATCAACAGTAAATGAGAAAATAGAACAGCCACACGAAGCATGCAAAGTACTCGTCCCTTTATATACGAATATAATTGGAATAACATATAACGTTGAACATCTTTGTCACATTAATCGTAGGTACACCCGTTTTTAAAAGGAACTCCCTGCCGCAGTAAAAATGCTGGTGATCAAAAACCACAGGAAATGGTTTTCCAAAAAGAAGTACGCTCACTGGTCAAGAACAGGAAGTAAAATATTATTGAATAAGACTACAATAAATTAAATAGTTTTTCAAAGGTATAAAATGTTTTCTGTTCATAACGCAACACGTGAGTAGCATATATTTAGTGACAGGTAGCCTTTTCACTCCAGCCTTGCTGTCGCAAGTCGGCAGCTGCGTAGTACAGGCAGTACGAGAAAGGCGGATTAGCACAATCGAATATTCAAATTTTTTTCAGTGAAACTCAAAACTGCTTTCTTGGATGTTTACCAGATTCCTGGGTATTTAACAATAACAAAAGAGAGTTCTCACACAATCGGAGGCCGCGCAGTTTTCTTTCAATTTCTGCGCGCATTTAAAATAAGTAATATTGATAAGCTGTCACTTATACGATGGAAAAGTAAATTTCTATGTTGGGATTCTCTGTCGTTAGAAGCCGTATACGGACAAAGATTGGTTGGTTGATTAGTGTTACCGGGTGCGTCAACTGCTAATGTCATTATTCCTGTAAGTTTAGTGCCTATTTTATCGTGGTAGGTGGCATAAATCACTCCCCACAGGATGGAGGGATTTGGGGCCGAATTACGTCGGCTCGGGTTTTCCCGTAACCAGGTATCTCCCACCAGCGGGGCACCACCCCAGCCGGGACAAGCTCTAAGCTCCTGACCGATATCACGACATGAATGGCAATGTAGTGCATGTGTGTGTGTGTGTGTGTGTGTGTGTGTGTGTGTGTGTAAGTAACGGGGTAGGATAAGAACAAGGAATGGGAAGGAAAGATCGTGCCTGGTCCCTAGCTCGGTTTTTAGGATACTGCTCTGACTTTCACCTGGTATTGATCTGAGAAACCACGTAGAACTACCGACCAGAGCAGCTGGCCTCTAGAATTTCCCTCCACACAGCGACTGTATTCGACCTAGCTGAGAAGTTAGTAACAAAAATCCTGCTAGCGTTGGAACTCGAACCTAGGAGCTCCCGGTCAGAGGCACTGCAGTGACATCAGCTGATGCCCAGGGCCATCTCTCCCGGTATTCGGACATAATCTCCTACACACGGGCGTGGGAGGTGCAGCCGCTGGGCGCGGCGGGGCGGGGGTGGGGCGGGTCGAGGCGCCGCGGGGCGCGGAGCAGAAGCGCAGAGGGGGCGGCGCCGGTGAATTACGGCGGCGTTGCGGGCGCTGTGTTTTGCTGATGAGCGCGCCGGGAGAACGGCAGAAATACGTGCAATTTTGCGCGCGTTTCCCTCCGCCGCCGTCGTCGGCAGCGGCAGCGGCGGCTGAGGCGGTGGAATCGGTGAAAAGGCAGGATGACGAGGAGGGCGGTCGCTAAAGGGAAGTGCGGGGTCGCTACTGCTGCTACGCCAGAGCTGAGAAATTGCGCCAACGGAATAACTCCGCACGCAAAGGAGAGAGGGAGCAAAAGTTCAAGGAGAATGGTGTGAGGAGAAACCGATTGGATACAAATGAAGTGCCTCATTCGACAGGAATCAGTTTCTCAAGCTGCCACGGTCCAGAGTGAGAAAGCTGTGGTGGGGAGGATTAGAATTCGTTCAGATATATACTAGGAAAATAACGTATGTACAAGAAAATACTAACATAATATTCTGTAACTTAAATTACTTCATAATAACTTTAAAGCAATGTTTCTGCTTATGCCTATTTTAGTCTATTAAAAAGATAGATAAAAGAAGTTTATTAGATAATATATTCAGAATTGTTCATAATTAAAAGAAGCTTTTTTTAACATAAACACATAATTATATTATCATTTCATTATTTTTTCATCATTATACTGTTATTTTTCTGTTATTTATCCCTTCCCGAATCATTACTGTTCTGGCTATGCTTTATTTTCACCTGTGCTGTTGAAAAAAATCATGATCAAGTAATTGATTTGGGCTTCGAACCAACGAACGCATATATCCCTTCCCAAAATATTAGAGTCCGGAACAATGGGCATCAAAAGTCCCTTACGCAGCATCCGGCGCGGCGCAATCGTACACGCCACTTGGCTCCGGCGTTCACGCCCTCGCCCCGAGCGCCGCGCCAGGACGCGGCGCCCTAAACGGTGGCGCTCCAGGACATCGTTTCCCCGCGAATTTACGCGCGCCATTCTGCGTGTCCGCCCGCCCCGCCCCTCCCGCCCCGCCACTGCCCCGAGCCAACGCAGCGCCGCCCTGGACACTGCAGTCCACCACCGCCGCGGGCGCCGCCCCGCCCCCGCCCCTCCGCCCGGCAACGTCCATCTTGCGCTGCCAATTTGTCCCGGATAATCCCGTGGGATTTTGCCGCCCGCGCGTCCGGGGCCGGAGGAGGGGGCGCGGCCACAGGGCTCGTCCGCCAACGGCCCCGCGTGGCTGCCAAACCAATCAACGTGACACGCGGTCTTGGACGCGGCTGCGGCTGCCGGCGCCGCCGCCGCCCGCGGCTGGCCGGCCTCGAGGTCGGGGGTCGGCTGCTGTCCGGCCAGATTAAACAACGTCTTTCGCCCTCGCCCTCGCCCCGCCGCGGCCCCGCCCCCGCATCGCTCCTCCGCGCGCACGCACCGCCCGACACGGCCCGCGGCACCCGCCGAATTACTCCGCACGCCCCTCCCCTCGCCCATGCGGGCACTGCGAAGTTTAGCTCCGCCGTTAACATCATTAAGAAAATGCCAAATTACAACGCCTCTTTCTGTAAGTACGAGACTCATTTTCTACCAAATTTGCAGTGACTCACCGTACAAAAACCGTACTGAACATTCCAGATATTTTCTGGTGGTCCAGGAGACGATATTACACTTTCATTTTTGTACGTGAACATGCTGCAAGCAGATTTCAGAGCTGATATTTTTATGAACATTTCCTCTCTACATTATCTTTAAATGAACGTTTTTAAATACCAAGAGCAATCAATACATGTTTCACGTACCCTCTTAAAAAGAAAATAAAGGAAACAACACTTCGTTTAAGCATGTATCATAGTCTTTACATTATACTCGTATTTTTGTAATAATCCTTAGTATACAATTTTATCTACGAGAATGATACTCGATCGAAAAAGACTTAAGTTATTAAAAAGTATTGATATATATACCACCCTTTTTTTCAAAATTTAAAGAAAACAATTGAATTTTTCAACGCATTAAAAGTTTTCGGAAAAGAACCTGTCGAAAAAACACTGGTTTTCTACAGGTACATCTGTGGTAAATCTGTACCTTTATTTACGATTCAACTAATATTAATAATAAACAAATTCGTCTTAAAGAAATAAGATTTGCATGATGTCGCCCTGGTAGAACAACAATGGTGTTGTGCGCTTCCCTCTTCATTATTGCATATGCTGGCCTCTGATGACAGTTGCCGATATCCGCTGAACAAGAAGCGTCCGTGCGCACTTGAGGCATATATAGCCAGCAAAGATTCCCGCTGTGCAGGTGGGGCGTGCCAAGAGCGCAGCCACGGCGCATAAAACAAGCGCCGCGGACCGCAGCAGTATAGGCTGCCAGCAGGCTCCGGAAGACACCCTGCGGTGACGCCGGTGACGAAAGACAAAAGCGGGAAAGCGAAAAAATGATGAAGACAATCGACATTCTCTGTAGAGGTCGTGAAGAAGTGAACTCGATAAGAGAGCAAAAAACATATTTAAGTTATTAATTTTAGGACTGAAAATGTGTAATTTAAAATAACTAGAACCTTGAGCATATTATTTCGAAATAATCGAAATCACTATACTACTTACTACATAAAATTACCAATAAAGAGTGAGATGTACACACACACACAAACAACTTCCCTTTAACACGTCTCCAAAAATAATTCTGAAAACAATTTTTATAACAAGGTCTTCCAAGCAAAACATAACAATTCTGGGCAACTGTAGATTTCAACTGATGAACCTTTGTCTATAAAAAGCACGTCTCCACCGTAGGCGCTACTATTGTCAGATAGCAAAATTTACTAGCAAGGATCCACCGTCCAGAGAAGGCCGTGCGTCACCCTACCTGTTTGCGCGCAGTCGCCATGTTTGCCCATTGCTCGCCGCGCTGTGGACGGCCGTGCGGGGGAGGACTTATGACGCAAGTGTTTACCCACGCGGGGACGGGGACGCGTGAGGGGGCATACAAGCCGCCCCCGATCGCCCCTCCACCACCTCCCTCCCCCATCGACCCCTCACTATCCCTCCTCGACATTCTCGCTCCTGTTTACGGTGGTAATGACGTATTCGTGGTGGGCCCTATCTGCAGTGGTTGCATCGTGCTGGCGCTCATTTCGGCTAATTGAATTATATATTTTTTAATTTTTTTCTGTTTGCACGGCGGAATAAATTGCGTTAACTGAGCTCGTACATTTTTGGGGAACTTTTTTGTAACTCTATAGGTGGCACAGTAATGAAGCCGTGTTGCATTTGATATGCTGAAAAGTGGACGGTTATTTCATTACAGTAGTTGTGGCAGTGCTGAAGGGGCGTAAATATTTTGTTTTGTGAAGCCTGGAAATTTTAACTAACGGATTGTATTTTGTCTCTCGATTTACTGGGAGTGATGCTCGACGAGTCATCTACCGTATGCCGACGAGTATATCTACGAGTATGTCTACCGTACTTAATGTAATATTAGATAAATCAAAAATTATGTTTCTAAAATTTTAATTTACGGCCTTACTGACGATAAATTGAATGTAAAACGTATTCTTATTAAAGTTACGTGTACTCGTTTTTCTTTCACATCACTCATTTTTCACATTCTGAATAAATATCACTTTAAATTTTCCAAAAATTAAAATTGATACAATGAAATAACAAAGAATTACAATTTATGATATTGCTAATACCGTTTTAATTATATATAGGTCTAGATCCAAATAAAATTGTATTGTATTTACTTCTCACAATATATGAAAATCAAATTCTTTTTGTTGAGCAATTTTTCATTTTCGATATTGTCACACTAAAGTAACTATTAAAAATTATATTTTCTATTGAACAGATCGTTACAAGATGTGACGTCAAGTTTCATTCTGTCCATACCTACTAGCCAAATTTATTCACGGAAATAATATCTTAGGAATAGTTTGAAAACATACCAGATTAACTTTCTAAAAGGAATTTAAATGAAAAGGGATTTAAGTCGTGTTGTATTCATGAAGTAGAAATTTTGGATTCCGAGTACTTTAGAGTGATCTAATTATTTCAATGAATGAAATTCTGTTATATTCCGTGTAATACACAAGATTTTTCATTTTGGTTTTGGTTTTTAAAACGCTTTTATAACGGTTTACTGGCTGACGTAATGATATTTGATGCAACTAAGAGAAAACGCAAGTGGTAGGTAAGTATTATTGTTAGAAAGAGGAGGTTTCAAACATGGCATATGAAATGGACTACGACGATCCTAAGGAAAATTTATCCCTTTTTTGAAATTTTTTAGAAATAATGTTAGATAAAATTTCAGAAACAAAATACTTTTATGAAGAATAATACTAAAGGGCTAACTGAGGAATGATATAAAATTGAGAGACCTTTTGAAGAAAATGTTTTTTGCATATTCCAAGTGTATTAAACTTATCTTACAAAAGTTAATGACCCTGAAGCTATTATATTATTATTATTATTATTATTATTATTATTATTATTATTATTATTGAGAGTTGAGAAAAGAAGTTATGAGAGGCAGAAATGTTGATATCTCTCAGTAGTGCGGCTTACGAACACGATGTTACACATATTGATGATGAGCATATTGACGATGCACGGATACGTAAATTAAGGTGAAGCACGGATGAAGACATGCTTCAGTAAAGGAAACAATGTAACTTATGTCACACAAAATCTGGTTTAAAAGTAAAAGCATTTTACCCGGAAAGTCTAGAACATACGTTTACGCAAGCAATCGCCTTCGCGAAAGCTAACTCTCGCACTCTCGTGTCGTTTTAAGATTGTACATAAAGAGAAAATATATTTAACACGAGTCCTCTTTCTTCTCTCAGGTAGTCAGTCAGACCCTCCGAAAAAAAGGCCCTAGTGCACCGTTGGACCACCCCGCAGGCTGCAGAGGAGAGAGCTGGAGCCGGGGTGTCCTGCATCCCGGGACGTCCACGCACTGAGGTAGGTGCTGGGCGCAAGCGGCCGCTCCGCGACCCACAGGGGCGGACTCCCGCCCTCAAACTCCACGCTCACCTCCACCCGAAAGACAAACCCGGGCACTCGTGGAAATTTATGGCTGTCTCCTAGCCCAGCGCAACCACCGGCGCCGCTACCACAAGCACCATCTCCTACACCGTCCCTGCAGCCGTTGCCGTCGGCACCACTGCTGGACCTTTTTTAAGGGCTGCGCGCTCATTGTCACAACATCCACCCTGTTGTCGCCCCGCCGCCGTAACTCTCTTGTTTGTGAGCTTTCTCCTCGCTTCTCTTTTTTTCGGTGTTATTTTCTACCTTCCTCGACGCGCAGCCTGACGCGTTTTTCAAAGAATTAGAAAGTTTCTTTTGCGGGTCGCAGGAAAAAGCGTTTTTATTTTCACCTTCAAAAGCGTCCGTTTCGCGGGTGGTAAAAATTCTCTCTGATGAGTTGCAGCACACGAGAGGGTTTCTCGCCGATTTGCTCGCTCCCTTCGAAGTAACTGCTATTCGACTCTAGTAATTCTCGCAAGTTTCCCGCAAATTATTGCACATTATTTTTCAAAACTAACAGGGCTCCAAATTTCTCATTAAATATACTTGTTTAAAAAAGTATGTTGATGGTATCTGCTTATAAAAAACAAATTTAGTATATATTATAGAAATGTAATTAAAAACGTTCATTATTTCTACTCTCATTTATGTGATTGTTTGACCATGATGAAAAATTAAATGTAAGCTAACGTTTATATATATATTTCATTAAACACTTACAGAAATATGAAGACTTGCAGTTAATACAGTGTTGCCATTTATGTGTTTTGGGATTTCATGTCGAAAAACTTCATAAAATACCGAGATAAAGTATCCTGCCATTGAAGAATAATACTACTATGCTTTTGAGTACATCATTGATTCTTGCTATCAGTTTGCATTAAACATTCTTTCGTAACTTACAATAAAAGATGAAATATAACAAATCTCACACCAAAGTCTTACACAAACAACAACAGAGCGAACCCAATGAGGTTGCATGGTACCCTATCAACACGTGACAGGCTTTGTGAGTTTCGGCAGCATCATAAAAATGTGCAGAGCGATTTTTCGTTCGTGGAATAAACGTCAGCGCTCCCCGGGCGGGCAGATCGTCGCTCGAGTTATGACGCGCCATTGACGTCGCTCGCGACGCACAGCGAGGCCCAGTGCGCGATTGCCCCTGTTCCTACCCGCCCACGTCGACTCCCTTGCCCCTCCTCAGTGCTCTCAAGCGGCACTCAACGTCCATGACGATATTTCGTGGTTTGTTTGTTGGTTAGAGATTTCGGGCGCGTCAACAGCTTAGGTCTATAGTCCAGTTAGTGTAGTGCGTGTTTTTTCCTCGGGAGATGGCGGTGTTTTTTCCCCCGCTGGATGGCGAGATCCGGCGCCGACCTACCGTCAGCTAGCGGGATTTTCGCCTAAGCAGGACTCTCCCACCAGCGGTGCACCACTCCAGCCGGGACAAGCTCTAAGCTCCTGACCGGTCTCCCGTAATATCCATGAGGTTAAGATTTATTTCAAAACATGCGCGTAAACAAGCAATGACATCTCGACCAGAAACCGTGAGGCTGGTTATGAATATGATTAGATGAACGTGTCTGGACTGATATACATTATTCATTTCATTTAACTTATTTTTATTTTTGTGGAAAAGTGGATTATTGAACAAAAAGGTATTGTTAAAGTATTAGTTGTTCTAAACTGCTATAATATTATCTCAACAAAATATTACAGTATTTGTTATTCTCATCAGATTGTCTTTATGTGATCAAATAAAAACAATAGTAGCTCAGTGCAGTAGTACATACTTGGAGGAATTATACAGAAAGTCATCGTGGACGCCGTTCGCTCTTGCTTTTTGTACATGAACCGGATTTATCCGCGACCCGATTTTTTTCGCGAGTTCCGAGTTTATGAGCTGCCGTGGGCGCGGCGTGTCCCGGCGGGCCGCGGGTTGCGAGCGCAACGCGAGCGTGTCCGAAGCCGTGTACCGATTTATCACGCCTCGATCCCGGCGACACGCGCCCGTAAAGCTCACCGTGCCCGCGCCGCTCGCGTCCTCACCCCCGCTTCGCTCGGCGTTTCTCTACCACCCACCCCTTCGCCCGCCCCGCCCCGCCCACATCCCGCCTCGCCCCGCCCCCGCCTGAATTCCCCGACGATCTCTGCTGCGCTGCATTGTACTTTCCGTCCACTTACACATACACTACCTCCTACTCTACCCGCCCCCTCAGCATTTCACTACCTACTCATCGCAATTTTACTTCTTCATATTTCCCTCTCTAAAATGACATTCTGGTTCCAGGTTCGAACTCTTACATCAGAGCTATTGTTGTCCCTGATTGCCGTCACCTTCTCTCATGCCACGTTTTCACCACAACCGTCACACTCTCACACCCTTGAACTATTTGTTGGTCACACTACCAGGGATTACAGCTCCACTACTGATTTTCGTTATATTTATTTTACACGAACTTTGTTAAAAAGTTAGGTTCTGTGTAGTACAAGAGAAATACGGCGGCGCGCTGGGCGCCGGGGCCTATGCTCTGGGATTGAGATTTACGGCGGGGGTAACTTACGAGCTGCGAAAATTGTGCCCAAAAATACGGGGCGTTGAAATGTAACAGGGCATGCTTTATTTTTATTTGTATTATTTTAGTGACGAGTAGTTCTATATGAAAAAAGTTCGCTCGTATTTCTGCGATGACTTCAACAGTGTATTACGTGGATAATTTTCAGAGAGGAAGTGTGAATAATGTAGATTTTACACGCTATTTTGTGTGTATAATGCGAAATATTCAGGCGACGTACCGGGGTAAAATTCTAGAATTATATTAATTTTGCTTGTGTGCAAAAGTAAGCAAGTAGCAAAAGAATGTAATGTAAATGCCAGCATCCTTGGTTTTCGAAGAAAACTCTGGCGCCGCGGAGAGGAGAAAGAGCGCGCAGAGTCCCCAGCAGATCGGGGAGTCCCCTCCCTCTGCCTTATCTGCAAACAGAGCCCTTACCGGTATTGAAAACGAGGGCTCCGCCCTTCAGCAGTCCTTTAAAAGATAATGTTCCCTCCACCAAGAGGCGGGAGCAGGCGAAGGGCGACAGCGAAACCAAGGGCATCTATCTGCCCTTGCCTTCGCTCGCGGCGACTCAGGAGAGAAGATGGAGAGTCAGCGGACGTGAGGAGTTGGCGGCAAAAGTGGTTTGGAAGATGAGGGGAGAGGATACTATTGACGAAAGTCTCGAGAAAGAGACGCACAAGAAATCGGGGATGGCCAAAGATACACTGATACACTGAATTTGGCGCTGAAAAAAAAGATGAGGCGCTTTACAAGCAAAATTGAAACGTACGCGATATTTGGTATCAACTAGTATGTTTCGGCGAGCATGGGCGATGTAAACTGGGAGATAGATAATGGAAGTTGGAAGAAGGAACATAGACGATGTGTAATGAGCTTCTTGACATGATATACTGTTAGATCTAGATTGTTGGGCGATAGCACTAGTACAAATTATTGGCAGTTAGTGCGAATCAGAAACACTGCCAATACTGTATGACAACAATGTTTAAAAAGTGGAAATTAAGCAATAAACGACCCGCAGAGCTGTGTTTCCAAAGAAGAATCTCACGATGCACCAGCCTGCAAAAGTATTCTGAACCTCCTCTTCCCCGACCACCGAAAATAGATTCGGAGGGGAGTAACCAAAGATATTTTATTTCGGGTTGAATGATTTTTTTTAACAATTTTGAGAAGCGACGATGAAGTTTAAGGGATAAGAAATAAAATGATGGGGAAAATGTTTCCTAAAAATTGGAGATATGATTCCTCAAAAGCAATTCACACTCGTCGATTTCTTTGGGGTCGATATAAATATGAATCTTCTTTTTGATTCATGTTTACTTTAATATATTTCCGTACTTTTATTTTTCTATTTATAGTTAATGAATTTCATTTATTTTTGTCTTTAATTTCAATTGTTACTTGTACGAGTATCATTAATTCTCTTGTGACTTTTGTAGCTTATTCTAGAGCACATGTTTACCTATTACAGTTGTACCTCGTACCTATTACTAGGATCTTTATTCTAAAATAATCCGTGGTATCAATCGAACATTTATGGCGCCTGACGTGTAGAATCCCTCCCAAGCAAATGTGCGAAAATACAATCCCAAAACGCGTGAATTCTAATGTAGAAAAATACTTATCCTCCTTTAATCTAAACTTGATACAGCATTTCATATATTTAACTGTTCCAACAAGGCCATCGAATCAGGCGCTCGCAACGAATCTCCGTTGGCAATGGAAACCGCCTCGCTAATGGTGCGGGAGGTATTTCAGCGGCGGGCGGCCCGAAATCGCACCCGAGGCGGCGCGCGGGCGGCCGCAGCGCGGTCAAGTCGCCTTGCGTCCGCGCCGCAGCCACGCACCGCGCGCCGGCCGCAGCGCCGCCCCGCCCTCTCCTCCCCTTCCCCATCCCGGCCCCGCCCACCTCGCCGCCCCGCGGCATTATCAACAATTACCGGCGGGGCGGGGCGGTGGGGCGGGGCGGCGCGCGGGGGCCGCAGGGCGGCTGGAGGGCGGCGGCCGCGATAACTCAGCCGCCTGAAACCGCCGCGTAGCTCTCCGGGCTCGAACCCCGGCCCCCGCTAATCCGCGATTATATCAACACCCGTGCGAGTTATGCGCCCGCCGCCGCCCCCGCCAGCGTAAATATGCGGCGGCGGAGGCGGGGGAGGGGCGGGGAAGGGCGGGGTGAGGGCGGGGCGGGGCCAGGGGAGAGGAGGCTCCCGGGGCTGCGGGAGCGGCGCGGGAGGGGTGGCGCAGATGTGGCGAACTGCGGAGCGCAGGGCCTGTGGACGGTGCGATGGCCTCCAGAGAAGGGGGAGTCTGCTTTCGCTTTCCGCCCTTCCTCATGATTAGGCTGCACCTTGGAAGGACACGTATGCTTAGTTAATAATGTATTCGGCCCCGAATTCTCTTATACTCGTATGATAGTATCTGGATCGTCTAACTTTCAATCAGGTTACTTGCCACAAAAATTATAGTGTAATAGTAATTTTTTTAAACTCAAAACACACTCCTGGTAGGTATTTGAAAAAATACATTAAAATTCAAGGGAATCATAATATAATTTCGTGAGTATTCCCACTTCACGAAATAAATGTGACAATCAACATTTTCCACGTTGCCCTATAAAATAGGTGGAAATACAGATTGAGCGTTATAACATATTTTGTATTACTAAATTCCAATGTGGACAGAAATTCAAAGGAAACTATTCAACCTTCAATCATGTGGGGAGTATCTGTGTTTTTATTAAATATCAAGGAACTCGAGGAAAATCCAAGACATTTCTTCGCGTTCAGCAGCATTTTTGCAGTTGCAGGCTACTAGCCTTTACAATTTATGGTGAAGTTTCACACTACAAATTATCTTACTAAAAGAAAACTGAAAGTAACGAGTGCGTGATAAATGATTAAATCGATCCTAGAGAATATAGTTATATCACAAACATATTAGCACATTTTTCTTCACTTTTAAACGCAAATAATAAACGAATCAAAAAATATGTAGAAACAATGTTCAAGAGAGTCCGCTTGCCCGAGAGCATGGAAGCGGCGGCGCAGGCGCCACAGCAAGAGGCTTCCCTCCCTGTGGCAGGCCGCGGGGCGGGCGTCCTGTTTTACAATACGCCTAATGAGGCTGGAGCCGGGTCGTACGTCATCGGCTGCGCCGGCGCTGCGCCGCGCCGAGGCGTACAGTGTGCCGCCGCCGCCGCTGCACTGCAGACGGATCGCCCCGCACCGCGATTTACGGGCCGTCCGAAAATGAGAGAATTTTTTCCCACCCCCCCAAACAAATCGCTTGACCCTTGGCTCCGGGTTAGATTTACGACGGCGAGGAACGGCCACCGTGGGGGAGGACTGCGGTAGCCCCGTTGCCACCCGCTCACTCCTGAGATGTGTTATGGTCACGTGTCGAGAAGAACTAATAATTGGTCATTAAAACTATACAGACAGTTGTAAGGCATTAATGGCCTAACATTTGACGCCATTGCGAAAGCTAGTAACGGTTTAGTTTTTTTCTACTTTTTTTAAGGGTAGATGTTAACCGGGAAGAAAACACTTTTCGAAAGCTCTCAGCAGTCCAGGAAACGCTCAGAGGCTACGTTGCCGACATTTGGCCATCGTATAGTGGCATTTTCAAGCCTTCAGGTTGCATTTAACTGTGACCGCGGAAATCTACTATTTCACTTAATACATTGGTTTGCTAGTTTTGTATATATGTACATTATCATTCCAGTAAGTAAACTTCCGCATTACTTCTACAGCGTTTCTCAATTTATATTTTGGCAAACGATTTTACGTAACAATGTGCTATGTGATAAACGAATGCCAAAACGCGCCTCCAAGGCCGCGGAAGGAACAAGAAACTACAATATATTTTCGCTGACCCTGCCGGAAAAACTTCTCTTCGTTTCCTGAAATAGCACCCCGCCACAATTCTCTGGCGCCAGCGTGACGAAAATCCTTTATGGTGTGGCGCCGGGCAGAGAGGGGGTGCGGGCGGAGACGGGGCGGGGGTGCGAGGGGCGATGGAGGATTCGGTCGGTGCTTCCGCGGGAACTTGAAGGGAGGAAGTGGGGTGAGGTTCCCGAAGGCTCAGTGGCGGGCGTCGCCTCTAGAACGGAGGGGCGAAGGAGGCCGTGGAACGCCCAGCGCATTGGTATGCAGGCGGCGTCCGGGACCGATCCCGGGTGTCTCGCTCCTGCGAAGCCCGCCCCTCCCCCCCCCCTCGCCTCCTCGTTTCCACCCCGCAGCGAGTGGTTCAGCTCTTTTTTTATTCTCCTCCCCCGCGGAGACGAGCGTCGCAAATATATCAAACTTAAAACAAATTGATGGAGGGTGGGAGTCTCTGTCTGGCCCCCTTCCAGGCCCCTCTCTCCCCAGCGGCGGGCGGGCGCCGGGCGAGTGGGAAGGGGCGGGGCGGGGCGGGGCGGGGAGGGGCGGGAGCGGCAGGGCGGAGGAACGAGAGGTGCGGTCGGTGCAGCCAGCGAGGACTCAGAGACAGGGTGGTAAATCAAGGACAGCCGCTACACTCACCCTCGCTCGCGCTCCCGAACCCCAGCCTCATCCCGGAGAGCCAGCCTCAAAGCAGCGAAGACGCTTCTACAAACAAGCATTGGCACTTTCATTACGGAACCATCCCTCGCGGAGAGGCTTCCGTCGGCGGAACTAAGGAGGAGTTATGTCGTGGAGAGTGGGCGAATGTGGCTAGACGGCGTTGAGCGAATTTGACAAGACCACGAGAATCAATGAATGGGAAGGAACAACTGAAAGCGAACAAGCATAACTAGTGGAATGTTAGGAAGCTTGGTAGCTGACAGCGGAGATGGTCTCACCTATACGTTGTGAAAAACGTACGATATTTTCATGTACTGTCTGTAGTCTTTGACCTTTCTAAGCAAGGAGGTTGAGAATGATTTTCTTCACCGCAGAATAGTCTGGACAGAAATTCGATTAAACTAAGCTGCATCTCTAAAGGTTTATCGAGAACAATATTTTATGGTGAGAAAAAGTAATACGTGTGATTATTCTAACATTACATAATGACCTTTTATCGACCCTCCTATCAGATGCCTCACCTTTTGTAAATGCAG
The DNA here is from genome assembly GCA_011170035.1 of Teleogryllus occipitalis. Classification (NCBI taxonomy): domain Eukaryota; kingdom Metazoa; phylum Arthropoda; class Insecta; order Orthoptera; family Gryllidae; genus Teleogryllus; species Teleogryllus occipitalis. The sequence goes on along the minus strand of BLKR01000168.1, from coordinate 376,250 downwards.
ATTTTGATTATTAAGTTCAGCAAAGTAGTTTGCAATTACTATCACTGGAAACCATTCGTATGTTATTATGTTCGGATGTTCGATCTTGGCAAGAAAATTAGACATTAAGAAACAACTCCTCAGTCGAAAACTCGCGGGGTAAGTGAGCAAGCGACCAAGGTAACAAGCAGATCGATCCATCAAAAAGCTCGCACACGCCGGGCGAGGCGAAATCCAGCGGCGTTCAGCGCCCGTGATCAGGGCAGCCACCCTCTCCTCCCGCGCTCCGCTGCGCTCTCCGCCGAAATTTCCGCGCGGCCGCCGAAAATTACAGCCAAACTTCTGATAAATATTTCATGACCGATGAACGAAAACTACGCCCGGTCCCGGAAGATATCCATACCCTTCCATTATTTAATAAATCATTGCACGCGATTCTGCGACGTCACGATTATTACAGAACGAGCGAACGAGCCAAACAGCGTGGCGGGAAGGGGGTGGGGAGGAGAAAAAGAGAGGAAAGAGCGAAAATCAGCGTCCGTCTGCTGGGCCGGTCAGGGGGAGGGACGGACGGACAGGCGGACGGGCGGTTGGCCGGCAGGGTCGGTGGGCCGACAGGCGGACGGATTACCATAAGCACGCGCGGCTGCGAGCTATGCAAATGGCGTCACGACCGCAGCGCTCCCACGGGGCGGTGGCCGTCGCGTGCAACCGGCGTGCCGGTCGACCGCCCCGCAACGCATGCAATGCCGCCCAACGCCTTTGCCCACCGCCGGCAACCGCGTCAGCCACCACTTGCGTGCGAGGGACTCAAAGACTTTGCATGGGGTTGTGTATAATGTAGTATGTCCACTGATACCCACTATTCTAAGCGCCATCGCGGGCTGACACCACTTCATTTGCTTCCTTTGAACTCTTGGAAAACAGACCTTTATAGTTAGTTACTTTTATCAAAAATAAGTGATGAGAGATACAATTTCATACAGTAAGATTTACATTTAATCAGAATTTTACTCTGTGAAAAGAGTTTCGAAGCACGAGTTCTCATTCTTAATGAAAGAAACGCTCTGACAAAAGATTATCAATACACAATACCAACGAACAAGATCAAGATCATTTTTCTGAGCTTAGAGAAAAAATGTGCACCAAGAATTTATTAACTCGTGATAAACTATTAACATTTAGCCTCTGGTGCACCCCGGAGAACTCTTCACCTCAAACTACGTTTTCGCCCGTAACTTAGCTTAATCCCGGAAGAGCCGTTCGCGGCATCTCATTCGCAAATTAATCCTCCACGCACGGACGCACAGACCCGCGCACGCAAGCGCACGTGCGTGCCATAAATCGCGAGATCGAGAGGCCGCGGTTCGAGGTCCACGCTGGCCCCTGCAGGCTGGCCGGGGCGCGCGCCGCGCCGCGCCGGAGCCTTGGCGCGCGCGAGGTCTTCGCCGATGACGTCATGGTCCGTGGGGCGCGAGCGCCGGCTCGCCATTGGCTGCAGGCGCGCGAGGTGGGGGCAGCGCGGGACAACGGCGCGGTGCGGCGCGGCGCGGCGCGACGAGCCGTTCGCCTGGCCCACGGCCCGGAGGCACCCGCCAGCCACCCCTGAAACGCCTGATGCGCTGAGGGGGCGAACTGCCGCGCTTTGCCTCCGCGAAGGAACAATTTTCTTTTGATTTGCAATTATAAGACATGTTGCATATCACATGCTCATAAAATGAACTGTATGATGGTTCCTTCTGTGTTACATTTTTAATCGCATCCATTTTATTCTCCATTACTGAAAATTTTCGTTTAAAATTTTACTTCCATAGCAACTGATTATATACATAATTAACATTAAAAGTCATTACGAGATAGAAATAGGAGTTCCGAAACTAGCCTAGCATATAATATAAAGTATTAGCATACGTCTTCGAGTTTGTTATTTGTTTTATTTATAATTACTTCCCCTTTTTATACTGTAGTATAGAAAGGAAAAGTATTGGAATCATCTCATCAATATGATCTCCAATATCGGTCGTAAAATGTATGTTTAAGGTTCCTTTGAGCTGTACGTGAATACACTTCAGGATTAAATTCTGTTTATGCTGTTTCAAAGATGGTCAAGATTGGTGTAGGTGGCCAGGTGATATATGCCATTACGTACCTGAAAATCGGGAAGTCTGGATGGATTAAGTATGTGCCACGCATGTCAGATAATCTTTTGAGCGGAAACTCTGTTACATAAGTGAGGAGTAAGATCTAGTCGTGGCGCTCCGGAGATCATTAAGAAATTTTAATTCTTGGGGGTACTTTACCTAAAGCCTCTGTATCATTTTCATTTTTTTCTTAAAAATGGCTGCAATTTTTCTGTTATTTTTTTAATAGAAGGAAAGGCATTTTTATGTATTATATTGTTCCGAATTTTATTGAAACCTCTTGACATTCTGAAAATTGCAAAACATTTTATATTTAAAATATTAAGGTTTTCAATTAGAAAGAAGTTTGGATTTTAAACGAAAAAAAAAACCCTCGCTACTTTTGCTTTAAATGAAAGATAGAGAACACTAAATGTGTTTTGATTTGCTCTGAACCGATTTTATAGAATTGACACTAGAATATTGAAATTAATTGAATGAACACTTATTTGCCGTCATTTGTTCCTTATTTCATTGTGCGAGTTGTAATCTATTGAAAACAAATTTCGTCTTAGAGCAAATATGTGAATGTGAGGTTTTATTTAGCAAAGCGAAATTAGCGAGGTATCTGAAGTGCAAAGAGTTTTTTATATGCTCAGATCAGTGAGTATTTATAATCGCAATGGAGAGCAAAGTCTGACACATGTGTCCTTTCAGAAAAAATAGTGATTAGTGTGATGCATTTCGTTTTTATGTGAAAGTGGGCAGAACGGTTTCTTTGCCATAGTTCCCTACAACATGTATGACCTGATTTTAGAAAATATAAAACATTTTATTTACATTTTCAAAAACATGTTTAACTCAATTCACAATGAGTAATGACAGTATTGTTCCCAAGCAATGTTTGCTTAGTGTTCATGTTTGGGGAAAGAAAGGCTAAACCATATATTACTTTATTTACGTTCAAAAATTGTATAAATTGTATTGTATAAAAGGACAAATGATAGATATTACTGATTAAATTATGAATAACTAACATGAATTGGGTGTGAAAATGAAATACATTCGACATGTATTTCATTTTCGGCGTGCATTCTTACTGCACGATAGTTTAAGATTGGTCCCGACTTTCCAAGATATTTTTCAACCATTGATTCTTGTGATTGGGATATTTTCTGAATAGCTTCATTACATTGTGGATCTTTAAATAATGTCGTGCACATTTTAAAAAATCTGAGTAACTGTTGAGTAATAACACTCAGAGAAGGAACATTTTCGATATGCCTTGTGCTACCTTGTTTTTGTTCCTTCACCTCCTCAAATAATGCTACTCTATTAATTTCCTTTTAATTTCTCGACTTCTTCTAAGTGATTGTATATTAATTGCATAATTCAAAAGAAAACTATATCCAAATGCAGGGTTTATACTAGTGTATATTTAAGTTTTTTCATTTAAATGTAAAACACATTCTTTTACAACACTTGCTAAAAGGCATATGCATAAAAATAACCTATTGCCCAATAAAATGAGACACACGCCGAGTCAGTGAACTGAACCTGTGCTGAAGCAAGTTTTTTGTCTCGATTTCGGTTTAATTGCTTTGTGAAAGTAACAACTACTTGCTTATGTATACTCGTACAATTGTCTTGCTCACATTCTTTCAGTTTTAGAGAGGTTGATGTCACTTACTAATCAATTCAAACTCAAGCCTAAAAAATTCTGATAAGAAACATAGTGCAATTGAATTTTATCACTTTGGTAAAACACCAATACAGATAGGTAGCACAGAAGGATTGTAAGGCGCTAGATAATGAAAAAAAAATATAAATGAGTTTTTTTAAATGATGTAGGATTAAAATGTGACAGAATAAAAAGATTCTAGACTAAAATATACAGTTATTTTACTGGATATTTCATAATGTCAGCTCAACATTACGGAAATATAATGCTTAGATAATTTAATAAACTCCCATGAACATTTTACAGACTTTTTTACTTTGTAATACGGTAATTGCAGAATATGGAGGAAAACTACAGCCACTGCTAAAAAACTTGTAATTATTTATTATCTAAAAACATTATCAACAGGGGATTTCAAGGCTGCAAGCATAAGAATGTCAAATCATAACTTAAGATTATTAGAATATTGACTTGTGGTTTCCTTGAGGAAATGCAAAAACAAAACAAAAACCCTCTACTTCTTGGTATATGTTTTTAATTATCAATACATGAGTTTCATTTTACTTCTAGAGTATCGTTTTACCCAATTATAACTCAAAACCACGACTCAATTTTATAAATAAATGACGATAAAAGATAAATATAAGCCGGAAGATAGAAATAGAAAATATAAATTAATACTAAGTAAGCAAAACGTCATTTCTATACTTTTTGATTTGTTGTTTAACTTCTATTAAAACACTGTCCAATAATTCATTTTGTCACTTTATTGAAATTAACGTTTCCCAACATGTTGAGTATGATTGCAATCCGATCAATATCGCTTTTCGAGTTGACATAGAAGATCCACTTTGTTCAACTGGTGTAGTCCAGAGAACCTTGAGGCTGCCGAGATCCAGACTCAGCTGCACGGCAATAAAGCGCGGGGCATAGGATTCATGGCGAGGGCGGCGGCCGCAGAGGAGGCAGGTGCAAGTCAGAGGCATCCGCGTTACCCTCGTAAAAGGTGCGAGCGCGGGGCCCGGCCGGTCGCCTGTAAAATTTTACGACGTCGCTTCCGTGGGCCCGCAACGACGTGTAAAGCAGCCGATACACACAAAGAAACAAACAAACGCTCCAACAATGTCCCGTCGCAGCACCAACGTGCACGTGCGTTCGAGCTCCGACGATGTGGCAGTGGCGGAGGAGGATGGGGTGATGTTATGTTGTGTCATGTCGAAATCCATCGGAATGCCCATTTCGGAGGAGGGTTGGCTAAAGAGAGGTATCGAAATGAAGATGGGATGCGATGGATAGCGAATGTCAGATGAAGTTAGTGGCGACGTTGGAGCAGTAGCATTGACGAAGCAATAGGCAAATAATCGCAGCGTGCAGTGATAGTTGTGTCCTGCATAAGGAAACACTCGTCATTGCCTTTTTCGTATAGTAAAACAACTACCAATCTCCCGTTTTCGTAGACTCGTGCGCCTTAAACTATGTTTATCACTTCATTCTCTATTTCGATTGCAGGACGCGTGCGTCTGCGGTTTTGGTGGTCGCTAACCCACAAGGAATTTGCTGCCAACATTTTAATTGCATTTATGGAATGCGAACACTTCTAAGAACAAACTTAAAGTATGAATGGACACACAAGTATTCGTAACATGCATGCACTTATAAATAAAAATTGAAGTAATCAGCTTGAAAAGTGTGATAATCTTTGTTTAAGGAGCTTATAAGTTATTTTAGCTAGAAGAAAAAAATAGGTTCAGTTCAATGTTGCCAATGTAAACAGGTTTGAATGCACAAACTAAGTTTTTACACAACATGCAAAAAATAAATTAAAAAATTTAATGGAGAAAATTTGCAAGTAAGAGAACGAGATAAGAAGTGGGCATTTTATTGGTCTTGAACTACAGCACAAAAAATACGTTTCAAACTTAAAATGAAATATGAATATCAACAATTATTCAAACTTAATTTGAAACTCATCAATTGTCAATAACATAACACGAAACTTAATGAAAGAAAAATAATCTGTCATCTTAACTCATAAAGGCTCGAATACTTGCATTTGATTTCTCAATTCGACATCTATGATGCGTGATTGCACAAAACAACTCACACATACTCATTGTGGCAAACGCTCGACGACGAAGACATCACCGCCAACACATTCTATGAGCACGCCGTCCCCTCCACCACCGCCTCCACCGCGCGCCGCCTTCGTCTCCCCGAGCCCGGCACCGCGCCCCTCCTCCACGCCCCGCAACTCCTGGGCGGCGGCAGTGGTGCCAATAGCGACGACTTCATTACGGAGCCGCGTCCAGCCCGCCCGCCCGCCCGTCCTCCAGCACGCCCGCCCGCTTGCATGGGAGGGACGCATTTATCAGAGCCGTCGAGTGGCGTTCCATGTATTCAGCGGGCGGCGTTATTTACGGCCCTGGAAAAGTAATTGCCGAAGAGTTTTTATTGCGTTTTATTTTTTAATTTTTTATTGCGTTTTTTTTTCTAATCGCCCGATTTATGCGCGGGAAGCAACGCGCGCACAGCGACCGCACGGCCTGGGCACGTGGCGCGAAACGCGTTGTGAACGCGCGCAAGTGCTTCTGCCTTTCTTGTAAACAATTTCTTCTGACTACTGCCATCTGAGTACTATTGGTCTGTCTACGATACGTTGTAGAGCAGACCGAATTATACCCTTACGTTACACATTCGCTTCCAGTCAGAAATAGTTTTCATGTCACTTATTCATTCTACTGCACGGAAAGTAAAATATCCTTGATGCACGATGATCCTTGATTCTTGGAACTAATTTAATGCTCTTAAAATAAAATAAACCTTGCAGTAATGTTCATGGTAATTTGTTTCTAGGGATTGTACATCTAAAGGTTGTTCTATTTGTAATTTAATTGAATGTTAAATACAACGGTTTTCTATTATTACTATCTATTAAAAAAGTTTTTGGACAAAATCTTTCAAAACATAATATTGAACTTTGCAATTAAAAAAATCATTCAGAATTTTCAATTAAACAATATAAATATGTTTACTTTCCTCATGGAAGTTCTATTCGCATAGAATTTAATTAATTGTTAAATATGTATCACCCGCCGCAAACGAATTTCCAGTTAGCACCTACTAGTAATGATCCTCAGGGATTACCTAATGGACCTAGTCGAGAAAGTTCCCCGGAAGCGTCAGATGCATATTTCGGAGCAAATCTGCCGAGTGAGCCCCCGACGAAGTGCAATGCGGCGGAGGGCGGCGGGAGAGCCTCTTCGCTTCGCGACGGCAGGCGCGGCGCGGCGTTCGCACTCGCAGCGTCAGCGGCGGCGGCAGCCAGCAGATCGCCTCAGTCGGCTGGCCGGTCTCTTGGGAGGAGACTTTTTGTTGTGGGTTGCCGGTTGTTGTAGCTGTAGAGAGCGCTGGCGGCGGCGGCGGCGTTGGCTTTCATAATAAGTCAGCCCGAGCGGCGGAGTTTATGGAGAACCCACGCCCAGAGCGATAAATCCGGGAGGTTATCGGGGCTTATAGAGAGGTAACCGGTAACCGGCGAGCAACGCGCCGACGCGGACAAGGCCTTCCGGCGACAACGCCGCCCGCGCCGCGCCGCGGCGGCATGCTTAGGCAAGGGCGAACGCCGCGCGCGGACCACTCGAATTAAAGATTAATTACATTTTTGTTTATAGGAGGGAGAGCGCGATAACCCCGGACACACTCATGCGAATTAATAAAATTAACCAGATAGTGGCGTAATAAAGAACAAAGGACAGGTAATCATTAGCGGAAAGACTGCACCAGTGTTACAAGAGAACTTTAGACAAGGACTAATAACATGGTAGCCTTGGAGTCGCAACATTGTTAATGTTTTAATGAGGAAGAAATATTAATTTTGAAGTGAGGGGAAAATGGTTCTACGTTGGTCAACATCCGAGATCCGATACTGAAAAATTTCCGAAATTTTGAGACATTGTTTAAAATTAATGTAGAGAATAACCTGCAGATAATACTTGGTTTTTTCGTGTTCTTTTCATCGATAATTCGCAAATTTTGTGCCATTTATAATGAAATTTACACGTTTCGCGATTGATATTTGATGTCAACACAACATTCTTCATGAAGCGGACATGAAGGGGAAACATTATTGACAAAATACCTTACAAAAAACAACAATTTCCCTTGCTGTAAACGGAAGATAAAACAACTTGGTACAATTTCACGAAAAACCCACCCGCAAGGAGAAACTATTAGAACAAGCTTCACGCTGGCATAAGAACAACGCAGCTTCTGCGAAAACAGGATCCCAACAACGAAGTAAGGAGCCGGGGCGGCGACGTTACACGCAGTTCTCGCACTCGCCGAGGGCTAAGGCCTCGCATAATTACAGCGCCAAGTCGCCGGGGCGCCAAGGTCCGCGGCGGCGGTTTCATTATAGCGCCGCGACGCCCTCGCTGCCGGGACTTCTTGCGTGCGCGGCGCCGGCGGCGGCGGCGGCGGCCGCTGGCGGGGGCAAGAACGGCGGCGGAGGGCCCGGGGGCCAAGTATCGGGAAACAACGCCTCAGCCGCCCCTGCCGCAGCCGAGTGCTGTTTTGCAGCCCCGCGCCGCGCCGCGCCGCGCCCGGATAAAGCGTTCCCGCTATGCATGGGGTGGAAAATGGGAAACAGTTATTGATGCTTCGTTGCAGCAGCCAACGGCGCTTGGGCGTCACTACTCACCACATCCGAACACCCACTTTCGGCGACGCGGGGGAAGCGCGAGGCTCGAGACACTCACCTGGAAGGCAGAAGAAAACAAATATTAGTGCTCAGAGAAGAGATAAATTTTAGGTTTTAAAGGAATGTTTTGTTTAAGTTTGTTGTTATTTAGTGTGAGAGTTATATGAACATGAATGTATATTTTGTAAGTGAATGAGTTTCAGATTAACAGGTTTATATTTATATCAATACTCCGAGGTAAGTGCTGTATCCAATAATTATTACTAGTTTCCTAACAAACATTATTTAACACTGTAACACTGGTTATTTCAATTGGAACTATTAAAAATATGTAAATATTCATGTTTCAACTAGTGCACTTCATTAAGTGTACATTTATGTGCAATTACTGTTCTTGTGAATGTTTTCCTCATTCTTATTACCCCAAGTCATTCACATTTAAGTGGGTTCACAAAAAGCAGCCGCGGCTCATCACCAAAGGTAAATCATCCGCCCGACATGCAATTACTGACTGCTTAAATATTCAACGTTTAGACAAGAAAACAATTAGAAAGTCTCAGAGACACGACGTTTAAAAATATAGTACGCAAGTATCACGTATATGAAGATACAAGTTAGCTTTATGTTCTGTTGTAACAAAATTCCCTTTAATGTATTTTTTATTTAAAGAAATATTTATATAAATATTTTGTGAATGATACTGTAATATATGGTAGCACATTTTTGTACACTAATATAAGCTGGAAAATTGCATATAAAATTGTATATACATGTAAAATTTAACTGACATAAGTTTGAAAAATTATATTAATTTATTGCAAGTTTATCCGTCTTTCTATTTCTTAATTTTTTTTATGCTTTTCAGTAAAACTATTTGGACTCCCGATTCCGCAGCATAGAAAATTCAGCACTTCCCAAACCGCAAATAAGGATTCATCTAAGGCGATCCCTCGCACGTGACTTCGCTCGCACCGACGGAAACACGTGTTTGTGCACGTGTTTGCACGCATGCGTCTCTGGAGCGGCCATCCACCACCGCCACCTCCACGACGCGCATGTTTGTCGTAGCACCTCGTGCACACAGCTGCTCTTCCCCGCGCTGCACACACACACTCCCGTGGCGGCGAGGGCATTAGCGTGCAAACGCACTATGTGTCCAAGGAGCCCCTCCGCCGCTGCCCTGTTGACGTACGGGCCGGCGGCGCCCGGGGCACGCTCGCTCTACGCCCAGCCGCCGGCGGAAGGAGGGAGGCGCGACTCGGAGCCTCCGAGGTAAATATAGCGGCTGCTCCCCTCACTTCAAAGTAGCTTATTGTTTTCATAAATTCATACACGACTGATTTATATTGCCGTCGTCGAAACACTTTGTTGTAAAGTGACATTCGCCGGGAAAACATTTTATTAGTGCCTAGAGTGGTGAAACATGTTAATATTTATATTCAATGCTTGCTTCAGAACACGTGTTACTACTAAAATATTGACTGTACAAAAAAAGCATTTCACATTGACATTAAACATACATTATTTTTGTGAAGCGGGCTCTTAAATTCTCTGTTCTAAATGCTTATATTTATTACATTTTATTAACTGAATTATATAAAAGTTATTCAAATAGTACATAAAGAGAGGTTTTCTAAAGCACACGTGAGAAAAATATTTCGTTTGTATTTAATTTTTCTGAAAACTTTACTTCAATGACGATGATTTTTTTAATGAAACTAATATACGAGTAGGATCTAAAATGTGAAAATGATGGAATACGTTTTCCTCTTCTAATATTTTTTCTAAGCTTATACAACTTTTGAAAGAACTATCAAAAGGTAAATCGTAGTATGTAGGAATGTAAAGAAAAAAGATGGATTTGTCCAATTTTGTATTTGATAACATGGTTTGGTAACAATATCGTTTTAAAAGGAGAAACAACAAACTCATGTCAAACATCGAATGTAAAATCACATGATCTAAAGAAGTATCGACTGCGAAATAAAGATATAATAAACAAATCAAAGAACATTACAATTATTTCAAAATTATACATTATACCTTACTCAAATACAGGGATTGAGAATAGAATGTGGCAGTTCATGGAATTCTTCTTGCCAGTTTGTTTTGATTGTTTAGGAGAGCCGTATGATTTACGAGTTACTCAGTCGCCTTGTTTGCCTAAACGTAACGAGCAGCATTAAGGCGTCTGCCTCAATTCATAACCAATAAACGTCTCCTTCCCGCCGCGGGCGTCGTCTTTCCGCGTCCTCGGCAATCACGAAGAGCGCATGCGGGCGGCGCGGGGCGGCCTGAGGCGCGGGTGGTCCCAGGCGGCGGCGGCGGTGGAGCGACTGCTCGTAAAACGCGCGTTTCGCGTCGCGCCGCTGCCCGCAGACGCCAATTACGCGCCGCCGCGACGACAGCGGCCGGGCGATAAAACGCGCGTCTGCGTCGTCGCGGGCCGATTTACGCGCGCCCCCTCTGCCGTCGCCCTGGGCGCCGCCGCCGCCGCCGCTGGAAGGAGACACAGAGCGACGTTTACGTCGCCTTTACGATCTTTGGCTTCCGCTCTCCCCCCCTCCCCCGAGACACCCGACTCTTGGATGGTGAGGAGCAGCTCGCGATGCCGATTCAGAGAATTTGCCACAGTATCGGGGGTTACAATCACTTGCTGGAATTTGAACTGCCGTGAAATGAATATGTTTGAATAATTATTCATATTATTGAATGATTGATAATTATTCACAATTATTCACTTCATTTCTACACGTGGATAAATATTTTTCGGTTCATTTTCTAATTAATTCAGGTTTATTAGGGAGTGTGGGTGTTCGTTTTTTAATTTATAGGAACGTTATGTGTTTTACTCGATCAAATTTTTAACACTGATGTCCCAAGATTTAAATTTTGTCGAGAGTTTTTGAAATTATTATATTGTATGTATATTTGTATTAATTATTTTAGTGTTTATTTAAGTTTCTTTCTTAATTATTGAATTAGGTTCGTGCACCATATTCTTTTGTATTGCGTACGCGTATTTATTTCGATCCTAGTTTCTGTTAGTCAATGAAATTGTTTGTCCACAAAAACGATACTCAACGTAATACGATAAATAAAATATGTTCTTCTAACTGATTCGACTGAATATCATCAGCTATCGTATATACTTATGTGTAGATGATGACGAAGAGTGACGTTCACCTTCTCTATGCAGATCAACAAGGAAAATTGAAAGGTCAGATGTTTATTTGAGTAAAATTATAATTTGTATCTACAACAAATATAATTGCGTTTGTTCTTTGAATATTATACATTTCCAGTTCAAATTTCGAAAATTAAGACGAGTCAAAAATTGTACGTTGAGAAACAATGTGACTAAAATGCAAAGAAATTATTTTATAAACAAACTCCAAAGAAAATGTAAAATGAATCTTCTTCCACGTGAAACGAGACGAACATTATATCCGTAACTTCAATTATTGATAAGATTAGATTTTTTTCTGTATAGTTTTGGAAATGTATTTCCTACAGACGAATAATTTCGAACTTTCACAAATGTAAATCTCAATAAACCATACAAAGTACCGTGAAATACGGTAATAGATCCGTACGGATTTAATTCTGTAGCTTGGATTAATTGCAAAAACGATAAATATGATATACTAGGAAATGCACAAATTATAGAAATAGAAATGAAACAGAATAACAGCTTCTATTTAGTAATCCTCTTCGCAAAGTAAACGAATAATCAGTCATAAAATGTATCTTATCAAATGTACGTAGAGGTAGAATTGTGGGAATTAACATCTGCCAGCAAAATGATGAATTCGTTTGAAAACCATGATTTGTTCACACGTACGGCAACCGTAAATTACAAGAAATCCCATGAATGCGTACATTTTACACCCGCAAACAAATCGAAACCCAAATGGAACCCATTTTATGGGCTTACGGACTGAAATATTTTTTCGACAGTTATTCGTCGTCGACAACTGCTAGATGCAGTGCGGAAAAACACAGGTATCAACCATCGGCGGTAACAATAAATTACCCACATGTGTTCATGACCGAATCTAAACAAAAATGCCGGTAATTTCATGAACTTTTAGGTGGGGAAGTTTTTTTTTCGGCGCTCGTCCGTCACGGCAAACCGGGTCGGTGCAGTTTCAAAACTGGAATCAAGCGCGTTCAGTTAAAACCGCGCGATAAATCGCGTCGGCCTGGCTGCCGCTTTGCCCCTCGCGTGGAGGGCGTGTTACACGCCCTCGAGGTGAGAGCGGTTGAGCCCCGCCGGGTCTGCTGCGGGGGTGGAGGGTCCGCGCGGTGGCCGTGCCGCTTGGGGACTGCGTGATGATGGCACGGGAGCGGTTGCTAGGACGAGGCAGGCAGGAAGCGTCGATGTAATGGGAGGAAAAGCGGAATGAGGACGGAGGGAAAGACGGGGGAGGGAAGAATTTTGAAAAGCAAATGATGTGAAAAATCATGAAGAAAAGAACTGGGGAAGTGAAGCAGAATATGAAAAGGCGTGGCAAGCCCCAATGAAATGTTCAGTTCTCCAAAAATACAACAAAACCTTAATAGGGGTAGGTAAAATTTCCATGTGCATACACAACGTACTACCGGGAGCGGTAGCTCAGTGCATCAACTGATGTCCTGACGGCGGCAGGATTTTCGACACTAGCTTTTCAGCTAGGTCGAATTCAGTCGCTGTCTGGAGGAGAATTCTAGCGGCCGGCTGCTCTGATTGGTAGTTTTCCGTGGTTTCTCCGATCAACACCAGGCGAATGCCGGAGCAGTACCCTACCAAACGGGCCACGGACTGCGCGCGATCTACCCTTTCTCTTCCTTGTCCTATCCTCTCCCCTTACACACACACTTACACTAACATGCACTACACTACCACATATTCCGCGAGACCGACTGCGAGCTTAGAGCTTGTCCCGGCTGGGGCGGTGCCCCGCTGGTGGGAGAGTCCTGGCTAGGGGGAAACCCCACTAGCCGACGGTAGGTTGGCGCCGGATCTCGCCATCCAGCGGGGGTAGATCCCCGCCATCTACCGAGAATAAAACATGCACTACACAAACGGGACTAATGACCAAAGCAGTTGACGCGCCCGGAAACACGAAAAAATCAATCAATCACAACGTACTTTCACCTCTCGAAGCTTCTCTGGGAAAGAACTCTGGGAAAATTTTACTACGTACTGTAAAAGCCCACCCATTACAACTGAAACACATTAAGTCAATATTTTTCAGTTTTGAGTAATTTGATTTTTCTGCTCTGTGTTATATTGAACTCTGGACTGAATAAATCCACTAAGTCAACGACAACGTGTCATAGTGGGTATATGTAAAGTTCAGTATAACTCAAAGCAGGAAAATCAAATAAGTCAAAACTGAAAAATTTTGGCTTAATTTGTTTCACTCAATTGGAGTAGTACAACAATAGATTTAACATACACTGAGAAAGAGATCTTTAAATTGATATTGTTTGAAGTGTTGGTTTTGTTTTGCTAATGGAAAACCGCAAATTCCAACGTTTAAAAATCCTCATCCCATTTTTATTAAAATGATTTCAGTGTAAAAGGGAAGAGGGATTCTTGAAAGTTGGTCCAACAGAAATGAAACTTATGTAATCAGTTTGGCTGTTGGAGCTGATAGATGGATACCGGATAGGTGCGGATTTGTGAGAGAGAATATGATGGAGTGCTGCGAAGCTTACAAGGAGGAAACGCTGAGAAAGATGCAGACCCATGCTGCCCAGAACGTCCGTACTCACGCTTGACCGCAGGGGCTGATGCAGCCGACAATTTAGGGAGGCCATAATAGATTTTTGTTAAATAATAAACATATTTGTTATTATACTGAATATTCTTTTTGTAGTGTATACATGATACAATACACTTATTAAAAATAATTACATAATTCTAACATAAATATTTAAATAAATTTTGCCAAGTAAAGGAAGGTAACAATTTTTTGGTGGAGAGGGCATGGCCCCCATGGCCTCCCTGGATCCGCCACTGTTTGGCGGGCGGGCGGGCGGGCGGGCGGGCGGGCGGGCGGGCGGCTGGAGCGGGCGTGTGGCGCACGGGGCGCAGTCGCGGCCGGTGGCGGCGCCGCTGCCCCGGGTCCTCTGCGCGGGGCGGGAGGGGAAAGGTCCGCGCGCACGTTCGCGTGGTGGGGGCGCGTGGCCGCGGCGGAGCGCACGGCAGAGGGGAGGGTCAATTTACGCCCCCATCATGGGCCTCAGCACCCCATAAAATACGCTATAGCAGCCGCCACCGCCGCCGCTACCACCGCGCCGCCACCGCTGTGTGGTGGAGTCCGCGCGAGGTGGCGGTTGATATTCGGAACGTTACTCGCGGCGTGGCTGTGCTGTGCTGTGCTGTGCGCGCGTGCTTCGGAAAGCGAATGAATCCTCCATTGGCGTGTGGGATGGATTCTGGAAGCACTTTGTATTTTTAATTTCTTCCACAACATTCAAGCGCTTTCGTATACGCCAAAAAATAGATTTTTAATGTTTATTTAGGAAATTATGTTTTTACGAGTACTATTGGTTTTGTTTCACCCTACATGAAAGAATTCTTATGTTTCAAATAGGACTTAGTTACTTTCCTTTTTGAACCACAGTCTGTGACAGAACCAATCGTATTGTTGTAGCTAATAACAATTCTTTAATTGACCCCAGATACGCCTTTAACACCCACGCTGTTTACATTACCTTTGTAACAATATGGTGTACCGCCGAGCACTTCACTCGTCAATGCACTCATAAAAATCTTAATGAGCAGCCAGCTCACTCGGTCGCAGATGAATCGCAAATCACGACTAGACGATGAATGCCTACCCGTCGGCGTCTAGTGGCTAGGGTTGTCCTGGTGTTTTATTAAATAACAACGTTGCGCAGACTTAAAAGCAGAGTTGCACTTGGGAAACATTATCGAGCGCTCCAGCGCGAGAGAACAATGAGATTGAGTCAGCGGTATAAACGAAGGCGCGTGATCAAAAACGAAAAGCATAACAAGCCCGTCTCGGAGTATGACGGAACCGAGAGCAAAAGAAATCTAGGAGCATAACAGAAATGGCAAAAGAAAAACAAAAGGAAAATGAAGCGTGTAATTCACGTTTTAGCTCCCTCTCCGCCGTCTTTGTGCCTGGACGCTAGCCCGACCCTGCGCAAAAGACTCGTTGCTCATGATCGCTCTATTACTTCATCCGCCGTCGATCGAATTTACGCCCTCCGTTGCCGCCTCCCTGCTCCTCTGACCTTCTTTCTGTTTGTACATTCCTCGCGTTATTTCTTCCGCTCTTGGTCGAGCGGAAACTCGCGGTCTTCTTCTACTTCCGTTTTCTTCCACTAGAGTCGCTAGGCGCTGCTCTCGCTGGTGCTCTTGTTTACGGCTCTCCCCCGCCGATTATGTTGCCTCTAATACCACATAAATTATGAATCGCGAAGATAAATTCAGCATTTATGAGTCCAGGCGACGGGCTACGAGCCGTGTGTCGTATAAAGGTTAAGCATGGCCGCTCGGAAGAGGCGTTTAGCGGCGATAGTGGCCCCGATAGCAGATATTGATGGGGCTAAAGGTCTGCGATGCCTCATTCCCCAAGAACAGTTTAGCATCAGTTAGTGTTTAGCTGAGGGCTTCTGTTTTTGCTGGGGCACTACACTCATATCTATTCAGTTGTAAAAACTACCCTTTCCCAGAGATGCGCAAAATACTCTTCAAAATGTGCAGTAATACACAACTAAAACATGTTAAATTAATAGTTATCATTTAATTCTTGTAAAGAAATACAGAGTGAATATTTCCTAATGATAAATATATTTTAGTTCGTGAAGATTGGCAAATTTTGAAAACTTTCTTAAAAAGCATGAGTCTATACAACATAATGTCAAATAATAGAATTAAAACTGTAAATGAACGGTTTAAAAAAATAAATGTATGAGCACACATAATGAATACATCTTTCAACTTTTTGCCACGAAGAAGTATGATGAAATAACTGAAGTCATCTTCGCCAACTTAACAGATTTATATGTATCAGCGAAAGCCGGTTTTCGAAATAAATCCACTAAGTCGACGAAGAAGACCAATTCATTCATCATTTTATTACGTCAACAATGCCTCATCGGCATTCCCACAATTCACGAAGAAGTTGTTGAGCTACTAGAAAACTTCTTACTCCTTTCACAATTTTCCCCATAATTTTCGTACTTCCAACACCATAATAGCAAAAAATACAAATTTGCAGTTTGAAGAACTGCTTTGTAATGGATTTTATGAAAATCAGTAGTTTTTAGGTCTTCAACCTGGAACTCCCTTGCCAGATTGGGTAGGATCACTCTGTTAACACCGCAGCAGGAACAAAAAGAATAACGTGACAAATGGAACCATCGAGTTCGTTCTTTCGTTGTTCCGGTAGGGTGCCACAGGTCTGTAATGAACACATCGTTGGTTTAGATTCGGCGCAGTGGGCGCCATTGCAGGGGTCGGCCGCCGTGGGCGACGGAGGTGGCAGCGGCTGCGGTATCGCGCGGGAGGGCACCCAGGGCCGGCCGCCGCGTCCCGCCTCGGGCCATCTGCCGCCGCCCTCGTCGTTTTGATCGCTTTGCCGCATGCATATTCAGCGGCGGCGGCGGCGGCGGAGGCGGCGGCTCCAGACGCCTCGCGTCCGCGCGGCGTCACGCGTCGCGACGGCGGGCGGCGAGGGCGTGCCGCTTCCCGAGGCGGCGTCGCGAGGCTCGAAGGCGGCGCCCACCGGCGGGCGGCCTCCCGCTCTCCCACCAGCGCCGTGCCCCCGCCCAGCTGCTCCGGCCACTCGCAGGGTGTCTCGAGAAGTTTCAAGAGCTTCTCCACTGCTCTTCAAAGTTCTGACTTCTTGAAATTGGTCTCTGATTCCACTCGAGATATTTAAAAGCTAACATTTTCCTTCTTCTCCGTGTCGAGGCTATTCTCCAGATTTCTGATTACAAGGAAAGAGTTTGCATACGAAACTCTATTATACTAGAAGGAACCGAATACTGGGTACATGAGTGAAAACTTATGGCATGGCACCACATAAAAATCGTTTTTGGGTCTTGATATTCCATAATTGTTTCAAATACAATACTATAAATTTTTTTTAAAGAATGCGATATGAGTTTTTTTCTACGATAAAGTAAGAATCACGATACTGTATTTTTGATATATTCATCGATTTTTGTGTATAACCATTTGTGAAAACATGATAATGGCTTTTAAAACGAAGAATCTACACACCACACTACAGATTTGCAAAAAATAGCTACCTATGAAAACAAACTATCTTTATTGCCTTTGTTTCCGTTGCCAACACCTGTCTCGTCAGTTAGATGATGATGCAAACACACATACAGTAAATTTAAAATCATAATCCGACGTGAATTGTCGGCAACAAACCGCTCAATTTCTTGCGCAGTAAGAGCTATATTTAATAGCACATCAATTAGAGAACGTGTGAAATGCGACTACAGTGCGCTGGCTGTTTGTTTACTGCACAGTAGCATCAACGCAGATTAATCATTCGCCCGCAGTGTCACAACAAGCTGCAAAATCTGCGTATTGCTTCACAGGTTGACAGACGATTTCCGCGCCGTGCATGTCCTGTTCTTTAAGTTATGGGATCGTTCTTTTGCGGTTGACAAGACAATTATGATGCTTGCGCGCCGCGCAAACAATGACCCGATCATTTTCCGTCATTACAGCACGCCGGCCACTCCCGAACGGCCTGGAATGGCACCGGCAACCCAACCGTCGCGTCCGTCTTGCGCGCAACTATGCATTAAGCCATCTCTCGTACTGCGGGACGCTCTGTTTTATTTTCGAAGAAGTAATGACTATTCTAGCTGCGCCGCGCCGTCCCGTAAGCGGTAAACAAGTTTAAAGCGTCCCCATGCATATTGCATCGGGCGAGGCGGCGGAGACGAGAGCGACGGCGGCAAGAGCGACGAAGGCGGCGGTGGCGGCGGCAGCGAGAACGGTGACGAGGCAGTGCCAGTAGCTGCGACGTAGGCGCGCGGCTGACCTTCGTGACCCGAGGGCAAGTCAAGTTTCTGAATATGCTGTAAAAGGGCTTTGAGAATTCCAAGCGAATTTGATTGTTTTTCTTACATAACTCACATCTTTGACAACATATATATGATACACAGAAAGCAGGAACGTAAAGGTTCAACAAAGTTGTTCCACGTTCAGTTTCGGAAAGTAACTAACTATTACGTTCATAATCTCAGGAATAAATATTGTCCCTGAATACGAAATGAGGTTGCTCGTTTTGGCGAAATTTGATTTACTCACATTTGTTCATTATCGCATGCCTTTCACCACAGATTTCCAACGTATCTGAACATTTTGTCGTGGTATGGAGCTTTGTAATGACCTCTCGAACCAAATCTTAATAGAGAAGAATGAAAAACAGAAATATTCCCGATTTAAATCGCAACATTAAGTGCTTAAAAGGGAGAATTTTGAACCAGGAAGTTCTCAATAACTGCTGATAACTCTATCTTAGAACAAGGACTCGTCTGGGATTCTGGTAAGAGCATATTGGAGACCTCTCTCCCATACCAGTTCAATCTCAGCCCTCCCTTTTTAGTGTGTGTAGTAATCCCAAAATGAGTAGTTACGATGCAAACGTTACGGGGTTATCTGTCGCATCCCGGGCGATCGCCGATGGCACCCGCTGGCAGGGCCTGTGCGGAGCAGCGCCCGCCCCCGCGCCGAGGACCGCGCCCCCCGCAGGACCTTTCGCCGTGGCCGATGAACTTTCGTGGCGGAGACAACGGACGCTGTTATGACATTTGCGCGCTGTGTGGCCTTTGGAGGCGCCGCCGACGGCCTTTGCACGCGTCCCCGCGCGGCGCGGAACGCGAGCCGCTCGCGCGCGGAACACAACCGGCGGAGCCCAGCGCCACGCCGCGCCGCACCGCACCGGCCCCGCTCGTCATACCAAGGCGCGGACAGCGAACAACCCATCGACTCTGTGGAGGAAATCTCTCAAAGGTTATTACAATTATTACGTGGGATTAGGGAATTAATCATTTGGGCGAAGCCGAGAAATATCTTTCTTTTCTAACGTGAGTATTACTTTCAACTCCTTAAAATTTATGAACCTGAAAAGTTTGATATAATTGCATATCCAATGGAATTCTCTTCATTTCGTGTATCTGCATTAATTTCGCAATACATATACATTAGCCTTTCAGACTCCGGTCTAGAAGAAAAACGGGAAGGCTATTGCTAATTTAAATATTTTTACGAAATATTGCTGAAATTATTTTGACGTATTGTTATGTTAGTTTTTATGACTATAATTCTGTTATACGAGTATTCGCAAAACCCTTTTCAGTGAAACATTAAAACATCATTTTCAAATAAAATTATATGACACTAAATCACATTTTACACAGACAGCTAGGGCTTACGACAGCATGGTATTATAGCTATTTTAGTATCTTGTGTAAGTAAATATGTGAAATGTTTATTCTGCTTAATAACAGTGTTGCAAAGAATTTTTTCCTACACAACATTAAGCCATTATTTGTTTGTGTTTTTTATACTAAACCTTTATGGGTGGTATTCGCCGACAGATTTGCGACGTATTTCGTTGTTAGCCTGGAACGATTCTAGCGTATTGAACGAGATTCGAAGAAATCTGGGCGAATGAAAGAGCGATTCAGACATAACCAGAATCCGTATTTCTCAAGAAGCGTTCCCACAATGTATGAGGAGGCGACCGCTATATCAGGGTGCATCCACAAGAGGCAGTCGGCCGCCCAGGTCCCTTTGGGGTGGCGGAGGGCGGCGTCTTCGTAGCTCAAATTCCGGGAAGCGGGCGGCGGGCGTGAGTCATCGCCCGTGGGCGCGGTCGACGCGTGGGCGGGGGCGTGCGACGTGACATGGGCCCTCGATGGCCCCGGCGGCAACCCTCGCCATTGCCCTCGGCGGCGGTCAGTGCCCGGCGCGGCGCGGCACGGCGCGGCGCGGGGGTTGGATGCTTGCGAAATTGTTTGTGGCGCCCTCCGCGAGCGCCGCCCCGCCCCACTCCACCCTGCCCCGCGCCGCCTCCTGAACGCATGTGCGACGAATGGACTGGCGTTGGAATGCGAGCGGTTATGATGAGAGTGTCCCCTCATGCCCGGCGTCTCAGTGGAAAATTTCGATGTGTATGGAATGAATATGTCATGCTAGACAAGATGGATGGGCGTCGTGTGGCACAGAAGAATTTGAAGAATGTTTCCCTCTACAGCGAGCAAGAGCTAACATAAGGCATTTGATCACTTTAGCCGCGACTTTCTTATCGTATTATTTATGAGCACATTGAAATTTCGGAGAACTATACCATTTTCAGGATATTGTGTAAAATTACAAATACTTGAGATGCTATTTTCTTAATAATGGGATAAGGACGAATTTTATACGAATCGAAAGGACGGTAAAATATGTATGTCTTAAAAAGGATTTTTTTTCTCAATGAATTAATGATTTTTGTTTCCAATAATCTATACTGAGTAAGGTTAGATCATATGCTGCTCGAGGCAGAACCATATTAGTTGAAAAGTGAGAATATATTCGTACAAACTAGTTATGACTGAACGCACGAATACAACAGTCACAACACTAAACACTGGACAGTTACCATGCATCATAAGCCTATTTTGTTCTACATACGCAGCTCCAGGCACCGACCAACCCCCGCGCAACTTTCTTTTGACATATTTCCGCTACAAAATAGCAGTGCTTGGAGGAGCTAGCGCAGGAAGGGCCCTCGGTTGTGTTTAATTTCCACGATGAGACCGTGGCGCAAGGCGGAGGCGGCGGCATCTGCCGGCTGTTGCCACGAGACCGGCGCTGGCCACCGCCTCTCGGAACGCAATACCGCCGCCCGCGCGAAGCCCCGCCCCTTCCCCGGTCACTGACGCGCTCGCCCTCGCCGCAAGACGCAGGCGGTGCGACTGGCTGGACTGGGATGTCGCGGCGTTGCTGCCCGTGGAAAAGGTGATAGAAACCATGGAGATTGCACGGTTCTAGCAGGAGCGTCGTTAGCGATGATGTGGGCGGGGCATCAATGACATCGCCACGAGGTGAAGTTGAAGGCGGTGATGAAGGTGGAAGCGGGAGGCGACGTAGTGGTGATGAGAGAGCGACGGCCGGGCGGCGGCGGAGGTAGCGGCTGTGGCGGCGTGAGGGACAGACAGATATTGGACTGGGGCGCGGTCCGTCTTCGCACGTCGCCCACTACCGGCGGATATTGTGTGAGCGCGCGCGTGTGCCCAGCCGCAATTCCCGCCCTTCCCTCCCCCTCCCCTGCCCCACCCCCACGCGGCGCGGCGTGGCGGCGAGAAGAGAGAAGAATCCCGCAGGCGTGACCTGCCGCAGAAATGAAGAATTTTTCTCCGGCCGCACATTCGTTACGCCTCCGCCCGCCGCCCCCGCCGCCGCCGCCTTCGAGGGTGGCGCAATACCCTGGGCCCGAATGAAGCTCCAAGGCTGTCCATAAATCTCCCGCCGACCGAACGCCCGCCGAACTTATTGGGGGCGGTCGCTCCGGGAGCAGGAGAAAGTTGGAGGGCGCTGCGGCGAATGCATGGGGACAGTCTCATTACTTTCATAATCACCATCCGTCATGCGGACGCTGCGCCGGGCGCCCCAAGCGGGCGAGAAAGCAATTAAAAGTTCGGCCGCGGATCGTCTTTTCGCCCGAGACCTTCCCTGCATCCCCGCTTCGGTTTCCTTTTCCCGCAGCGCCCCCTTCTCCCTCCAGCGTCGGAGCAAATCAACTTTCGTACTTACTAATTTAGCGAGTAAACTTTATCGTGCTGTATTCAAAATGTTCGAGACCGATTATGGAAATCAATACCGTGGAATAACAGGCTGTTGTTAGCCCCAAATGTTCCCACCCGAGGCTAAAGAAGTTTTTCGTGCGAGCAATGCTCGAGCAGATAACAGTAATCATTCTTAGTGATAATGTGTTGGGAACCTTTCCTTTTGGAGGGGAAAGTTGAAACGCCCCTTCAAAGTATCTTCAGTGCCCTGTCTTTGCTCCAGGCAATGGCGCAACCCCAAATCTTTTCTAAGGAGCGGCCTCTGCCAGACAATAGAGGCACAATGAAGACACAGAATAAACAAACAAACCCTTCAAGATACCATAAATGGCATAGATACGGCATCTAAACGGTGTTCCAAGCACAGGTTGCGCAGAATTCTTCATGACATGAAGTTGAAGGCACGATGCAACTCAAGAATCAGTAAGTGGGTTGGATTAGTCAGATATCTGAATTCACATTCCTAGGTAGAAGAAAATAGTTCCACATCGACAAGATGTCGAAGAATTACGAAGATTATTTACGTTTCCTATTTATTTAACGATATTTTCCATTTTCTATCAATTGAAATTATATACTCGCATTACCTAATGTAGAGGTTGAAAAGTTATTTTCTTTGTTGTATTATGAGAAAAGATAACGTCCGCAACGAAAAGGAGAGAAATAGGACGTCTTTCTCTCAACCAGAATAGGTAACAATTATAAAATAAAAGTTTCTTTTTATGATATTATTTTTAAAAGTAATTACAGCCCGAAACGCCTCCTGAAGCTAAAGTGACAAATGATATAAATAGGAGTGAATTATGTTTTAGTAATGTGAATATTTTTATTGTAAACTTAATGCAACTTTTTGGTACATATATTGGGCAATGCGTTACTTAACCGACTTTAATAATGTACTGTTATATAGAGCAGTGTTTCATAGTGCAATAAAGAATACTTTCAACAAATTAAATTGTGTATCAGTTCTAAACAGATTTTATTCAGATCAAGGATCTTACAGACATTGCATGTAAACCATTCCAGTTTGTATATAAGATTAATTATTATTTTCAAAAATACTTCAACTAAAAACCTTCCGAATTGTTCCATTAATCTTTTTGGCTTCAGGTCAGCCAAGTGAAAATCATTTAATGCCTGGAATAGATATAACAAACATATCGTTCATGGACTGTAATAGTTGCTTAACTAAAAAAAATCAGGTGTTGAGATAAATGAGTTTGAAGTTTTCACTTGTAATGAAATGCATCATTCTTGCACTCACACTTCCATCATTTGTTGGTGGAATACTGAACTGTAAGCCATGCTGCTGAAATGTAGACCAATCTGCAATTCTGGGCAGTACGCGAGCGATATGAGCAAGGAGCAGAACGCGATGAGGCTGAAGGAGCCCGGCGCAGCGCAGTGCCTCGCAGGGCACGCAGACGCCGCGACCGCGCGAGCGGAAGTTGGGGCGCCGCCACAGCGGACGCCGTCCCGGCCGCCGCCGCAGAGGTCAGTGTTCGCGGCCGGTCGCGGGAGCGTTCGCAGAACGCGCGAGCTGCGAATTGGAACCTGACCTGCCTCAAACCTGTCCGCAGCCGCGACGCGACGCGACACCTGGCCGCGTCCGCGTCGCGTCGCGCCATCGCAAGTCGCTTCCCAGAAAAGCCGCGAGGGTCGCCGTTGCCCGGCGCGTCGCACGGAGCGCACGCCCGTCGGCCGACCGTCCGGCCGCTCACCGCCGCCGCGCTCGCCTCTTTCCCTCTAAATAAAACCATTTCCCCGTTAATTGCGGACGCGACATGGGGCCTCGGCGAGCGACGCGGACGCGCGGCTTATTAATTATGGAGAGCGACTGCACACCGCAAAACACCTTAACGGCATCCCGTTACAAGCCCTTTAAATAACGCTAACAATGGCGATGAAAGGGAGTGGAGAAGAGGAAGAAGGAATTTTCGAAAAACGATGAAATAAATAAAATTAAAAAAAAATTCTGGACAAGGGAAGGCGCGCGGGTCGAATCCAGAGCACGCAGCTATGCGGCGTTATTAAAGCGAGGTACCCGCGCGCGGGGTTTTTGTTGACGCCTGCCGGTCGCTGCGTGAAATGTGCCAATTACTCGTGGATTTATGAGAGCCGCGTCGCGCGTCATATGAACGCGCCCCGCCGCGCCATCGGTAGTCCCCTCTGCCGCGCCGCTCGCCGTTGTCGTCGCCGCCGCCGCCGCCACCGCCCCCGCCGCCGCCGTCACCTTTTGCGGGCTCCAAAAGGGAGACCCCGCGCGCCGCGACTGAGGCAGTCGCTCCGACGCCGGCGCGGCTGCGCACTGGGGGCGCGGTTGGCGGTGGAGGCGGCGGCGGCGGAGGCCGGCTGCGTCGTCGAAAAACGAAAACAAACGCCGACGGAGGACGCGAAGAAATTTCTTTCTTTACACAGTCCGCTCGCGAGGAGCGCCCGTGTAGCGCGCCCTTTTGCGTCGCCGCGTAATGATTTAGAATTTCAACGATGTGGCCGAGAGCGCCGGTTTTTCGCTCCCGACGACGTCCGGTCGAGCGGCCGACCGGCCGGCAGGACGAACCCGACGAACCAACGGACTGGCGGGCCGGCAGACGGCGGAGGACGGACGGACGGACGGACGAGCGGACAGCCGGTCGGCTATATAAGGATCCGGCCGCGCAGGCACGCATGTGCACGCACACAAGCGCGTGTGGACGAAGGCGCGCGCGCGGGCGAGCTGCCTCCGCTAATGAGGCGCCCGCCGCCGCCCCACGCTCACAGGGTCGCGAGCTCGTACTGTGGTTCGTTCTGCTCACCAAGATGGACGAATTTCATAATACTAGATACCTGTACGATTTATAGCATGTGGAAATGTCTATTACATTATCCCCTCATACTGGATTGTTTTAATTTTTAATTTGACTGTATATTTCTCTGCTATTTTATCCCAGACTTGTTTTTTAAATTTTATTCTTATTTTTTAATTACTCCCTTCAAAGATAAAATAATTATTGAGTGTAGTTATTATTTATAGATAACTTTTATTTCCTTTCAGTTCAATAAGATGTAATAAGATGTTAAAATTCTCTGCATACTCTTTAGCTTGGTTTCCGTTGATTTCGACTTTAATGAAGTGTAGTCAATGTAATTCTCATAACCATACCTTTCATACCATACCATTCAATATTTTATGTAATCAACTTGAGTTCACATGGTATTACTGTAAAACCCAATGTACAAATGAAATATGTAATATATTTCAGAAGGAAACATAAGCAATATATTACAGAACGAAATTTCATTTTAATCTCTACAAAAATCCTTATTGACCCGTTCGCAAAGTAGTGCCATGAGTTTTGACCCCTTACTTCCACAAGCGAGCCACCGAGCTCTGTGATGCGAGAGAGGCGTGGGTCCAGACAGAGGTGTCCGCAGGGCCGTTCCTCCGGCCTGGCCAACACGTTCGCTTGGCGGTCCGCCACACCTGCACCAGCGGCCGCAGACAGCGGCGTAGGCGGCGGCCAGCGCGAGAGGGAGAGGAAACGGCGCCCGAAAACTGGACGCGGAATCCGAGAGCCGTGAGCCGATAACGCCGCGTCTCCTGGAATTTCCGCTTGGAAACTAACGAACAAATATTCATAATTAGCTAAAAACACGGGATTCCGGAAGATACACCATACTTTTTCGGGCTTCATCTGATTGGCTGTGTTCTGTAGTTTTACGTCGGAAAAATCCTGTGTGTTCAGATCCAATCGCAAAATAATTTTTTTAGACTATTTTGTATTCACGAAACCGGTAGTGTGAAGCTTTGCGAAAGTTTCTTGAAGAATCTGCTGAACTTGGAAACCATAGTCACGTTCGCTATATTGAAGTTTTGAAAAGTCCATTCCGTGTCTTCAGAAAATTCACAGTCTTCGGGGGCCTGTCGGAGAGCTGTGTTTCTCGTGGGAGGCGCGGAGGAGGGCGCGCCGGCTGAGGTCTGCGAAACGGCACCGTTGCCAATAACGCGGACGGCAGGTGGCGGGAACGCGCGCGGGGCGGCGGGCGGCCGCCATTGGCGGCGAGGGGAGCCCGCGCCCCCTCGTCCTGAGGGACGCGCCTCCGGGGGAGGAGGACGCTCCAGGGCGGCTGTCTCCGGCACATCCTACCCAACGCGCGAGATAGCAGCCATCAAGGATGGCTCGGTCCAAAGCTTAACACACACAAAGCTCAGAGCCCTGATCAGACATCTATCACTACATACAGCGAGACCTTATCATTGAACACTTTTCAAAAGAAAAAAAAGTATTTATTAAACTATGATAATTAATCACATGTAAAGAATATTTTTCATTTTTCAATTTGTTAAAACAAAAAAATGAATTAGTCATGATAACTCTTTCTATAATGTCAAACTTCAATAATAACTTTATCAGAAACTACTGAATATTAAACATAGTAAAAAAACATTTAAAAAAATTTAATGATCTGAAGGTATTGAATAATTTAAAAAAATCGTTAGAGAAGGCTTCAGAAAAAAATATAAGGAATAATGTGATCATAAACTTGAATGTTTTACGATTTTGTACATTTTACTCCGTATCCCTTACATCATCATCATCACTTTCTTCTTCTTCTTCTTCTTCTTCTTCTTCTTCTTCTTCTTCATCACCACCAGCATTAGTTCATTACATTTTATCTCCCCTCTAATTGCTATGTGATTTAACCTATTATTCTTAAAAGAGAGTCTCCATTATGTCAATTCTGTTATGTTGATTACTTAAATGTTTTTGTAGCAATTATTTGAGTTAAATAAAATAATGTACCCAATGGTAATATCTATTGAAATGTTTTGAAACATAAACGAATACTACACTAATTGATAGTTTATATTTCTCCCAGTGAATCTCGTTGACAGTTCAATTCCCTTTCCACAAGTATGTCAATCATGAAGCATTTTCCCTGACTTTTGTAGTTACTCGTAGAATACAATTTTCGGTTGGCGCGCCACTGCAGAGCACTGGAAAGCGAAACAAAGAGAGCCCCCTCAAAGCCCGGCGCGGCGACGGCGTGGCACGGCGTGGCGTGGCGCCTCCCGGCGGCGGCGGCGGCGGGGGCGGTGGCAGGGCGGTGATCAATAACGACATCGGCCGGGCAGGGCCGTGGGGGTGGGGCCGGGGCGGGGCGGGGCGGGTAGGCCGAGCCAGCGGAGGCCTAGAGCGAGCGGCCGCGCTCCCCGCTGCGCTCGCGGAAGCGCCGTCCGCCCCGAGCCGCCCTCATTAAGTACATTAATTAAGTGGGCCGACGAGCCTCTGATACAGAGCGAGCCACCGCGGCTCGCCGCTGCTGCTGGGACCGGGGACTAGAGAGTAGTGGGTGGAGGCGGAGATGTCGTGGCAATAGCGTTGATGTTGCAGGAGCGATGGTGTGAGTAGAGGTAATGGTGAAGGGGAAGAACTGATGGCTCGGGGTTTATAATGGTTATAATGGATGTAGGTGTACCAGTTAATAATGTGTTGGTGACAATGAAGATCCTGAAATATGGCCGGGAGCTCATAGTAATACTGGTTGGCAGATCATAGTTATTATATTGCATACATGGTTCACTATTAAATATATTTGGAACAAGCTACCTACTATCGGATACATTCCTAAGTAACAAAAGAACAATTATTATTAAAGATATCATGTAATCACTCTATGAAAGATGAGTTATAAACGATTTATAATTCATCATCGGCACAAAATTCTGTAAATGTCCCACTCCTAGACAGGGAATCACTCACCAGCGATGCATAAAAAAATATTCGTAATATAGAAGCTTCTCAATCTTGCTTTGAAAAGATCAGCACGCCCACAAGCAATCCATAACACATTTCACCATCGAACTTGACTCGAAAACGTTGCATGCTAGGGCTCGTAAAGTCTTCTCCCAATAGGCTTAGGTTGAAATGTACAATATTAAAATTTCTTGGAGTTTCTAAAACATTTTGAGGCATTTAACTTTTCGGGATGCCCTTACTCTTAAGTACAGGTAACCAGAAATGTGCACAATCTCGTAACTGGCGTAAAACTTGTTGATTATTCGATATTTTACGCAATTTAATGCCCCAGATCTAAGTTTTCTTGTTCGATAATAAACGCTGGGCAAAAGAAGAATTTGCCCACGTACAATACCATGCTTATGCATATTTAATATAACGCACAATTCCGATGCTGACCTTTCGAAATTGGATTTTATAGTATGAAGATATTTTCACTTTTGAAACAATGATTTTCAAAAGGATAAAAATAAGAACGAGTGTGAGTATAATTAGATTCCGTAGTACGGAGTTATAGTCGTTATTATTATTATTATTATTATTATTATTATTATTATTATTATTATTATTATTATTATTATTATTATTGCTGTCATTATTTATCATAATTGTAAGTGTTGATTGAGCAGGCACAGCGAAGTTGACAACAGAGACGAACACGAGAAGCTGGGAGATGAGACTTCGGGGCAGCGCAGCGAACTGAACCCACGGGCTAGGGCCAGTTCCCGTGGAGCGACAGGGCGGGCAGCGCGAGCGGCCTCTACACGCGCCCTGCGGGAGCTCCGCGCAGGGCAATGCAGGGTAGCGAGCGGCGACGGCGTGGACCGCTTTTGTTTGCGCCTGATTTAAAGAGCTTACAAATTCCTACCCCCTTGCCTGCGCCCCCGCGTCGTTGCGACCCCCGTATTATTACCGAAGCTCGGTTAACCCGCGGCTGGCGCGGCGCGGCGCGGCGCGGCGCGGCGCGGCAGGGCCTGGCGTCCCCGCCCTCGAGGTGCGCGCGGTTTAATTCTTGCTGTCCCGCCCCGCTGCCCTCGCAGCGCGCCCGTGGCCGTGGACGCCGCTGTCCAACCCCAACGGTCGCTCCTCGCCGCGCGTGGCCTCGCGGTCCAACCCTTACTGCGGCCACCTTTCAAAACAAAGTCCCAGTAAAAGCAAATACACACCCAGTTATTTGGATGTATTTTTCTGACATTCCTGGAGAACAAATAACTTTGATGGTTTTTCGATTTTTCAAGACGGTGGCTCTCGAAGAAAGAATGAAACATTATGTTTTTATCACGAGGCATTCCTAATAGCTCGTTTTCCTATTGGTAACTAATGAATTAAATATGATTTAATAATTTATATAATTTATATTTGTATCAACGAATAAATTGTTTCCACAATGCATTTGATTACAAGAAATGAAATGCCAGGTTCATTTTTCTCTTACAAGCAAATAAAAATTATAACTACATTATTTATTAAAATAATAATATCATTATATTATTATTATTATTATTATTATTATTATTATTATTATTATTATTATTATTTTGGAAAAGTTTATTTGGGAAATCCGAATCCAATACATTTTAAAGTTTTGATGTCATAAATTTCCACATTCATAAAACAATCAAAACATTATTGAATATAACGATATCTGCAGTAAATATCCCGAAATGAAAAGCTCTTGCTGCCTCTACAAAGACCACTTGCACGGGCGCAAAGAGCGTGCTTGCGAGACCGCTGTGGTGTGGAACACACAGGCAGCAACTGGCGTTTGGGCAGCACTGCGCCCCGCACGGGAGATGGACGGCTCGGCTGAAATTTAATATCGGCCCGCGGCGCGTCGAGGTGTCCACTTCCTCCCCTCCCCTCCCCTCCCCTCCCCTCCTGGCCCGTCCTCGGCCCGCGCATCCCTGGGATGCGGGGAGCGCTTCGCGACGGCCGTTCCGCCCCTGTGGGTCAGTGAGCGCACGTCGCAACACCAGCTTTCCAGCACAGCGCTCCGGACGCTCCCGCCGCCATTTTTATTGAAGTGCTCTGATCGCCGACACGACAAATACTTCGTAAACCTAATCCTTCGATAATTCATCTCATTTACAAACACATTATAGACAATACGATATTCCACTTAATTTTCTGTTAATTGAAGCACGTGAATAAAATGCACTGTAAAGAAAAGTTAGGGGCGCAAGGAAAGATTATTGTGATCGGATTCTTACAGTAGGTAGTAATTAAGTTTGTTATGCATAATATAAGTTTGGAAACAGTAAAAAAAAATAACTACCATGCTTCCAAATTTAATAATAATGAATTTTTTCCAAAATAGTTGTCAACGATAACAACTGTCGATATAAAATATAAGAGGGGGTCTGTTTTTCATAAACAGGTTTTATTATAATTATAACATCTAAAAATATAATTTCAAATACAATTTCACATAAACTTTAATAAAACAATAGTTTGATACTATATTTTTTCCATAATATTGTGGGAAACAAAGGTAATCATACATTTGAGCGCAATCATACAAGGACCGCGTATCCACGTTTGGTCGCTTTGGACATTTTTCGTTTTTAAAATCTCTATATGAAGATCTTTTCAGAGCTTGAAAGTTGGATGTCCCAATGTTGTAAAACCGTTGATAAACGCCTGAACAGAGTAAACAATTCTCTGAAATTAAATGTTCGTAAAAATGTTACGCCCACTTTTCTCACAAGTTTGCTTATGTGACATGAGACTCTTATCCACCAACTCTGACTCTGGCTTTGTTTACTTCATGAAATGTAAAAACATTTTTAACGTGCTTTTCCTTATTTAGTATCATGTGTGACTACAAGAGTCGTGTGCTCAACGTAATTGTCACACGGTAAATGTCAATGCTGTGTGATAATGTTATGTTAATCTAATGTAATTGTTATTAAAATACGTAGAACATGAATATTTAGGATAAATAATATTAGGCTAAATATTAGGCTAAATTAATTTTCTTAATATGTGTTACATCTTTACTTCTAAAGGGCAAAAAAATTTATAGCATAATTTATTAAATAGTCTATAATAAATAAGCGTTTAAAAATCTTTCAAATAAAATTTTAAATGTAAATAACTTTGAAACAATACTTTTAATAACATGAGTTTCAATATTAAAATGAGAATATATAAAATGGAGAAGGTGCAATAACAATGACTTTTAAATCATTTTATACGCAAAAAATTCAGAATATCTATTTCTACACTTGCGTCCCTTCATATTTTCATGTCGGAATGAAATGGAATCTTTCCCTCTTTGATGCAGAGAACTGAAATGGTAATCTTGGATTTTTATTTATTACAACTTTTTTCTGCTTCTGTCCAAGTTTCTATCAAGAATGGCTTTAGAGTATATTCTCTCCGGTTTCAGTTACACCGAATAGGCATTTTTAGGTTTTTATTGAACGAAAAGACATTTTAGGCTGTAATGATGAAAGAGGCATTTTTATATACAATAACGTTGAGTAGTGAAATGTGTATATAATACATTACCTATTGGCTTTTGAAATGCTCTGTACATATGGAAATTATAGAAAATGCATTTTACATTACTTTAACTGAATTTGCAAAATAATATTCAGTTAGAAGCCATTTCAGATCTGCATATTTTATTTTTTGTCATTCTTTTATGTTCACTTTTTTCCTTTCAATATACTTTCTCTCCCCAGATTGCAATATTTATGTTCAACACAGCTAAGGAATGTAAACTGTTGTTAGTACAAATGAGAATTTAAGAGACAAATATCATGTTTATTACAATTCGGAAGAACATAATCTGGACACTACAATTACACACATATATTTGTAAATGTCTCAACATATCATACGTCGCAATACGTGCAACAAGCTTCTCAGCACGAATCGAAAACATTTCATTATAATTCACTATTAGGCGTTGTAATGAAAAATTAATACATCTGCCCAATGCAGCATTTACTCGGATAAATGGACAATTCCAAGCACAATCCATTCCTGAAGTACACCATTTAGTGGTCAAGCGAATCCTCGGTCGGCAAGCTGCTACTGAGAGGGACGTGGCCCAACCTTTCGAGCAGCTCGCATGCGGTGAGGAAAAATAAATAAGATGCCAAAAAAACTAAGCGGAGCGCGCGGCGTCACCCTGCCCCGCCCGCGCCGCGCGATAAGCTGTTCCTTTTGCTTTAATTGAGTTTATAATGAGGACTCACTCACGGGCGCGCGCCCGCGGCGACGAAGGTGGCGGTGGTGATTGTGGTGATGGTAATGATAATGAGAAAAGGAAGTGGAGGGAGGCGGAGGTTACAGTGGCATGCGGAGGAAGAATGAGGGACGGTGACGGAGGCGATGGAGGTAGGCAATAAGGGGGCGGAGATGGGGAAGGAGGTAACCAGGGATTGGCGAATAGACTGGGTGGAAGTGGCATGGCAAAGGTGGGAGTGGAGAAAACGTTCGAGGAGGTGGTAACAGCCAAGGCAGGCGTCGGGGATGGAGGTAGCAGAGGTGCCGGGTAAGAGGGGCTAGCGTTTATATGTGCAAATGAAGGATTATTGACAGCCTAAGATTAACGTGCGCTCTAGTCGATTCCCGTCCACCTTGAGCGCCATAACGAGGTGCGTTCCAGAGGTTACAAAGGCTCACGTCGATTGGGGCCCAACTGGTCGAATGCCTTCGGTTCTAGCGGCAAGGCAACTTGGTGCGCTTGAACGTTCTTAATATCACGTTGCAAAGTGTTCAATGCATTATTTCGAGAGTCTTTAAATTAGATCTGTGCACTTCAAAATTTTGTTTTTTTGCTTTACATAGTTTCCTCTATGCGAGCGCATTACCAATGTATGAAATTGCTACTTCTACATTACATTGTTTTTAGACGTGCCAAAGATGAAGTATCTAAAAGAAAACAGTTCTTTGAAAAGTACTTTACAAAGAGATTGAATATCCTTTTTCTTGAGTTATAGTCTAAATTGAATCTATTTGTGTACATGATTGCACACTATTATCTCAATCTCTCATTTTATTTGTTTCAATAAGAAAATGACCAATGTTAATTAAGAAAATAATCAGATTAGAGCGTTCTAGGAATTGTGATGAGAGATAAACACATGAGGTAGAATAATTGTTATGTTCATATATTTAAGTAGACTATTATTTGGCCTTTCTTCGATGCAATTAGCTGAACACATTTTAAAAAACGCACTGACTCAGCTCGATATTTAAGTTGTGAGCAGCTGGATCAGCCCAACACAGATAATTTATCGGCAACTTTCCACGAGTCAGCACAGTAACTAAAGCGAAATCGAGTGTAGAGTAGAGATGGACGGTTTTCTTCGAGATAAAACTTCCAGATAAATTATACCTAATGGAAGTCCTGTCAAACCATTATGAAGATGTCTAAAGCAAGTTAATAACTCCCAATATCATCACAAATAGAGTGCAGCAAATTGAGCGAGGAGAAAGAAAATTCGCTATTCGGAACTCTCAAAATTGAGATGCTTTTTCAGTCGTAATGTGGAGCAATTGGAGGCCATTCATCACCATTTTGGACGCAGAGCACCGTCACTCAGTCGGTGAGACGGGGTACAGCCCGAGGGTGCATCCAAGGCAATTTCCACGGACGGTCCAACAGAGATGTTCCGACTGTATTGAGGTTCCCAGAATGCACAGTCCACACCGCTCCGCGGTTAGGGCACGAAATTGTAGGGCGGCTTACGGAGATTCCGTTACTGGCTGATAGAGTTATTAACAGCCTCACGGGGAAGGCGGACAAAGACGAGGAGGAAGAGGAGCGGCAGGGGCGGATCCAGTCGAACATTTGGGGGGGAGGGGGTCATCGTAGATTTTTGTTAAATAAAAAATGTTATTATATTGCATATTATTTATGTACTTTAGATATGGCACTATACAGTATTATCGTTTAAATAATTACATAATTGGAAAATAAATAAATATTTAAATCAAATTTTCCATATACAGGAATGTATATGTAAAACTCTAGGCCTTTTTGGAGGGGGGGGCATGCTTCCCCCCCCCCCCCCGAATCCGCCAATGAGCGGGAGGAGGAGAACGACCACATGGATACCGGTGGAAGTGTGGGCAGTTGGGTGTTTCCGTATCGCCACATCATGCCCAAAGAGTCTGGGACCATTGCAACGATACGACAGTGCATTCGAGAGAGATGTTCGGCGCGATGGAAGGAAAACCGACAAAAACTTTCTCGCTGAGCTGCGGCGGAGGCGGTGGAGGTGGTGGCGGCGGCGCGCCGCCCCCGGCTCGCTGCGCCGCGCCCGCCGCCGCCGCCCCGCCCCCGCCGCCGCCGCCGCCACCGCCACCGCCACCACCCGAGTACAAAAGCCCCAAAATCAATACGAAGACGCGCCCGGGTGGCGTAACTCAGCCAGAGGCGGCGCGAGGCCGCGCGGCCCGTGCACCCCGTGGCGCAAAGTTCGCCTGGGAGTCAGCCGCGCCGCATCCACACTTTTCCCTTTGCTTGCGCACTTTGAAACATTTGCACAAGACAACAGAAACAAAATAGAGAACAAGAGTTCTTGCAGAAAATTTGTATTTTATATCTGATATAATTCAGAATAAAACTACTTCAATTCAAAACAAGGATTCTAACAGGAGGAAATGCACAATTATACAAACATAATTATTCTTAAGTTGCTTTACTTGCTAAATTGTTTTTAAATAATGTATATTTTGTCCAATAATTTATTTTATAAATGTGCATGTTTATAAATCTTAGCTATATTTTCTTTATTCTCGATGTTTCGAGCGTGTGAATTCGCTCATTTTCTGGAAATCTGTAAAGTTACATTACTTTTTTTAAAGTTATTAACATGCCATTGAATAATAATTACATAAAATATCACGAGTTTAATTTGTTCTGTACTAATTACAAGAATTTAACAAAACAGAGAAACCTGAGAGTCACAAATAATATATTGAATAAATAGTATTTAGTCATGAATGTATTTTGTAAAATTCTTTATCTAAATAAGCAATATTAAAATTAAGCATAATGTAGCAAACTTTTATTTTATCTAGTGGTAATCGTTAATATCAACGTCAGAAAGGGAAAATTAATATTTTCAATAAAAAAAAATCATATATCAATCCCTCACTGAAAACTCCTACTTGAATTAGTTCCTCCGTCCAATAATAGATATCTTCTAAATTTGCCTTCTTTGGATACAAATTCATTTTGAAACTTAAAAAGCAAACATTACATTATATATTTTTAAAACAAAACTTCTGAAAAGCAATTATTAAATTATCTTACTGTGTACAGAAATATAATTTTCTTTTATAAAACAAATTAATTCTATGTAGTTTAATAAGTCACGAGGCAAGCTTTTTGTGAGAGAACACCCAAACAGAAAAGACTCACACCCAAAAATAAAATTCTAAACAAAGAACACCATTTAGCTAAGCAAACTCTCACATTTTGGAATATGTTAAAGCCGTATTTACAGTACGTTGCCGAATCTCCCCAAGCACGCAAACAAAGTGAACAGATCTACAGCAGCCAACGGAGGGCGCCCCCAAGACTCGCTCCCGCTACGCCGCGCCCCGCAGCCGCCGGCGTAGGCGCCACCGCCACTGTGCTTTGTCCGAGCCGCTCGAAAACATGCAAACCACGTCCAGCGCGTGATCCCATAATAATTTTCACCGGCCGCCTTAAACATGTTTTACCGACTGCGAACAGTCTCCATGGTAACGCGATGTGCAGACGCGGCGGCGGCGTTGGCGGTGGCGGTGGCGGCAAGCTATTGATCGGGAGGCTAGCACGCGCGCGTCCACCGCCTACGCTGCCGCCACAGACGCGTTCTGCGGCTCGACGGACGCACACACACACGCTCTTCGCACGTGCTTTGAAAGCCCGACACATCGGTTTTCTTGCGCATGAAAACTCTGACGCAACGGTAGAAAAAGCGACAAAGGAAAAAAATAAATGACATGAAAATATTTCAAGGTATACGGACAGACACGGTGGAGGGGGCGGTGACGGTGGCAGTGGCAATGGCGACGTGGTCGCAGGCGCCCAACGTTACCAAGCAACGGCCCTACATCAATTCACGTCGTTCGTCGGCGCCCGGAATAACCGCTTGCGCCGCCGCCATCTTTAACGACACAAAAATAGACGCGGGAGCGCCACTAACGAGGCCGGCGAACAGCTGAAGGCGGCGCGGCGGGAGCGTCCCGAGCCGGCGGGAGCGTCGGGTCTCGATCGGGGCGATACGACCCCGCTGCCGCGCCGCGGCCGCCGTTCTCCCCGTCCCACCCCCGCCTCGAACCAGGAGGAGGGGAGGGGAGGGGGACGGGCCGGGGGCGGCGACGGACGGCCATATTCCGTGTCGGGACAAAGCTCGCGTCGCGCCCCCGCGCGGGTGCCGGCGTCGGCGGCCGCGCGCGCCTGCATTTACACACAAAACAGCGCGCGGAGGAGCGGTGGCGGATTTTTACCTTGGTGCGGCGGCGTGCCCGGGAGCTGGGAGACGCGTCGACCGACCCTGGCGGCTCGGGACGAGGGACTAGGGAGCGCGGGGCGCGGCGCGGCGGCGGTGGCGGCGGCGGCGAGCGAGCGAGCGGCGGCGCACGGCGGGCGGCGGCCCGGGAGCGGATATGGGTTATAAAAGTGCGCGCACAGGCGGGCGGGCGAGCGGGCGGGCGGGCAGGCGGGCGGGTGGCGAGGAGCGCGCCCGGCCGGGGAGGGTTGCCGCTTGAATGGGGTGCTCGGCGGAGGAGGCAGCAGGCAGGCAGCAGCCACAGCGGAGGAGCGCGCGGCGGCTGCGGCGTGGCGTGGCGCGGCGGGGCGGGGCGGCGGGACGAAGAGGGGGGGTCCCCCAAGGACCCGCGCTCTACTACCCCGACGCGAGACGTCGACTCCGCTCTACGATCCGCGCTGAGAACGCTGGCCCAGCGCGAGGAATGTGGTCGGCCACGGGATTTATACGTGAGGATATGGTAATGAGAGGGAATTAAGCAAATAGCGAGCGGGAATGAACGCAATTTTCTTGAGTATTGTGGTAGGAAAAGACCTGCGATGCTGCCAAGCTTCGGTGTAATAACCACAACGGTTCCATAACTCGCCGGAGCCGCCGCGAAGGCGGGGGTGTGTACCGTCTTGGAGGAGGCGGCGGCTGCGACGCTGAGACACTCGTCAGGAATGTTAACGGGGACCACGAGGCGCGTTGACACGGCCGAGTGCAGTCAAAACCGCCGAGTACTTTACAGTTCTGCTCGGAAACATTCTACACTGGTTCGCTCAGTAATTTTCTCGCCGAAGTGACATGTGGCATGTGTCGCTTTGTCAATGACCCCGTTAAAGCCGTAGGGTGTTCATTTTTGTAGAAGTGAAAGTTTTTACTTAAATATGCGATAAATTATTTTCTGGAAAATTATAAATGATAATTTATTCATACGCATAAAAATGTGCATATAATTGTATATATGTATTATGTAAATTTGTACTGTGTATTATTGTATTTATGTTCTATCATTTGTACTGTGTATTATTCCCTTGAAATGATGATGTCTCCAGTTATAAAATACCGGAAAACACATTCATATGGACCGAAAAATAGTAATAGAGTAGCAAATTCGGTTCATTCTATTTTTAAATTTATAAATGGTATACGACCCCACTAAATATAGTATTTCAGTAAACTTTTTATAAAATGTTCAGCACAATAAACAAACATTTCTTTGAATTACAAACAATGATACTCAGTTTCTTGACAAATAGCTACAGAAATTGGTGTCTATAAAAATCCAAGGCCCGCACTTAACCGTCTGACATTCAGTCAGCTGTAGATGCGCGGGCGCGGGGGCGGGGGCGGGGCGGGGGCGGAGGGCAGCGGCGGCGCCGCCATGCTGCAGGCCTGGCGGGCGGGCAGCGCTCGGCGCGCTGCGCAGCGCGGCGCGGCGCGGCGAGGGACGCGGCGGCATCGACCCGCCCAGCCTCCCTGCGCGCACTCGTGAGGCCCCCGGCCCGCACCGCAGCCGGCCGCCATCTTGCCGCCATGGCCGGACCGCCGCCGTCGCCGCCTCCGCCGCCGCCACCGCCGCCGCCGCAGGCTCCGCAGACGCGCCGCGCCAGTGTTTTTTCTCTCGCCGACCGACCGAGCAGCCCGTCTACGGTCTTTTATTTTTATAAATGGTTTTATTTTCAATATTTCTTCTTTAATATATCAATACGTAACCCCCATGCGACCCGACGCGTCGCGAACGTGGGGTTCCCGTTTAAGGTCATTGTACGGTCGAGATATCGACGCCCTCCCCTAAGGCATTCCGCGGCCATTACCGGTGCGAAGAAGATCTTGGAACGCGAAATTTGGCGGTTAATCTTGGTTTCAGAATGATGGTCTCTGGTCAAGACGCAGGTCGCTGCTCGCACAGTGCATGAACAACGTCGCGTTCGTCCACCACAAAGGACTCCAGTGTGTGCGTGTGGGTGTGGAGTGTGATTCGAGTGCATTTTCTGTGTCTTCGTGGCTGAGGGGTTGTGGGCGGGCGCGAGTGGCGAGCGGCCGGTCGTAGCGGCCCCGCGCGCGGGCGCCGCGGACGCCGCGGACGCCGCCGTCGCTGCCGCCGCCAGCGCCTGGCCGCCGTCGCACTGCGATCGCTTGCTTTTTTTAAGCCTACACGCTCAACTGCTCTGCTTGATTTCGTTTTTGCGTTCCGGATTAATTTGTGATTGCTTGACGCGGTTATTTTTGCACTGGACAGTGAGTATGGCGCTATGCATGTTTACTGCAGATGTGAGTAGCTTGAATTAGCAAAGGATGCCTAGTTGTGTGAGTAAAGCTGGTAAACGTTCTGTGTGGTTGTAGTTTTAGCTCTTTTGTTTACATAGTAAATTCAATCGTTTGTTAATTTTGTAAGTAGAGTTCAAGTTTCTGATATAGTAGAAATTCCACTTACACTGCTTTTTTTTCATTGATTACGGAAATTCCTTCATTTATAAAAAAATATCAGAGAATTTCAATGAAGAAAACATTAATGCCTCAAAAAATATTCCACATCATATTGTATTCCATAAATAAATGTAAATAGTGAATTCCTTCCTACACCTCTCCAGATCCACAACAAATCAGAATCGGCAAACAAATGAACCCGACCGCCGCGCATCGGCCTAACGTTCCCCCACAGTTGAACAGTGGCATTTCCCAAGGCCCAAGGGAACCTTCGTGGACGTGCATCCATCAGGCGACCAGCGCTGCCGCAGCTCCCGCGAGGAGGCGCCGGCCGGGCAGTGCCGCGGCCGCCGCGTAGGCCTAACGCCAGCGGCCGGTGCACGGCGGCGGCGGCGGCGGCGGTAGTGGTACTCCCGCGGGCGCCGTCCCGTCAAATTAAAAACAAAATGACGCCCCCGCGGACTGCGCTTGTCAACAAATTGTACATCGCCCCTAATTCGGGACGCACGCTGCGCGACACTCGCGCCGCCCCGACGCCCGGCCCCGCAAATGCAATAAAATTTTACGCGCTTCGTTCGCGACATGATGCGTGCGTCGCGGCGAACCCGTCGGCCTCACGGACCGACATCTCGGCGCCACCGTTATCCGCTATCGGTGCTCATTCGTGCTTTTAATTAAAATTTTCTCTCGGAAATAATCTTTCCTCTATGATCTAGAAACTAATATTACTTCTCAGACCATTACCTACAGTCGTGCTGTTCAAACATTCGAATTCAATACGGCCCCTTATCTAGATTTGGTTTTAAATGTAAAAGTGAACGAGACCCGAACTGAGGTTCCGATCAAGCGTTGGGGATAACGAGATGTGGGGTATCAGAGCTCGGCGTGGACGGTCGCGGTCGACATCGGTTCGTGTCCAGACGGTGCATGGCGCAAC
This sequence comes from Teleogryllus occipitalis, assembly GCA_011170035.1. NCBI lineage: Eukaryota > Metazoa > Arthropoda > Insecta > Orthoptera > Gryllidae > Teleogryllus > Teleogryllus occipitalis. Next base: position 336,308 of record BLKR01000168.1, on the reverse strand, counting down.
GCGTCGCCTTCACTTTCGCTTCGATGTCCCCTCGGGTGCCGAAATTGCGAAGTTCCTCTCTTCGATTACACATTGCCAGTAAATTAACGATACGATTCCATTGTAGAATGAAGTTATTAATTTAAAATATTTACTGAAAAATTGTGTTGATCGTGGAGGGAAGAGTTGCGAGAAAAAAGACAATGGTTGGTTGCGAAAAGAAAAAAATAACGCGCCATCAAAAAATTAGGCAACGATCGTTTACGACTTGCTAAACGGCGAGTGCTCTGTAAAAATTAGGCCCTCGCGGGGCGCAGCAGGGGCGGCGGATGGCGGTGTACGCGGCAGGGCAAACGAGCAGGTTTTAACTGCGTCGAAACAAGGCGTAAAAACAGTCTTTGTTGCAAGCAACGCTCTGGGACCGTATAGATGCCTTGCATCAGCTTTATCCAAGGTTAATATTCGCTGGGGACGACTTTTGCCGTTGCATGCGGGCCGCTGTATTATCTCTCAGGGCATTGTGTGCGCGGCGCGGTGTGGCGCGGTGGCGGCGGCGGCGGTGCGGGGCGGTGTGGCGCTGGCCGGCGCCTCTGGGTGTGGGTGAAGCCCGCTAACTAATACGCTATTTTTAACGCGGGCGCCATTGCCCTGCGGGGCTGAATGCTGCGCTCACATGAATCTATAATAGCGCTGAATACGTCAGTTTGCGGGCCCCGCACGGGCCGCCGGCAACAATGTGCCGAAAGGGGTGTGTGCTCCAGAGAGAGCTGCGGGGGCGAGGGGGCCGTCTGGGGCGGGAGTTGCCGGCGTGGACGGGTGGGGGTGAAACAGGGGGTGGTTGCGAGCGGGGGTGGCTCGTTATTATAATCTACATTATAGGGACTAATAATTTGGCTGCGTTTTATCTTAGCAAAAATTTCCGGGGAGGTGTAAAAGTGTGGTGGATTTTCGGGGCGAGGCAGCGGCGGCGCCGGTGAGGCAGTCGAGAGCGGGAGGAGTTATATTCGCGCGCCCCCTCCCCCTTGGCGCAAGAGACGAAAATGTAAATTAGAACGCGTAATGGCCTGAAATTCAAGCGGACTCATTAATATTGCACAAACTAATCATCTCTACACCGCTTTCAATTTTGTGCATTTTATAATAAAAAAATATTCATTCGCTGTAATGAGAGGCAAAGCTCTACGCTTGATACACGTTGTAGCCTACACGTTTAGGCTCTCTGTTGTTGTTTTTTTTTTCAGTTGTGAGCCAACGAGAATGACAAAACAAAATGCAATCATTCTTGACAAAGAATTCACTGAAAACAATTAATATGAAAAGGAGAAAAGTTTATTTTTATTCATTATACATTTCTAAAAGATTTCATTTAATGTAATTATTCCATAATTCATATTTCAATACAATGAATTTTTCAACGATGAATGCGAATATTAAATCATTGACGTCGCTGATTACGTCAACTTTGGTGAACTAAATACAACTGGATTGTCGTAATTATTCCCTACATATGTCACTATATAATCAGGTAAGATAAATGCCTTCCTATTGATGAGTAATCGGCGCACGTGCATTTTCAAGATAACTTAAATAACATGAAATCATACATTTTAACTGGACAAATTATCGAATTATTTAAGTAATATCGCTAATTTGAAATTATTGATTATTATCAAATACCTTTTATTGTCTGCTTATTAAAACTAGAAGGTTAGTTACATAATACGTGGGATAGTTATAATTACAAGACGGCAAGAAACTATGTTACTCTTCTGTAAAATCTAGATGTTGTTTTTTTTCGAGTTTCCAGCTTATTCACAGGGGCTAAAGAAATATTTCCTCGAAGATAAAATGTATTGAAATATAAAATATTATTATGAAAATAATTAAAGAATGTAGTATCAGTAGTTTCACACACAAAAGAATGTAATGAAATGAGAATATTTATTTTTATCTGGCCAATTTATACGTTATTTGCATTATGGAAAATCTGTGTGGTAAATCTAAAAACATTATTGAGTTAGAGATCTTCTAGAAATAAGTGGTTTGTATTTATTCATAATATCATCGTGTTATTTTTATTAGAGTGAAAATAAACAAGGGAATATTCACTATTTTACATTAGTTACAGAATGTTACATGTGTGTGTGTGTGTGTGTGTGTGTGTGTGTAAGAAAGAGAGAGAGAGAGAAAGTAGGAGGGAGGAAGAGAGAAAGAGAATGCGAATCTCTTATGGACATTAATATTTCCAGTAACAATCAGTAATGAGGGGTCAGAGTAATTGAAAATTTCTATATGAATGGAGTCATCGAGTATATCTTTGAATTTCAATATTATGAGATATAATTTAAAATCTAAGTAAATTTGCAAAAAACGAATGTACTCAAGGTGCCATATTATTTTGATTTTTTAAATGCAAGGTTTCTAGACATTAATTAACATACCTATGTTATTCAAATTTTAGAAACTTGAATCCTACAGGATTCTGAATTGAAATTATTAATATACTTTAAGAAAACGTCTTCAAATATTTTCATTTTTAGTTAACTGGTTTGTTTACATTTCAAGATTGATTCATTTTCTGTTCCCGATTTCATTTTCTATGCTCTCTTGTTTTTTCTTTTACATGTGTAACATAAGAAGCCCGGCCACTTGCACGCTCTCCCCCTTTGACGAGCCAGCGACGAATAGAGGTAGTTGACGCAAGGCACAACGAAGGGGTCAGCAGCGTCGGCGCTCAGGGCACCGGCATCCGAATTGAGGAGCGCGGGGCAGCCGGGGGCCGGGTGGCGTAAGGGTCCCGTTATCCGGCGGCCTACATGGCCCAGTCGACCGGCAACTTTCCCTGTGGACAATACCCCCGCAGCCTCCCAGCCGTCGAACCCTTCGGGCCGCCCACGCACCGGGCCTACCCCTTGGCCCTTGTCCGAAGAGCACCTTTGGAGACCCTTCGCGGCCGGACAAAGGGCGAGTCACAGTAGAAAGTCGGCCGGCGCATTTTTTTCGGGCGAGAGCCGCGTTTTTCTCCGGAGACAAAAAGCCGCGAGGGTCGCCGCGCCCCGAGAGAAAGTTGCGTGTCGGCGGAGCGGAGCCGCGCGGGCGCCAGTGAGCGGCCGAAGCCGCTGCGGAAAGTGCGTGCGCAGGCGGGGCAGTGCGAGTTTCGTTTCGTTTTCGAAATAATTACGGTGGTGATGTGGTCTATTTGCTAAGTTAAGTGTTCTAGGAATAATGCGGTAAATGGCGCGTGCATGTGCATCGGTGTATGGTGATGTTCTCTGTTGAAATTATAGTTTCTTGGAGTGATGTCGCTGTAACAGGTTATTAACACGGAGAGAAGTTGTAAAACTCTCGCAACTGTTTATAGCCCGTGTGACTGTTGAAAACGATGCATCCTGTCCAATTATTCATTTTATAATAATTTCTTACTTTCAGAGATAAAAATTGAAAATCAAAAGATAAAAATTGAAAATCAAAATACCAACAGGGTATTCTTTTTGATTTTTGGTGTTCTTTATTCATTAATATAAATTACAAGAATCTACTAACTTAATAAATATTTTTCTTTATGTCATCATAAATGCTCGAGTTTCATTCAAAGTATCTATTTTTAAATATTCTAATATATTTAACACAACCAATTTTAAAACTTCATTAATGGATGAAGTTAATTTTTCATCAAGCTTCAGAATCTCCGCTAAAAATAAAACTGTTAGATACAAATGCAATTCAGAGGTGATGCCAGAATTTCTTAAAAAAATAAGCTGTAAGTAAGGGTCTAACGTAAATATTATAAAAAATTGTGCATTTATATTGAATTTAAATGTAATATTTACTTATTTATTAATTTATATTTCCGCAACCAAATGACTTGATTTGACCAAATGATTTGAATTATATTCATCACTATGTAAGATATATATTTTATAAGACCCAAGTTATTCTACCTAGCAAAATGATAAAAATATTAAGATAAAAGAACAAAAATTATAAACCAAAGTGATTTACATACTTTAAATCTGCTTACAAATAGAATCGTTAAAAATAGATAAATCTACTTTATTATTATAATAATTTAATATTATATATTTATTAAGAATGTCAACGTATGACCAACTTCTAATGGGGGAGGCATGTCCTATGAATCCTCGTCCCCAGTCACATGGCGTGCCACTGATCTCAACTAAAAAATAGCAATTTTTGGAAAATAAAAATTATATTAAATTTTAAATTGAAAATTTAAATAGACTACGCACTGTTATTATTTGTAACAGTGACAGAGCATTTGCATTCATAATTGAGGCGGGAAGTAGCGCATAAAAGGACAGTACTGTGGGTTGACTCGAGTACCGCGTGGTCGGCAACCGGCCGACTGAGTCCGCGTGGCCGCAGCTACTTGAGGATACGAGGCCCGGAACGAGCCACCCGCAATAAATGTTGGCACCGCCCGTTCGCGATATTGCAGCGGCGGCGGCAACGGCGGTCGAGGGCCATTACGGCGGTGTCGACTCCGTTATGGATCCATTAGGGCCGCCTCTAAGCCCATTGGCCGGCGGGCGGCGGCAGTCGGGTCTCGCTTTGCCCGCCCTCCACGGAGGGCACGTCGCCGCAAACGCATAACAAGCACTATCCACACACGCGACTGGATCTACAATCACTTCATATTATTCAAAAATTCCTTTCTGATTACGCAGATCACGGAAAACAATGTTAGAAGTGAACTCAGCGCGCGCGGGGAGAGAGAGTCGCCATTTTCTCCTGGCGTCAGCCATTACGAGGCCATGACGAGAAAAAACCATTTTCAGGCGCACAGGTGCCGTTTTTGCGAGCAGAATTGCACGTGGTGCGTCGGCGCAGACGTGACGAGTACGTGGACATCGGCGACGGCGAGGTGCCTTGTCGCGGGTGACCGCGGCGCGCGTTAGAAGTGGCGAGGTGCGGCGGCGGGCGCGGCGGCGGCGGCCCCACCCGCCAGGCGCCGGCCTATCGGCGCGCCGCGCGCCCGGCCAACGGCGCCGCGCCGCCCGGCAGCGGCCGCCGCCGCGCTCGGCGCCCAGCCCCACGGCGCGGCGCCACGCACGGCGAATGGCGCGCTGCTCGGCGCTTCTCTCCCACGAGTGCGTAATTATCTCTTCCTTTGCGTTGATTGGTTTGAAAAAACAAGTTCACATTTATTATAGTTTCTTGTTAAATGCGTACCTTAAAAACACACAGTGTATTTGCGAAATGAGGATTGTGGAAGAAAGATTATTTTGTGTAACACATCAGTTTTTTCAGTAGAATAGTACAAATATTTTTATGATGCATTGAAGGGCTTAAAATGAACTATAAAATAATAAAAACTGTTTTTATGTTATCCTCTTTTAATTTCGAACCTCCGAAATCTATCAATACATTTTTGTTATAGGTTATTTGTTACCCCGTTACAAGAAATGACTATATAAAGGTAATACAGTATTTTTATTCTATTTTTTCAGTCTGAAATGAGTATTTGTCTCTTTACGTAAGCGTTTATGCTTGTGTTAACGATGGCGTAAATTATAAGAAAAAGGTGGAGACGTTCTCCAAATAATAACCTCAGAAAGGTCTTTTGCATGAAAAACCTACAGGTCCCACCACAAAGGCGAAGATGATCGAACAGAAGTTGTGCAACAAGTCGTAACAGCACTTTCCAATCACGACGCTGACACTTTATATTATAAACGGAGCACTGACATTTTGGTGGGTTACCATGATTAAAGTAATTACATACATCTCAATAGTGTTTTTGCTTCTTTTTTCTCATACTGATCTGGGCATAGGAGAGATTTCCCCTTCTTCAGTGCTTGTTGTCAGGTTGTTTTCATAAAGAAAGCTGGCTGAATTGAACGACGGTCGGTGGCGGACCTTGACTCGGCCTAAGAAACACCATTGCCGGCGGCGTTGGGGGCTGGAGCGGCGCAGGCGAAGGCACCGGAGACACCAAAGGGTAATACAAGCGATCGATCGACGGATGGTATTTTGCGCAAAGGTTATCGCTACCAAATGCCAGGTGGTAGGCTTATACATTGTGTGAACATTGCTGCCCCGCCCAAACCAGATTTGGCAACTCGGTAGGCCTAATCTGCCATGTGTCTCGGAAGGCGAATCCGAAATTAACAGTCTCTGAGAAGTGAATTTTTTACTATCAACATTAGCATCAGTTCATTAGTTACGTTCTTTCTGATGACTTGACGAAATGTATATATTTCATAAAACATGATCAAAACAAATATCTATATTAAAATGCAAATAATTTATACTAGAAATTCTATGAATACACAGATTGCTAGCAGTTAAGTAGCTCCTATATAGCGTTTGTTAATCGAAAGTATATTAATCCTTCATTATTAAGAATGTGTATATGAGAACTTAATCGCTTTCCACACTTCTGATCTATTTCGCATAATTTTGTAACATAGTAATTGATTTAAGCAATCCAGATACTATCTGTTGTTACCATGTATTAAGTAAATATTCCTGTATGACTAGTTCACTAAGTAACCAATTTTAGTTTCCTTCGCCAAGAGTAAAGAGAGACGTAAAGAAAACTATTTGCAGCGAATTCTCAGAACTTCAGTTCACCTCCGTTTACGCGCGTGTGTTAAACCTTCCGTTCTATTTGTTCTAGAACCCAACGCAGATCGAAAGTAAACGTGAAGGACACGATGGTTTTATTATTGCAACTGAGAATTGAACATAGTTTATTCATTAAGAGAGCAAAAGCGACGAAAGCATTCTTTGAATTTTATTTGTTCTACACAACCAAACTCGCTGAGAATTATTTCTTCCTTTCAGAATTTATGTCTCCTCATTAGAAAGTGCAAGTTTTAATAATGAACAGTCTCTCAAGACCGGTCGGGCGAAATGCAAATCCTCATTTCAAAAATAAAGGAAATCACAGGTCAAATTACTAATTTGTACCAACTTAATATATTTCAATGTCCAATGGAAGGGAAGTTGACCATATTTGTCGCAAACATAACGAGAGAACATAACGAATGCACAAAGAAGAGCAAGAAAGAGAAGACCGCTTCTCGTCAACTGACCTATGGTAAAGAAAGTCAGCGCCCAGTACTAATAAAATCAACTAAACTATGATGTCCCTAATAAAATCAAATTAAAGTCAAGCAGAAAACGCGACAAGGTGTGAGTGAGGAATGTAACGTCCTGAGCAAATGGCATTTTTCACTCTTTGTAAAGTAATGAAAGAGAGCGGGTTTTAATGTAGTGAACCGACATTGGCATATGCAATAATTATTTGGATTTTTAACACACGGCAGCCAAGTTTGCAATTTTTTCTATCAATACTTTTTGACATTGATTTAGAATGCAACTATGCGTAGAGCTGCGTATTAACATGATTTGATTAGGATAATGAAGGTAACTCCGCCCACATGAACTTAAAAAACACCGATACGTCAGCATAACAAATAGTTTTCTAATTATTTCAATTGAAATTATATATTTTACAGATGTTCCAACCAATTTATAATAACGAAGTCAAAAAATAAAACTTTAATAATAATTATTTTTAATCGTTTAGAGTATTATCATTTGAAAAATGTATATATTAGCAACCTTCTTGTAGAAACGGCCTTCGGATAATACCAATATTTTTTCATAAATACCTAATTCCGAACAATAATAATTCAAATTGTTATTCATGATTATATTAACAAAAAGTTACATTTATTATAAACAATCATATTTAAAATAAAAATTATGAATGTTGGTACTTTTTCACCATTCATATAACGTCGTATGACGTTTCAGAGATCTGCGAGTCTCCATTTTCAGGTACATTTCTTTTGACAAAATACATCAGTATTAAAAATGAATCAATCATTATGAAATTATTATCAATATTATTTTGTCAACAGAAATGTACCTGAAGATGGAGATTCGCAGATCTCAGAAACGTCGTACGAGGTTATATGAATGGAGGAAGAGAACGAACATTAATAATTTTTATTTTAAATATGATTGTTTATAATAAATGAAACTTTTTGTTAATATAAATATGACAATCAAAAGGAACTTAATATTTTTAATAAGCCTCGCAAAGACGCAGCAAAACATGACCTACGTTACTTACAGATGAATCAGGAAAGAAGTGTGGAAGGAGCGAGTAAGCGAGAATAAGTCAAAAATAATGTTGTGGAAGAATTAAATTATTGAATAATTTGAAATATACTCAACGAAACCATATCTTGCAAATTTTCAGTATTGATTATGTTCTGCTAAAATAAGTGAATTTTGGGGTTGAATATGAGATGTATATGAAATGTTGTATACCCTTCGTAGTATCCTACTTTTAATGTAATGTAGAAAGTGTGACGCATACGCTAAAATATATACGATTCCCCAAATTATTGGGGAATTCCCCAAATTATTATTTTCTAATAGAGGCTTGTGAGAATACATAACGTATTGCACTTCTAAAGTGAGAATAAATTTCATAGAGAAACGTTTTTATGGGAGGGAATGTATAAATTAACTTTAAAAAAATTATGAACTTTCCTTCGAATAATAACTTAATAAACAAAAATGAGGCTCCAAATTTATTGTGATATTGATCGTAGTTATCGCTTATTATCTCCAGAAATTAACAAACCACAAATTTGGTAGCACAATAAACGAGAAGCAGTGTTTGAAAATATTGGTGAAATTAATTTCGGTATTATATTGCAGTAATTGGGAGACAGTTCAATATATTTCCTCTGATCATAACCACAGGGTTCCCAAAAACTTTTTATGTATTTTTGTATTTATTGCAACATCAATGTAATGAATTTACCAGGTTGCATATTTATACAAATCGTAATACAAAAACTTCACGCACTCATTCCATTGAATAAGATGCGACAGGAATATTAAATATGAAGTTGATAACTAATGGACATGCTAATATTATGTAAAATAGGCATTAATCAAGTTCAGTTGATTAAATGCGGAGCTTACTATATTTTGAAAAAGAACAGAGAGGGAACAGATATGAGCGATTTCATCAAGAGAATTTGTGATATGAATCTCACTTCAAAATATAGTTTTATCTTTCGACGAAAGGCTTGTATTAGATACTTATTGGTAAAATCTTCACATAAAATTCAAAATTATTGGCTACTTTCTATTACTGCAGTGAGGGAGAGCAACAGCAAGAATCTTCTAAAATTGTAAACACTCCTTAAACCCTTGGGCTGATGAAATATTAGAAAGTAATAAATAAGTTCAAAAAAAGATGTTACACTTATATCTTTATGTGTATATTTATTTCAGCAAATGCATTTTTCTGTAACATTGAGATCATCGTCTGATGATAAAAAAGAAATGAGAAAAACATAAATTTTCATTTGCAGCATCGATGATTGTCGTAGTAAGACGAAAAAGCCTTTTATTTAAATGAATATCTTATAATGAAAGAATAGTAATATTTACATTACATGGTTACATTCAAAACATGATAAAAGTGTATAATTTTCATACTGAAAAAGTGTATACATTAATTTTATGAATTGTTTGTATATGGAACTGAATTTTTTGGTGATATTTTCAAGAAAAGTGAAGAGAGATTAATTTCTAAATCGTCCGTAATACATAATGAAGTACAGGTATTAAGGTTTAAAATACTAGTTGTGGCCGTAGGAAAAAAAAACATATTCGGAATTTCTTCAAAGTCTTGAGGTACCATTTTATATTCATGTGAAACTCAATGGCCGTTGAGTATTACTATTTCAGAATTGACCCCTGGTCAAAAAAAGGGCCAACTTTTATTTTTTTTCTAATTATTTTCGTCTATTTTTTATTAATTTAACCTCAAATCCCGATTTCGTTCTAGTAGTGGCCAGTTCAAAATCGCAAAATGTTGGTGACGATCAGATAATCGTCTCAGTAAAGGCCAAAAGATAAGCTTACCCTGACCAGTTTCAGTCCCTGAAAGTCCAAAAGGTACTGATTCATGATTCATTATTGCGACGACAGTTTAAGTAGAATATTTTCTGATTATTCTTTGAATATAAAATAAGAGAAAATAAGTCAATTATCATCGTTCGGATCCTCACTCCTAGAAGATGTAAGCTCCACGTCCCGCGAATTTGAAATGAGAGGGAAGCGCTCAATTGTTATGTTTTAAATTTTGTGCTTGAAGTGAAGTATGACGTTACCCTGCCATTTGTTCAACAAGTACAGTCTTGTCCAGGCCAGTTGCACAGCGACACCCGACGAGGCGCAGCGGCGCTGAGCGCTGACGAGTGCCAGCCCGCGCGCAGCCCCCACGCAGCCATTGTGGGGTGCGCAGCCCGGCGCAGCCCGGCGCAGCCTCCGCCTCCAGTGCATCGGTGGCGCGGACGTGCTCGGGCTGGCGAGCGGCGCCTTTGAAGTGCGGCGCGGCCAGGGCGCTGGGCGATCGGCGATTTCCCTCACGCGCCGCGTGCGCCTCCCCTCCACCCCCACCCCGCCCCGCCCCCACGACCCGGAACTCCTCCTCCCCCCCCTTCACAGCGATCGCCCGCCTCCGCCCAAATCGGATGGCAGCGCTGCATAATGCGGCTGTGTATTACCGAGGCCGACGCAGGCTTTGGGATATTCCTTCACGAGTGCTACGGCGGGTAATTCTAGAAAGGAGGTTTACTAACAGTGGTTGCAAAACGTATGTGGAATGCAACTTGTAGGAGTGACGGCTTTCGCTCACTCCCGGACTGCCCAATTTCTTCCGCAATTGGAAAGGTTGAGTTGTCTCAACCGCTCATTATACCGGAAAGTCGGCCATGAGGTCGCCCATTCATTTCATAATCTTCTTTGGACATTCTCAATCAGAACAGTGAATGTTCGTTTGTCTACCTGATGTGTTTCAGCTACTGTTTATAAATCGAAATGTTTTCGGACTAGCCATAACGACATTGGAACCAATTATTAGCAACAAGACTAGAAAATTCTGCAAAACTCAATTAATCTGGTCCAATTTTCTCAATCGCGTTTTTAAGTTTCACAAATAATTATTTTAGACATTATATAGTTTGATTTTCACAAGTTGAGCATCTAGAATTTTTATGTATTTCCATACACATTTTCGAAATTATTTTCTTGATGTATGAACTTCACATTCTTTACTCTTACATTCATTTGGTCTGATGATTTCATGCACCCCATTTTATAACATTACTATGTAAGTTGTATTAAAGACATCTTTGTATTGCACATTTATTCATAAAACATTCTTACTCTAAAAGTAGAATAGATTTTTGGAGACAATGCTACAAATTTATGGCTTCCAAATTCTGACTCTGTAAGGCCAAACTCCCTACACAAAATAAAACTGTATCATCTGAGATATTCTGAATTAATATATATTATTGAAGTAATTTTTCTGTTACTCTCCTCTTCACTCCTTTTATCACTACCTCTCCATACGGAAGTGTTCCTGTTCATACGGAAACACGGAATAAATCAACACGAAATAAATAAAAGCGTCCAGAAACCGCCATTAGAAAAACGCTCCATCTTTCCACATTCCCGCAGCGAGAGACGGATTCCGGGCAACATAAAGCAGCTGGCCTCGTAAATCGCGGCGTCCGGCGCGGCCGCGAGTGCGAGTCCGAGAGTGGGCAGCGTGGTGCCGCTGCGTGGGGCCCGCGCGGCGCGGCGCGCGGCCTCGGAGGGGGCCCGGCCCCCGCGGCCGGCCCAACAGCGCGCCCAATGCAAGGAAATAAAAGATATCAACAGTAGACGGTTGCCAAGGGGACCTAGATCCGCCAGTTGGTGCTTGAGGTGGAGATGGACATGTGAAGAACGACGGCCGGTGCATGTAGTTGATATTCGAATCGATAGTAAGATTTTGGAGTATAAGAATTACGGGTGAATGTGTATTTATAGTTTCTGGGTGCGTCAACTCCTTAGGTTAATGTTAATGCATGCTAATAATTATAAATTAATAATAATATTATTAATAATATTAATAATAATAATAATTTTATTTACATGGCGATGCTCATACCATCAAGCCCGCGTTTCCTCGTTTAACCGCAAATACCTAAAATAACTCCACTCTACCCCGAAAGGCGGCGATTTCTCTCCCACTGGAACGTCAAATTCGGTACCAATCTACACGTCCGCTCGAAGGGTTTATTCCGCTCCAGATATCTCTCCCAGCGGAATTCACCTCCATGAATTTCGGAACAATTTTGTTTCAAATGTTATTAAATTTATAAATACTTTTAAGTTTTCACGCAAATTATTGATTGGCAAGGATTGGTCACATGGAATTAAATTTCTATTGATAGTTATTAAGATCAAATTGTTTACAATGTACTAAATTTTAGTTCCATTACGGTAATATAGTTACCCCAAAACTACCAAATTGTCGGAATTTCAAAGTGTGATTCTGACAATCCCCGACCGACTCGATTCCTCGACCCGACAATGCCTGTCAGGAAGTCGTGCTCTGTCCCCTCGCGCATGGCCGCGTACGTTGTGGATGGTGCATGCGCACCCTGCGACGCGGAGCTTTGGAATATGATTTCTCCGCGCGCTGCCATTCCATTCTTCTCATTGTTACGTCTACTTGACTGAAGGCAGTTCGTTTCTAAAGTGGTATTATAGTTAAAACGGGAATTCTGTAAGAATTGATGATGACCTAGAAAATAATCATACAAAATTCCTATGCGAAAATCTTGACTTTCTTTTTTGACTCAGACAAATCACTTAGAGTATCGATTGTATAATTTAAAATGAGAAGTTTCAGTAACTCTCTTCAAGATGAAGTAACGCACGAACCTGGGAGGATTTTAAGCAGATGTCGGAAAGAAAACTCAATCCTGTTACTTGTTCAAGGGAGTTGAAACACAAATGCAAAATATGTGAATTTTTGACTGATCAATCTATAAATGTATTTTTTGGAACTAGAAATCACGTGGAATGGCCGCATGTACCGAATTTCTCTTCTTCCAAAGTCCAAGATATGAAAATGTATTAGAGATGCATTCGTATATTTTGTGTTAAATAGTACATATGAATTGTTTTACATTTAGAGACAATAAATATCTATTTTTGAATACTAATGTGTAAATAAAATGTTATACATATTATACATGACAATTGAATAAATAGATAAGATTCTTCTTAACAGGTAATTCGCCCCAAACAGTGGCTTAGCATTGAAGACTAGTACTGAATGCAATAATCTATTCTTCCCTTGCTGCGCCGACCGCCCCCATAGGCTTCGCGCATAGCCCCCATCAGCGGCGCAGGAGTCCGAGGGCGGACTTTAATTACGCGCGGCCGCCGCGTGTGGCCGGCGCACCTCAGCCGCGGCCGGCGCGGAGCCGCGCGCCCAACACGATTAAGGCATAAATCCCGCGCGGCCGCCGCGGAGGGCCCGCCGGTAAAGCATCGGCGCGGCGGAGGCCCGCGTTGTTTATGGGAACGGGCCCCCGACGCTCTTCTGAGTACGCCGGCGAAGAGATGCGAACCCAAGGCTTTCGACTCAGTTTTACACATCACAGAGGTAGTTATTTTACTCTGTTAGAACGTTCAATGGCTTTTGTATGCGTGTTTTCCTGAAAATATTACATTGGACGGTAACACACAATAAACACTTGAAATCGCAAAAATACGATTAGTACGCAGTGGTTATTTCGAATATTATTCGCGTGTTTCGTTTCTTCATACATCCCAATTATCTTCTCCACACGTTGTAAATTCCACTCGTATTCAGATGATTAATGAACGGGGATCACAATTATTTTATTTGTATTATGACACTAATTCAATGCTTCAGATTTTGTACAATTCATTACACGTTACTCATGCTAATTTCATAATATATTCGGACACAGCGATGTATTAACATTACACTTATAATGTTACGCCTGAACGTAAAAATATGTGGGCGAATAGAATGAAAACGAGCTGCATTCATAATCTGATGTTCCTGTGGAAATGAATTTACACAATTGTTTTGCGTTTCATATAAAAATTAAAATATTGCGTTGAGCATTCAGTTTCTACGATGCAAAAAGAAAGGGAAATGGTATTTTCCACGTCTTTTCCTTACTTTCCCCGGCGCCCTTCGCCTCCGAGCTGGCCACCCCGTTCCTCTCTCAGAAAGGGAGTCGGGTCCCGCCCCCGCCCTCGGCTGGCGCGAGCGGTCAGCGGCGCGGCGCGGCGCGGCGCGGCGGCGGGGCCCGCCCGCAACCGGTTCCCCTTGCGAGTCGGTCGCGACCGTGTCACTCGCACAGCCGCGGAGATGCCATCGCGGGAGGCGCGGGGCCATGCGTCATCATTATCGTTGTGGCGGCGGCGGCGGCGCAGGAGGTAAAGTCGCCGGGGGCGGGGGCGGAGCGCAGGAGGCTGCCAGGACGCGCCGCGCCGATACCTCGCCCAGCGGCTGAGGTTGTTACTGGGATGCGAACCGGAGCTCGCTCGCCCTAACGACTCTTTGTGGTGCCGCTGCCCTCGACGTTGTACCAACCAGCGAACGCTTTGAGAGAACCGTTAAGTCCACAATGCCTGCGCAGCCGTTTCACTATGGTTAAACAACATTTTTATCCAGTCAATATCTGTGAGCAGGAAAATGATTATAATACGCATTTCTCCACTACCAAACAGAATTCTTATATTCATCTCTCTCCTCTGTTGTAACTGTAATTTTTTAAACAGGCGCTGAAAGTTTAGTGATTGAATAAACACCTAAAGTCTTATTATCGTATACTTTATAAAAGAAAGCACATTTCTTCATTTGTTATTATGTAATCACCTTGTCAAGTTAATATCTGTCTTGACTCTAAAGATGAGAGAAGAACAAAACATCATGATAAGTAATGAGGAAGCAACGAAGTTAATTACATGTTTGAAAAAAGCATCAATTAAGAAACTAAAAGTAATATTGTAGACACAACATTTATATTTGCTAACTACAATTGTAAGTCATGGTTTGTTAATTTTTTTAGGTCAAAAGACATTAGTGGAAACTCTACTTACATTCTTATCGTTTAATAGCTCAAATCTGTTGATGTATGATGAAATCTGCGCTGAGATTAACACTTCTTTTATGATCAATAATAAAGCACATAATTTCCTGCTTTATTCTGAGGAGTTAAAAATTTTATAGCTCATAAAAACTGATAAAGGAATTAGCTGATGCGTTGGCTATAAAAATTAGCCACGTTATATTTTACGACATTTCTCTCTCAAACAAATGAAAAAATTAATAGTGCTTGTCTCAAGAATATTATCTGTTTAAGATAAATAGCATTAAATCACTGGGTTTGACATACTGCGAATAATTAAGATTGCTCGTCTCATTTCAGTCATATACAGCCTATTTAAATGAGCTATGGATGCGTCTTATCGTGACTTCTGTAGTAGTGAAAGGAACTATGTGACTAGAATCCACCATTAGGTTTTCAACCAGAATATGAAAAAGAAAACATTATGAGTTATACTTGTAGGAAATTCTACAACATAATATTAAAAATCCCTGCATATACCATTTTAAAATATTATTAAAAAATAAATATTATTCTTCCGCAAGTTCAACAAGAAATATATTCGTAATTTGTTTTCTAAATGTTTCATTGACTTTTTTTTCTGGTTATCTGTACATGTCCTGCTATGAACGATTGCAAATAAAAATTACATTGGCACATCACAAAAGAGGAATTCCTTCTATTTGAATATCACTTCCCCCTTAATAGAAAAGGGAAAAGTGTCGCAAGAGAGTTTATAAAATAGTCGATAAAAGAAATTTGCATTATTCCGCAATAAAATACCACATTGCTCGTTAACGTGCGTAATATTTTTCGAGATACAGTAAGTAAGGAAGTAAACCCAATTGTAAGAAAGTGACTTTGTCGGTGCGTCCACAGGGGTGGCGATGGCGGTGGCGCGCCGTTCTGTTCGCAGCCGCCACGTGGGCCGCGCGCGCGGGGGTGGGCGGGCGTGACCGCCGTCGGCGGCGTCGCCGGCGACTCCTCGTTAGCGCGCGGGCTCGCGGGGGACAGCTAATGAGACGCGGTATCGGCGCGGAGCAGGAGGGCGGGGTGAGCGCAAGGCGGCGGGGGCGGACGGGTGGGGAGGCCGTTTAATTGGCGGCGGGGGCGACGACCGCGGCCCGACGCGGCGCGGCGCCGGACGCCGTCCACGACGACGCCGACGCTCACCCGCTCCGATGTGCGACAGTCACTCCTATCGCGACCTGATACCTAGCCAACGGGACTACTTCCTAGTCTCTGGGTTGTGAACGATTGCGATATCTTCCGTGATCAAGAACATGTTTGTTGCATTAGATGATTAATGTATTATTTCTCAAATATAAAAAGAAAACAAAAAGTGAATTATTATAACATTTGTCGTAAACAAGTCCACATTGATTGACGCTTTTCTATTCGTAAATGTATTTCCACCGAAAAGAGTAATAAATACCAGAGTATTAGGAAAGTACAATGATATCAGTGTCGGTAGGGATCATGGAGTTCTTTCAACATTACTTTTGTACTTTAAACAATAGCAACAATTGTGTCACGACTCACAATGGTTATTTGAAACTACCTATGTATTTTGAATATTCCTTGAAATAAGATAAAAACAAACAGAGTGTTTTCTTATAAAAGAAGACTGTACAAACAAATTTATATTGCAATCTTACTCTTTATATTCTAATTTGTATGAGTACGAACAATTTTAGAAGAATGTTGCTAATGAACTCCTGAATTCCCCCAAAATTGTACAACTCTGAGTAAAATCAAATAAAACGATAATACGTTATCACAATACGTATATCGCGTGCCTCTGGATCTGGTTCCGGCCGTTGCAAAACGAGCGTTTAGCAGTGTCGACTTCCCACTGTGCACAGCGCACACTCGCTCACACCCAGCGCCAGAGCGACCGCTCGCCAAATCGGCGCCGGCAAAGAATGCGGCCATATTTTCACGGTACCACTTCACTCCTAATCCGTCTGTGCGAAAGCATGGAGATTATCTCTTCCGATTTGAGACTCTTTATGTAACAGCTTGCTGCCGTTTGCGGTAAAAGGCACCGAATCTGCCGTCCTTCCCTTTGGACAAGCTTTCCAAACAAACATCGAGTCGAACAGAACGCCACGTCACGCTCGATCTTTACTCGCGAGAAAGCGGTGGGCTGATTATTAATTATCATTTCGAGCTCACTTATTACTTATACGATTGTACCCTCGACTGGAACACTTGTCCAAGCTGGCGCAGACAAAAAAAGCAACCGAGTGACTCACAAAAAAGAACGAGAGATAAACGGTCGCTTGTCGCTCAGGCGTTTCAAAGAGATTGACCCCGATGACATCACCTTCAGCCGGTGTTACGTTCGTGTTGAAATGGCATTTGGTCTAAAGGGATCGCCCGAGGGCTGTTAGGCACCTGCACGGAGAACACCCTCCTGCGGCATGGACGTTACACTTCTCAAAAACCTAGGAGAAGCTTGAAGGTTTACAGATGTGATCGAGGAATGAAAACCCTGAAGATCTTGTAAAAGCCTGAAAACATTCTTTTCACGTCTCAAAAATTAACTTTTACCAACTCAAGACAAATTCTTTCTTAGATATAACGAATTATTATACTTATTTTTCGAAAATCGTATAATTTGGAAAGGCACTTCATACAAATTGGCGTTCAAGCAAAGCCAAGATTGAGTTTTTATTGTAGTGACATGAAAAAATGAGAACATGGATACGAGGCCCATAAATAATACATTCTTTTTACTCGATACCCAAAGGATGATTTGACCACGAATTAATGCATAAGCAGTTGAGAGCGGATACCGTAACCTAGGGTTCCAATGATCTCCTTAGACATGCAGTCCCAATCTCTCGCTTTCTTCCCACTTCCCCCGCTGTCGCTCGTCAGCGGGAGTCGAACGCGCGGACGGAACGCTGCGGATGCCACGCCCTGTGCCGCAGTCGCGCCGCCGCCACCGCCGCCGCCGCCGCCTCCACCGCCACAGCGGCGCGCCCAAATTGAGTAATCCCTGTTTAGTATATTATCAATGGCCTCCTATAATTTAGACCGTATAGCTGGGTACGTTCATTAGTCGCGTCGGGAGCGGGGTAGAGGGCGCGGTTCGGCGGGGTAGCGCGGCGGAGGCGGGGCGAAGCGGGGGTGGCAGGGAATGAGAGATACCAAATCAAGGCACCAATTACAAAACCAGGAAAACACAAATTATGTCATCAAAACGCTGGAGTTCGCATTATTCAAAACGAGGAAAAAAGAAAAATAAACACAATTTTGGAAAAAAAATTAAAAAGTCCGAAAAGTTCATCAACTAGCATTGAAAAATAATTTCGAATGTGCCGGGTTGGGGGTAGTGTGGCGGGGTTGATTTCATAAATACGCGCGCGGCGCCGACGATTTGCGAACGGCGAACGTTAGGGACGAGCGCGGCGGTAAATTCCGCGCTGGGGGAGGGCGTGGGGGCACGCGAGGGTTTGCGAGAGCTAGCAAGAGCCTATGAGAGCGAAAAATCGACCGCTGCGGAACATGTGCCAGGCTAGTCTTTGGGCATGGTGTCAGTACGACAGGGCTTCAAATGGCTCTATACACTTCTTGTTGAATTGCTCAAAAATAACAGAAAACGACATTTAATTTAAAAAATTAAGCATGATAATTAATTTTAAATTTCATTTTTTCATGAAATTAATTTGCCACCTATGGTTGCTGTACGACAGATCTTGAAGTGCTTCTGTAGTACTGTTCCTCTTGAGTTGTTAAGCGATCATTAAAAAAATCATTTAATCTTTTTCGAATTTCTAATTAATATGGTTTCAGTTCATCATTTTGCTTACATTTGCCGTGTTGTGGTAAAAGTTGTAAAAATTAAAACGTTAGACGTGTAAAAGAAATAACTATTTTACTTCTGAACATTATGAAATTATATTTTAGTCGGTCTAGTCTTTAAATCCAGTCATTGCAATGGTTTCCATTATTTATATCAGTATTTTTGGAACCAAAGCGATCGTTATTATTTCATACCTCATATCCTTAACTATTATTTTGTTTTCGCAACAGTTCTCATTTTGAAGTTGAAATTTCAATAAAAACTTAGCTGTGGCATACTTATCACAGAAACATTTTTTTTATTCTGATCTTTCCTTTTCCAACCAGGTTCCTTGAGTCATTCACTCTGTTCCCAGTCCTCTCGACCTCCAAACCCACAATGTCCTTTTATCCTACCTCTCATTCCCTCTTTCACGTAGTATGCGCTTCACTAGAATACTTCTGTTCCCAATCCGTCACTGCGCTTTTGAATCTCTGATTTAGCGTCGTCGGCGCTTGTACTCGTGCGGCGCCAGCAGTAATCTGCACGCGCTTCAGCGCCTGGGGCTGGGCGTCACGTCGCGGTTTTAGCGCGGCCTGATTCGCCGGCCCGCTCGCCCCAAGTACCCACCTGCGCTGCGCTACCCACCTGCTCCACCGCTGGGCTCCGGACGCTCGCGGCCGAGGCAGACACGGCCACCGCCGCTGGGCGCTTTGCATACGCTGGAATATCGCTCTGTGCCCAGTAGTCGCGAATGCCCACGCGAGCTCTAGCATTTGCTTGAATGCCCATGTGAGCTATAGCATTTGCTTGAATGCCAATGAGGCTGTGTTCATGATTGGTTTTGAATACTCAATTAGAAATACAATTATTCTTATAATTATCTCTCTTACGACATCATTATATTCTGTGACTAACATGTTATGTACCTGTTTCGAATAAATAAGTTATGAGTGTATTATACAGAATTAAGAAATATAAATACGTGTTGTACATTAGACATTCAAATTAGTTTTGCAATACAGGAAGACAAAGACCATGTTTCATTTCAAACAAAGGATAAACTCAAGAGGTTAAATTTCTTTCCAGAAATTGATATATTACAATTGATATTGTTTTATTCAAAGCTCAGCTTCAATTCATTCTCGTTCGTGTCTACATGGGCCTCACATACACGAAACGAAAAGTATCTTGTACTTTGCAATAATCAGTTCAAGAAGAAACATTGACATGTGTTTATTATGTGCGAATGAGAAAGGATGACAGATCAACTCCCTTCAGAGCTATCTTGGTAAATCACTCGTGTGGAAGGGACAAGTCGGTCGGCTGGCTAAGCTGAGATCTGCAGAATGAGGCTGCTGCGGCACAGGTCCCGGATGCGGTTACGTAAGAGGCGGCGCGGGCCGCGAGGAGGACAACGCTTTCTTTGTGGAGGCGGTGACGGCGAAGCCGATAGCCGCGGAGATGCCGGCGATGGAACAAGTCAGGCGATTAATGCGTGGCAGGGAAGCGATAGGAAAGGCTGCATAGTTAATATTGATAACAGAATGAAACATGTGGAAGGGAGCATTCCAGAGGCGATGGCCCGGAAGCCGCTACTGTAATGAGGTGATGACGATCGTGTTTTTGAAGAAGATAGTAAGCAAAGGAGTCGAACAAGGAAAATTGTTGAGATTGCGGTGAGACAGGAAGGGAGGATAAGCAATAATTGGGAGGAGGGGTCGAGAAAAACCAGGAAGAGGTGACAGCCGTAGGTGCAGCCACAGAGATGAGGGTGACGGTAGTGGCGACGGTGGCGGCGGAGGTTGAAGTGACGGCAGCCACGAACGCGCAGCGACCAGCTGCGCGGCGCCACGGCAAGCGCGCAGGCCGCAACATGCCAAGTACGCGCATTGAAAAAGCGGGCACGGCAGAGCGTAGAGCGCTCGTGCTTCAACTGCGGCAACAGATGAACTTCTTGCAGACACTATAAATCTTCATCTAGATCCACAGTAAAGTCGAACTATCGAGAAAGAAGTTACAAAAGTTTGGGGACTACATTCTCGTACCAAACGACTACAGCTATGAGGGCGTGTTAAATAAATATTACTATAAACGTTAACATGAAGTCAACAACTACATGAAAAATGGCAATCTCAATTGCCGAAGCCAAAATATATAACACAAAAATAATCACGAAAACTGGAAAACATCAGACCTAGAACATTGTCGTTTTCGTTTTATTATAAATGATACCGGCATTATATTTGATGGAACGATAGTTTTTTTCTTTTGAATAAAAAAAAAGCACTACACTTACAGGGCTAATGACCTAAGCTGTTGACGTCCTCGGAATCACTAACCAATCAACCTCAACCACTAACCACTAATCAATCAATCTTTCGAGTCTATTCGTAAGAAATATTACGAGTAAATGTATAATGGTTTGGTCATTATTAAAAATTCTTAAAATAAATTAAAATCTTTTGATAGATCACTATATTGGAATTTTTTATATCTTATTGCCAAATATGAAAAAATGTGGATTATGGTATTCAATTTACAAGACAGAAAAGCATAAATTACTTTTCGTCCTTCCTGTTGATATAGCGTACGTATTCTGGTGACTCCATCTTAACTCTGCCATTGCAACCACAATAATCCCCTCGCGCTGTTCCAGATGCACCTGGCGAAGACGACGTCGTCGAGGAGGCGGTCGTGCAGCAGGTGACAGGCCTTCGTGTGCGCAGACAGCCCGCGTCGCGTCGGCCGCTTGGGATGCGGCGCTCGCTTCCTCCTAGCTCACGAGCGCCGGTGGAGTCTACTAGAGCGCTGCCTTCGCCGCCACTCCGTCATTCCTTATGGCGTTCATTTTGGGGGGAAAGAGGCTTCTCTCTTCTCTTTGGACGCGCTCCAAGCCCCACGGCCGTGCCGCCGCCGGCACACAGGCCTTTCATACGGCGTTGAATGCAGATGACTAACGCCCACGCCGCGCCACTCCGGGGAGCACCGCCTCGGGTTTCTCACGGCCGACCGCGCGGGCATCGAAGCACTGGCTCCCTGCGCGGACGTAGGCGATGGACTCCAAGACGCGGTCGAGGCGGGGGTTGTCAGGGCGTTGTGGTTTACAAAAGTTTCATCTTAGCACATACAAAACTCCCGGATGAACTTAATATTGAGAATAACAAAATGGCTAATAATGGTCACTTACTGAAATTTAGATAATACTACTATTTTCTTTCTTTCTCTTTTTTTCCTTTTATAAAACTGAATTTTACACTTAAACTCATAAATCGTATTCATTCTTCACTAAAAATGGAAACCCAATGTAATTAGAGAACTGGAAACACTGGCATTTTAAGCGTATACGTAGATAGCATTTTTAAGAGTTTTCACGGATCGTTCCAGTATTTTATTTAGTTTTTTATATTTACATTTTATTTATGTGTGTTATATCATACCCAAAAAATTGCTTCTTAATATTTTTTTATTTTTTTTAAGTTGTCTCAATAAACAAAGATAAATGCTTAAGTTTCTGTTTGTTGGAAGTATATAAAAAATTAAGTGTGATTATTAAACTTCCATGTTGACT
Source organism: Teleogryllus occipitalis (assembly GCA_011170035.1). Taxonomy (NCBI): domain Eukaryota; kingdom Metazoa; phylum Arthropoda; class Insecta; order Orthoptera; family Gryllidae; genus Teleogryllus; species Teleogryllus occipitalis. The sequence goes on along the minus strand of BLKR01000168.1, from coordinate 313,969 downwards.
TGCAAATGTAGTACACTTACATTAATTATTGCATTAATGCTATTTTTCAAAATATAAACTTTTCTTCAAACAAACATATTTTCAAATTAAATCTTGTTGATTATAACAGGCATTCTTAGGTTTTGAGACGGACTTTATTAATTATTTTATAAGTAAAATATTATTAATAATATTATTATTACTACCTGTTTATACGTAAATAGAGTTGTTTGAAAATTTTCCATAAATCTAAAATCGACGAGTAGATTTATCTGAACACTGCGTCACACCAGTGCTTTCCAGATTAGATATCAGTGAAAATAATACAAAATTAATGTCTTACTTTCACGTCAATAATATAAACTTAACTCAGTATCAATTTTCAGGGAAAATAATCTGCCACCAGCGATAACATGGAAGCGGTAAAATAGTAACGATAAAGTGTCACGGGTAATTTATCTCTTTTGGGTTGGCACGAGAAATTCTAAAGTCATATTAATCCCCATTTCAGGTGAGAAATTATGAGAATAACATCACCACGTCGCATCGTTCCTCGAAACGCAGCTTAATTGGGCAGACTCTGTGGATGAGTGACACATCTTGTCAGCACCGTCTGGTGGGCAATATTTTGCCATTGACGACGTGTCATCGTTCGCGCCGGAGCCGCAGCGCGCTGCTACGTGCGAAAGACGGGATCGCAGTCGCGTGTGCGATGGAAGAGATGCAGGCGCAGGAAGGGGTGGCACGCGTGACCATGGCGGGGGCGGGGCTGGAGGAGGTGGGGCGGGGGCGGGGCGGGGGTGCGCCCGCGTGCGCTGAGTGCGCAATTCGCGATGTGGGCCCGCAGCCAGCGCGTAAAACGCGTTGCGACTCATCGCTGTCAGCCGAAGGGGCCGCCTGCACGCGGCTGCCGGGGAGGTCTAGAACGGTGGTCCTTGCTCTGTTTGGTGGATCGGCCCATGCGAAGCTATGGTGACTAGGAAAAAAATCTTTTAAAAATATCTTTATTTCTAATTCTTATTTCTGGTTGTTACATACATTTCAATGCGGGAGTACCTTTTTTTTCCTGACATGCACAGATAAGAAAACTGTTTCTGTATCGCTTGATTTCTATTTTGTGGATTAATACATTTTTAAAGAAAATTCTGTTACAGTAGAAGAACCGTTTCATAACCATTCTTTCAACATTCGTACCAAGGTTTCCTATTTGTGAATAAAAATATTAATAGACCTATTAATTACGAAAAAAATATTATATTTCTTGAATATCTAGAAAATCTTCAATAAAATTCCTCCACTGATCCTGAATTAATTGCCTCAAAAAATTAGTTATTGTTTTGAAGAAAATTGTTTTAAATTCACATCATTTCAGAAATTCGGTTCAAACATTCACTTGACAAAATATTTCTCAATATACTCATTAATTATACACTTTATAATGTACCCCTTTAACGTGTTTATTAAGCAGTCTCAGAGAAACGATTAGAAAAATGACGGCTTTAAAACATGGCATTTCTAGCTAAGGGCGTGGCGTTCAATGCGAACTAAACAGCGGTCTCGGTCCCTTTATTTCCTCGCGCGCCCAAGCGGAGCAGGTGTGCAAAGTGGCTCCCCCACGAGGAGCTGTCGCCGCGGAGGGACATCACTCTTTCCTCGCGAGAGCGGATGTGACGTGCGCGGCGCTAACAAAAGCAGCTACCCTCGTCCTTCTTTCCTCTCGCCTGCTCTCCTCCATCTTCCCAGCCAGCACATGTACCCTGTGGCGCTACTCACCGTCTTTCAATACCTCTCTCTTACTTCGCCGAGCCGAATGGAAAACTTTCGCCGACACAGATCCCCAGAGAGATATTTTCTATCGAGTTTCCTCGAGTTAAATCGATATTGACTTCAACTTCACAAACAAACAAATAAACATGAACTTCCGTGATGGAGGATTCTGAACGTCGACTTACATGTGGGCGCTTGGGTTGACAAACCACTTACAAAAAGCGTAAATTAAAAGCTATTTCTAAGATACATAATACTTTCGAAACCAATGTAATATACAAGACTAATTAAAACACTTAAAATGAAAAATACTGACACTTCCCACAGGAATATCACTTGCTCACTATATTGTGATAAAAAGGAGGAATGGCCCTTCCAATTAGACTGGACATTTAGAAATCAACAAGAATTTAAAAATCAGGCGGTGTTATTTATGATCCCACATAATGAAAAAGAGTCGGAACTCTGACCCCAAGATAAAAACCTTCGGCAGTAATAGGCACCCGTAGTGTTCAATGTACTAAATGGGAACGAGAGAAAACCACGACCTTAGACACCCACTCGAGAATTGAGCCACTGGAAGTAGTGTTCAGCGTATGTTACGATTTTACCGGTATCGTCTAAGAAACAGGCAACGGAACACGACATATCATTAAAGGAAAGTAAGTCTCCATAGATTCTGAAGAAAAATACCAACTTCCAGTAAGTGACACGAGTCTGTATTTCAACGTTGAAGATAACTGCATTTGTATATCATACTTTGTTTCAACAACGTACACTCAGCAAACAAACGAACATCTACATCACTTGGGAAAAATATGAGTTCAGAAGAAGGTCACATGATTACTCAAATGCAATTACAAAATTTGCATAATTGTAAATAATTGATACTTAGTGTCTTTACAAACAACGTTTTATTTTCACGACGGAAAAAGCTGCCTTGTCTTCAAATCTAGAATTATTGTATGGTGGGAATTTCACATAAATATCTTCATGAACTTATCGGGTCTTGTGCGCGGGTTGCGGAAGTGCGTATGCTCTTAAAGTGATACAGAGTGGTCTAAAAATTAGTCTATTGCTTCACTCTAAGATGTACTTATAGTTTCAAATATTTTTCGAGCCGAAGCGGATGTCTACGTTGTTGACGAAGTTTGAACTGCCGGTCTCTGGGATCAATAAATCAATTTTGAGTATGTGCAACATATAATTTACAATGCCATTCATCCAAAATCTCTCTTCCAATATCGCGATGAATGGAATGGATTTGTTCGGTGGCATCCCGGGGGAGAGTGGAGGGAATAACGGGATAAGAATTATATTTTGTTTTATTATGTATTAATTATATAATTTCGACATTGAAACATTTTAGTAACTTATAGAAGGTTAATTGGATACAAATCCGGATAACATATATTATTGACGAGAAATATAAGAATTTTAAGTCGTATTCTAAATGAAGAGTTCAAGTAAATCCCAAAGTGTATGGACTTTTTCAGTGAATACCTCTCGTTTGACTAACATCCACCTGAAAGCCGAGTTTCATTCGTCTCTTCCGAGACCTTGTTGCGGCGATGCCCCAACTTTCCTGGAAGCCGGCATGGTCCCTTCTGTCCTTCGTGCAGCTGTGCGCATCCATTTACATAACCAAACCGCCTGGTCGTCGAATGAAATACGGCGGCGGCCGAAACTATCGTCACCTTAGCAACAGCAGCAACAAAACCTGCACGCTAGCGCACCGCGCCGAGCCACGCCGCATCGCCCGCCCGCCGACCACCCGCCCGCCCGCCGACCACCCGCCCGCCCCGGCAGAAAATAGCTTAATTTGCGTGACTGCACCGCAGCGAGCGTGGGGCGAGGAGCGCGAGGCGGAGCGGGACGGGGCGATGAGGGGCGGGGGATGCGAAGATAAGAGGGCGGGGCGAGCGGGGGGGCGCAGTGCCAGGGCCGGGGCTGGTTGCAGCAGATACAGGCAAGTAGGAGAAAATAAGGGACGTGGAACGATGAAAAACGCTATTGACGTAAATTGAAACGCTTACTGGGTTGAAGCAAGGTTGGATGTAGTGATGTGTATGTAAAATAGATTTAGCAATGAATTGAGAAATGGTTATTTGCAGAGAAATATGACGGCTTTTATATTTGCAATCAATAGTAGATATTTTTCATTGCTCCTTTGATAAAATGTAAAATACATATTAGTAATTACTCCGTTGGATGTGGTATAATAATAACTTATAGAAGGATAATTGGATACAAATCCAGATACCATATATTATTGACGAGAAATATAAGAATTTTAAGTCGTATTCTGAATTAAAGAGTTCAAGTAAATCCCAAAAATGTATGAACTTATCAGAGGGTACAACAAACTAAAAATAAGGAAAAAGAATAAGAGAAACACACTTTTAACCAACGAATAAAAAACCGCGATCAGAAACACACAAGAATCACAATGTAGATAGAGTCTACAAACACCATAATCGAAGTAGAAATGCAGTAATGAATCTCAATGTACACATACAAAGACAAAAAGTGAAAAAGAAGCCAGTCATGCATTGCCTATTGTGATGATGCCTAACGAGCGACACAGAACGGCGAGGACAAGGATGACGTGCCAAGCAACCACTCCGTGAAGGATACGCGCACATTGGAGGGAAATAACAGGACTGAGCGGGTGGGAGTAGGGCGTGGGGAGCTTGTTACAAGTGTAGACCCGACAATCGCCGGACATGTTCCTGGGAGTCGTCAACGTGTGACGACAGCGCACTGGCAGACTTAAGTTTGGGGCCTCGGGTTGCGGCTGGCAGCTGTCTCGGGACACGCCGAGTTTGGCGGCGGCGGCGCGCGGGAAGGCCGAGGCGCGGTCGCCGCCACCGCCGCCTCCACCACCGCCGCCACAGAGGCGCTGCGCTGCTGAAGGTCGCTTAATTGAAGGGTTACAGACGGCTGAGCGTCGCTGCGCGCCGGCGCCGACGCCGACGCCGACGCCGACGCCGACGCCAGGCCGCCTGTTTCCTCCAAGCGTCGCGACGGACCCCGGCCGCTTCGACGGGGGACGCGCGTGGCACGTATTCACACAGGCGCAGCGCTGACACCGGTTACCCAGCACGCCATCGAAACAGCGGAAACCATGCAGATAGTGTGTTTCAAGGATTTAATTAATTGAAAACGAAATATGCGATAACTGCAGCGATTTGACGTGCGGGAGTCGTGAAGTCGCAGTTTCCATGAGGGACTACGCGAGACTGATTAAAAATTTAATCAAATTATTATTTTCCGCAATTATTTAGTATGATAATATTTCTGTACTAGCGCTTTAAGCAAGTTATCGTATGACAAGATACAATAGAATGCTCATATTTTATAAACATACGATTTAAAAAAAATTATTGAGTGATCTCAAAAGAAATTTGATTGTGAATTTGAAGTTGTGACATTATTTTAATGCATAGTTGTAATACAATTATTTTTTTCAGGAACTGTGTCGATGATGTAAATTGAATAGTAAGCACTAATTCTTAAAAGTGAGCGATATTGCCTGCTATAGCAATTGAAATTGTTTGATCGATATCAATCATAACTCATCATCATACCAAACATTACTATACCAAGTTCAATGCTTGCAATCAAGAAGATATTTTTATCTATGTCAAATAGAAACGCACGGAATACTCCAAAGCACAACCTTCGTGCTTCTAACGGGGCCGGTGTGTTTACAGGGCTTGTGATAAAGAACCTGGAATTTATCGTCTCCCTAATTCCCTGTTTGCACTGCGAATAACCGGTGGGATTTCTTAGGAGCGAGTACACTCGTATCTCGCCGCGCCGTTTTGCGCTAGAAGTAGGGGAGGCGAGGATTGGACCGGAGGAGAGTGTGGAGGGGGAAAGTCGACGGAGGATTAGGACACATATCATGAGATTTCGTCCGCCTATAAACTTTCTCCTTTCCTCTCCGTTTTGTATCGTATTGAACAGGCACTTCGAATACACAAATACATTTTCGACGCGTAAGGAAGATGAACCCTAAAAATATCTGTATGTCTGAGATAAGTCCTTTTTATCAGGAATTATCGTACATAAAATCATTTTAATGTCTTCTCCTTGGCTCATAAGTGAACACGTCATTTTCTCTATTAATGATAAAGCTTACTACCAACTTAAAAGTGCTGGATATCTATTCTGAGTATTGTATCTCATTTTTACTAAATTATTTCCAGCTGGTGCCATTTAACTTCTCGGTATATCAACGAAATATCGGGCCTTCCGCTGATCAATAAAAATGAATCGACATCGGAAGATATCCATGCGCATGGCGTGATTCAAATACGCAGCAGTGGCGCTAAGTAATGCTTCAACTTAGTCACTCATTTGAGCCATTTAAATTAATCTACACTGTTTAGCGAGAAAAATTCCCAAGCATCAAGTAGTATGTCAGACTTAGACTTTCTAATTTAATATTCATCATGCCTCATCATTTACACCATCATTCACACATATATAAATACATTTACAAAAATATTCACACACATATATCGCAAGTACAGCGATATTAATCTCAAAACTTCGCGCAAGTCACAAGGTACCATTCCAACAGCAATCTCTGGTGTTTACTCAAATTCGCGTTCTCAAAGAAATATTTCAAAACCGGTATCACGCACGCGTTTCCGCAGATAAGCACGTGTTGGCAGGTCAAGGCCCGTACGTTGATGTGCACTACGGTGCACACGCGTGCCACAGCCGGAGATCAGATGCAGTCGAGAAGATCGCGTGCGCGCACGCACGCCGGTTCACCGGGAGCTGCAGAGGACTGCGCCGCGGAAGCGCACGGCCGCTACGGTGCAGCGGTGGGCTCGCGACCTATCGATATCGCTGCGAATAAGTCAGAAAGGCAGCCACGATCGTTTCAACGCGGCCGAGACAGAAAAAGAAAAAGGCGGCTGCGAGCGATAAGCGAGCCTCGAGGCCGCCAATGAAGCCCGCGCTTTACCCGGAAATCTGTCGCGGCCGCCTGAGCGGCGCCTGCCAGCGCCACTGGTGGCGGTGGCGGGGGATGGTGCAACCGAGAAGGTGGCAGCAATGGTGACGGAGCTTATGTAGGAGTGTTTGGCGAGTGAGTAAGCTAGATTTCAACCATAACCCTTCATAATGTTATGAAGGACTTCTAAACTGAGTATGCAAGCAGGAAAATGAATTTTTGTAAATGGCTGGTTTTGGTAGCAAACGATAAAGTTATTTGATTTGGGTATCAATATAGGCTTGAAATATATAGCATAATATAAAAGTTATAAATACTCTAAGAAATTAGTATACATGCAAATGCGAATAGAGATAAATTGCTCCATGTTTTAATACAGCATTGTATGTTCTTTGTAGTGTACATACAACTATATATATATATATATATATATATATATATATATATATATATATATATATATATATTCTCTTAATATGTCACTCCAATTAATGCATTATTGAATAATAAAGGGGAAATTACGTGCTGTCTTTCATTGGCTATCACTACATTTCAAGAAATGCATGTGGATATTGTTCTAAAAAGGCTTGATTTATAATGTTAATAATTCCTGCAACAACACGTGTTAAGACACTCTGTTGTAAAATTATCAAATAATTAAAAGTTTTCTTACGAGCTCTTTGAATCGGTGTTTTGATATTCGTTACTCAATAGGATACATACACAAATGCTTCCCTAGAGATACGTCATTTTTCGATGAAATCTAGCAAAACGCCAAAAAGATTGGAACTACCACGTTGTTAAAGATAAATCTTTCATGTATCTGCGCAAATGATCTGTTTAATAACAAAATTTCCCAATTACAAAAACCCCAGATCTCTCAAAATTGAATGATGCTTTTACATGACCAAAAAGAACGAGAAATACGGCATTTTAAACGAAACGATAGGGTTATCAGTGGAGAGTGGAAACGTGGCATTTCCATTGTGCCTGCCCGAAGTTACAATGCGAGCACCGGTTGCCTGGGCGTACGTCACACCACGTCACGTCTCGTCACAGCCGTCACATCAAGCGGGGTCCAATGGGCGGGGAGAGCGGGGCCGTCGGCGGGGCGCGGGACGGGGCTCGGGGGGACAGAGCGGGCGGGGCGGTTTTAACATAACGACCAGTTGACAGACGCTGATAACGGACTGACGTACGCGCTTCCGAGCGCAGTAGCTCACCCACGCGGCGGCCCGCGGAAGCGCGGCTAATGAGCTGCCCCCACCCCCGCTTCACCTGTCACCCGCGCGGGAGCCGAACAGGAGACTGGCTGAACGGGCAGCGCGGCGTGCTGCTTGGTAGGGTTACGTGATTCGAGCATCAGCATTTGACAACAAGATGTATGCGCTCTAAATTATGAGCTCAAAATTGATGTGAATTTGCTACTGCTTACAGAGTACATTTGACCGTTTTGTTAATTACTCGATTTGATATTTAACTGAATTTCTTGTTAAATTTCTAGGTAAGGTCTTGGAGGTAAGATTTCTGTAATATTTTAGTATAGTCCCGCCATAACGAACTTTATTTGCGATTCTTTACGATGAGCGACACCAAGCTATTTTTGACTCAACAAAATGAACTGAAATGTCACCAGATGTTTCATTTTACCAGTTCTTTGCTTATTCATGATATTTATGTATTTATTTAATTTTTAGTACTACTCTAAAATCATTGCATAGAAGAAAGTACTACAAGAAGTATTTGTACTTCAAACGAGAATCCGTGTCAGGAAATCCTGGTCCTGACACAATCGAATATTATTAACTATTGGAAATGAAAAGAATTGTCGATGTGATATGTCTTCCCAATACACTATATTGTTTTGAAGGTTTTTTAGATTGACTCTGAGAATAAGATTAGTAGAATTGAGAATATATCGTAGTTGAATGTAAAGAACAAGTACAAGAGAAATATCCTTTCTCTGGCTTTCGTCACACATAGGAAACTCTGCCTGTTTGCACCGAACACCTCGATTTATTTTCATGTTGTGAATTCAAAAGTTCTTTACCATGCTTCAAACACGATCCCGTTACTAAAAAAGCGTTCGCGATTGGTCGTATTTTATTGTTCGATCGCAATATTCCCCATTCATTTTTAAAAACGGACGGCGGGACACATGGAGAAGCTATAAATCCTATTGCTAGATAAATCAAAAATCAAAACAACTTTATGAATGGTCGGAGCAGACACACGATATATTTTCAGGGCATATTTCCACTCCCGAAGTCTGTACGGGGAAGCCCAAAAATAAGAGACAGCGGACTGGCGAGGAGAGAGCTAAAGGACGTTATAAAAATACATGGAATCGAGACGAACGAAAAAGAAAAAAAGAGAGAGGGGGTCGTACACGCGCTCTTTCGCGCGGCACGAGAAGTCTGAGGGAAGACTCTTTTTTTGTGTTATTTCTGCGTTGCGTTTCAAAGTTGGCAACCCGCCACGCGTTGGCAGCACTGCGCCGGAGATATAGCGTCTCTTCCGGATGGTCAGTTTGGGTAAACGCGGCGGAGGCCGAAGGCAGGGAAGGAAGAGGGGCTTGGCTGAATGCAGGGCTGGCCCCGCTCCGCCCCGCCTCACTCGCCTCCCCGCACATCGCCCCACCTCCCAGCAGACTATGCACTCCCGATTCAAAGGGCTGAGAGCTAGATAGAGCCCTTATATTCTCGCCGCTCCAATGTGTGGCCTCTAGGGGTTACGTGATGCGATACCGTTGCATTGTGGAGAACTATAGGATATCGAAGCGTATGGGAAGGTTTGATTGCATCATGACGTGAAGAAATGGTTTACAAAACAAACTGATCGCTTTGATTAATATTTGATGCACAATATTTTTTGTTTCGAATTTCTACCGTTCGAATAATTTTAATATTCAATCCATACTCCTCCCAAACCCATTATCAGCAAACCAAATCCATTAGGGCACATCTACATTAGCACAACCAATGCCGAAACTTTGCCTTAACATATGGTGATACCTCGAGCCAGAAAATCCATTCCTCATGTGACATTAACGAATAAAAACACCATCTTCTTAAAAAAAATTGAGCGCCAGCGTCTCTCGGACGGGATGTTTACGCGCAGAAAATCGCTCCGACGACGGCGAGCGCTCTCGTCGACGACGAGATAAATCTCGCGGCGGGCGAGAGCCTCTGCGGCGCTGTAAGTGCCAGCTCGTGGTCGCGAGTTATGAAGCCGCGTCCCGATGGCTGACGGCTCTATCGGGCGGACGCCGCCGCCGCAGCCACAGACGCCAGCAAACATGCGGCGCGTGCACGTGCGGCGAAACGCGGGCACCGCCGCCTCCGCCGCATCCGTCCACGCCCCCGCCTCCGCCCACGCCCCCTCGCCGCGCAACATACGCGACCCCGACATTGGCCCCGCTCGGCTTCCTCGGCCTATTCTTCTCGCAGTTCGTGCATCGGTTGCCTCTCGGGAGCTGCTTCTACCACTACATTCCGCTTCGCTGAAACTACTCATTGCACCCACTTCCAAAGGTCTGCACTTATTAACTCTGTGCTTCCGCCTCTGCTATTTCCTTGCCTACATTCATCTTCCCTTCCCTTCCTTCAAATACACTACAATCTATGCGTCATTTTTCTCTGTACTGTGGATCTCTTATGCTATTTGTCTTATCCCTTGCGTTGCCCATTGCCGCCTCCACACAATCCACAAACCGCCTCCGCCACTGCCTCGCCTCAGCCCGCGCCGCCGCGGAAAAAAATGATTTTGCGCGCGGAGCTCGCCGACGCCCCCATAAAATCAATACACCACGCTGCGTGAGGCGCCGAGAGAGGAGAGGAGAAGCAGCCATAGAGGAGCAGAGGGAGAGGAGAAGGGAGCAAAAGAGAGCAGCGGCGCAGAGACGGATGTTCCGGCTGGCACAAGCCGACTTCCTCTCTGGAAGCTTCTAAGAGCGCTGCGACTGAGATTCGGAGCCCAGAACAGGAGGCGCAAGTTAGCGCCCTATTCGCTTGATAGCTTCTATCAGTGGCTGCATTTAGCAGTCTGAAAACAACATATTATAACCTCATCATGGAAATCATAGTTGGGAACTGTGGCAACCTGGTTGGATTACATACACTGCGACAAAACGCTCTGTATAAAATATGAGAATATAACGTATCATCAAGAGTGAAGTAGAACTCTCCAAAAGAGGCATGGTAAATACTTTCAATGTGTAACAGGTAATCAATTTTTAGCATATTGCATAAAAAGATGAAAATTATGTCTGAAATTCCTTTTTGCATTCCATCATCAACAACAGTTTTTATTTACTTAATCGTTCATATAAAAGCATTTTATGAACCATTTCATTACGTATTTGCTTTTTCTGCATTAAGTATAAAGTCATTGCTAAAATTTGTCACGTAACGCGTTTTATACTTAATGGCAACAAAAAATTACTCCCACGAATAGAGATGACAAAGTGAAAGTGATATAAATGTGGAGATAAATTGAATATTATAAAATTACATAAAATGAAAAAATTCAAAAAGGTTCCAACAACAGCAATTAATATCTTAATAGGAGTCAAAAACAAGACGAGTCAAGATACAACTAATGGTGGCGAGACAAGCCAAGTAGATAACTATGGGCCAGAAAAAAACAACAAATAAACCGGCGCGTGACGAAAGTAAGCAGCCAAATCAATGCGGAGCAGAGTCGGGTTCAGCCAGTGCTGCTAGAGCAGGACAGGGCAGGGCAGGGCTGGGCTGGGAGGCGTCACGCGGTGCAGGCGGGGCTAGATTACGCCGCGCTAGGGCGGCGCGGTGCAGGCGGGCGGCGCGCTCCGGCCTCGCGGCGAGCGCCTGCGCGCCCAACAAATCTCGTTAAAAAATTACGCGATGACGGATCGCGCCGCGAGCCGAGGGAGAGCGCAACTTCCACAGAGAAGTTGGTATAATGTGTTTCGTCAGGAAGGTAGCTGCTGCAGCCGCCACCGGCACGGCGCGTCCGCGGCGGCGGCGGCCGCGAGACGGCACGTTGCTGGTGGTACCCCTTGCGGTTAAAACCTAATTTCGAGACGTAAAGTTTCTCGTGTTAAGTTTTCTTATTGCCGCTCCAGTGTTGTTCTGCCGGCTCCCTCGTACATTTCGAGTTATTTATGACCGCTCGCCTAACTCGAGTGTTATACTTCGCATCCATAAACGAAAATTTGATATAAAAGACTCCGGCAAACGAGCTAGAAATTCGGACGAGAAACGAAGAAAAGTTTGGAATTAAATTTCGCAGGACTGATATACATATTAGTTTTGTGTTAAATGAGAATTCTATCGGTATTGCCTGATTGAAATTTACGTTCAAAACATATGGTCTGCCAAAAAGCGAGCACCGTAAACCACGCGGGAATTCCTGGCCCGGAAGCAGTCATATTGCACTCCGCCACCGGGGTAGGTACTTAAAGAAATTATCCATATTTTTAATCCTACGGAATTGGGCCGACGGCGGGAGCCGGGGGGTGGGGGAGGGTGGAAAGGGAGAGGGGGTGGTGCTCCTCGCGGACTAAAAACCCGATCATCCACCGGCGGCTCGTTACTTATCCGCGTGCGGCGGCGACGGCGGCGAGTTAACCAGAACGAGTCGCCGCCATTTTTCAACGAGTAATTCAACAAATTAAGAACAGGATAAAGCGGCGAGCACGCGTCCCGGCCTAATTAACATTAGAGAAGGCGCGCGGGAGGGAGGCGCTTCTGGCGATGCCGTGAGGAGGCAAGCGAGGAGGGATGGCTTGCGTTACAGTAGGCTGAGCGTAGTAACAGAGAAGTCGGTGGAGATGCAGCAAGCAATGGTACTGTAAATAAAAAATTAAAGTAGTAAAGAAAGTGATTGGTTAAACATAGATTGCGGGGATGGAGGCGCCACTTTCACTAGTGTGATAGAGGCGCGTGCTGGGACTGGAGACCTTGTGGCTCCATGCGGCTGAGAATGGAAACGGCAACGGGGACGCGTGGGGGTGAGGTGGGGAGGCGAAGAAGCGAAATAGGAGGAAAGGAAGAGGGCGCAGTTGGCGTTCGAACTTGGGCAACTTCCGCCCCAGTCTGTGGCCGGGTGGAACTTGCGGAAACACGAAAATTCAGAGACGTTTTGTGTGCGGTGCGATCGAAGGCCAAGTAGAATCTAACTTCTCGAGCGTCCACAAGCGGTTATAAACCGGTTTGTTTGATTCACATGGAAATGAAATCCAGAATGAAATGAACACGTGTTACTCTGATTAATGCTATGAAATAGTGGACTAAATAATCGAAAAGTCCTCTCATTAATCAAAAGTTATTTATTAATTAATAGAAAAAAATGTACACATCTTTTGAATGAACAAAAAACATGATTAACATTTGCCACCCGCCTCAAGCAACAAAAGAAGTGTTGCAAAAACTGAGACAATGATAAGCTTATTTAACGTACGAAATGACCAGTACGAAGAAGCTAATTATTTCTCACTCTTCTCCGTTAAGCAAACTAAACAGTTTTGGACTGATATGAATTGCATAATAGGAATTAGAGAATAATTATTTTAATTTAGTAATAAAAACTACCATTCATTAAATAAAAGTATCAAAATTGCACGAGTATAATGTACAACTAAATTAAAATTGTATGGGGATGAAATTGTATCCTCAGGCAAGGGGATGAAATAACAGCTGTCAGAAAAATGCTAACTACCGAGAGAAATATTGGGTATCTATCAGGACAGTGTGGGCAGCTCTCTTTCCAAGATTCTTACGATATCAATATAACAATTCATGTTCAATTTTTACCAAAAAAAGCAACAAAACACACTATTTATGTGATGAAATGCTTGATGAAAAACCTGAGACGAAACCTGAACGAGTAGGTGAATAAAGAACTTCGCAGCATTTCCCGGCCCAACAGAGGCTTCATGCAGCTCGGGCCACGTGCGGCGCCCGCGATGGCGACGAGGGTGGCGCTCGTGGCACAAGTGGGCAATGAAAGCGCTAGCGCGACCGAGGGCGAGGGCGCGGCGCGGGGCGCGGCGCGGAAGAGGAGGGATGAATAAATTTGCATGGATGGCTCTGCCGCAACGAGGCGTGGGTCGCCGCCGAGGAAAAGTAATCGGCTAAATGGTGAAAAGCAGTGGCTGCCGACGCGAGTGAAGTGAGGCCGGAGAGGGGCTGCCGTCAACACGTGTACTACTTCAAGAGCTCTGTCGGTTTTTAACCCTACGAAAGTTTACATGATGGGAATTGCTTTATAAGCGAATGCTATGACAAGAAACAACTCCTTTACCAAGTAAAAATGTAAGCCGTTCATGAAAATTGTCCAGAAAAAGAGTACCTTCCATCTTTCGGGCTTATCCATGAATTTATTTATATATTACTAATGTGAGTTACAATCATAAAAAATATATTTATGACATGGTTATGAAGTAATGGGAGAAAACGAAAATATATCAATATTGACGAAGATCTGAAAGGATAAAAGACGGCTTAGAATGAAATTAAAATATCAATAAGTTCTCTTATTCTGTAATGTTTAAGTAGAGATGCAAATACTCTTCTCTAAGATGTTCCGTGAAAGACCCGTTGCATACATTTATTAGGTAATAGTTAAGCGTAACGTTTCCAAATAGGAAATTGGTGCTTCCTTACAGTGCGCATCAATCCATCCATCACAATCACTCCTAACGAGGTTAGGGCCGGAATCGTTTTCCCGCAGTCCGAAAGGCAGCCGGGGTGGCCGCCGCGACGACCCTGTGAGCAGGGCGAGGGGCGCAGCACTGGCTGGGGTGGCTGACTTCCCAGCGGAGCGAGCGGGGGCGGGGGCGGCGGGGAGCGCGAGGGTCGGAGGGTCGTTTCCGCTCCCGCCCCCGCGCCGCCCCGCGCTACGCCGGTGTATGGGCCTGTTGAGCGTGGATAAACCGGCCGCCAACGGAATTGCCTCCGACCCCGACTCGACCCGCTCGGTGCTCGCCGCGGCCGTCACCCGCCCTCGCTCTCACGTCTGCTCCGTTTTCACCTCTGCGCTCGAATCCCACTACAGCTACTGCACTGCCCTAGACTCCAAGTCATCCGCTTTGATCGCATCATCTCTACCATCACATTCTTCTATGTCTCTTCTAGACATATATTTATCGTTCCGACCACGTGCCCAATTCCACTGAGGCTAAAATTCGAGACGTGCCCTCTTTCACCGGCTATTGCCCTCTATTGCAGGCGTATTGCACCTCCTGCTGAAGAATTGTGAATAATAAAAACAAAAATAACCGCCGTATGGGGGCATAATGCGCGCGTTTTCACTAAATTGTTCGTTGGTGCAAAGACGCTGAAAACTACGAGAAAAGTAATATACTAAATAATAGTTCTATATTTAGGTTTAACCAAGTCATTGCCAATTAAATCGAATTCTAATCTGCAGAACATGATATACTGGCTGATAAATTCCCTTTCATATATTTAACTGGTATTTATTAATAGTAAGCAATCTCATTCATGCAGAGGAGCATTACAAACTCATCTTTGCAGTCCAGTACATGGGTTTTTTCTTCTCACTAATCACATTGCTCCAAAATAGGAATTCATTCTATGTTTCCATTTTCCTCAGATTAGATAACAGTTCCCCTTGCTATCAGATATTTTAAGATCTCTGTCTTCCAGAGTACGAAGCTTGTAGATTCCAGAAGAAATGTCTCCTAAATTTCGTACGTCCAAGACTTAATAAAACGTGGGAATCCTGATAAAAATTGTATTACATATCGATTAGTTAACAAAGAAGTTGCAAGTTACAAGAGGGCTGAGGGACAGCACGTGACAGCAAACGAGAGCTAGCGGTGGACACAAAAGGCCGACGCGAAACACACGCCTAAATCAGGCAGTAACGAAGTTTAAATATAAAAACAAGGCCCTTCGCCAGGCACCACCGCCACGGACCACGCGGGCGCAGGGCGCGCGGGGACGGTGGCTGTAGGCCCGCAATTCCGCCCGTGTAGGTTGGCAGCCGTGCATCACGGGGAGGCGATAAATCTCTCCGCCCCCGCCACACCGCACCGCACCGCTCCGCGCGCGCGCCGCCGCCGCCGCCGCCACCGTGGCCGCCGCCGCTCGGGCTGTGAGCCGGGGGCGGGGCTGCGGTGGCGGTGGCGGCGGCGAGGGTGGCGGGAGCGAGGGCGGAAAGGCGCGTCTTCCCTGGCCGAGAGGGTGGAGAGCCAGCGCTATCCCGCTGCCGCCTCCGCCGCTTCTGTCGACTCGAGCGGACTCTGAGTACTGGGAAAAGCACGGAGGATGCGAAGGAGGAGGAGGAAATTCGAGAAAACAAAGAAAAACTCCTCGCTGCGTTCCGGCTTCCCGGACGCTCCCAGCCGGTGTGGCCCGGCAGCCCACAGAGCGCTGCGGGCTGCGGGGTAGCCCCTGACTCCGTGGAAAGTCTCTGTGGCAGAAACGACATTGGAAACGTGTTTACGAAAATAGTCTCACCTAACTTTGATCTGTGAATAATTAGAAACAGAACATTATATTGGGAGTAATTGAAGATCAGAATGTGAAGGTATAAAGAAACATAAATGTAGATGCAAACATGTCCGTAATAACACAAGTTCATAATCCTACAATAAAGCCTTAATTATATTCAGTAGTAACATTTTTAAGTAGTTCTCAATACATCTCGTAATATAAAAGTTTTAAACTCATATATTAAAGAACGTTAATAAAATCATTGTTGACGCGAGAATGTTTATCCCTAGGTTTCTCCCAAGGTAAGTTAAATTGAAAATGACATAAATAAAAAAACGAGCACCGATTCTGCATCGCATACTCAATATATGGAGTGACCAAGTCTGCTATTTTCACCTTCCATCGTCCCCGCAGCCGGCGTGATCGCAGCCGCGAGGAATTTCGAGTGTGTGTTTCCTTTTGGCATGCAGCAGGTCGCGGCCAGGAGCGGAGGCAGGGGCTACGGCACAGTGCTCGAGTTGTGCCGTGACGTGGGGCTGGTCCGGCGGCAGGATACAGCCTTCGGCCGCGAGCGGCGGCAGGCGAAGGCGGTGGCGGTGGCGGCGGCGGCGGGCGCCGAGGCCCGCGTATTGTCACGTAGGCGCGTGTCGCCGTCGCGGCGGCGGCGGCCAGCCGGCGCGGCCGCCAGGGTCGACCAAAACGGCTACTCAGCGGGCAACGCCACTCCGATAGCGGGTTTTCAGGGTGAAGAAGTGACAGGGGCTTCGTCAGTTGCCACCTATTTCCACAATTGGCACACTTCACGAGAGGAGTAGAGCAGAGAACTCACCTTACTAAATTAATTACGTTAGTATAACAGTGTGTCATTGTACACACGGTTTGTGAATTTTTATTTTCTGTTGTTGTTTTCATTTAAATATATAGAAAGTGTGTACCGAAAAAGGCGGTACAAATAGCAAAACATGTCTCAATGAATAGCGATCTGCTTCTAAGGCACATAACACATGTAAGTTGTTTCCACTACTACCGGTGACCGCAGTTTCCGAAGCTTTACATTGGTAAAAACAGTCCAGGCCACAAGATAGAATATACGCGAGGAGGTTCACAGAGTTATGCGGAGGCTTGTACAAGTCGGAGGCAGCAGTGGCGGACATACCAGTGGAGGAAGCGGCGGCGCTGGGCGGCGCTGGGCGGCGCTGGGCGGGCGTGGGGGCGGCACTGGGGCTCGGCCCAGGCGAGATGAGAGATTACGTCGCGCTAGCTGCACCTCAGCCAAGGAAGACGCGCCCGCCAGGGGTGGGCAGCCGCCGTCCTCGCACCGCCCGCCGCTGAATTACGAGGCCGCAGCGGAACTCTCATGCTCCCCCAATCCTCAGGCGCCGCGCGTTCGTCGCGAGGCGCTCGAGCTTCGCGGAGGACAATCGCGTCGCATGAAGCACAGAAGAGGCCGTTGGAATGCATGGGCGTCGACGGCTCCCACCGAGCGGAGTTACGGCGACTACTGACTGTTATGTCCACGCCCCGTTGCTGATCTCTTACTGAAGCGGGATTTACATACGAGAAACGATGGAGTAATCGTAGCTGTTTTGTAGTTCCTTCCACACATTGTTTCTGCGGTATGCATATCGTATAGCCGTTGTATTCAACATCGAATCGATAACAGCTGTATTACAGAATAGCTACTGTGCAAGATACCAACTATAGTAGACACTATTAACACATTCCTCAAATCTAGAACGCCAGATAATACTATTTACGATTCATGCAAATAGGTTAATAGAAAAAGAAAATAATAGTTGCATGCTTAACTCCATAACCTAATAAATGGGTTTTGCTTCTTTAGATTATCTAGATTTCATAATAATTCTTTCATTTTCGGAAATGCATAAAAAAATCAAGGATACAATAATGCTGTTAAGGAAGTAAAAATACTAATTAATTTTGGCACATTTTATAATAATAATAATAATAATAATAATAATAATAATAATAATAATAATAATAATAATAATGTATCGTAGCAATTAATACTCTAGAAATAAAATTCAGCGCGATTTCAAAATTCGTACGAAAAAAATGTTTATTCATTGTTAACTTAGCGTACTAAGAATTTGCAGTCTCTTCTGAGGTGTAAGCTACTGAAGCATTGCGAGAACGGAGCACCCCTGAGCGAGCTAAGCGCGCAGCTGTGTGGGGGGCGGGGTGGGGCATGGCGGGGGCGCTGGCGGGGGCGAAGGCGGGCCTGAGCGCTCCGAGCTCGGACGGGCTATGACGCTTCCCGCCGCCACAGCCGCCCTTCTCCTACGCTTCCTACGCCGCTTCCATCCTCTCATCTTCACACACACACACACACACACACACACACACACACACACACACACACACACACACACATACACAGCCCCACCTCGCACGCGTCCTAGGCCGCGTCGGGGAACTCCGCGCCTCCGCCTTCCCGTGGCGCGGTGCGTGGCGGCGTGGGCGGATCGGCAGCCTTTGAATATCCTGCAGCCGCGATTTATCGCCTGGCAGGGAGGCGGCGGCCGCGGCGCGGCGTGGCGCGGCGCGGCGCAGTGCACCAGCGCCCGGGCGAGCGCGCTCAGGGCGAGTGCCCGCCGAAGCGAGCATATCGGCGAGGGAGTTACGTCGCGATTCGCGCGCATGCGCGGGAAACACTTCTCAATTCAACGCATTCGCAAGATTTATGACTTACTTTCGCTTGCTATGTGCAATGAATTAATACTTTTCGACGGACATTGCATTAGGCGCGCATGTAGTACAAAGATAGACACACCATACATGTTGAAATATGAAAGGAGCTCAGCTAAATTTGAGAAATCATCCATATTATTCTACATATCCGTTAAACATGCAAGAAAACTTATCTAAGAACTGCCGTCGATTGAAGACTGACTAAAAACTAAGCGCCGAGAACGATGATTAAATCATTGATTTAATAATTTCACTTAAGTGAAACTAAAAAGACGTCACAGCGATACTCAAATTTGTTTCATGTGTACCCTGAATAAGGTATTGCCTAACTTAATATATCGTACTTAATGTTGACTTATGACCGTTAAATAATATTCTGTTTAGTGCTGAATAGTGTGCTTCCTCCTACAACAGACCGAGAAGATAATCTCAGGGCGTGACTCGCAGCGCTTCGCGTCCAGTGGAGACTCGCAGCGTCGGACTTGCAGCAGAGCAATATCTCGGCGCTGACGCAAACGGAACGGAACCCTAAAGAAAGCGCGGCGGACGCTCGGAGACGTTATGAAGAACGCGCGGGGGCGGCCGGGGGAGGAAGGCTGTCCGCGGCGCGGCGCCGGGCCGCGAGTCGTCGTTGGCCCGCTGAAAGCGAGTGCGAGAAGCGGCTCGCCGCGCTCCGAGAGCGGTCACGCTTTGCGATCCCTCCAGAGCGCATTTTCGGGGAAGCACTTCCACACTGACCTCCGCCCGCGCCGTCCCAGCCGACGCAACCAGCAGGCGACGCGCTAGCCTCGTCTGCGTCGCTGCATTGTTATGTCCCCTGTCTCTTCTTCCCTCTCTCTCTGATCTTTCAGTGCTTCTAAATCTTCTCTGAGTTTGTTTCATCTGCTAGAGTTTGAGTGGTGACACGCAAAAGATATGGGTCGTTTATTGTTCCACTATTTGCGGTTTTGTGCTTTCAATCTTACATCCCTAGTCCCCACTAAAAGTGTTCTTCAGTTGACAGATTTCTACTCTCACACTATTCTGAATTAGCGGCTTTACAGTCCCATTAACCATGAAGAATAGGTGACAAAATACATTCCAAAATGATCTCGAATAAAATGTCGACATTATTATCACAAGTCTCGCTTTTCAGTCCTTTATTGAAGCTTATCTCCTACTTGATATGTCATCTACTGGGCACAGTCTTAGACTGCGGTGGGCCGTCTGCACACATGGCCCCACAGTCGTCGCCATCACCTCTACCCGCCTCCTGCTCCGTCGGCCTCGCCCTGAAGTTCTACGTCACCCGAATTTTTTCGTTTTCCATCTTCTCCGCACGCGCCGCCTTCACTGTCGTTGCCCCCTGCCCGTCGCCACGGCAACCGGCGCAGCCTTATCTCGGGCCCGACTCTCCCCCGTCCCCGCCCCTTCCCGCGTAGGGCGGAACGAGCGACATGGCGACGGCGGGGGCGGGAGGCGACGGGGACGAAGGCAACACAGTCGAGACCGCGCACACGCAGAAGAGAAATACATAAACTGGCCGAGACAAAAGCTAGTTGACACTCCAATTTCCATCTTAAATCGAAATTTCGCATCTTCTGCGGCTTTTTGTCCGTCTTCCTTCCTTCCTCCCCTTCTGTTTCCTTCCTGTTGTGCGGCCCCCGCCACCCCCTCCGCGTCCCGTGCCGGGGCTTCTCTGCGAGTTACGCCCTCCATCCGTCTGCGGGAAGGGTTGCTGCCGACGCCCCCCTCCCTCCACCTCCGCCCCCACTCCCCTCAGCTGGAAGGATCGGAGAGGCTGCACGGGGCTCTCCTCTCCGCTGCTTCCACCGCCGCCACCACAGTCACCGCAGAGGCCGCAGTCTCCACGAGGCCGACAAAGTTGGAAACAAGTTCACGGCTTTCTAGACACTACTCTGAGGGTCAAAAGTGCTATTTCCTCGAGATGGGACTTTCATCTTTCCAAAAGTAACACTAGAACTAACACCTTTCGAACTACTAGAATGGGTTCGGAAAAAGAAAGGATTTCCTGTCAAGGACGTGCCTGAAACCCGAAGAACAGCGAGTGCAATGAGAAGTCTACTACCAAGAGTCCATACAAAGAGATGGTGATCACCAACGGCACCGAAGACCCCCGCACGTGCGAGCGTGTACTCACCCATCCAAGAGAGTTGCTTTCCTGAAACACGTAGAAAAGATGTTGGGTCAGTTTGTTCCCGGAATGCCGCACTCGAGAAACCCGTGCTCGAGTCCGATTACCTCCTACGTCCACTACATCCTCACTACTACTTTCGCTTTCAGAAGCTACTAATAGATAAGGTAATCCTCATGTTTAACTATGAAAACCTCACATCAATAAATATTAAATCGTCCATCTTGTCAATATCAAGCCAAACATCATTTCACGATTAGTTACGCATTATACATGAATTCAATGTCATTGTAAGTTTCTAATTCTACGAGTTCTAATCATGACGTTCCTTGTTAAAAATATTTGTTAAGTCACTTTACCCAATCAAAATATTTTTGTTAGCATAGGAAATTATTTATGATATTCATCTTGTGTCATTATTGTATAAAAAATGAACAACATTATTGTTGCAATCACATCTCCTAAGAAAAGTGTTGTTTAAAAAGACACGTCATGGAAGTACTACTATTTGAAACGAGAAACTAAAGAACTTCCAAACATCTTAGAATTTCCATGAAATGAAATTCCGACCGTAATAGCCGTCAAGGTTAAGACGGGCACCGCTTATCCTCAGTACTGCGGGGCCGCCCGTGAGCCAGACGAAAACAACGCGAACGACGCCAGCGGCGGCGGGGGCGAGGGGCTGCTGTTCCTGGGCACGGGGGCAGGACCTTTGCGCGGCACTGTACCCGCCGCCTCCGCCGCCGCCGCCGTGTGGGGAACACGGCACGCAACACAATCCGTCTTGTCGGGAGGCGCTCGCTCATAAACATGGCCGCCACGGGGTATACAAATTCGAGGGCCGCGCCGCCGCCGTCGCCACCACCGCCCGCAGAGACCACGCGGCCCGGCGTGGCGTGGCGTGGCATGGTGTGGAGCGGCGTGGCGAGGCGACCAGTGGGTTCGGGCGGCGCGGCGGTAGACGCGTCTGGCGGCCGGCGGGGGGCGGGGCCGCGGAGAACCCGGCTGGCGCGAGTTTTAGACGCCCTGCCGGAACTTCCCGAACACTTTGACTTCGACAATACGGCAAACCGCTAGGTATTCAAGCCTTCTATTCAGACTGGCTTCCACAAATCTCAGGCTTTCTCGCTACTGAATAAACGAACAGTTCATAAAAATAAAATTATTAATACTGGATTTGAAAAATGTGTCAAGCAGTGGACCCTACAAATATTTTGATTTGAATCGAAAAAAAACATGAACATAGTATTAATATTTTGCGATAAGATTTCGAATAATACATTTCATGATTTTAAGTACAAGATCAGAAGAAGATTCGGCGCCAGTGATAAGCGAACTGATGTCTGGTGAAATGTCTGGATAAATACGTGTGGCGACGAAGTGGACAAAAACAGATTTCAGAATGAATCAATACATTTTAGAAAGTTCTCAATTTTCAACATAAAAAATGTCATCAAAATATGGTGTTGTTTTTTCTCTCAATGGAAGACGTTCGAGGATAAACTGCTGGCGGCTGCAAAAGCGAAAGTGCGAGAAACGAATCGTCCCCACGAGCGGCCTCGCGTAGCTGTGGTCTCAACCCTTTCCCGGCGGAGCGAGAGCGGGGCCGGGGGCGGGCAGTGGGAGCCAAGGGCGATCGGAGGGCTTCCTTCCGGAGGGCGTCCGTCAGCGCCGCCCCCCGCGCCGCCCCGCGCCGCCCCCGCCGCCCGCGCCGTCTGGCTCGAAGCGATAACGCCCGGGTGACAAATACGCGCGCGGGGCCGAGCGCAGGAAAACACTCTGGCCCTCGAAGCCCCACGAAGGGCGGAGGGCGAAGTCTAATGACGGACGGCGGTCGGATCAACACCCGCCCCCGACGCCTCGCCCCTCGCCATCGCCGCCGCCATAATGAATGGCGGTGTTTATATCCGGCCGCCGCGGCGATGTGGGGCAAGGCGGTGGCTATGGAGCTTGCCTCTCATAGGCGCCCTCAAGACTGGTCCTTAGCTCCAATGCCTTACAAGTCTCGAGTTAGAATTAAGGCTAGGCACAAATATTTTAATGCGCCTCCTAAACAAGTAAGTACATGTAATTTGAACAGCATATATTAATCACGGTTATGAACTGGGAAATTTGAAAGGTGAAAAACATTTTCTCTACGATTATTTTGATTCAGATGCGTGTTGTACACACAAACAAAATATAGCAAAGCACCATTGCAAAATCTAACCACAACTTAAATCTTAAGCGAACTTAGATCTCAACTCTCATCAAAATTATACGTCAATTGACAATTTACTCGTGAAATATACGAATAGAGTAATTCAATACATGTTTGTCAAAGACTGTTTTATTGACTTGCCTTATGGATAACCATAAAATTAACATTTTTCCATGTTGTAAAAAAACAAAATTTCAGTCTTTATTCATTATCAATTTTAAAAAAATCTTTTCCGGTTGTATTGGAAATGATATGCACATACTATTTTGAACTTTCGAGCATACTGTATTACTATTGCGTGAACTCGCCAAAACTACACACAACACAAATTTTGAGACCCACACTTATCAGTCACCCGCGTCCATAACACAATTTTCCGTCAGTAGTAACAGCAACAATTAAGTTACTCCTGATCAAACTATAATCCGGGGCATGCCCAAAACTCGATCACGGGGCGCCCGGGACAGGCTCTAAATGAATTATAAACAAATTCCAGCGGCACTGCAGCGGCGGGTGCGCGCTGCAACGAATTCGGCGTCGCGGGGCGTTGCGCGCGCGTCATTTCCGAAATCTAATTTTTACCGGAATCGAAATTTCGGAAGCGGGGCTGCGCGGTGGCGGGCGCGCCGGGGCCGGGACCGGGACCGGGGCGTGCTCCGGGCGCGAGGGGCGGCGGCGGGGGCGCGTGGGAGTGTGGGAGGGCGGTGGGATGGGGGATTGGGCCGCTACGAACGCGCGCGAACGTGAGCGATGGCGCGCCGCCGGCGTCGTTCGTCAATGACCGCGAGGGCGCGTGTTGACGGGATGACGGCGCTGGCTGACGCCCATGACGGATGCCGTTCGCTGGCCAGGGCGACGCGACGGTGAGGCAGGCGCGGACTGGGAGGGTCGTTGCGGGGTGGTAGGCCAGCGGTGAGACGGGAAGAAACCAGGATCGTTTAGAATATGTACGCATTTATGAAACCAAGACGACTTGTGAAATTGAGGAGAGATATTAGATGATTTTACGCTCCGTATATTGGTATGTTCATTATTGGCATTGCATTTATTTATATTACGAATCTCCAATGCGCAAAGAAATTAAAAGAAAACTAGACAGCCTATGACCATTTATCAGGAGTTTATGATTTTGATAGACAGAAACCCGAGAAAAAAGATTAAAACGTTTCGATTTTGTCTAAAAATGCATATTATTCCGCCTATATCGTATTGCATGCACCGACTGAATGTCATACTCAGTGCGTCACTTTTTACAGCATAACTGACGTCATGCGTCTGCAAGGTTCAAGGCAAGACGCTGCCAGTCACTAAATATTTCCCATAGTGTTCTTTCATGGAAGGGCAACTTTTTGATATTTTTGATATCTAATGAACTGTTCATTGAAGATAATATATACTATAATATGTGGTTGTACCATCGGTGAAGACAAGGTTTGTTAAAATACCATTTACTTTATTGCAGTGTTATGGGAGAGCATTATAGTTGTTGTTCTTGAACAGTGTGTGCACTAATTTTAAGAAAAACATTTTTCGTGGTTTTGTTTAGCAGTATTACTAATTCTGCAGGCCACTAACATTTGGCTTAAAAGTTTATTTAGGCAATCGTTACAAATGTTTGATTATGTATTATGTAAAAAATATTAAGCGAAATATAAATTTGGTTCTTTGGTTCTTTGATTCTGGAAAATATCAATCATTTAATTATCATCCTAAAACGTATTTCGTAATTTAATATTTGCATGTCGTATTTACGGAGAAGAAAAGCAACATATCTAAAAATTATTAATTTTTCAGGTAAAGAATATTATTTAACCGACGGAAACGGTTGATATCGTGATGCTTGGAAAATTTCGATTTTTGAGTTGTGACACTGATTTTGTGCACCTCAATACTCTACATGTACACTTTATTGGAGAATGCTGATATCTAATTTCAATAACGCATTTTACAAGAAAGTGTGCGAAAAACGAATCGTGATTTTAAAATATTTATCATTTTAGAAACGTTCATGTTCCCATAGTTATTTGAATTCGGCCATCGAACTCCATCCATTATGCAACAATTACAAGCGTTAATTTTATAGTAGTTTCTTCACCCATCTAATTAAAAGGGATTATGAAGAAAATCTATGTATTAATTCTTTTTGTAAATAATGTTAATTTTTTTACATTTATACAAATAATATTATGTATGCCCAAATAAAGTGAGGTCTGTTCAGTTCCTTTTCTAAGTAAATTAAACAAAATTCATGTTTCTAAATCGAATAATTTATCCAAAATAATCGTGTGCACAAAGTAATAATTTTCTTGCGAAGTTTCTCAATTGCTTCCACTTTTAAAGACATTTATGGTAGGTATTTCATTCAGATTTTGTAAATGTACTCGGATCAAAAGCCAGCCATTGGAACCCATTGAATCCCCACGAAAACTTACATAGCGCTTCCCGCAGGGTGGGCGGGCGGGCGGGCGGGAGGGAGGGTGACCGCTCGGCACGCGGCGGCCGCGGAGGTCAGAGGTCGCGGCCATATTGGCGAGCATGGCATGGCGCGCGCGAGGGCGGCGCGGGGGCGTGCCGGCGAGGGCTGGCATAGCGCGCATAGCGGCCGCAGCCTCCGCCGCAGGCGCGCGCGCCCCTCCCCTCCCCGCGCGAGGCCGCTTTAAAAACAAAAACACCTCGCCGGGCGCATTGTTCTGCGCAATTAAGTGCGGATTTACGCTCGCTTCGGGGGCAAAAAGCGCGCGAGTTCCCTTTCCCGTCGTTACGGGAATCGAACGCCAGATCGCAAACGATGCGGAGTCCGCAAGTAAGGATAAAAAAAGGTAGAGATGTGCGTGCTGTTGCAAGTGTACGAAAAAACCGGTGCCAAATTATTTTTTTGTAATTTTCAAATAAAAATATTAAAGTGGTTGAGTATTTTTTGAGTGGAAATACTTTCAAAGGACTGCGTCTAAAGACATGTACAGGAAGAAATAATTTCCAAGATTAACAAAATAAAATGTCATCTCATTTATTTATATTCGTATGAACAGTACTTACAAATTAACGTTTCGACATTTCTCGCACCTAGAAATTTAATGTAGGTTCTGTGTAAAATGCAAATGAAATTTTATCCATGTAGTTTTATAATGAAAAATTGATTCACCTATTCATTCCCTACACGAATCGTGCGCGCATTCACATACAAAATAACAGTATAATTTATCCGCATCCGCACGCATTTCCATCACAATAAAACAAAGGTGGTGAAAAATTACACGAAAGGGGTCCCGAAAAGTTCAGCCCTTTTTCAGAAATGATAATTCGGCCGCGGTATCTGGGCCGCGGCTGTTGTAATAAAGAAGACGCCGGTGCGCTATCGCAGGGGGTGGGCCAGCCAGCGGGCGGGAAGAGTCGGGGCGAAGGCGGGGGTCGGGCGACGGGGCGGGGGCGGGGCGGGAGAGCGGGCGGGCGCGTATGAATCCCGCGCCGGCACAAACGAGCGACGGATTTACGGGCGCCGTATTGTGGCGGCGACAAAGCGAGCGCGGGCGCGCCGCCGCGACGGACTCCACCGCCGCCGGATATTTATGGAGTCGGAGGTGGAGGCGGCGGCGGCGGCGGCGCAGGAGGCGCACAAGGCGGCAGGCAGCAGCGCCGTGCGTTGGAAGACGCAATGCGTCGCTCGAACGGAACTTCTGGCGATATGACACCGATGGCCGGAAGAGAAACAACGATCAAGTTGACGATCTTTACCTGCGTGTTACGAAGTTCAGTCTTAGACAACTTTCGACCCTCTCCGAATGTTGTTGTTTTTTCCTATTTTCAATGTTTCTATTTTTAATTATTTTTCACATCAAAAGCTGTGCATCACTAGTGTCAACAGCAAACCTTACATCGGGAACTTCGGATGGCGCCTCAGGTTTCCTGCTTTACAAGAGATTAGGGAGGAAATATTTGAGAAGAAATTTACAGCAACAGCGAAATCATTCAACACTGAATGAGAGGTAATGATAAAACAATATGCTAGGCCAATGAAAGTTTCAGATAAAAAAATAAAAATTGTAACTCCATTGACCACAAATGAAAAATTATTATTTTGAAAATCGATCCTAAAACAAATACTAATACAAAAAAGTTAACGTTTCTGGCGTTTGGGTTCTAGCGAGAACGCGAACCTCCGACAAAGCCAGCAACTTAAGTTATTGTTCGTAGAAAACCCGCGAGCGCGCACCTCAGTGGCCGTGTTGCAGGGTGGATGGGCGAGCGCGCGAGCGGCGGTATCGCTCGCGAGATCGCCCGGTGGTGGCGGCGGTGGCGGAGGCTGGAGCGCGGGCGTTCGCGTTGGGGTGGGAGCGCGGAGGCAGGGGAGGTTCCACGGATATTTATGACGCGTTCATTTGGGCCGCGATGTTTAATCTCTATCACACACATACACACACTCACCCACACACACACACATATACATACACTCACCCACGCGGCGCGCCCGCGTTCACACGTACACTCGCACACAGGGGCGGCGGCGCGCGGCGCGCGATACCCCGGCGCTGATCCAAAACACTGCCGGGAATTGCCGCTGCGGCGGTGGCAGGGCGGGGGGCGCGAGCGCTCTCTCCCCCGCCGCTCTCGGCGCTCCCTCCTGCCTCTCTGGACGCTCGCTCTCCTGCCTGCTGCGTGGGAGAGAGAGAGAGAGAGAGACAATCGGCCGGCCGCCGCGCCGCCACTGCCCGGGAGCGAGGAGCGGAGCGGGTGAAGTGCGGGCTGAGCTGGCTCCCCGTGGCCGCACCATCGCCGCCCCCACCGTCACCACCACCTTCGTTCGCAACCCCTTCTTCGTCGGGCGGAAATGCGGAGGAACCGCGTCGACCCTCGCGCGGGGTAGATGTTAATGAGGTAGGGGCTACTCTGAGGGATCCCTGCAATTCGAGCTAGCTAAGTTGAAAACTGGCGATGATAAGTGATTAGAAGGATGATAGGAAATGTTAAGTCACAGGAATGTTAAGTCAGAGGAAGGCAACCAATCTTGAAAACATGAGTGAAATGAATAAGTCAGAAATATAAAAAGAGTACATAACTGCATAATTTAACTACTTTATCACAAACGACATTCCTTTCGCATTCCCTACTTTGTATTGTTGAACTATTTGAAATCACTTTTCAGTGTATCTAATATATATGATATGATATATGTGTGTGTGTGTGTGTGTGTGTGTGTGTGTGTGAGTGTGTGTGTGTGTATCCACTTTGACTTGAGAGTAATATCTCATAATAATGAAAATATATTTTGACAAGAAATGAGTTGTGGATCAGCAAGGATGATGACAATAAATTTTGAAAAAAAAAAAAAAAAAAAAAAAAGAAGCCAACAATAAGAGCGAAGTAGATAGACAAAACATGTTCCAAGAATTTTCAATACGTGCTTGCACTGTCCTACACATTCCACACTTACGTGGTTGTATTTGAAATAAATATTTTTAATGTATGTTTAGAAATATAAAAGTGTTTGGGCTGGTAGCTACCACCCTAATTCACATGTTATTTGGACACAATCAGTTGCGTTGTAACATGAAAATATTGTAAAAATAAAAGTTTAAACTGTCGAACAATTTTTTCAAAATTTCAATACTACATGTTTTTAGAAAACAATACTTTTATGACAAACAAATGCTCTACAATAGTTTCTCGAAGACAGAAAGAAATAATTACCACTGTAACACAAAATAAAAACGTGGTTCATATATGAAACTTAATTTTACCAGCAAATCCCACCCCCCTCGAGTTCTGTTCTTAATCCGTACTTTAATTCATTATTAATAGTAACAGTTTACTTAGGAAGGCTACATCACAATATCAACATCCTTTTTACCTCTCCTTCTTGTACGCAGGAACCCGATGCTAAGAATCAATGCCTGCGCAGTCTAACCACGATCACCCTGCCTCGCGGGTGCGCCATGCGAGTGGGTTTCTTCTCGTCCGAGTCACAGCAAGAAACGACGCCAGGCTTTGGGCTATTGGTAAAGTAATCAGAGACCGGGATAGAAATCCAATGGCGACGGCACATCGGAAAGCCATCGCCCGCTGCCAGGCCTAGAGCAACACGCCGCCGCCGCCGCCGCCGCCACGCCGCCTCAATGGCAGGGGGTGGGCTGGGGGAGCTCCTCCACGATTTTCTTTCCCCTTCACAATGCATCCTTGTGCAGCGGGTTTTATAAAATTGCCCAGAAGAATATTGTAGACGATCTGATGAAGAAGTGAAACGTGAATGGGATAGGTGAATGAACTGTCTTAATTAAACTAAAATTTTCACTTATCTGTAATAAATCATGAGTGATATATTCAATTCAAATTCCAATCAACTTATCCGTCATTTGAATCTATTTATGAAATGCTGGTGAAGGCTTCATTTCGGATACCACAACAAAACCTTGCAATTAAAGTGTAAATAAAATAAAATAATAATCCCAGGAATAATGTTTGTATTTTCATTCGAAAATATGATTGTACTACCACATTTTTTAAGATGACCTCAAGTAATGTAATAACTGACATAAATGAATATCAAGGCAAAAGAATAAAGCGCATGAGAATGCATAGAATGCGTTAAATATCACGTATCCTTTTTTCTAATGTTGATGTATATTTGAGTAATTGAACAAGTCTTCGTAGCTGGTCAATTATTTTCTTTTACCAACCAGTAAACTTCAACTCATAAGCCATGGACGTAACTACAAAGTTACTGCAACATTTATCCAAGACTATCACATCAAATGAGAAACAACTACTTCTCTTGTACGACTAAATTAAAAGTTGTCATAAAGCCTGCGCCAGAAGAGGGGAAGCTATTCAAAACACGCGCACAGAAATAACAAGACCTCCATTCAAACCTCAAGTCTTTTTTCAACATCACTACAGTCACATCGAAATAATAGAAAACCCTTAAATCAAGTCCCACTTTGCATTTCATTTACCTCACCTTCAGTTGCATGATGTTGAAACCCAGCCCTGCAAAACAATAGAGTGGCTTTTATCAACAGTAGAGACCCGCAGTAAATACAGCGCCCCCAAACAACCCAGTGTTTGTTTCGGCGCAGACGTATTATACCCGGCAGCACAAAGCTACAAACAATTTTGTCTCTTCACTGCAACACGGCTGCCGCTGTTTATTCCGAGGCGATATTTTCTCGTCCCATGACCCGCGCTGGGCGACAGTCGGCACGTCGCCCCAACAAATCCGCGCCAGAAACATGTAATATTATTTATATATTAGCGGCCGAGCCCGCGGCCGCGGCGGCGGCGGGTGGCGCGGCAGTGAGTTTGTTGTAGTTGATATCTCGTGATTGTGTCCCGTTTTATACGGCGCTCCGTTTTGTCACGGCGGGAGAGAGCCAAAAGCTAGACAATGGTGACGGCGTCGGACAATACGATGGAGGCCCATGATTTGTTATTTTACATTGCGCAAGTTGGCAGCGCCGGCCGGCGCCGCGGGCAGCCTGCCCGGGTTATCTGCCCGTGGGGGCTTTGTGTGAGGCTCCGCCACCAGCGCCCCCGCCACCGCCCCGCCGCCGCCGGCGTGGTCCCATCGCCCCCAACCCCGAACGCCCCGCCCCCGTCCCACCCCAGCCGTCCCCGCAACCCTCTCTCGGCCTTCATGAATGATAGAACCCCGTACCCGTCTCCCAGCGCCCCCTCACGCCTACCAACCCCCAGCGGCCGAAATCTTGCCAGAATTATGATCCATTGCGAGGGGGAGGGTGTGGATATAATAGCTGCGGCGAGCAGTGTGGGAGGCGGTGGGTGGGCGGGCGGAGGGGGAGGGCGTGAACGGAAGCGAGCTCCGGCGATCCCTTCGGGAGCCCACGCCCCGGGCCCTTGGCTTCAGAGCCTCCAATAGGGCGCCTCTCTATGATAGGGTGGCTGCCGATAGGGTCGATTTATCTACTGCGTCCGGCAGCTTCAGAGGTGTGAGGGCGCCGAGCTGGTCTTCCCCTTCGCGCGACTGACCGTCGACAAATTGCAGCGTGCGCCACCGCGGTGTTGGGTTATTCCTTGTTAGAGAGTGGACACGAGATACCCATCCACTAAGATTAATGCCATCGCCATCGGATGAAAGTGGCTTGCAACTGGAACTGAAGGTTGAGATTCCACCAGACAGCTTTGAAAGACTGAAATGTATTACGTACAATGTCGCGTTAAAGAGTATGTTTCATAAACAATCGTGTTTACGTGTACACTTTTTTAATATTTGTTTATATTTTAATTTTTCTCAAGAAGAACCTTAGTCAAGAAATATCCCTGACACTATTTCTTTAAAACTTAAAACTAGTGGCGCACACCCTTCTTCGCATTATTTGTAACTAAAGCAACTTTTAATAAATCAATGAGTCCAAGCAACACGAAACCTGTGTCATTTTTATTACCCTATTTTAGAAAATATTTTTTATTTCATTTGCGTAATGAAAGTAAAAATCATGAAGGGTTGTACTCATCTTCAGTTTATCATAGTCTTAAACGTCTATTAATTAATATTCAAGAAATATAGAGAAGATTGAAACTTGTGTTTTTCTTTTTCAGGTCACTAAATTTACGTTTTCTTAAAAAAATGGATCTATTGTATTGAGTACAAACATATTTTGTTCTTGATTTTACGACATTAAGTATTAGCATTATTAAAAGAAATATGAACGAAAGTAACTGTTTTATTCTCGGCCCTTGTGTCGCTCAAAATCACTATAAATTAATCTAGCTATAATATCATGAAACCTATTATGAAATATATAGCGTTCAGAAATAATTAAATGTAGAGTAAATGAGCCATTCGTGCTGATGCACAGCCCCTGGTGCGGGTGCGCTGCTGTTGCTAAGCCGGCTCTCGCAGGGCAGGCAGCGCGACACAAGAACATTAGCTTGATGGACTACGGGCGGCAACGCGGGCGTATTTATCCTCATCTAATAGCGACGGGCAGCCGCCGCCGGGCGCCGCCACCGGCGCCGCGGGCGCGGTATTAAAATATCATAATGACATTATCTAATTATTTATACAGGGCATTAACAGGGCGCGGGGCGGCCGCGGGTCGCGCGACGTTTAATGAGATAATAAATACGCATGAGGCCGCGAATGGCCGGCGTATGGATCTTGATAACCCGGCGACAGCGGCCGGTCGGCCGGCCGCGCGCCCGTCCGCCCTCCGGCAACCCCATGGCCGGCAGGAGGGAGGTTGGGCGGATATAGTACCCGCGACGCCATGTTGTTCGCGTTCCTGTCGGCGCGAAGAAAGGAATAGCGCGATTTACGGTGGTTTTATGACCGCTCCCGCTGTGTTCGACGGTTCCGATGCCGATATTTACGTGGATCGCAAGGTCAGGAATCTACTCTCTGGTCATCAGAAGAAGTGGGTGCAGATGTCTGCATTTCATGAGTGTTTTCGATTTTTAGACGAATACAAATATCTTCCTTCTGCACCTTAATGACATTACCAATAGATAAATGAGAAGAAAAAATATTTTTTTAAATAATAACTTTTGTCCGGAACGTCAGTGCCAGCACGAGATCGGTAGAAGTTTCAGAGTAAAGGATAAGTGCAGTATTTACAGTTTTCTCTGAATCTTTTAGAAAGGCCAAATGTAGTCAAACTGAACACTATTTCATCGCTTTCACAAAAAATAAATTACAATTGTTTCAATAAGGAGGATGCAGTGCAATAGTTTGTAAGCACAAAGGAAGTTGAAAGAAAAAATATAAGTAACTGAAAATAGAGAATACTCTGACATCTGAATAAATTATGATGACTTTATAGAAATGGAATACTCTGCAAAGAAAATATTCGATAAGACTCGAGTGTACAGTGTATTAATTTCTACTGTCCTTCTACTCGCAACAAAGTGAAAAACATTGTACAAGATCCTAGACACAACCACGTAAGGCTGTACAAAGATACAGTGACAAGATACAATACGTTCCATACAACTTCCATGCAAATATATTATTTCAGACACCACTATATTTAATATAGTACTCGGATGACAAAACTTACAACGCGTACATCAACACGTAAATTGTACACTGAAATATACATCCACATCATACATCGAAACACGTCCGCGAACGGCGGAACAACGAAAAAATATTTTTCGTCTATTTTTACGCGCGTCCCCTGATTGAGCCGTGTCGGCGGGGCGCGAACAGATTGGCGCCGTGTTTATCAAATATCGCAACACGCGCGAGCGTCTCTCGGCGCCCCTAGTGGCCGACAAACGCGACGGCCTGCGCGGGCGGCGGCGGCGCGCGTACGCTCGACCCCGCACCGCCTA
The DNA here is from genome assembly GCA_011170035.1 of Teleogryllus occipitalis. Taxonomy (NCBI): domain Eukaryota; kingdom Metazoa; phylum Arthropoda; class Insecta; order Orthoptera; family Gryllidae; genus Teleogryllus; species Teleogryllus occipitalis. The sequence continues at coordinate 280,475 of BLKR01000168.1, read as the reverse complement.
CCACGGCCGACGCCGAAAACTGCGGCCACGGCGAGTATGATTGGGTGTGTGTTTATTTTTCGGGAATTGAGCAATACGGCTTCCGATAGCGCGGCAATCCATCGCGAGCAGCGATACACCTCCCCCGACACGGCAATTTGTACCTCGGACGCCCCGTTATCTGGCGCACAGGGCTCCCAACACAGCCGCGGGTCGAGCGGCAAAAAAAAGCACAACGGCCGGTATATATTTTCATTCTACAGGGTTGGTGGTGCTGGCGGCGGTGTGGAAACAAATCAGATTGATCCATGATTGGGGCTCTGGGTCGTCCATAGCCCGCGCGGCCCGTGCTCTCCCTTCATTTCTCATTTTCCGAACACAGACGCGCCGGCAGCCCTCCGCGTGGCACAATGGCTGCTTTGTCTATCTGATCCACCGGCGCTGGCGGGTGGGCGAGCGGTGGCCGCGGCTAGCGACGAATTCGCCGGAAAGGGGGAGCGCAATGGACAATGGTGCAGACGGGAACCACACAAACGCCGAGGGAGGCAAACAGAGAGAAAAATTGCGTTCCAGACCAACAATATCACTCATTCTCCGTGAATATTTTTTGGGGAGAGAGACAATGAATTACTTGCATATGAACTAAGATATTTTTTCAAACCTTATGGACAAAAGAAACCATTTAATGACTACATTTTGCGACCCGCCTTGTAACTTTCACTGATGTGCAGCATTCGATATTTAGCATGAGAAAAATAATGTATTAAGAGGAATGCACACTCTTTGCATACATTTTGTATCAAAAACGATATTTTACCCGGTGCAAATATTTCCTGTGTAGTTGGTGAACCTTCCTAGAATAAGAAATGTACTTATTCTCTAAAGTCTCCTTGAGTTTCCTACTCAAAAAACAGTCTATCAGTAACCTCAATCTATGGGCTATCACCATTTGACCCCTTGCAGCGCCTTCGAGAAAATCGCCCTTCTCAGCCGTCAGGGCGAAGGGCAAGGCGATGGGCGAGAGGAGACAACGGTCGGAGTAAAAGTGAAGGAAGAGGCTACGCGGGGGAGGGATTGGGGCAGTCGGAGGGGCAGAAGGAGGGAAATAATTCAATTCTCGGTCTTTTCTTCCAGGGTTTTGTCCGCCGCACTTCGGGCCGCCGGCCCCGCCGTCTCTCTTTACTTTAAGTAGCAATTTCCTGCCGGGGCGCCTTTGCCAAAACCAATCTCTAAACAAGAGCAGGGAGGGCGCGAGAGCGAGAAAAAGGCTTCTACGAATCTTCTGGAAGCTTTCACACTGAGATGCAGTCTCTCTTCCGACCGACTTAACACCGCGGTCACCAACAATGAAATTCTTGTTTCTGATCGGTTCAGTTTCTAATCTAAGATTTAAATTCATTAACATAAATTTTGGGAGTATTTAAAAAAATATAATTCATAATTTGCCTCATAATTTCATCAATATAATGTAGAAGAGATGGTAATAAAGAGAAAATATCATGCAACACTGCGGGTGGTAATAAACATACGGATACACAGTTACCAGGATGGGTTAACAGTTAAAACAGAACGGAAACATAATGTTGATTTCAGGGGAAAAAATGTTGGAGAATCTTTTATAAGTTTTTATTTTACTCCAGAAAACAATATTTGTGAGCGAATTTTCCAGCTTATAGGTGCTACTATCCCAATCACACCATTCAACGAAGGGTGCTAAAATATAACCTTTAAACTGTCTTATATTTCTCCCTCAGTTAACCCTCGGCGATATCCTCTTTCCATTGCATCATTTCAGTAAAATGAAAACGAAAAATAACCCCTCTCTCCGCCTCGTTGCCGACAATTTACAAAATATAATGCAGAGTAATAACTAGAGAAAGAGTTGAGGCGGGGGACTGGAACTACTTTTGGAGCGCGATCGGGCGCACTGGCGGTGGCGGGGCGGGGCGCGGGAGAGGGCGACGGGCGAAATTGAGACTAATTAGAGGCCTCGTAAAGCAGCGTGCGCGATAACTCGCCCCCAACCCACGGGGCGATATTGTGCGGAGGGGAGGCGGAGGGCAAGAGGAACGCTGGGGCTAGAAAGCTGCAGGTGGAAGTGGTCGAGAGAGGGAAAGGTTGAGCTGAAGATGGTGGAGAAATGCACCAACAAAAGAGAATAAAAGCGAAAATGGAGAAAAACATTTTTGGAATCTAGAAAATATGAATTTCATTCATTGAAAAGAACTAAAAAGATAATAGAAAATACAAACCAAGGGCCAGCCTGAAAAAGGAATAGAAGGAAAGGAGAAGGATAAAAGGGACGTCTCATGTATTGAAAAAATAAAGATATGTGTTGAGGCATAGAGTAAAGAATTATACCTCTTTAGTCTATGGTTGAGGTAGAGACCATACTAACGAATAAAGGTAACGAAGGAGACGATGCTAATGGAATGAATATAGAAGAATAAAAGATACGCCTCATTTATAGGTAAAAGAAGACATGTGTTGAAGTAAAGCAGATATCATGCCAATGAGTAAAGGTAACGAAGGAGACAATATTGGTGGGAAGCAAAGAGAAGAGGCGCATCGCGAGAGCAATAGAAGAGACGACGTAGTTGGAAGAGGCGGCAGCGCAGAGCGGAGGGGGAAGGGGAGCGAGGAAGGTGTCTGGGATGGGTTTGGGGAGGGGGAGCTGCCGTTCGCTGAAACAACTGAACGGTGCAGGGGCGCCGCCTCCTCGCGGGCGAGGGCGGTTCGCCGCGTTTCGCGGGCTTATCTCGGGCCCCAACCCCTCCGCCCGCCCCCACGGCCGTCGCGCCGTCGCTGCTGATTTAGGTCCGCCAGTGAGTTAACACTCCCTGCGACGCGCGCGCGCTCGCCCGTGCACGCTCAGCCGCGGCGGCTTCCTCGCTCTCTGCACCCGCGCCCTCGCCTTCGGCATTCAGCCGCCGCCTCCAGGAGAATCCTAGCGCTCGGTTGCTCTGTGGTTTCCCTGAGCTATACCCGATGAATTCTGCGAGGCAGAATTTTAACAAACGGGCTACGAAATGTGCGCGATCTTTCCTTCCTCATTCTAGTATCTCCTCTCTATCACACACATTTCCACTTACACACTACTACACTACCTGCGGGAGACCAATCGCAAGCTTAAACCTTATCGGTGCCCCAGTGGCAGAGATACCTGGAAAGGGAAACCCCACAAGTCGTCGTGTAGGTCGGCACAGGATTCAAGCTGGCGACGAACTTCGCCACCTCCCGAGATATAACATGCACTTCACCCATGAAATTAATGACGCGCTTGGAAAAACCAAATACTGAATCTATCAATCGTTGGGCCGATTGCCTTGTGACCGCGTCGCCGTCGCCGCGCTGCGCTGCGCTGCGCTGTGCTGCCCGGCGCCAGTCCAAATGGGCGGCCCCCGCACCGGCAGCGGCCTCGGCGCTCGCAATCACAGGGAGAATTGAGTGCGTTGGAAGAAGGAAGTGCAGGCGTGTGAGAAATCTCGGTTGTGCGCATTGGATTTGACCTTTACATCAGTTGCTGCGTAATCAGGAACGCTGACACGATCTCTCAAGCTCAATTTAAGTCTCACAACATAGAACACTCGCACTAAAGACCTTTAGAGATTCTTTAATTTTTTTACAAGTAAGAAAAGCATTCAGAAGTTGTAAAATCGAGATAAAGAAATAATTAATGCACTTGATATAATGAAATAATTATTTTACGAATTAAAACGTATTTCTCAAAAAAGAGGATTTCCTTTTCTTATATCTGTCTTATTCTCTTCAATACTTACTTTTTATGAAAATAATTGGAGGAAAAATTGGCAACATTTTATAATATTATTAGTTTTAACATTGTACAATATTCATTTCCTCCGAAGTCAGATTTGAAGGTAGAAATCATTCCTTGAACATCAGCCACTCGAGACACGCCTTCGCCTTAAAACAAAGGCGCACCAATTCGCGAACGGCGTCCGCTCCCCCGTAGCAGGGAAGCGCAATGCCGCCCCACATACCGCCCCTAAATAAACCGAGTTTAAATTCATACCACTAGTTTTTACCTCCGCCCACCCCCCGCGTCGCTACGCGCCCCGCTGCGAGGATAATTAATGTTAATTCTTAATGGGGTTTAGCAGAAGCTCCATCACGTCTTAAAGCCATCCATCTCCACCCCCGCGCCGCTCCCCGCCCCCGACGTTCCCTCTCCTCGAGACGGCCCCTCGAGAAAGCAAACTCGCGGAGACAGCGCGCCCGAAGAAACTGTTGGCCCTGTGGGAGGGAAAGGGTGCACACGCCTCGCTGGCAGCGGCAGAGACGAGGCGGCGCGGCGCGGCGCGGCGGTGCCTTTCGTAAAGGGAGGCGGGAGCCTGGAGGGGGGAGCGGCCGAGGGTGACAGTGTTTTATCGCGGAGCAAGCACTGGAATTTGTGTCCCTACCCCCGCGCGAGGTACAGATTATATAAGGGATGTTTAACCAGCGCGAGACGCAAGAGAGGGGTTGCTGGCTTAAGGAAGGGCTGCGAAGGCGCCGCCACGACGACGCCCCGCCGGGAAGAAGGCGGGGGCGGGGGCGGGGGAGGGGCGGGGCGGGGCCCGCGAGTGCGGGAGAGGGCGGGGAGACTATCGCTCCGGAAAATTCCAAAGCCCCCTTTCTGGCGGAACGCGCAGGATATTGTTCGAGCTTTCAAGATGAAATTTCGCAACCATCGTTCCCTCACCCCGGGCGGATGCGCGTAATGGCGACTTATTTGTCAAGATTGCTGAAACGAATGAAGCCTGTTATTCTCTAATTAACAGAGCAGCTTGAGTTAGGGAGCGGCGGCCGAAAGGGCGGAGGGCGCCCCTGAAGCGGGGGCAGAGTCATGCGCGTCCGCGAGTGTCCCTCACAGCTGTTACGAAACAGTTGCATTGTTCCGAAATGTCACCGGCAGCGATAGCAATCTCGGTCGGTCAGCATTGCTCTGTAACGACAGCTGCATGAAATGCAGGGTTCTCGTGTACAACTTATGGAATCATGTACCATTTCAATCTACAAGCCGTTATTTAACCATGACAATTTTTGGATACTTTTATAAGGTATTGCTGGAAATTAATTATGAAACTGAAATTTGTTACATTATATGGGATAATAAACCCGCAAATTACCCGTTTTCACGAACAAATTTGATAAAGCAAATACAAATGTGTTTGAATAAAACATTCTAAATTAACAGGAAAAGGAGAAATGTTTAGAATACTCATATTCCACTACCTTATGGTAGCATTCATGCTCGCATCTACACAGTGTTTCAGTCCCGGATAGGCAATCAGGACACAATCCCTTTTTTTACGAGACAAATGGTAACAAAACGTTCATTATTCTCGAATGTCGATAAATATTGAACAGCGAATTTCGATACCCTTGCTCACAACTCACGTTCATTACCAACATAAAACTCTTAGGCTTCCCTGATATCTCTGTGATTCACTGTTCAACGCAATTATTCCAAAATTATCAAAGCGACAACGGCTGTATCAACTGAGCGCGGGAGCTAACGCAGAGGGTAGTGAAAGAAGGGGTGAAGAACGCAGGGAACAGAGCGGTTAATTTGAAATTGCGCCCCCGCTGATGGGTGATAGATGACGGAGGGAGGGGTGCCTCCCCTGCCAGCTGCGGTCGCTCAGGGAAGGAGGAAGCGCTGGAAGTAATTATAAAAGATTACGCCGTCTTGAGGGCGGGTTCCGGGCAGGAGAGGGTTGCGCAGCCCGTTTGCCCTCCACGTGCTTCTCCTCTGCTTCACGCCCTGGCGCGCAATAATGAAGAAAAGGCGTATATTCTACTTACAGATGGCCGTGACGCCTCTGCAGGAGGATTTGACGAAGAGGCTTTAACTCACCTGCAAAAACAGAAAACATAAATAAGAATTTTTTAATAATTTTGTTTTCAAAACAAAGTTTATTTATATTAAGAAGGTCAGATGAACACACTGCAATTAAATATAATATATAAAATTAATTTAAGTGGTGAAATATTACTACTATAACATTTTAGTACTACAAAAAATAATTCAAAAATGTTTTTAATATTTTACTACATAAAATATTTTAACATAAAATAACTTTCTCGTTCTCTTTTACTTAATTCTAATATGAAACTGAATCAATTAAAATATTAAATTAATTTTAAAATAATTTTAGTATCTTCAAAACATTGTGGTTAAATACAGTGTATGTCAAATTTTCTGCAAAGTTCCTCACATTCAACATTTGAGAAAACTAATAGTAATGGGAGAAATGAATATTTTTTATTATAAGTAAATTCACGTTAGAGTATCATACTAACATCACCTCCTAGCGTACCGTAGAGAGCAAAGGAGCAAAAGAAATTAAAAACCTCACAAAGTCATTCAACCATTCTTTAATCTTTCAGTTCACCAATCAACATAAACGAAAGATTTATTCGCCAAGAAAATTATGAAATCAAGCCCCTTTAACAAAGCAAAGCGACCCTGCGAAAGATCGCAGGGCTCTCTCGTGAGACCTAGTAGTTCATCACGTGAGTGGCGGGTTGGTAGAGCTGGCGGGGCTTCCCAGATATGCATATCACTCGAGCGCGGTGGGTAAGACTTCATTAGGGAGCGGACATTCTACGATAAGGGGCTACCCCCTGCGAAGTTTCAAGGGGTCAGCTTTAGAGGGCAAGAAAAGAAAGTCCCCAGGGAGCCCCACTGCATCAAGACCCTTTCTCAAGGTTCTAGGAACTTCCTCCAGATAATCCATGCAGGGAGAAAATTCTGTCACTGAGCTAATATATTTCCAGAATATATTGTTCTTAATCTTATCGTGAGTTCTATGCTGGTTGATTCGAAGACAAGAGTCGAGGAAACTAAAGAAAGTTATTACTGCTTTTCACGAAAGAGATCCAAACTGTCTTTCGCAAGTCGCCATTATTGGGAAGATTGAATGCACGCGCGAAATTGTGGACGGTACACGTGTTCGATAAGTAAAGTAAGCACGAAAAGTCGAGCGTATTTTTGGCCAGCAATGACGTGCCAGGCCGACAACGGCTGAGAGGCACCGGTGAGCGAGAGCTCCCGCCGGAGGGTCTGGGCGCATGCCACCGAGAGGGGACTAAAAGTAGCCCCCTTCCTTCCGGTTGAGGAGCGCCAGACGCGGGACACTCGAGCTATTTCGGCACCCGCCTTCACACGTGATAAGACGTCTGTGATAAGCGCGCGGGGCCGGCCCTTTCGTCAGCTATTTTGGAGAACGCCTCCACCGCCGCCGCCGTCGGCGTCGTTGCCGCATCCCTCAGGGCCCGACAACAATAACTCGCGGCGCAGGGCGTCCATCACCGCCGCAGCCAATGGGAGCGCGCTGCCCGCGCACGCGCATTTGGCGGGGGTGCCGGGCGCGCGGCGCAGGCGCGGGAGGGTGAACGGTGCCGGGGGTTCACCGCGCGCGGGAACCAGCGCCGCCAACGGACGACGAGCGAACCATCGAGGTCGATACATGACGCAGTGGCGCGAAGACGCAAGAGTTGCCAGAAACTATAAGAAGGGTTTCATTTCGTTAAACAAAGCAAGTGGACTAGAACAAAATTATATCTGAAGGGGTATTAAGAGGACGGTGAAAAGAACTATAATCAGCAATTGCTTCTTTTACACTAATAATCAAGACATATAGGGAGATGAATTTTAGACTAAGGACATTAAAGAAAGCAGTATTATGTTAATGTGATGAATGAAAATCACAAAAAGGAACCACAAATAGAATATCAATATAATTATTAAGATTTATATTATTTTAATATTTAAAAAATATATTTTAAATGAAGGCAGTGGCAAGTTATTGAATATATTAATGTAAATCAACCTTCATTCGTGAAAAATAATCAATAAAATTTGAAATTACTACAAACTGAATTCCTTACAGTAAAAAAGATATTTGATATTTACATCAAATCCTATTGATATTTACTTGCATAAGGTGATTATATTAAAAATATAATTCAGTGGATTCATATCGTAAATATTTTAGCATATCTGTGATAAGAAAATGACATAAAAAAGAATACTATTTGAAGCACAGAAAGTACGTCCAATAATTTGAAATTCAATTTCAGTTTGATTGAACGAAATTATGTGAGCAACGATATATACTTCAGATACCTACCCTTCACCAAACTTCTATTCTAGTGATGCAAGTATGTCTAAATATCTTCGTGTAAAAAATTGGAGCATGATAGAGGAATGCGTAAAAGAATTTACAAAAAAACAAGGGTGGTGGTGATCCATCGCCAGGTCGTCTCGGCAGGCGCCCCCTAGAAGAACGCCCATTCGGCTAAAGCGCTTCAATTCTATTCCCGGCCAGAGTAAATCTTGAGACGCCTGCTCCAGTATGTAAAATAGACCACTGATCCTTTTAAGCGAATCCGCGCGGGCGCGTGCATCACCATCCGTGCGCCGCGTAAATTTCCCCGGCGGAGGGGGGGAGGCGGGTCGGGGTCGGAGAGGGGCGGTTCTGCATTTTCAGCAACGCACAAAACTTTTTCGGCGGCGGAGGTGGCGGCGAAGGAGGCGGAATCCTACGCAGAGGAAGTCCCATCTCTCACGCAGGGGTGGTAAACGAAGGGAGCGATCTCGATCAGCACACGGAATAACATTTAAGGGAGAGAATGAGTTGATAGATGATAACGAATAGTCTTCATGAAAAACGCCCACAAACATGGTTCAATATTTGTTCCAGAAAAGAATTAATGTAATATTTTTGTTCATTGTGTTTAAGAGTGTGGCCATTCTAAATTTATCTGATTTTCCCATAGAAATTTATAACAAAATTAATGAGTGTCAGAATTATTGTAAAAAGCTTGAATAATATCACTGTGGGGACAAGAAACACTAGGACCCTTTCTGCAGCTCTTGCCTTACCCGTGGCGGTACAACACGTGAAGAAGGAAAGCAAGATCAGAAAAGTTTTCGGGCAGCTCCATGACGAAGCATAAGTAAGCAAAGGCCCACACGTCGCAACAGCGCTTCCCCAATGCAAAGAGCTCGCAGCGAAGGGTGATAAAGAACATCTTAAATTTTCTTCCTGCCAACAGAAAGACTGTAAAATGAACACGAATCTTTATTGAAATTTATTCTGCCAATATAACACAAAAGTTTTATTCAGTGAACTTGGGGCAAATTTGAAAGTCATGAAGTTCAATTTATTTTGATATTTACGATATTTAAACTACACGTCTGGCGCGTTGGCAATAAAATGAGGACAGAATAGTTTGCGACAGAAAAAAAGCGACGTTTCTCGCACCACTTGGCGAAGCCGCGTCCCGAGTTTTGAGACGCAATCAATGTAATTGTCCCGCAGCGGCGGTGCGAGGGGAGTTCGAGGGGCGATCGCAGACTGCGAGGAGAGGCAGCGGGGAGGCTGGAGAGGGTGAGAAACTGGGGCGGAAACACCCCGTTCGCCCCGCAAGTTGCCGGATTCGTCCCGAAACTAAGCGAAGAGGATCGGGGTCAGAACTTCTCGCAGATAAGCACCCGCGTATACGATTTGTGGCTGCAACAGAAACGCGCACTTTCCTGCGGGGATCGAGGGAAGATTGTTCTAGATACGCATTGTCAGTTGCTGATTGTTACTTCAACGCACAATGTAATCAAAATTTGGAATTGAAATGAAAAGCAAGACATATAAATAGCTACAACATGTAATCAATAAAGGACTCAGTAAATCATTAAAACAGAACGATAAAGAGTAATTTTTGGTAAAAAGGTACGTCACTTTAAGAAATATTTTTGATAAGTTTCTACGACGAATTTCATTAAAAAGTTCATCGTTGATTTGACACAAAATTCAGACTGACACTCAAATATATTTATAAGTTTTCTTCATACACCTCGCCAACTTTTTAACAAAAACTGACCAAAACTCCGAAATGACAGCGCAGAATTATTCTTTCGCAGAGCGCCTCCTATAAAAGGCGCGTTCATCCCCGTGGCGCCCAGAAAGGCCGCCCTCAACGACACTGACTCTAAAAACCGGGCGAGGCGCGGCGCGGCGCGGCGGGGAGGGGCGGGAGCGGCGGCGGCCACGGGGGTGGAGCGGCGGTGGAACGGGGCAAAGCGGGGGTGGAGCGGCGCCGCAAACACATCGCTCATCCGCGCTCCGCACCCCGGCGACTTCCGGCGGCGGCGGCGGGGAACGTTGGCGAGCGGCCAGCGCTGCGCTCTTGTTCGAGCTCTGCGCCTGCCCCTACCACCTCCACCCCCGCAGTCACCCACCCCCGCCCACCGTGGAGTCCATGCGCGCACCCAGAGTGGCTTGTGTAACGCTCGAGGTTCGCTGGGTGGAAATTATTTAACCAATATTTAAATGTATCTAAAAAAATGCACAATATAAATATTTTTAAGAAAAATTCAAATTATTGTTACGTTTTTGCCCCATAAATATCTGATACTATAGACAATCATTAAGTAGCAACAGGGCCTTGTTTCGCGCATTAAAAGTTGTTGTTGTTTCGTTACATTTTATAACTAAAACGTGAGGTGTTTGCGTTAAGAGAATTATGCTCAACATGAATATTTAGGATACTTTAATGACTTGTTTGAGAAATTTTCTTTATTATATTTTTAGAATTTTAAAGATATTTTAATCACGTTTTACTTGTATAGTATTTTCCAACACGTATTTTGACAAAAGGTAAAATATTTCGTACTGACATTTTCAAATACGGCAACGAGTTTTTATTTTCTCACGATCGATAACATTATTCAAATGATGCTGCGCAAAACTTTACCGAGTACAATAAAACAATGTGCGAAAATCACGTGGTCCATGTTCCTGGCGAGTGATGCTTGATGTACGGCGTGAATTAACATCCAGCCAGGTACAAGCCACAACACGGTGCGCTCATTTGCGGCACCGGATGGATTGTGTAGCTTGCGGCGGCGGACGCCAGCGGCGAGCGCGTGGCCCCACCCCCGCGCCTTGTTGGGCGTGTTCTTCGGGAGAGCGCGTCGTGTACCCGCACGCGGCCAGGATATTGCTCGGAGGGCGCGCGTGGGCCTCGCAGGCAGCCGGAGACGTCGCGCGACGCGACGCGTCCGCGCTCCTGCGGTCGCCCGTTGGGAGTCGCTTCACGAAGTTTTTGGGTGTCCAGCTGCCTACCCCCGAAGGGGTTCTTCAGCCGATGTTCCTTATGATGAGGTTCTTCTGTCCGTGTTGGTACCTCCACTCCCCCGTACCGAGACGGGGATTGGGAGGCGGAATGGGGATGATGAAGGGAGGGTTTGTTATATTGGTTGGTGGGGGTTTTGGGTGTTAGGATAGAGGTGGGAATAGGGATAGGGAGAAGGATAGGAATGGGGAGAATATATATTTATTATTATATTTTTTTTAATTTTTTATTTTATTTTTTATTATTTTTTCTTATTTATTTATTTATTTATTTTAATTTTTTTGTTTTGTTTTTTGTTTTTTATTATTATTTTTGTGGAGAGAGACGCTCATTTAATTCTCTGCCGGACCCACTCTCTTATTAGGGCCCTGGCCAGCTCTCAAGAGAAGCTCAAGGTACTCGTTTATGAAACTGAAAGAGGCAATCTGAAGAAGGGACATTATCATTACTCAAGTGCGCGTCCAAGCAATTCAGGCCGTCTGATTCTCGGTATTAAAATAATAGCAGCGTTTTCACAAATGATTCCTGCTAGTTGTCACAACATTAAAGCGTGTCAAGTGTATATAAATGAACAGACCATTGTAAGTAAATAGCAATTAAATAGATGAAAAAGAAATAATGAATAAAACAAAATTTTCATAATAAAAAAATTAGTAGTTCCTAGGAAATGCACACAAAGTAATAAAACAGTACTTCTTATGAATTATTCAAACATGAGTCTTCTAGATTTAGTGGTTGTTGCTATCTCATTTACAAGACAAGAAAATTATTATTGTAAGTAAGATATAGTATATCAAATTCAAACATTTCCTCCTTTTGTTCAATGTATATCGCGTTCATTTAAAAAAAAAGCACATCACAATATTCCATAATTAACTCCTACATTATTATATAGCGTTACATAACCAGATACACCATTACAGAAGGGTATATTCAAAATTATAATCCTTTCCCAATAAAATACACTCCTTTATTTCACTTGGTGAAGAGGCGCCATCATGGAATGCAATTTGTCGAATAGTGACATTACGTTAATTCTAGTGTTTCCGCAGGTGAATCGCACGTGTTTCCACCTTTAGTCGACTAATAGCAACTTTTTTCAATCACACATCTTTCGAACCCCCTCTAAGAATCGAACTCCGCTCTCCGACACTTGCGATCCGACATCAGCGCAACGCACGGCGGGCAGTGCAATTAGCGACGGAGGCACCCACGGCGGCGGCGGGGGCGACGGCGGCGGCGCGCGCGTCGACTTGGGTGGTCCGCCGATCGGACCGCCCCGCCGGCGCAAGGTAAAAACGCTAATAGCCGCGTGTAGCATTGTCGGGCGGGGCCATCGCTCATGCGCCCCAGCCGCTCCTACGCGCGCCGCCGCCGCCGCCGCCATTGCGCCCCTAATTAACCGCCTAGTCGGAGAAATATCGGAAGCATAACTCTGGCGGCGTCCGCCGTCGGCTGGCTCCGGCTCGCCTCGGAAAACGCGCGTGGAAATTATCATTCTTCGCTGTTTGGTATGCATGGAGTTGGCAAATTCATATTAATGTATAATAATTTCTTCTCGGTGATGTCGGTAACAAATTTTAATAATGTGTAATACTCGGTTCATCCATCCATGAAAGAAGTATATCTACTGCAGAAAATAAATATTGCAGTATTATGTCTATGTTGATGCTGATTAAATGTTGTAAGTGAGTTGTTCATTTGAGAATGCACCGGATGTTTTGGGAAAGGAGGCCTTGCTGAGCGACGGCCCTTAGGGCTAACGCCTGGCTGAGTAGGCAACCCCACTGACTTCGTCGCCTTTCAGATTGCAGAATTCGCCACTAGGCGGCAGGACGTTCGTCTTTCACCCCTCGCATGCAGGGAAGACTCTCAGAGGAATCGTCTTCTTTTCCTTCATAAATGTGTCGTTATTATTTACGAGTAATTATTTTAGGAGTATTTTTTTCTGGAATTCTAATGGCTTTCAATAAATTGATATTTTCAGTCTTCTTTGCGGACATTACCAATTCTAAATTAAATGTTCAGTACAATAAATATCAAAATAACTTGTCTTTTTGTAGTTGTTCGGTATATTGACAGCGATAGATAGTTTATTGACTCGAAATTTACTTTATTGGACATTCAATTGCCAACAAGAAATTAGACTCACCACATTTTCATTAACTATGTAATATTCTTTGTCGACCCAATATTTCAGTAGTTTCTTTAGACATGAAAATAATATCCTTTGATCTACTTACGTCTGATAGCCTCGTAGTTGAAAGTGCCAGAAAGCTCATCCGAATCATAGAATACACGGATACGTCTAAACTGTGACTTCAAGTGAAATACATATTTCTATCAAATTTCATCATACCACATTCAGATTTCAATTGCATTGATTGATCTGCATTTACAACATAGAAATTTCAATGATTAGCATAACATTTTAATATAATCAGAGCGCTTTCGCCGCCAACTGGCGACACCAGTGACGTAGACGTGGCGTCGCTGCGAGCTTCCTGGACCGTCACGCGGAGCATGCACGCGTAACCCACACGCGTGTTGGCGGCGCGAGGCACGCGCCGCTCACGCAGCTAAAAATACGCGGGGCGACCCACGCGCGCGCCAGCGCCAGCGGCAGCGGCAGCGACGGAGACCGGCGCGGCGTCGCGCGGAGGCAGCGTGCCGCACCCGCGCCCGCGCCCGCCGCCGCCGCCGCCGCCGCAGCGCCGCACTTTACAACCGCGACGCCGCACAAAGCCGCGTCCGCCGCGCCATTGTTCCCGCTAATGAGCGATGCCTCCAATTAGTCGGCCGTGTCCCCATTCGTTGGAACAGTCCACCGGGACGGTGGGTGGGGATGGGGTTGACCTCTGCCCCCTGCGGGTCATCGTTGCGCCGCCCCCGCCTGCCCCTCCAGGTCGGGGCCGGAGAGTAATTTAGTGCAGCGTCGTCGAAGAGGTAGCTGCCGCGTTCGGTGCGACCTTGTTGATGTTTGTTCCGATGGAATGATGGCAGCGCGTTGGAGGTAATGACAGGTAGCTAGCTGCCTTTGTTTGGAATGTGACTCGAGGGGATGTTTCATGTATGTGTATCTCAATCCATGTTATGACTGATACACAAGAGCTTCCGCAGAAGCTTAATGTTCAGTAGATAAACTTCTTCAAATATCATTCACACAATTTTGTTCTTATATGAGATTTTTATTTGGTTTGTTGTTGTTGTTATTTGTTTGTTTTTTTACTTTTGTTCAGGAGAGCATCCGAAAATGTATTTACGATGATAACTTACCTGAACTCACCGTGGATCTACCAATGTATTTTTCTTAAATTTTTTATACAGTGTTTCTTTAATGGGTGTTAGTTTTTCTATTTTTTTAACAAGTGACACAGTGTTTCTTACTATGTACTTAAACGCTTTTTCCCATTTAGCAAATTGGGCTCTCTTATAAGCGCATTATTTTCACTCAATTACAAAAGTTACCAACATTCGTCCCTAAGAGGGTATTTTTAAGCTTTGAAATAATTTCTGTTGCTACAAACCCAATTCCAGGGAGAAGCAAACGTGGACTAACGGACTCTCAGAATTCTGAACGAGCCCCCTCCCACAGTTGTGTCTGAGGCGACGCATTCCGGCCCTCGTACAAGGGCGAAGCACGAAATAGCGGCAGTGGACGAGGCTCGCCCGATAAGAACCGGTTTCTTGTCATTCGCGCGCCCGAGAAAACTGCCGCGTCACGCGTTTTTCAGATTCTGCATGAGGCTAAAAAGGCTTGTTTCCACGAGAGTGGACCATGAAAGGCATTAAGACACATTTCTTTTCTTGTTTACTTTTATTGCAACGTTTTGGGATGACTGGGCACCATCGGTAGGGCAGTCCAAAAACTATTTTGTTAGGAACACATATTTTCTACTTTTAAAGGCATACGTATTATCATTTAAAATGTTTAAAAGTGTCTATAACCTATTTTGAAGGTACATTTGAACCTCCACATATTGAACCTTTATATATGGAAAGCCTCTGAAAATATATTGTTTTCTGTCCTTTCAAATTTCTATTTAAAAATATTTCTTTACATCGGAAATTATCTCTTTATGCACGTATAAAAATGTATATATACGTGTTTCTAAAAATTAAACTAGTGTTGCCCCTTTTTTTCGATTTGAAACGAGATTTTTACTACTGCGAAAAAGGTAACTTCATCTTGGACATTTATTTACGCTTGTATAAAACTTAAATGTCTAGAAAATACCAATGGAATCTCTAAATCACGGCTTTCTCATCATGAGATTTACTGAACTCTGCTTCCCCTGAAAGAATTTAGCTCCCTGAATTTTTAGTCGAGGACGAGATTGTAATCGTGACCACATATTCAGCAGATGATGTAGAACAAGATATGGGATGAACAATATTCAACATATATCGTAGAAATTCATGATGGAAAAATCCACACATTGATTGTCGATGGTATTGTTAATAAAATACGCATTGTTTGTATTTACAACAATCATTCAACTTAATGAAATACTCACCTCATCATTTAGGAAAGATTTATTAGGTGATATGGTTCGATAAAGAAGACTGGTGGTGATGAATAAACGAAGGAAAGTAAACCTTCCGAATCTCTTAAGTTAACAGCCTTAGAGACAAATCAGTCAGGTTTTCTATTGAGAAAAAAGGTTCCAGAGGAAGTGTTTCACTAGATAAATAATTGTGACACTACTACACTAAGGCGTCCCTCATATGTACAAGAAATTATATATTTTTAAAATTAGAATTCAATCATTTGGAGATGTACTTAGGTAATAATTTTATGTTACTATTCATGTTCAAGTGGTATGTGTAATTAAAATATTTTTTATTGTTTCATTTTGCATTTTATCCGTGAGTTTAACTTTAAAATGGCTTAATAGTATTTGTAAATAGAATTTCATATATAATTATATACATCTACTTTTCTGAATATTGAATATTATGGAAGAAACCGTCCAATTCGATTAATGGAGATCCGATTGAATATAATAATTTTACATTTTTCACGCTTAGGTAGAAAGACAATATCTTTATGCCCGAATTTCTCACATTACGAAAAGCTGTGATGCAGCAATGCACTGGGGCGCTGCGTGTAAAACAAAAGCAAGGATCCTGGGCATTCAAGTGTCGGACCTCAGCCTCGGCCAGGCGTGGAGACGCGGGATTTGCATGGACCCGCGCCGGGCAAGCCAAGAGCGTGGGTGACGGGGGAAGGAGAGAGTGGCGAAAGGCAGTTTTTCCTCTGAAGCAGGCGTAGGAAGGATGTGGTGACGGCACGGATTACACGAGGGTGTGCGGTTTGCATGCAGGTGACGCTCTGCAATGCCTGCCACGGCAGAAGAGAGCTGAAATGGTAGGGACAGGCTTTTGGTTGCGGATGGAATGGGAGGGGGAGGCGAAGTTCGTACATGACAACCCACCAGCTTGGACTGCTGGTGATATTGTATTGCATGGCTTGAATAGTCCCTGACTTCCATACCAAGAGCGTGTGCCGGTTATGGCACACGTGCTCATATGGGCGCCAGCTTATGTAGATGACTGAGCATGCAACAGCTGGAGGAGGCGCGTGCTGCGTTCAATGTTTACGTTTGGCGACTGTAATATCGCAACATCTACCAAATAGTTGTGAAAGAATTTTAATGACATATATTCATAAAATAAATTTCAAGCTTAAAATTCCACGAATTATTTTGATGCAAAAGCTATTAGTAAACATTTATAATAAATTATTTATTTAGAATACGTCAAAATATAGTTCAAGATTCCGAAGGTCAGTTTAAATGTCGTCTTATCATTTTTTGAATCAGTAAGAGTCAATATTCATGCTTAGAAGTACTAATGATTAATACGATATGTGTAAACCAAACAGTGAGAACTGTGCGACTCAATTTACTCACAAAACTTAGATGTTTTCTATTCTGGTAGTCATATTTGTATTAGTCGTAGAGCTGATTTTGAAATAATTCATTCTTTAATTTTTTGCTTATAATTGCATGTGTCCATTTAATGGAAACTATTTGACTCTCATTTTTTTAATTTTTTTTAAATACATCTCTTTTGCTATGAATTACGAGTATTATAAAAATATGCTATATGAACCACCTGAGTTACGTTTTGTAGTTCAGGAGCTTTCGAGCCTTTCCGTTAAATTTCGTTTTAACATTTCAAACTTGTTCTATGTAATTATTAACACTATTTTTCATAACAATTATTTTCGTACAATAATGAAACTATTGACACATTGTGTTTTTGTTAACAAAATTTTATTAATATCCAAAAATTTGATTTATTTTTTAGTAATGGACAGAATTAGTTGCATACATATTTGATTACTTTGTTGCCTCATTGTGCCGCTCACGTATCGTGCTGTGATTGGGAAGTAATTGTTACAGTTGTTTTCTTGGGCTCGTTTGCCTCATGTGTTTCTTCAGTATTATGTCGTGTTTCTGTAAATAGATTGCCATTGTAAACTACAAAAATTATTAATGAAAAAGAAGTGTGTTAGACATCATCATCTTCGTAGAGACCATACTACACTTTCAATCTCAGACGTGTTTTAGAATTTTTAATCTATAAGAAAAGTAAAATTAATTTTAATAAATATTATTTCTGATACTTAGATATGCGTATTATTTTCATTGTAACTTCTTGATCACTGATAAGTAAAACTGCACTTCTTTGTATTTAGTGTCGTTTCGCTTATTCATTTTCATAGATAAAATACCACTTCATTTATTCATTTCTGTTAATGAAATGTTATCACATAGGGTGTGGTCCACGTGTAAACACAGCAACCCCGCTGGCACGTGGCGCCTCGAGCTCTCCAACCCCTCCGACACCCCCACTCACGACCCAGCGTCTCTTCCCCTCCATGGAAGCTCCCCCACCAGCAGGAACCGAGCGCCTGCACGTAGTTGCGAGCGTCACCGCCAGATGCCGCGCGCGTCGGCCGACGAGGCTACGAGCTCTTCGGCAGGAAGCGAGATGACCGAAGAGGGAACGAAGGCCACAGGCCTGCGTCCCGAAGGCAATGGTTACATTTCAGCATGGTAAAAAAAGGGTTCCAGGTGAAATGCCGTGTTGAATAATGAGTACAAATATTTCATGAAACATTTACATAAGAAAACCAAAAGAAATATTAGTGGAAAAATGATACTGATTTTCAATATTTGCTTCCGAGCATTGTTTTTTATCAGTACATTACGAGTAAGATAAAAAGGTTTTCTAACCATTTTTTGTTTCAAATTATAGATGCAAAGCAAATGTTTCTCATTAAAAAAAATATTATACAAACTACGACTTTTCCTACTTTCCTATTAATTAATTAATTAAAAAGATTACGAATAGTAATGATATTTTCAGAATTAT
Source organism: Teleogryllus occipitalis (assembly GCA_011170035.1). Classification (NCBI taxonomy): domain Eukaryota; kingdom Metazoa; phylum Arthropoda; class Insecta; order Orthoptera; family Gryllidae; genus Teleogryllus; species Teleogryllus occipitalis. The sequence goes on along the minus strand of BLKR01000168.1, from coordinate 261,968 downwards.
ACTGTATACTTAAGTTACTACAGAAGTGAAGCCTGACAGACATTAGGTCCACAGTCAGCTGTTTGAATCGACTCGTGGGGCATTGTGTGGCGGCAACAACCGGAGATCAGCTGATCGTAAAGGAGGGGGAGCTGGGGACGGACCTGCAGGAAGGAACCGCAGATGCCATTATAAGCCCCCTCGCCTCCTGCCTCTCCAGACGGCCAGGCAGCGGCCGGCGGCGTGGGCCACGGGTGGAGAGCGCGGGCGCGGAGGGGGGAAGGGCGCGGGCATTAGCAGGGGGAGGGGGAGTGGAGCGAGCCTACTGCTCCAGTGACGGCGCCGCCGACCCATTGCAGCAATTGTTTCCTGCGGAGCACGCGCGACGTGCCAACGGACATTGATGCCGGATTCGAATAACCCGAGGTCGAATACACTACTATAAAATATGTGACGAATAAAATACTACAAGGGCGAAGAATTATACTTTTAATAATTACTTTTATGGTTGATGTGTATAAACTTAGAATAATTGAAAAATTCAACAAAAATGTATATAATTAAAAACGATATGTACCATTAATTTAAAAAATAAAATTAATTGTTTAAAACTTTTTTTCGAGTTACGTTACATAATGGTTCGTGATACAAATAAAATAAAACAATGTTTCACTATCTCTTTTGTAATTTCATTATTGTACTTTTGAACGTTGCTAGTAGGTTCATGAATTTTAATGCCAGTTAGGAAAAAGGGAAGGGAATGCAGGGTTTTGTAGCGACATTAGAAAAAAATGCAACAAAAATTGTTTATTTTTTATTGATAATATCATCAATACATAAAACAAAACAAACACGAAATAAAAATAGCCGTTAAAGAAATCAGGTGAGTACACTTTATAAAGCAATGATCTTAGTACAAATGCTTATGTAAGCAAAAGGTCTCGAACGTAAGGAAGAGTCACACTAATGACGTCACCAGGTAAACACGGCGGCCGCCCCATCTGCAGGGCTGCCACCTGTGATGGATTCCCGGTGCGAACGGGTGACGGACGGTCGCTATAAACTTACCGAGCGGGTCTCCCCGTTATTTAGCGCTTTACCCCTCGCCCAAAGCCCCCGCCTCTCCGCTGACTATGCGACCATCCCCCTCCCCCTCTCCACTCCTCATCCCCGCACATTCCCACCCTCAGTGTCCTCCGGCCCATTCGCCGCCTGGCGTCACCCGTTTCCGGGACCGCCCCCCAGCCACCCTCTGAGCGCCGGCAGATTCTGCACCCTCTTGTATTTTTGAGCTGTTTACGACTGCGGCGCCGCGCACTTCCTCTCACCCGCGCTCTTCCTCCGCGCCTCCGCCCACTCACCCCCTCCGCCGCACCCTGTATAAAAACGCTCACATCACGTACTATAACATGATGTATTAACCCTAGCAGTTCGCAGAATTGATGCTCTATAAAAAAAGCACGAGCGCCGCCAAAGCGTGGAGGAACAATACAGCGGAATTATCGATTGGTAGCGACGTCGGCCCGGCGGCGGCGCCCGGACCACACCGCCCCCTTCTAACCCCCCTCGCCCCGTCCCGCCCCCGCCTCCTCCTCCGCCGCCCTAATGAAGGGGGAAGAGCTTGAAGAGCGCGCGGCGCTCGTAACTCGCTTCGCCGCCACGGGACAGCTGGCGCCCGCCGCGCGTCACACGGGCCCCGCCCCCACTCCCGCTCCCGCCGGCCCTGGCCCCGACACCGCCCCGCGCAGTCCCCGTTACGCCCTTTACCGTTCCTATGCTCCCCGCACTGTCCCCGCTCCGCAACTTCCCCGGCCTTCGGTCCCAGGCAGGCCTATCGCAGTCTGTGCGTTTCAAGCCTTCTGAGCCTTCCTGTCACGGAGGTAGGAAATGGGTGCCATCAAATAATTGAGTGAGACAAATGAATACTGCTCGCTGAAAATCCAACGTCTCAAAACAGATCTCTCTAAATCTATATTAATGTTCAATATCACCCTGTCAATTTCATTAATAATAACGATATAATTTTCGAAATTCTAACCATAATAAATCATTTAATACCTGCATTATATTTAGAAAGGGTTTTAAATAAAGAAAAATATTATAAAGTAATATTTCCACAAATCATGAATTTGTGGAAGACACTGTTGTGATCGAGAAATAAAGAATCTGTCACGATCTGTCTACGGCATTCTTGACCAGGAGTCCCCCGAGTTCGAGTTCCGACACGGGAGGATTTTCGGCCTTAGCCACATTAGATAGGTCCAATTGAACCAATGTCTGTAGGTCGGCACTGGATCATATGTTTCCGTAGATGATACACTCCGCCATCGCCCGGGATATAACATGAACTACACTTACAGGACAAATGATCTACTTATTAATAGTGTGCACGACCGTTATTAATTAATACTTGCCCTCAAAATAAGGAAAATATTGTGAAAAGCACTTTATACATTGTTTTAATATATTGTAATATTTTAAAAAAGGATTGAATAAAGGAAAGAATATAAACATTCGATGGAAGCGAGCAGGCGCTGGTATCATCAACCTTCAACCGCGCTAACCTCTTCATCCGCTTTCCCATTTGAAAGAGATTTCGATATAAAGTTCTATCAAGCATGCGATCAGAGCGCACACACCACGCGTGGCCTGAAAGAGAGGGCTGTGGGCGGGGCTGCGGGTCAGGGCGAGCGGCGCGAGGGGAGCGGGGAGCGGGGCGCGGGACGGGCGCCGCCGTTAACCTTTGCGCGCGCCCCGTCATCAGGCGCCAGCATTTAGCGCCCGGCCGGCGCACCGGCGCTAACGAGGGGGCGAGACCTTTCCCCACTCGGGGGGACGGTGACGGCGCGGGGACAGCGCGGGGACGGGGCGGCGCTGGCGGGCGCATTGGGGGAGGGAGGTCGATAAAGGCGCTAGAAACAATGTGAAGAGTGTACAAAACGGGAGATGATAGAGGAATTGGTGAGAGGGATGAAGAACGAGTGGGGGTGGTAGTTGTAAGCATAGTGGTTAAGTGGTCAAGGTTGAGAATTTGACCGGGTGACTTTTGAAGCAAGCATGCTACGACGAAGGAGACACGAGGTGATAGAAATAAAAAAAAACACCATGTGATTACCATGCGATAGCAATCGCAAATGTTAGTATCCTATAAGAGAAGGGAGAAAACTTGAAGGTGGAGGTCTAGCATCATGATATACGAGACATTCAAAGAAGTGTCAGGAAAAAACTAGAAAAGTGCTGTACAGTAATGTTATTGTCACTCTTGCTACTATTCTGGAAAATATTTGTTAGACATACACGCCCATAAATGCTACTTCATTGTAATTCAGAACTACAAATCCACAGTAGAATTCATTGTGAAGTATTTTCAAAGAAAATTTAAATTAAAAGGAATGCGGAGCATACCGAAACTTTTCCTTCTTTTACCGCTATTACTCAATAATTACTCAGATTTTTTTAAGATGCATGACATATTTTAATGATTTACAATTGAATGAATTGTAAGCCAAACGCAAGGATCAGTATGGTCGAAAAATAGCTTGGAAAGTTGGGATATATCTTACAATTAGGAGCAGCAAGGATACATGTCGAAAATTAGATATGTGTGGGATGTGGGAATAGAAAGGTTGAAAAAGGTCTACCACTATGCGAAAAATAGAAAATCTCAAAAACATTGTTTCGTTCTGTATCATCACCGGAAGACTAATGAAATAAGGGAGGTTTTCGCTTTCTGGAACATCACTATTCATTGTGAACCCAAAGTTCAACAATCTTTTTGAAAATATAATGGGATGTTTTTTTTATTTACCCAGTACATGCATTCAGTACTTAGAATCTGTATGGAAATAAGACAAAAAAAATAATCCTGTTCACCTTACCTTAAATCCTTATCTTTAAAAATAATTTTGCAAATTACATTAAGTGCAGGTATGTCGGTTAAATAATTCAAAAGCCGTCAACATTCCACGAGACCCACCGATCCAACACGAGTTTTAGCACAACGAAAACAAAAGCGAGGCTCAGTAAGCTTGAATAGATATGGGAGTGTTGGGAGGCTTCGCCGAATACCCCAGAGAGCGCTCATCATCGCGGGCGGGTCTCGAACCGGCGCGCCGTGTGCCGGAGATCCGCCCCGGCGGCGCCGTGTGTCACTCTGACGGCTCCATTGTACGGCGCGGGGCGGGGCAGGGGCAGGGGCAGGGGCAGGGGCAGGGGCAGGGGCAGGGCGGGCAAGGCGATGGGTGGGGTGGGTGGGGTGGAGGGGTGTGGCGGGACGCCGCGTCTAGATCCCGCCCTGTGCGCGGCAAGGCGCGGCGCGGCGGGGGGCTTCCGCTGTCCCGCTGCAAAACGACCACAACCGCACGCTTCGTCTTTGTTTTCTGTCGCCGTTTCCGCTTCATCTCAGAATGCCTTTGTTACGACATAGTACATAAATAATCACACGTTCAATACCCTTCATCATTTAGCCATATTCTATGGGTAACCCCCTATGTTTCTAGAAATTTCCAGAAAGTGAACATCGCCACATGAACTGAATCTTCGTTTGCAACCCTTCTGTTAGTGCCATTTCAAAAGTTCCATTCCAAGACAGCGTATGACTTGGAAGGAATGACTTAACGTAAGGCACTGCACTGAATTCGTCTTCGTCTCAGATTCTTCACAATATTTTCTGACATTGTATTTTGACTGCAACTTTAAGATTATTAAAGAAACAGTGTTTTAAAAAATATTAGGTGAGTGATAAGAATTAACTTGATGCTGCTATTAACGAAAGCATGCCGTTATAATAATTGCAAACAGTAAATCACTTTATCTGAATAACAATAAAGGAGATTCCTGCAAATCTTTTGATTATTAAAACAAAAAACTAAACGAAATTTAAAACACTGTAACATTATTAAAATTATGTTCAAGTTAAATTCAATGAATATTCATATTGGTTATGGTATTTACAAGAGGACTTTATTAAAAATATTAACATAAAAATAACTTAAAATAGCCAAATATTAAAACTGGAAATTATAGAAAAACATTTTGAGAAAAATAATAATTATAAGTCTTAAGTAACAAAACAATAATACTGTAATCAGGTTTTGTACTACTAAAATTCCAATTTCCAAGAACTACTTAGTATTTTCATAAAAATATAAGCCATCCATAAAGGATCTACTACGTGTGGTGTTTCTGAAACAGTAATCCCAAATTTAAGATTCCAACTTCAACGAAGAAAAAAAAGAAGGCCACTGATTTAAACGTAATTATCCAGAGACTTTCAGCGTGTATCGGAGTCTATCGGGAACACTTTCTGTCCAACCGGGCTAGTATTCCACCCCCTCTTCACACGGCCGAGACTTTTCACAGAATTTCCCGAGAGAGCACAGCCGACGCCAGCGGACACGCGGGGCTGCGCCGAGACGTCATTAGGAACCATCCGTCTCCTGCCCCGCCAGCAGTTGGCGTGCAGACAGCCGTAAACTGACTCGCAGATGCATGGAGGTGCGTGCCGCCAACCGGGGGTTTCGACACGCGCTAATATATTCAAACGACTAAAATAAATATTTATACGCCGACTAAACAATACGTTGTTTGTTATGTGACAAGAAGAAGTGGGCTGAGTAGCCTTGGGAACCAGCCAGTCGGGAGTCTTACGGTTTAAAAATCTCTTTACCTTATTTCCCCCGGGGAGGTAGCAGGCGGTGCCGGCGACGGGGGTGTCTTTGACCGAGCCTCTTCGCCACACTCCGCGGATCACCCCCTTGAGGGGGTGGCAATCTCACCCGGGAGAGAGCTGCGGAACGGGGAGGATTTCTTCGGCAGCGGAGGCGCCGCGCGCCGCTCGGATTTTAAGACGCCGCGGGCGGGGTAGGCGGCGGGGCGGGCTGGGGCTACGGGGGGCGGGAGCGGGGCGGGGAAGGGGTTAAGTTGTCCTAAGGGAAGCGGGCGCGGATGTCTGCCAATGTGTTTATACTTCCCACCAGGGGTGGGTTAGCGAAGAGAGCCCGGTGGGCGTGGTGCGGTGCGGTGCGGCACCGGCGGAAAGCGGCGGGGAGGCCAGGAGGCGACCATTTTCATGAAAGTTATGGTAGCACTGGAAATTCGCCGTCTCGCTCGCACTCGCAGGCATCCGAGCCCCAGCAGCGAAGGCGTCTTGGAAAATAACCCCCACCTCCCGCAACTCCCCCTCCTCCTTTTCCGCTCGGCGCGGCACTTCAAGACCTTACTCTTCCCACTTCTCCTCCTCTCTATATCCAATTTCCTTCAAATGAAGTGGTAGTATCTTTACGGCGTATTGCTTACGAACATGCTCGCGGCCGCCCATTGCCGCATTCTCCCGCGTTTCTCGAGCAGTTTTACGACAGCCGTCGCTCGCGCGCCAGGAGTAGGGGCGAGGGGCGCCCAACCGCCCTCGCACTTCACGCCCGGCACCTCGTTTCGTTGGCGCGTTCGCCTCGACGCGCGGGATCCGTCTCGCCGCGACGCGCCCCGCGTCCCTCCCTGCGCTCGCCCGCAGGACGTAACGCGAAACGTACTACCCGCGGCTCACATCGCCCCCGCACACGCCACGGCCGCCGCGGTGGGTCGTAAAGAGCATGTGTTGAAAACGTAGCTTCAAATTATCAATATACCCCTCCCCGCGCGCGAGTTTAACGTCCTTCCGTCACGACAGCGGCGCGCCTCGACACGCAGGGTATTCGTCCTGTCGCAAATTGCCGCAATAAAGCGTCCGGGGCATTCGTCATGTACACACGACGCCGCCGCCGTTCTCTCTGTCCCTCGCCGTCTGCCGTTCTCTGCCTTCCTCCTGTCCGCTGACTCGACGCCTCGTCATCATCTGCTACTCATCTGCCGACCCCTTCTTCAATGACATTCTTATTGTCGTCTTTTTTCTTTTTTTTTTTTTTTTTCGAAAAAAAGATCTAACAAAACCCCATCTCTAAGTATACGAACCTCTCCTTCACAAATAGGTTAAGCTTATTACAAAAATACCTAGTATTATTGACCTCTCTTACCGCTTCCTCCTCGTGTATTTTTCATCTGTTTTCACCATCAACATGGTCGCAGACACCCTATTCTGCTCGCCCCTGTTCACATGCCCATTTCTCCACAAACGGCGTGGAGCGCCTCCGTCGTAAGTAATTTCAAAATTACGAGTGGCGGGGGCGCGGGAGGGTTATGCGCGGCGTCGCAATCGCCCGTGGGAACCGCAGCGGGTGGAGCGCGCCGCTACGACGGCGGGCGGGCGCGCAACTCAGGCGGGGCGCGCGGAGGCTTCCGAGGGGCGCGGCGTAAATATACCGCCCGCGCCCGTAAACACCCCGCAGATGAACGCGCTCCGTATTTCTGTCGTCGCCTCTTTGTCGCAGGCGAGTTCGTCTGTCTCCCCTTCAAACGGCCGAGAGAGAGAGAAAGTGGGCGGTGGCAGCGACGGCGGAAAATGAGAGGTCGTTGTCAAAGTCTCGTTATCTTGAAGAGAACAAAAATACAAGAGCGTTGTCAGTTGGGTTATGTTGAAAACACCGGCTAGAGAGACAAAACAGGAAACGAATGAAATACATAATTTATCTTTCCTCTAGTGTTGCGAGTACAGAATTTCACGTTTACATGTTTTTGTTAAATAATTCAATTGAAAATTTACAATGAATACGTAAGATAAAAATATACAATATAATTAGAAATTCGTAATTTGCTAAAATATTGCCACTTCTAAAGGTACACATATTTATTTTATACAATTTGAAGCTCAAAGAAAAGTGTTAGTAAATGTATAAAAATTAATTAGCAGTGCAGTGACCCTGCCAACAAACTCATGGCACAATAAACGGTTACGTATTCCAAAGTGCACTTACAAGTGACAAGACGTGCTCACAGATTCACTAACTACTCCATCTGAGAAAGTCTCATCTTCCATACAGTCTCTTATTTCTCAGCATTTAACCCTCAACAGAGCAACGCAAGGTCACAACGTGACGAGCCAAGTCCGTTTGGAGCAGCCCAACTTGTAACAGGCCCAGAGGAGCCACATCTTAGACCTCCCAAGTGGCAGTATCGTCTCCTCGTCTCATGAGCGTCAAGAACGAAGTAATGAGAACTGCTTAGGAGAAGCACGCAGCTCAATTAGGGTGCTTAGCGGCGGGAGACGCTCGTTCACACCCCAGCCGCCCCCTGGGCGCGCGCTGTCCGGCATTGACATTTCTCGTAAGCGACGTTACGCAAGACCCGCAATGCCCACCAAATTACCGGTCACACTTGGAGGCTGGCATTATCCCCTCCCGGGCAGCGCGCGGAGCGTCGCCCGACGGCTTCAGGCGGCGGGGAGCGACACGGCCCACCCCGGAGAAGCATTCACATTTCCAACAATATCTTTTCAATTTACGCCGTGATTACAGGGCTGCCCTTTCATATTCCCCATAAATTACACGTTGCACCACAAAACAAAAGACGAGCTCGGCGCGCCGCGGCTACTGCCGGCCACAAATCACGCGCCGAGCAGGCGGCGTCGGCGGCGAAGGCGGCGGCGGCGGCGGCGGTGGCGGAGCTTCGAGATCGGCAGATAAGTGGCTGTGGAAGTGCCAGGACTTCGAGAGGCTCGCGGAGGTCCAAGCCGCTACAGGCGACTGAAGACTGTATCCGGTCGCGAAATACTAAGGCGGAGATTTCTGTGAGCAGTTTGTGCATCCAATGGTCAAAAGAAGAAAGTCCGTACAAGGCACTTGAAAAAAGCTTCTTTTTAAAAAGTGGCAAACATCGGAATTTATGAATAGAATGTTAACATATATAATAATACATTTATCACTCAATCCATTCCGTTTATTTATAACATAAATTTTGAGAAAAAAACATTAAAAATAAAATTATTCACTCAATACTTTGGGGAAAAGAACTGAAGAATTCATTCTAAAGGAAAAATCAGATTTTTTCCGATTTGAAATTCAAAGGAGAATATTAGCTCACAACTTAAACACGCACGACAATAAAAAAATTAAAATAATGCTAATGGTAAAACTAAATCACTTTTGTAACTGAATTCGCACAGCAAAATATTTATTTCTACAGTAGTAAGCAAGCTCCGCAATAACTTAAACGGGGTAAGTTAAAAAGTAATAACTATTAGATTCAAAAATATTGTAAAAAAGTAGCAATAGAAATAATAAACTTCTTCGAGCAGAAACTTTTTAAGAGTAATATTTGATTGCCTCAGCCAAAATGTGTTCTGCTGTAACTATCACCAAAAACACATTCATTCGCAACGTGTCATTAGCAAAGACATAACAAATCATTACTTGAGAGGAAATAAAACTAACGAATCACGTCAACGCGGAAAATATATGGAGAGCTTGAACAAAACGTAAAATAAAACGGGGCGTCCGCTGGAAGCGGCGCGATAAAGACCCGGACGCCCGCGGCCGCGCTGTCTCGCCCGCGGCGCGGCGCGGCGCGGCCCTCGAAACCGCGCAGCGCTGGGAGGGGGCGGGGGCGGGGGCCGGGGCCAGGGAGAGTTTTCCGACTTTTCCGCGACACAGGTGGCTCATAATGACCCCGGCGAGGCCCATGTGTCACGCGCGCGCACAAATTACGCCTCCGCCCCGCGAACGCTGCGCCCGGCGGCGGCGGCGGCAGCCGCGGTGGCTCCCCGCGGGAGGCGGAGGGGCAGCACGCACCGAGGGGGAGGGGGCGGGGCGGATAGCCGATACTGTGCATGCGGAGAGTTCACGGCTGGATTGCTGTGCTTGACTTACCACTAATGGATTGGATTGCTCGAAGCTTCAATATTGTTCCTTTTTATGATTTTGTTTATTAGAAATACACAAACAAAATGTTGAAGGAGTAACATGATGCAAATATGAATCGATCAATTTAAGGAAATTTTTTTTTATTATCATTCAAAGTATCTGTTGTTCAAAATATTGGTTGCTTGCAAAGTAGGAACTCAAATAAAAGGGTTAAATAGTCAGTAATCAGAAAGTTTAACATACATCCATATTCTTGATATTCATGTCATATGAATATCGAGAAAAATGTGTGCCTTAGAAAACAATTTCATTGTCATCAATTTGATGATCGTTTTCTGTACTGATATTGTGACCTGGACGTTAAAAAATATAATCTTTATGTTTTAAAATAAAGGCTTGAACATAAGTGGATCAGTCTAAGTTCACTGCATCAGTCAATAACACATAAACTTCGATTCAGCACAAAGAAGACATAAAACGCTTCAACCTCCGGCAAGAATCGGAGATCTATTGAACCGAGAGCATAAACGTAGCCACGTTTAAACAGAAGTTGCAGCTTGCCGTGCTGCTGGGCTGTCAACGAGGAGTAGCAGGAAGAGAGCGGCGAGACAACTAATGACGGCGGAATGAATGCGCTGTTACCCGCCATAAAACGCTCTCATAACACTCCATTATGTTCTTACGTCGTAGGTTAGTAGGAGTTGCGTAGACTCTTCGACCTTGAGAAAGCTCATAACCCACGCAATCAACAAACCTGTTTGTCTGCTTCCGAATCCAACAATGGCAATGTTGAGCCAGGCTAAGCAGTAGAATCATCTTCCAAACCCACTCATTTAATTGCTATTGAACTGAACGTTCAGAGGCAGGGGTAATGACTTTTGATTGACATATTTTAGCATCGAATTGTTTCGACTGAAGACAATGTCTTCGATTGACGATAATTTGAAGTGGATATTATTAGATAACTCGAGTAAAGCAGTATTTTTTAATTTTACATGATAAAAAATGGAAACCTTACTCTGAATTAATGTTCAGTGAAATTCCTTTACTGGAGCCACTAACAATTCCTTTCTTCATTTATTTGCTAAATTGTGAATTACAATTCTTGAAATAATGAAAACTTAACGCGATGTATCACGATTCATAACTGCAACTTTAGTTCAGGGTCTAACATTAAAACGCCAAGTATCAACAGAACAAATAAATGTGAAAACAAATTCAACAAAACTTATACAGTAGTAGTGAAATACTCAATAAACAATGAAAGTAAAAGGATAAAATATCGTCTTCTTACATCCTAGATTTTTTGTGAAATAGAGAAGGAAATATTTGTCTTGTGTAAAGGAAACCAAAGAGTCTGATATCCAACCTCACCAAACCGTCTGATCAGGAGAGATGGAACATCACTGGACACCCTGCAACGACCAGTGCGCGACTGACACGGAACGTGACGTCACGAGTCGTCACGGCTAGCGGACACGCCGGGTCTCCCGAGGAAGTATTTTAATGGCGGCGGCGGCGCGGCGTTGGCTGCAGCGGCGGCCCGCGAGGGGAGCCTAATTAGGCTGAATTCTTTATCGTGCACCGCCGCCGCCGCCGCCACCGCTGTTGCTCCTTGAAGCCGCCGTGCGCCGTCTGCTGCAAAGCAAAGAAAAAGCTGGTGCTGCCCGCGGGAGCGTCGCGGCGACGGCGTCGGCTGACTCTCTCCTCTACCTGTTGAATGTCACACACGACGCTGCGGGTGGCGCTGGCAGCTCCCACCCGCCACCCATTGACTAGCAGAGTTTAGGGCATCTCGACCGGGATTCCACGAAGGGCGCCGGAAGTGAAATGCTCATGGTGACCGGCAAAGGAAATAATACTCTACCAGGAGGGACCAGAAGGGAGGGAGACAACAGCTGGGGCAAGTTGCCCCAGGCACCACCTTAATTGGGGCCCCGAAATAACTCGAAATAAATAAAAGTGAATTCAGTCATATAATCCAAATTTAACGCTAAAAGTTATTTCTGATGCATGTAGAAATGAATTCTGTTTAAGAATTGGGGAAGGAAGGAGTTTTTTTTTGTTTGAAATGAGGCGCTCTGCCTTTTACTGCATAGTTGAACAGCCAAAAATCCGTTTCCAACTTGTCGTCGGAAACAGTGTTATTGTATTATAATTAAAGGCTTCATTAGTATTTTTAATAAAATGTGTATTTTGTATGTTATGAAGAAAGCAACATATTTTTAAAAAAATACGATTTCCTAACAATCACCTACTAATACGTTCCAACAGTATCCACTATTCATTGATCCGCACGACTCATCGTGCTATAAAGATAATTGCCCAACCCTTTCGTAAACGTTCTTCGAATAGTGCACAATCAAATCGATTTGCCTAGCGTTGAGCGATCCCTTACATGGGGCAATCTGGGTTAATGCCTATCGCAAGTTGTTCTAGAAAGAGCGGAGATCATCAAATAACAGGACGCCAAAGCATACATCTTAAAAAAAACGGCATAATCCAATAGCAAATGATGTTGCTCCACTAACTTCGAAGCACTTGATAGGTGGTATGCAATTGTTCAACTCTTTCAACATCATCGACGCAATATTAAAAATTATGCAATTCCAAAGTGTAAAGTTATTCAAAAATTGTCGTATTGTTATGTCGATGTAAAAATAATGGTTTTGTGCAAGAAAATGCTAGCACTGAGAGTTAATATTTATCGAAGGAAGAAGCCAAACTCTGTTAAATCACAAAACTTGCGAGGTCAGATTCCATAATGTCTTACAATTCAAGTGTTAGCAAAGTGTTGCAGAGCTACAAGGAAAATCTCTCATGTGAAGAATGTGTGTCTCTAGTGGCGTGGAGCGACGATGTCTGCAACGCTGCCGACCGAACACTCGCAAAAACTGCTCGCCAGACGCCCGTGACGGCGTTGCATTCGGCGAGGGCTATTACACATGCCGCAAGGTCACTGCGGCTGCCGATGCCATCGCAGTGGCCGTGATTGTAGATCTGCACATGCCAATGCCAGCAAAATGGACAAATGCGAATGTGAATACTGGCCACACGGGTCTCATGATTGCGAATTTCAACACCTCCGATATCCTTTAAAATGATATAAGTACACAGTAATTGCACGTAGGCGTGTAGGAGTGTTGGTATATGTGAGTAGGTTTTTAGTCATACTGATTGTAAAATTTAAATTAATTCATGTAAATAATGCAATTTCTTTTTCTCCGAATTTTTTAAATTTATTTAATACATAAACAATAATTTCCATACTTGAATGTCATTTGAATTTTCAAATGAAAATCTCGCTCAAAGTCTACAGCATGACAATAGGAGAGACTAGATAGTGGATGAAATTTGCACATTAACGCCGAACTCGTCGTTACAGAAAACAAACTAACTGAATAAAACGCTGCAATTTCATAGTATTGCAAGCATACGCTTGAGTCTGGAAGTCAAGATTTATGTGACCGAGTGATTCATATCATCAGATCAGTACACTCGCGTAGATAGGAAGGTATTCAAAAACGATGATTCAGCAGCTAAATCCTGAGTCTCGTAATAAGTGCCAATAAGCTGACCTCAACTTGATTCCTTCTTTCCTCGACAGTCGCTGCAAACACCCCCATCGATCCCGCACTCGTCCGCTGGCAGTTGCCTAATGAATTTATGTCGGCGCCACCCCCGCTCCCTGCATGCAGATTCGCTACAGCGACGCGCGGCGCCGCCGCCGAATAAAAGCAGAAGCGAGCGCTGAGCGGCACGGCGGGGGCGGACGCGCGGCTGACACGCCGACAACACTGACTAAATAATCAATTAGCTCAGCGGACGGCGCAGCTCCCGGGGGCGGAATCAGCGGCGGTGCTGCCCCCGCCCCCCACCACCGCCCCCCCCCCACACAATTACCCGATACCCTCCGATCCGCCAGCAACCCGCAGCTTATTCCGTCCCACTCCCCCGCCTTCCACAAGAACCCTTGACGGCATCACCCCCACTATCACCACACCCCTTTTCACCCACCGTCTCACCGCTTCGCAGCCACCCCACCACCGATGCCGTCCCCACCAGTCAGTGCGCTACCCTCGCGCCATCTGTCTCCCCAAAGCTGTCCCGTGGAATTTTTCGAAGCCGGTGTTTTTGTCCACCTGCCCGTTGGTGGTGGTCATTGGCAGCCTTTCGCGGTCCGGAGCGCGGCTCCGCCGCGGGGCGCGGGGGCGGGCGGGGGCGAGCCTCTGGCCGAGCGACCGGCCGAGCGCCCGCCCTCTGGCCAGGGGGTGCGCCATTCATCAACCCCGCAACACGCCGCGACGCGCACTGCCGCGCCCCGTTGCTGCTGCCGCCGCCGCCTCGCTGCGGACGACTCCGAAAAACCCACGCCGCTGTGCCAGCCGCAGGATGGGACGCAACTCGAAATAAATCGCGTTTTGAAAGGATCGATTGCTGCGAAAACACCGCGAATTCCGCTTGAGAGAGCTCAAAAATACGCCGTTAAGTCAAAGAAAGATATTTAATTACCGATGGAAACGTGCAAGTTTCACAAAACATTGCAAAAAAATATTCCTCGTTTCTAAATAGTTTTGACAATATTATTCTGAAAAATGATATTTATAAAATTACACAATCTGAGTGTTTAAAATCCCAACATTAGCCCGGAAGGGAACTCGATTGCCAAGAAGAAATTGCATGTTTGGAAAAAACGTTTTACGACCGGATACTGAAAAATTAATCAAGCTTTATCGATGTTCCTTGGAACACGTAAAAATACTCTACTTAAAAATAAACCTCCACCCTCTTTTCTTTAATTGCTCTAGACGCTTTAAACGTATAATTTGCATGCTACATTAGTGTTTTTAATCTACTAAAATCGCCCCTTCTATATGAAATGGAATATTAAAAAGAAATATGCTTTATGGAGCCAACCATCTCTCTCCGTTTTTCGTTTTAAAAAATGGAAGATTGTGTCTCGATCTGCGATGCTGTTAGGTGAATATGATAAAATAATCAGGCACACTTTAGAGAAATAGAAAAGATGAGATAGTGTGTAATTAACAAAACCGTAATGAAATGAAACCCTACATAGAATGATCGACATCTGAACAATTTACGTTCCAGATTTTCTATACCTCTATGCATCGCAAAGCATTTTAATTTAAATGGTTTAGTAATAATCTAACAATGATTAAGTTACTTTTAAAATTATTTAGTTCACTACAGCATGAAATTGTCAGAATATTTGCCTAATGTAAATCAATTAGGAATATCGCTACTTGATACGTTTGCAAAAACTATTATCCCTAAACGTTACTTACTACACATCGTTCAATTAGCTTATACTTCAACTTATTTAAAAGTTTGAAATGGGTAAACTTTTAAGAAATTTGAGAAAACCTTTAAAATTCATTAATTTTCTAATGTCAAAATAAGAACGTATTCGATAAGTGGAAGAGTTACCAAATCAATTGTATCTATATTGTAGAAAAATAAATGGTAAATGTCTATTTAGTGGTAATAAGTAAAGTGAATTGTTGACAATACTCGTTAGTAGATGCACAGGAGATTGCATCTTTTCATTTAGCACCAGGCCTTGCAAAACACGGGATCGACTGGGTTGGGAAGATTCTCTTCCGGCTGAGGGTGCGGCGTCGTGTTCGATCTCCGATCCGCCGCCCGATACCCCGCCGCGGAGACGCATGGCCTCCTGTTATTTAATCTGGGGAGACACATAAAGAAGATCTAGAGGGCTCTGGAAGTGAGACGGATCGCGGCGGCGCGGCCGGCGCCCCCCGCGGCCCGCGCCCCAACTATGAAGCGCGGACCCCTCCATACTTCACTCGCGGAACCGTAATTATAAGTTCCCAGCCATTACGAGCGCAGGTCGGCGGCGGCGGCGGCGGGCCGCGTGGCCGGCGCTGGGACAGTCGTCCGGTCGGGCGACCAGCTGCGGCGGGTGGGTGCCGCGCGGCGCGGACTTGGTGACATTCTTTTCGTGATATATATTTGTCCTTCTGGAGAGGAAGTCTAAACGATAAATTTTATGATTTTTTTGAAAAAATTATAGGACTGCTGCTTTGAACTATAAACGAGTCGGCTGCCCCACGAAACCGGCTATCTTGCGCTGGCTTCCCTCTAGGTCGCGTACGTGTGCGTCCTACTGCGCCGAGTTCTTTCCGCATACTTCCCCAAGGTGCTGTTATCCGAGACGAATACGAATGTTCCGCAATAAGTAGAAGTGGATTTTACGGCGCCGATGAGAAAGCTTTCTTTTCTTCGGTCTCTTTGAATTATCGCAATATAACCTTATATGAAAGGTAAGAAATCTACGATGATCAATTGCCGTGCCCGTTGAAGTTCCCAGGAGAGAGAAATATGAGGGCTCTTTTAATGAACAATGACCGAAACAGTTGAGAGTGGCGAAACATTTTGAGAGAGAGAGAACAGTGACCATTCTTGTCGTGCGCGGGTTGTCGCGGGTTTACGTAAGAGAGCGTTGGCTGTTTGGGTGGTCGTAAAAAGACAGGTGAGCGGCAAGACAGTTGGTGGGCAATTTGAAGGAAGGGAAAGCAAAAACGTGTTAACTCGAAAGAAGATCAAGAGGCATAATCAATGTTACGAGACCTGACACTTCACCTCTTCAATAAGGATTGATAGTTCTTCGCATCAATTAAACGATCTTTCATCGTGTTATTCAATGTTAATAGACAAAACATTTCATAAAAGATGTGATTGTTATAAGGTTATATCAACTTTAAATGAGTGAACGCGAAATATAGGGGAAAATGTCATCAATTTTCAGAAAGCTATCCCGCATCAGTTATTCTGGTTAGACAAGTCACGCCTGGAGTAGTGTATTACAACAAATAGAGCGGACAATTCGCTCTTATACGCACTCCGGTGATACCTTTGATGTGGTGGAGAACAGGGACGCCCTCTTCGAGAAAGGGGAGGGCGGTGGCCTGCAACTCATGACAGGATGACGGATGGAAGCATCAAAGCCCTCCAGATTTACGACGCCGGCGACCACCACAGACTGCCCGCCCGCGCGTGCGAGGAATGGAGTCGCCAGATTCCCGTCATAACGCGACCGATGGAAACGTCAGCGGTGCCTCAGAAGTCGCGGCAGAGCGACCTCTTGCGGCGCTCCGCGGACGACTTCATACGCAGGCGGAGCCTTGCGCCACCCCGTCGCGCCGGCGCCGGTCATTGCATCTGCGTCCCCATTTACGTGATTGAAATCATTTATTATGGCGGTATGACGGAAGAATTCTTTTAATCCATTTTTCTTCATTTCTCAATTAAAACCACCAGACTGTACGTGTCATTAATACGAGAAGCAAAATGTCATTCATTTGTAAAAAATGTGTTCTTGATATGAATTTAAAGGACTTTCATAGAAAATGGTTACAAGCCATTAAATGAAAAGAAGGTAACCAAGTGTAATGTTCCTCAGTCAATATAGATCGATTAACTCTTATTCAAAGAAGAAGATATTTTGAACATCTAAAATTTGCTCCCCTGAAGAACTTCATTTCTTAACTCCCCACATTTTCTTTCTGAGGTATTTATGAATCAAAAACTCATTGGCATCAATGTTGATTAACATTAAATGTGGATTTATAAATGCTTACGTATGATGTTAACTCTCAGTTCTCACGTTCTTCCTTGATCACTGGTGGAATCGAAAGGCGTCAGTACAAAAACTATGTTACTTGTAAGGTCACCCCACCCACTTGTCTCGCCACATCCATTACAAGATTCCTGCAGCTGAGAAAGGAGGCTGGCGGAGCGCGGACAGGCGTGCGAAGGGCGATAAATCAGCGCCGCGCAGCGCGGAGCCGCGACGTCCTGCAAACGCGACAAGGACAGGCTCGGCCGGCGGGACAGGCTGGCGCGCGCCGGAGTGCTTCCATCATCGAGGCTCGAACCCGCGCCCTCCGCGCCGCCAGAGGCCACGTGAGGGGCGTGATGCATGGCCCGCGCCCCGCCCCTTCCCTCCCCCTCCTCCTCCTCTTCCCCCTCAGCCACCACCCCACTGCAGCCTCCCAGGTCTGAGAGTAGAGGTCCCAAAGCACTGTCGAACAGGTGCGCCAGGTTTCTGTTGGCTCTTCGCTGGAGTGCGGATGGTTAGGCTCGTTTCGGTCGCGTCGGTTTGCAGCCGAGAGGGCGAGCCAACGCAGCTGCTCTGTTGTTCGACTACGTACTAATATTCTTTTTTTTTGTTCAATTACGAAACATAAATTCGATATTCTAGTTCTAAATAGCAATTCTCACTTATAAATGAATTCTCATATTTCTTGCCCATAATGCACCAAAGAAATTTGCACATAACTATAACATTAGTACTTTAAGAGATTATCACAATAGGCTTTCATCTTGCGATAATGCACTTGATGCCCTCCAGCATTAAAAGGTTACGTAAAGCATGGATTTATTTTTTTACGGCAATTATATACCTTCATTGCAAGAGTTTCTACAAAATGTTAATTATTGCAAGAATTACGTAGTATGTAAAAACTTTTGGTGAAACGTGTGCCGAAATGGCGTTTTGATCTTTCATAATCATGCATTAAGGGTTAGTTTCAACTTTCATAAACCATTTGAATAACAGTGTTGGCCTCAGTAGGTCTAACCACAAGGTCGTTTATATTTGACGAAAGGAACTTTGTTAATTAAAAGTGGTATGAAAAGTAGTTCATACGTTGAATGTACTTTACATGTAGTTCATACATGTCATTATATAGAAAGACATGTTATTTTTTAAGAACTTTCAACTTATTTACAACCAACGATTTTACCACTTTACTGATTTGTTATGAAACAATTTTAAGACTATTATCTAAAGACTCTGTATCGACATCTTCTCTAATCCACTGACAGATAATAAATTCAACAACTCTCTACATGTAAGTTTTTTAAACAAATAAACGTCAACTTTATGAATACAATAATCTCATATTTAGAAAACTTTAAATGCAATGTTGAAGTCTTATTGATGATTGTGTACAGAATAAAATGTAACGCACAAATACTGTTTGCGCTATGTTTGCAAACAACATTACGTAAACAAGAACAGAACTGTGCTAGGGAAGAGAGGAGGAAAGAGAGATCTCCTTCACTGGCTTCAGTTTGTTTACTTTTCAGGGTGCGGCGTCAACTCGTTCTTATCGCGAACAGCGCGTGGCTCTCTTCGGCTCGGCGCCAAAGCATAGGTGGCGAGCATTGTAGTCACTCCCATCACCGGAACAGGTGCAGATCGAATGGCACATTTCTCTATTACCTCCTCATACCACATTCAAACAGGAACGAACATTTTACTAAATGAAGCGTTTTGTTTTCGCACGTAAATATTGCATATAACGTACGGTTTTGTAAATTACCTTTTTTGTACGGTACTTTATTGATAAGATCTCCAAAATAATTAAGACACATTTCTGTGTTATTCTTATAAAAAGTGTAAACATATACCCTACAGAAATAAAATACAATTCATACCATTATTTTATGTAATTCAAAATTCAGTATGGGACTGCTTTTTAAAATGTTGTTTAGTTCATGAATAATCTAAAAGTTAATATTTTCAGATTTATTGGTGTTTTGGTGAGTGTAATAAAATAACGTCTCCTTTAATATCACTAAAATTGTTAAACGAATTATAAAGGTATTGAACCCCGTTTAAGCTGTTAATGAGAATCCTGGCAGCCGAGTTTACAAGTTCACAAAGCATTAAAGACGAACATGAGCACTCTCTGTCTGAGGCATGGAGAGAAAATGTCTGTGGCGTCGCAGGAGAAGGAGATCGCAAGAGGCGCATAACCGAGCACCGCACCGGCTCCTCGCGCTCGGGGGCGGCGTGGCCCGACGAAACAAGACAAACACTTGCTCTTATTGATCACGTGCGGCGCCGGGGGCGGGCCCAGGTGGACGCGCGCGGTCGGCCGCGGCGGGGCGAGGGGCGGGGGCGGGGTTGGGGGCGCGGGGACGGAGTGCGGGGGCGCGCGGGGCCCCACGCCCCCGGGCGGTCCTCCCGGCCCTCCTCGAACGCGATGTCCGAATCGATAGACCGAAGCCTCGACCGGCAGCCTGCCTGCGGGCCGCGAGCGCGTCGCCACGCGGTGCTCACGAGGGCCGCGCCGCCTCCGGGCGAGAGGCGGCCCGCCAACGACGTGGCCTCCGCCAAAACGAGCCAAGTACTTACTGCTCAAAACCTTCCCGTCTAATTGCGCACGGCTTTTGTACGGAAGATGTCGGGGTAGTTAAAGCGATCACTACATCTGTTGTAGTACGCTCCAAAAGAACTTTCCAATGTCTAAAACAGAAACAATATCGTGTGGAAAACAAATTAGTAATAACACAAGATGAGATCTTCGCGTTTAGTATTTCTCCGAAGCTTCTGGATTATTGACATAATTGAAAGATTTATTACTTTTCTTGTTTTTAAATCGGCTTTAATCAGCGATAGTCAATTAATCATCAATAAGCTAATGTGTAAAATCATAAGAGTGTGTAAAAAGGGAGAACTACATTCAATGTAATTTTATTGCGATTATTTTTAATACCGAACACGTCAATTTAACATACATTTGAATGTATCTGTATTTGACATTTCATTTCTAGCAACAGACTACCCCAGAATTTCTTGAAATTAGTTGAATCGACCACCACTTGTTTTGCGTGCTCTTCCTCTCTCTCACATCAAGCAGGATACGTGGTATTCCATCCCACATCATTCAATCTCCGCCGAAATATATTGCCGCCATAAACCATTACAGCCCGACTCGAACGAGGGGAAACAGGAAGGTTCTCGATTCCGTGAACATGAAACCAATCCTCTGACATCGCTCTATTATTTCCATCAGAGCCTGGGAACGAAGAAAGCGATTAGAAGATGACTGCAATAATGTTTTGTAACCTGTGTCGATGGCTGACCCCAGGTTGCAGGCGGCTGAGGACGAGTGGGAGCTGAGTGGGCGAATGGGCGAGAGAGCGCTCGCGGGCGGTTGGGCGCGCGGTCTAGGAGGCGGCGGCGGTGCCGGGCTCGCGCCGCCGCCCCCACCGCCCCCGCCGACAATAATAACCCGGCTATTAATCTGCCGCGCGGCGCGCTGGCGTGTCTGCTGCCGCCGCCGCCGCCGCCTCCGCCTCCGCCAGCCCCGCCGCCTGCTCGCCCCCGCCTCAACCCGCCGCCGACGCGCGCGGAGCCCGCCGCCCGACCATTTTAATATTAACTGCTTATCTGCGAGATTTACGGCCCGGTAAATGTTTTCCCGCCGTGGCCGCCTCCGACACCGACGCTCGGCGCCGCGGCACGCGGGTTCGATACCAGAGCGGAGGACGCGCCTTGGCGCGGCGGCGGAGTGCCGAGCGCGTGGGTGGCGTGCGGAGGCGCGTGACCAAGCGCGCGCGTGCGGCGGCTGTGTCGTCGGCTGCCATCAGATACTCGTGGAGAGGCGAGGCCTTTATTTTTACTAACTCCACAAAAAATTGAATAAAATGGGCGCTTTATGAGCTACAGAGAGGGAATGTTACATGTACATTAAGTTAAAACCCTTTTAATAAATATCAAGATCGTATAATAGGATATCTTCTACTCCTATATGGCATTAATAACATTAATCTTTACATTTCTCTCTTGATGTTACAAATGGAATTCATTTAACACGAATTTAACAAAATAAATGAAAAAACTAGGTGAAATATTTTTACTTCTTGATTTGCGGAAATACTTCAAAAACAATGAATTTATTTATTGTTTTTTGTTAGGTTGTTATTTTGACCCCCGTATAAGTAGTCGTAAGAGGTAACACACTCGTATTACGTACTTTCGTCTTCCTGAAACAAAGAAGGAACCCTCGAGTTTCTTCTGTCTCGTGTGAGTAACGCTTGAGTTGCAGTTCTTCAAAAGCTTTGAGTTGCCCGAAGAGAATCGAGTGCTATTTACAGCAACGGCGTGTTTGAACTGGCCAGCTGAAAGCGAAGCCGCAATCGTCTCTGGGTCGGCGGCCGCTTCTGACGTCATCCTTGCGTCTGGGTGAGCGCGCTCGCGAATTTACGCGCATCCCCGCGAGGCGACCGGTTCCATCGACCTCCCCGCGGCGCGGCGCTCCTCCGGCCGCCGGAAACCGAGAGTGCAACTCCTCCACCGCCCGCGCAGCCGCCTCTGCCACTCTCGCGCGAGCCTCCGCCGACAGGAGCGCTGCGACACTCGATACACCACTGGATGGCTGCTCTCACGGCGGGACTCTTGCTGCGGGCTTTAATGCGCCTGCAAGTAACACGTCTCTATGTTCAAGCAAGATAACAACTTGCCTAATAAAGAAGTCTCAAATTTATTGTTTGCGTACTTCACTATCTTTCTCCAGAAAGGGCAATTACCTATTTACAAATAACTTCCATAATGTTTTGAGAATAATGAATACTCGTTTAGATATTTCACTGTACGGTGTCCATGTTTACCGTGACACTCAAGATGAGTGTGCTATGATGGTTAATTGAAATTTTGTGCTATGAGCATTGAATTAGTCTTCTACAATGATAGTCTGATGCAGGTAATCAAGAAGGAACGCAACCCTACCCTTGCCCAATCATCATCTAATGCATCCAATCTTCCGTTACACACCGGTCTCTAACCACAGCCACATTCCCATTCGAAACATGCCAAACAACAAAGCACGCGGTCTCCCCTTGGTGATTAATGTGACGCACACAGGAACCAGAATCGAAGGGAAGGGGGATCGAAACCCGTTTGAATTTTAAGCAGCGTCGGAGGAGAAGCCTGACGCATGAGCGAAAGAGCCAACGACGGTGCACTCGGGCCTCGAACTGGAGACGGGAAGGCGCGAACACGAAAACCACATTTGCACGCGGACACATTCCACACGGCCTGTAGCACGCTACGATGCCGCCTGTTGGCTCTTTTCAGGTAAATGCTGAGAGAAAAAAACTAAGCGGATGAATTTCGGAAACAAAAAGAGGATTGTCCGGTGGGTGCCATCTCTCTCAAGGTCAACAAGCAAACAATGTGTACGAAAAAGTGGCGTGAAAGGGGAGCGGGGCAAACATAGGGATTCTGACTCCCCAAAAGCAGATGACATTCAACAGTATAGTTTCTATTTATATTTAGGATAACTAAAGGCTTTCAATATGTCAGTTGACGTTATAAATAACTATAAATCAACAAAAATATTCTGCATATGTGGAAATTCTGCAACAACCACTTATGTCCATTAAACACTACACCTACATCTACATTCCGCAGAAAAATCGTCGTTGCGTTACAGAAAACAGCATTTAATAATAATAATAATAATAATAATAATAATAATAATAATAATAATAATAGTAAATTAGGCAAGTATATGAAAACGACTTACTATACAAATTGTTAATCAGTAGCGTTTACATGATCGATATTCAGTTTTTCAAAATAATACAATAAAATAAGTGAATATTTCTCACCAGCAAGTTATTTACAGACTTTTTCAACTTTCAGTAAATTACGTAGCCACAAAGAGTAATATCTATGGATCTTATCCGTGAACTGCTCTTTTACTTCATTTATAAAGTATTTCTTGTTTACAAGTCCTGTACACCCGTGTGTATTAAAACCAATGCAGATAGTGCTATAAAACAAAGTGGCGGCTATGAAGCATGTAGAGCGAGTAGTATGATTCCGCAAGCAGAAAATAAATAGGCCGCCGCGTGGCACGATAAATTTTGCGATTCTCTCTCACACCGTGCCGTTGGGCCTATCGCCATCCCTTGTTTTATGAACTGTCAAGTGCAACTTTTCGTGAAGACGCGTGTAGCGCGGCCGCCGCCATCGCCGCCGCCACCGCCGCCGCCACCGCCGCCGCCGCCGCCGCCGTCGGCCTTGTCGAGGCGGCAAGGCGCGCTGTAAATCATCGAGACGGCAAGAAAAATATGGTCCGGTGGCGGCCCGGGTAAATAGCCATCGATCGCAATGAAATACGGCGATTTAAGGAGCCCGGCCGCCGCGGCAGCCCCGGCGCGCCCCGCTCCGGCCCGACCCGGCCCGACTCGCAGTCGTTAATGTGCAGTTGACACTCGCAGCGGGTCCTCCCAGGCGGAGGCTGGGACACGCGCCTTCTGCATCCGGGCGGGGCGGGCCATTGCAGGGCCCACGTCGGAGAACCCTTTCTTCTCGGCGTTTCAAGATTAATAGCGCCGTTTGAGTATTTGAATTTTAATGAGTCAATATTACAAGAACGCCCGTCACTCGCTTGTATGAAACATTGTTACTTGTATACAAGGACAGAAAACTATTAAATATATGTTCTTCAAAAAGGAACATAAATACCTTTTGTGCGACATGACCGCTTGAAGAAATTTTGAAGAGGAAACGAACAAATTAGTTTCCATATCCAAAGAATTACCATACCGTTCATTTAACGATCACAATGAGTTATAATTTAAAGTTAGTATATCAAATGTATACTGTTAATTACGTCAAAAATAATTGCTGTAATTATTAAACATTAGTTCCACATCACACCCACGATTTATATAACGATTAGCTTTGCACTCGGGAAGTCCATCAAAATATTTCAAAAAGAAGTCTCAAAAGTTAGTTTTTTTTTGTTCCAAATAGGAAGAATGCCTAACAAAATTAAATTGTGATCCATCGTGAAAAAATCAAATCCCGAAAAACGGCTAAATAAACATATTCCATAGAATGAAGGATCACCCGCCGAAAAAAAAATCCTTGAGCAGAATACAACGAGTAATTGCTGGGATCAGGCATTTCCAAGCCCCGGCCTTCCTCTTTACTAGACGGTGTGCCATTCATCAGCGCGCGCCCCGCAGGAAGGGGAAACCTCCACACACTTTTGCGATATCCCATTTTAACTTTTTAAATTTTTTCCGAGCGGAGGCGGCGACGGCGGCGTCGCCCGGCCGCTTGCGATGCGCCGCCGCAGATAGGTCATGCGCCACGCGGATATTTCAGCCGGCTCGTTTGCGCCTCTAAATCATCGCGTAGCGCGCGGCTCGCTCCTTCGCCACGCGCTGTGTACTCAGAGCACCCGCCCGCCGCCGCCGCCGCCGCCGCCGCCGCGCCCGCGCGGGTAAGCAGGTTTCGCAGAATAAATATCCCCGCCACAGATTGTCGCCGCCGCCGTGCCGTGCCGTGCTGGGCCGGGCCGGGCCGACGCAGGGTGCGTCGGTGGCGCCACCGCCGCCGTGTGGAGTAAGCGTTTGCGCCCCTGCGATGGATGAGAGAGGCCGGCGACGCCCACGCGGAGGCGAGGGTGCGCGCAGGGCGAGGCTGAGCAGGGGAGCGCCGCACCCACCAAGTATGCCGCTGGATGGACTGCGAGCGAACACGGCTCACGAGGAAAAACGAATGGCGTTGCTTGAGCTGTGCCTGGGCAAGGGTTATGAGTCAGCGTTCTTTGGCCAATACGACAGGGAATAAATAGAGGACCTGGTACACTAAAATGGGATCACTTCGTACGTGTAGAGTTTGAATGTGAGCTCACTGTATATTTATTTACACACGTTACGAGCAGTGTCCTCAAAATAATACAATAACTATAAAAAAATTAAATCGACTTTCATTATTGATTTAATACAAAAGAGACAGTAAATGAACTCCAAACTCTATCATAATATTATATTGGGCTTTCTATACTTGAATAGAGCGTATTGTGCCTTTGGAAATACAGATTTGGAGCGACCGGTATTCAGTATTAACCCATTATCTATAGCGAGGGTAAAGGGAACCCCAAAAGTGTCAAATACGGAACCATTCAGACCCATTCAGTGTCATGAGCGGTAACAACACACATTAGTTATCAGTCGAGTGCATCCTCATGGAACGTTTTCTGCGATTTATAGCTCATCAGTACACAAAAGAATTAGCATCGCCATTAATGTTCTGGTATTTCCGGACACAAATCATGAGCGGCTGCCGTGAGGCAAAGTGATCTTGAATATTAACTAAAGCGATGTCATTTATAAATTACAAAAGGATTAAAAAACAACGAACTAGTGAAGGAAATGTTATGCACAATCATTTTATTCCCGCGAATTTTGTTTTTGAAAACACCATGAATGAGTATAAAAGCATGACAACATAATATTATGTTGCAAAACAATTACAGTATTAATATTAAAAATTGCGTTAAAATGTTAATTTAATTGACTATTTTACTCGGGAAATTAAAGCCAATATTGTTTAACTATACATATAAAACGCCCCAATCAGGGCGGTGTATCACAAAAAGTTTATTGCTTTTTCTCTCCGATTTCTCTCACCTCTTCCCCCTACTGGCTATTCATAAACTGCGACTCTATCTTAAGAGGAGGAGGTATACGTCGATTGCTATGTGTGTGTCCAATAAACCGCGTATGTATCATAACATAACCTCTTTGATTTTATCATTTTATTATAGCATTTTATGAAGTTATTTTCAATATTTGGCGCAATTTGGAACTCTGTTGGACACAATTTCACTCGTGGAATAGTCCTATTAAATACCACTCGTGCTTTGGAAATTCTCAGATAAATCCCGTCCTCGCTTCGCGAGTGGGGAATTGATCGACAATTTCCAAAGCACTCGTGGTATTAACTATGATAATTTCAGACCGATACGGTGACTTTATTCTGCTGAGACAATCGTACAAACATCATATACTAGATGAAACACGCCAAAAAAATCAATTGAAGGATTGTCATCCTCGGCTAGAAGTAATGCAGGGGCTCGGAAACTTCCATCCGAAGTGGCAGGGCCTGCTGAAAGGGAAAACCCGCCGCGCGGCGCCGCGCCGCGCCGCGCCGCGCCGCGCCGCGCCGTGCCGGAGCCGCGCCGCAGCTGAGGCGAGCCCACGTGGCGGCGCGGCGCGGAGCCGCTGCCTGGGCCCAAGGCTGGCGGGCGGAGGTGCCGGCGGGTCTGGATTCGCGGGCCACTCCGCCCCGGCCCCGGCCCCGGCGCAGCGGGAGAGGGGTCGGAATGCGCCGCTACCAGTGGAGGCGGAGGCTGAGGGCGATGGACGGCGGCGGCCGGGGGGTCCGCCCGTCAGACCAAACGCCCCCTCCCCCGCCCTCGCCCTCGCCCACGCCCACGCATCATACCTCCATTTTATGCTAAGAGCCTAACTTAGGGGTTTCAGATATTATTTAACACATTCGTAGGCGGGTTTGAAATTTTGTCAACTATTTCTCAAATATATTCATGTTAAACATAATATTAAAATATATTTTCCAAATTCAGAAAAAATAAATATTTTAATAAAATGTTCTAAAATATATTTTCTTTTTAAGATGTTAATATTTGCATGTGAGTCTACCAATTGTTAAGCGCAACACAATATACAAATAATAATTAAGATCAAGAAACATTCGTTAGAATTAAATAGAATAAGAAAATTAAAATGTGAATAAAAGATGATAAAAATGCCCACTTTTCCCAGAACCAGACGAAAATATTAAGTAAAATGAGAAATGTCAAGCAGGATCTAAATCTAAATCAACATCTAAAAGAACATTTAACAACAAACGTGGTTCCTTTTACCACCAAAATTGAGTGTTCATATTTTGATTTTTCAGGATAATGGGATATTTTTAGCTAGAATCATTCGTAAAATCATACCAACAGTATATCATACCAACGTTCGTAAATCATACCAACAGACCTTTTCAGCAATTAGATTATTTCTTTCCTAGGAGCCCTTTTAGAACCCTTTTGGAAACGTCAATTCTAATGTACCTGGGACGCGCAATAAAATAAGCTACACGGAAAGGCACCTAGAGTACACGAAAAGAAGCACGCAAGCGTCGTTTGTCACGTGACTTTTCGATCGTCTGTCCCCAGCATCGCACGACGGTTAGGTAAGAGGCGCCATCAGGGCGCGCACCTTTACGACAGGCGGGATGGGGCCCGATAGGCGCCGGCCATAAAGCGAATTGAGCGCCCTCGAGGCCGCCCTTCAGGCCGGCCGGCGCCCACCCTGCACCCGCCCTGCGCGCCAGGGAGCAGTTCGTTCTAGGACCGCAATCCGTGCGCTCGCCGCCCACGTAACCAAAACACGAAGCGATGCCGCACCCCGTCTCCGATGTGTCATTCAAGACATTTCACTAATGCAGTTTATTGCTCTTAGTGACTTCATTACGCTCGCAAAGTCCAATAAAAGCGATATACTGAAAGTGATTACGTGACCTGGTGAACTGGCAATTACGTGACCTGCCAATTAAAATTCACAGCAGTTCTACAGTTCACCTGCTTGACAATCTGTGCGCATACCTGAAATTACAGGAAATTTCACCTGCTTTAAAAGTTTAATGTGAAAGCATTTTTCAGGAAACATCCCCAAGAAATTAATGAAAACCTTAGTTGCTAATATGCGAAGCAATAAAAACAATATTAACAGTAACCTGTAGTAATTTGCTGGTCGAGTAAACATTTCCTTTTATTACTACCTTAGTGTGAGTAAAATGTTGAGAGAGAACTGAAAATGTCTAAAACGTTAATGTCATCACATAGAAAGAAGATAACAGTATAAAAATGGAAGCATCTACAGTTATCGAATAAAACACAATCGGTGCAGTGAGAACGTTTTGAAGACACTATTTCACTTTCCTCCAGAAATACGCATGCGACATTCCGCGTCACGATTTTCCCTCCACAGACCGCCCCCGATCTGCCAGTTTGGCTTCGCGCGGCGACAAATGGCGAAACGCGGATTCGATTCCGACCACGTGGCCGTCCGGAAACAGCGCCGGCGGCGGCGGTAGAGAGCAACAGAGAGCCGCCGCGCGTGCGCGCGCGCGCACACACATGACGTTTACGATGCGCGCGGGTCGCGCGTCGCGATAGTTATCTGCAGCCGCGCGGCCCCGCGCACACGCGACTCGTGCCGCACGGCTGCGCGGACTGCCGATATCCTGCGCCCGCCGCATCGACCTCAGTGCGGCCTGCGCCGTTACTTCGCTATCGTGCTGTTACTACAAATCTAAACATAGTAATACAAAAATAATATACAGAGATTCTAATTGGTTTATTATTGGAATTATCAACTTAAAAATATATATTATTTCTTATTCTTTCTTGTTGTCACCGATTGGTTTGAGGGAAGTTCCAACGTCTTTGGGTTATTTTTACATATTGGTTTTTGAGATATTTTTGTAGCGGGTTGGTAGGTATTACTGATTAGTAACTGATAATTACTGAATTTTATTTATTGTTTCATAATAATAATAATAATAATAATAATAATGTTGAAATTTAAGTTTCGCTTAGCAACTAATTATGTAATTTTCATAACTTAAGAGGAGCAACGATGGATATTAGCTATCCATTTCAAAACTACTAATCGTCACAAGTTGAAACTAAAAAGAATTAAAGATTATTATGTAATATTATTTTTCGTTTCAGATCATATTTTTATCAAGTAAACGAGCTACTTCAGAGAATCTGTATTTTAGTGATGAATGTCATGAAATCCAAAAACAATTAGTATCGATTCATACTAAGTTCTTTTTGGGAAGCGTGATTGCTATTTGAATTCATAATAAAAACATGTTTGAAAAATAAAATTAATAACTAAATTATTTTTGGAGCAATTTATCAAAATTTAAATCTTTGGTAATCCTAAGATCCCTAACGATATTTGGAACAAGTGATAAAAACGTGATTTAACTAATACACTAGATGAGACGTGCATCCTTTAAGTACTTGTAGAAGTGACGAAGGTAGCACTAAAGTCGTCGTTAACGTCTTTCAACGTTTATTGCCTGTGGGCGCCAAGTCGAACGTTGCCCCGGTTGTCTCGTTAGCGTCGAGGCACCGTTGAGGCGTCGCCGCACCGCCCCCACGTCGTCTGCCTGTCGCCCCGGAAGAAGCCGATCGCGCGGAGCAATTTGAATTAATTCGCGTCCGGGCAGACTGCGCGCGGGCGAGTGGGCGGGAGGGCGGGGGCGCCAGCCTACCAAGCGAGGTCTCGAGCGCCGGGCATTGTTCGAGAGGTAGATAGCCTCGGTCGAGGTCCGATTTCAGGCGCGTCGGCCGGGAAGGCAAGCCAGGTACGGGCTTCCCGCCAGGGCGCGCTTTACGACCCGGCAGTGGCGGCGGCGGTGGCGGCGAGCCCGCAGTCGTAAAAACCGCCGCCACCGCCACAGCCGTCTCCGTTTTACGAGCCACGCAGAGCCCCGACCTACCTCAACTACTGGCGACAACCGCCTCCATTGCCCGCCGCGTGCGCGTGTGACGCAGGCCCACGCAAGTGCACGACCGCACGCATCGATACGAATCGACAGTCGTCGGCGTCGGCGTCACCGCCGCACCGCGCCGCCTGCACAGACGCTAATCGAATATCGATACGAGCGGATATCGTTGAGAAGACGCGCTTACGGCCAAGTACTACAAAGAGGCAAGCAGATGTCTTTAAAACTGTGGAGAGGGAGGTACGAAAGAGGAGGGCGACGACACAGTGACAACATACTTCCGAGAACCATGACGTTTTATGAGCTTCGGGGAGGAGATAATTTTTATGCGAAAGGTAATAGTCTATTGTTTGGTAGAGATTATTCAAACACTATTTCTGTTTAAAAACTTTCATTTTCCGAGTGCCTCACGCATGGAATTAAGTATATTAATCATTGTAATATTATTGAAATTGTTAATCTACTTCTTACATCTTACTCCATCAAAAACACAGACAATAGCGAAAAACTAATTCGATGAACAAAAATATGGAATACGTAGATTATACATTACGATGGACAGGAGGAATTTAAAAGTGAAACGGAGAGTTCACAAGAAGAACTTGCTCACTGGTTCGTGATATTCATAGGTATACAGGATCCTACTCCTCTCCAGACCCATGGCCACTCATCTTCGATTAAATCACCTGACGATTTCCGTTCCGCAGGAGAGAAAATTCCACGTCGTCTCCGGATTTAAACAAATACTACCTTAACACCCAAAAAATTCCCCGATATTTCTCCCTGAAATAAAAATACCACGACGAAGACCAGCCAACGAGAGGGGGGCCTCTCTCTCCCGCAGGCCTGTGGAGCGCGCAGGCGCCCTCTGGAATGCGGGCCGGGGTTCGACAGCGCCGCAAGACGGATGGCGTGGCGGCGGCGCCCGTGCGCATCGCAGCGGCGATTTATTTGACCCCCCTCCCCCTCCTCTGGCTCCCACTCCCCACTCCTCTTTCGACCGGTGGACGCCGCGTGTTGTACCGTCCGCCGAGTTTTGAATATTTTTCTCTGATGTGGACATGGGGCGTTTGTATCGGGGTGTCGATTCTTGGCGTCGCATTCTGGCGACTTTCCATGAATGTTTCGAGATTACTCAAACGCGCAACATTCCTAATAAGTGCAGAATATAATCCACCTAAATGTAAACTCTGCGTCTCTTGCATTCGCATTATCTTAAAAGTGACGCATGGATGAGAACTGAAAGAGTTCTTGCTGATACGCGTTTCCATGTAAAATTATTAAATCAAAACTTTAAAAGCAAACTGTGAGTGTAAGACAAATTAGGTTTTGTCGTAAAAAGAAACAAAAACTCCAGCCATTATATCATTGCATAACTCGAAAGATGAAAAACTTAGAAAGTTATTGAAACAGAAAAAGCAGAATTTAGAAATCTCTTCAAAATTGTTAAAAAAAATTATTGAAAAGAAAAACATCTTATAAAACTGTTCGGAAGTCAGCTTTGCAGTGAAGAACTTACTCTTGATTTTCACGAACGAAAGGAATGGCTATATTGAAAATGGGTGTCCAACACGCATTTTTGTAAGAATCCAGATATTTGTGTCATTGTTGAAAATAAAAAAAAATCGAAAGATGAGCAATCAAGACCATTAAAGCCACTAGATTTCCTCCATCAGAGAGCATTGCCTCACAAATCGGCAAGCTCGCAGTGAGATTGTGCCATCTTTTGCCCTGTAGATGCGACTTTCACCGCGAGACTATAAATTATATGCGTCGCGTCTCGTGTGCAGGCGAGAACGTCGCGTCGTACGCCGCGCAGGTTCCGCGCGATAAGTGGGGCATGAACCTAAGACCTGCCAGAAGGCCGGCGAGCTGCTGGCGCCTGCGTGGCCTAGTTTTGCTTCGGGCGTTTCTGCGCGGGAGAGAATGCTGAAGATGGTGGTTTCGAAGGTTTCCGAGACGGAGAGAAAAGCATTGCCGTAAGTGGCGGAACTGTTGTGCAGGATAATTGCATTTACGTAGCTGCTTCATTGAGTTTGATATGAGTAAGGGCGAGTCACTATTGCCGTAAGTGTAGTGCAAGGTACATCCCGGGGGTTGGCGGTGGAAAGTGAGAACCCTCATCGACCTACACATCAGCTTACGATTCCTTTCCGCGAAATCCTCCAGCAGGACACCATCCGAGCTGGAACAATCTCTAAGCTAACTGATCTTTCGATATGTGTAGTAATGTAATGCATGTAAGTGTGTGTGTGAGAGATGCAAGGGAACAAAGATGAGATAGATAAGATCGCGCGCGATGCGTTGCCGTTTTGTTAAGATTTTGATCCAGCACTTGCCAGGTATTCATCGAAAAAATACCGATTACAGCAGTTGGTCGCACAAATTCTCCTCCAAATGTATGCTGAATTGGACCCCATAGCTGCTTGAGAAGGTGCGGAAAGGACAATGACATATTATGCTATTGACAAACGATACACAGGTCTGTAAAAACATGTACCTTTTACTCACAATGTTATCATTGTTGGAATGAACGTGATTGTATGAAAACCAAAATTGTTTAAATTGATTCCTGATTAAGTGAATTATGTGTGCAGTTTGTAATTAACGTCCACGTTGCTAAAACAATCTGAATACCCCTCTTGTGTTGTTATTTACCAACTCCCTGAATGCAGGATACAGAAATTTGTTGGTTCCGAACAAGTCTCAGGTGTAATCGGAAGATCCCAAAATGGTGGAGAGAGAAAAGCTGGCAGCGGCTGAGGCTGGCAATACGAGCGGCCGTGATGGGGGCGTGTCCGCCTCCCACGTCGCCGGCGGGGCGTCCGCCACGCTGCTCACGCGCCTCGGCCCACGACCTGCTGTTATTCCGCTGGCGCCGCACGCTGGCGCTTCCCCCAGCCCTCCCCTCCCCCCTTCCCACCGCGGCCGGGAGAAACTGCGCTGCATGCACTTAGGGAGGACGTAAGATGATAGGGAGCTACAAACAGTTGAACACATGCAAATGCAATGCAGCGGTAGAGGCGTGAAGTACACGTGCGGAGATGAAATATGCATTCAAATGAAGAAACTCCAAGAGGAATTTTCTCATTTCACCGGATAGTAGTTGTCACTTTATCGTGATTGACATTATGATGGATTATGATGGACATTATGATGGAAAGAGTTGTCAACCTTTTGATTATGTTAAAAGTCGGTGAATGAGATGAATTAAAATAAAATTAAACACGAACATTCATATGAACTTATTAATTAAAATTGTCTTATTTTATCAAGGAACTTTATATAAACTACAAGTGTTTGGTTCTCATATGTTGATGCTGTATGATAAATAATAGGGATGGCAGATGTAATAAAATATACGAAGTATACTAATATTACGAAAGTAAATGTAAATTTGATTTATTTCATAAGAAGAAACGAGTGGACGTTATTTTCCACAACATTCACTTGTACGGAATACTGATCGACAGCACATCGCACCGCAGAGTCGAAGGTCGGCCGAATGGAGCTTTCTCGTCTCGTAGTCCACGTCGGCCGCGTGGCCCAGTGGCCGCGCGCAGTGTCTCCTTCCCCGACGGCGACCGTTGTTCTGGATTTTTTCTCCTAGCTCTTTCGTGAGAAGGCGGGAGGGCAGACCATGCATAGTGCATGAGGTGGGGCCTTCCAGGACGCGATTCCCTCGCTGCCGCCTCCACCACCGCTGTCCGGAGCGCCAACACCCACTCCGACACGGCAGCCAACGCACTGACATCCCGAAAGCCTAAGCCTCCTTTGACCTTCAAGATTCGAATGCCCACCTCGTGAGTCTTGTTCCTGTCACACATCCCCTCACGTATTACATCACATCCGTTTCTCGAGTTGAATATGTTCATCTTGCTTATTTTGCAGGTTCTTATAACAATATTCGCGGAATACTTCTCTATATCCCTATTCAATTTATAATACAAACATGTTACTTGCCGATCCGGTGGCCGAGATCGCAAAGGCAGTAGTGTCGTAGCGATCTCGGACCGAAGGGTCGCGGGTTCGAGATCCGCCTCGGGCATGGTTGTATTTTTGTTCCTTTCACCCCTTATCACCATATCATTTCATCTTCATAGTTACCATACCGTCAACTCCAATGGTGGTCGCTAATGACCTAGATATTGATGCGACATTAAATAATAATAATAAAAAAAGATGTTACTTAACCATCCATTGGTCATCACATTATAATCTCTGTCAGCCCGATCACAGTTGTTCCTGACAAGTTCTGTCAGTATGCCCCGGTCGGGACCCTCTGAATGAAGCCATCACTCCGACACGAGGGGAGATGCGGCGCGGGGCGGTATCGGCGTCCGCTGTGGTGATGGACGCGCAGCGATGCAGGCTGATGGCCGCCCGGCGCCCGCATGCTAAGTGGGCAGGCGGGGCCGGGCCGGGCCGCGCCGGGCCGCGCGGGAGTGGACTCGAGGGGCCGCCGCAGACGCGCGCGTTCGCTTTTGAGCAAGCGACGCGCGTCCGGCGCCTGATGAATGAAGTTCCAACGCGCGCGACGCCCGCG
Source organism: Teleogryllus occipitalis (assembly GCA_011170035.1). Lineage (NCBI taxonomy): Eukaryota > Metazoa > Arthropoda > Insecta > Orthoptera > Gryllidae > Teleogryllus > Teleogryllus occipitalis. The sequence continues at coordinate 227,539 of BLKR01000168.1, read as the reverse complement.
GCATGCTAACGAAGGCGCAGCCGCTGATTCGCGAGTCAAGCCCCGAAGCGCGAGGACCCAGCGCCCGAGTGGACCGTGCCGCGTTTCTACCCACTGTATCCTCGGCGACACACGCCGACATATGTACCCGGCTGCGTGGCTTTGCTTTTGACATGCCTAATGAATGGAGATGTGTAAAAGAGGAAGGTGATAGCGCCGTCGAGGCTATGCAAATAACAGAGTGACGAACAAAGTGGCACCTACTGAGGGCGGAGAAGATTTACATTTACTATTTTCAATGGAACTGCTGATTTCGGTAAGAATCGCTATGAGCAAACAAAATACATAATGTAAACACGTAAAATGGAAATAATATAGATTGATAAGATTTAATAAAACGGAAAATGAACTAATTACAATTTCTCTTAAAGCTAAATACCCACTATTAAGATTAATTTAAATTTTTCAACTTGAAATGGGTGCAGATCTTTTTTTCTTTACAATCCCAATGTAACCTACTTTGCAATGTCTATTATTAAGAGAATAGCACATTTGAGATGTATGACAATCAGCAAATATTGAATCTGCATTTAAAACAAATACTTATCCATAAACTGCTCGTATTGACGGCGGTCAAAGTGGAGCAGATCTGGCCGAAATTTGCATCGTTCGATATCGGACGGACAAAACTAAACAAAACATCTGCGTCCGACAGCTGATGATTTTGGGCGCTGTTGGAAGAGGTTGTTCGGGTACCCTAGAACCATTTCTGTTTCCCATCATATGTTTGAACGAATCTGACACATCGCACAAAAGGGTCCGTCGTCGACCGATCGAAATGTTGGCCACAATTGTACCAGGACGGCCACCTAATTGTACTGAAAACTTTTATTCTCATGCTAAAATAAAATGGAAAGGCATCATTTGTAACAGAGAGCGAATTTCTCAATCAACACCTCAATCAGGATCCATCGCGGAAGCTTTGGCAAGCCATTTCGTTTCTACCCTCGAGGTGCAAGCACTCCTCAGCATTGAATCTCATACTCGGCATCAGATTTATGGCAGCAGTGGCCTGTCGGGGCATCGATCACAACCCGGTGAAAGGATGGCGGCTCCTCGGTTTGAATTACATCGACCGCCGCGAGCGCGCGGGGGGCTGAGGCGGCATCGCGGCCGCGGGGCGCGGGCGGAGGCCACTCTACCTGCCTGCGCCCCGGGGGCGCCCGCCGCCGCAATTACATCTAGCCTCGGCGGCGGCACTGGCCCACAGTGCGGCGAAGCGCTCATGTAGCTGGACACACTCGCTCAATATTCGATTTCAAAGGCATCTTCATGGTATTTAACGTCCTGAGGACGACATGGAGCAAACAAACAACAAAGTTCGTTGTCCATCGACCATGAGATGTTTAATGCTTATCGTAATATTAGAAGAAAAGAAATATAAATAAAAAATACCTTTTCTTTGAGTAGGAGTATTCATTCGTCCTATTTAGCTACCACTCATTTCTTGTGCTTGTTCTTAACGGACAGAGGACTGTAAAAATCTTATCGGATGTTGACTTTCGTGATTGATTTTTCGCTTCTCTGTTCGGATGCATAAAGTCGATATAACAAAACCATATTATGTAAACTATTATTTCATATTAGATAATGTGCAATTACTGAAATGTCTTATGCTAGTTATGTAATCACTAATAATAAATGTTATAGTAATAGCTTATTCTATCAATTAAATTCCATTCAATGGGGTGAGCATGACTGTTATACTCTTGTTAATTATTTTTAAGACATATTTTAAAAACATGATCTATTAATCTATATCAATATGATTCTCCTTAATATTCCATTTTCATTTAGTTCCAGCTGATTTCATTAGTTCGCATGCTTAGAAGCTGCCCAAATGCCCATAAATAAAACCGAAATATACATTAAAAGTTAACAACAGTATTTTGGATTGAAAGAAGAAAACGTTTAATACATTTAAACCTAATGTGCAACATAAACTGACAAACTCACATCAGGTTAAATAGCAGAGGGGAATCGAAATATCAAGCCCGAACACGTGTGTTAAGTAGAATCTGTCACGACAACAGCTACAGGTTCGACGAACTTGGTTGAAATTATGTGTGAGTGGAAACTTGCACACACAATAAAGGGATGTATCCTGGAAAATTGTCAAAATATTATAGTAAGCCGTACACCATGTCATGGGTAAATCCCTGGGTGGTTTCGCACGTTCGACCACCGTGCGCCGCCGGGAGCTGGCTGTCCCGCGCCCGTTTCGTTTCCTCGTTCCGGCTGCAGGCCTCGCGTGCCCCGACGCAGTTAGGGCTCGCTCACACACGCTGCCGCCCGCGATCGCTACCACCCCCCCGGCCGCCCGCGACCCTTATCAGGCGCCGTGGCCGCCGCGTCGACCTACGCACCGGCCGCTGACGTTTCAATGAAAAACTTATCAAAGGCGCCGCGGACCCAGCTGTGTTCGACCGACGGCGACGTCCCGCCCGGTTATTAAATATCCACCGTCGCACGACTTCATTTTTTCGATGCACGACCGCCCACTGCTGTTTGAAGTCGTAGGAGACTCTACGGAGGCGCTCTCGCGCGGACGATATTTGTAACGAATGACATACGCCCCGCTGCCGAGATTATTACGAATGTAAATGCACTCGATTTCCATGCGGAATAACTCACAGCGCGGCTGCGCGGGGCGGTTTTTCACCTCGCTTATCAAACAGTACGGGTCGCGGCGTTTCACACTATTGATATACGGCGCGCCATACAGCCTCAGATTCGCCGATAAATTGCCGTGCGAACGAGCGTTTTATTATTTTGTGACCTATGAATGTCTTGGCGACTAAATGCTCCGAAATATCTAGCTTCCTTACATATTTCTTTTTTACAGAAATGAAATGTAGCTTTGACCGACTTTTGTGAGGTTACGTTTCAACTTTATTCAATTCTATTCCGTCGTATACATACAAAGGAGCTTGCGTGTAACGAATACAGAGTATAAGAAACATGAAAATTTAATTACCAACAGGAATGCACTAAGCTACCAATTTATGACACAAGGCACAGGATGTATCGTGAGGTGTGTCTGAATATGGATAACACTGTTCAAAAAAAGTCGTTCTACTTGTAAACGCATCAGAAACAAAGCAGGCTGCTAACAGCCGGTCGGTCTGTCTGAGGGGATGAAGTCGTCGTCCTGACGAAGACACAGGCGCTCAGTGGGGGTTCCCCAAGGACCGCGTCGGCGGCCATGGGCCGGCGTGGCCAGGGGGCGGGTAGGCAGCCGCGGTGCTTTCAGGGGGCACCGCTACCGCCGCGCCGCTCGGGGGTTGTGGCGCGGAGAGGGAGAGGACTTTAAAAAAATGAAGATCTCTTGGACCTCCCCGACGGCGTTGCCAAATTACCGGTGGTGGTGGTGGCGGTATCCCCTGCAGGAGCGTGTGCTGCAGGGAGGTGGCGGCGGCAGCAGCAGCGATTCTCTAAATGGCCGTGGGACCCGTTGAAACCGGAACATCTTGCGTAGCGCCTGTGGAATGCGGAGAGCGAGTTGGTTGCTGCGGCGGGCGGCGCGCGGCGGGCGGGTGCCGATGCTCGCTCGGGAGGGGCGCGCCAGGCGACCTTCGATTTCGACGACGGCAGGGGCGGCGGAGGGAAACGAGGGCGCCGAAATCGCGATGAGTTCACGTCAACTATTTCGGACACACGACACCGTGAGTAGGTCACTGTGGCAAATCAGGGCAGCAAATAATTTGATTGTACTTTATTTTAAATACATTCTGGCAAGTCATTTTTTTTTTTACTTTCTGTCACATGACACTACTTGGGAACTATCTCCGTAGTGCAACAGTTCAATGACATTCAATATTAAAATAATTTATAAAGGATCTCCGCAAATGCTGGTTGAACATGGTAGTTAGTTTATTAATTTAATTTCTAACAACAGAGGAGATATTCATAAGTAATTTGAATTAAAGGATTCTTTGAGGTTCTATGAAATAAAAAATTTCAGAAAAAATATTCACACGAAAATATTTATCTTTTATCTAGAATGCTTCTTTACTGATATTGTAGGATAACATTTTGTGAGGCAAGGGCAAAGTGAGACAGACCTTGTTGTAACAGATTGTACGTAACAACGTTACCTCCAAATTACTTTAAGAAACAGAATTTCTGAAACATCAACTACATGATTTAAGTGCTGGTTAATAGGCCGAAGTTCACATGACAGGTGGCTTTCGCTCTTTGGTCGTTTAGACGAATCTCTCCCAACAATTCAAGCGATGAGAATTGCCGTCCAGAGTGAACACTGAATTCCTACAGCTGCCGATTCCTCACTCTCCTGTAATTACGCCATTTCACTTCCGCCAGCAGAACTACCTACACATGATCACTAATTGTAAAATCGTACCTCTGTGATGTCTATATGTAGTGTAGCATAATTTATTCAAACGCATTATCTTCAACAAATATCATCAGAAGTAAAGGCTAATAGAAAGACATTAACTTTCCAAAACAATGTACAATACCCTAGGGAAATCGTTTCAATACTCTAATTTTTTAGGCTCCTAACATTTCTGGTTTTTCAAAATATTAAATTATGCATCTAACCTACCCCAAAAACACTATTCAGACATTATTTTAAGATTGTTTAATTAAACACATCATAATAACTCATAGGCTAATATCTGGGTCATATTCTTAAACAAGAATTTTAAACTAATAATCCGCTTCTACTGATACTGAATTCTGTGTAATGTGGTTCAATACATTTTCTTCTTGCAGATTTGTAGGGAATGATGAGGACTCCTTGTTTACATTAGTAATGAGAGAAAAGCTGTGTTTAAAAATTAAGCACATGAAGAACCTCAGAATAAGTACCAAGAAGATATTGTTGTCAAGAGTATCTACTCATAAATAATATTCAATTTTCTTTACCCAACTCTTCATGTACGCTTTATCATAAAATGACAAATAGCCCCAAGTAGAGTCAACAACTGTCACAAAAACCTGTAGCGATAAAACATATCTATTCTCATGGAATACATTCTGAGAACTGCACTAACACACGTTCCATGTTAATAAGACATACCTATACCTCGGCCACTTTGAAAACTACGAACTGGTGTTCGTACTTATTACGACTTGGCAAGAAACGGTATCTGTTGCCGAGTAGTTACTGTTCGTAATATTAAGTAACAAATATGAAAGGGCTATGATGGATGTATCGAATTGAACTACTTAGCTGTAAATCTTATATTATATTTTAATTATCTACTTATTATATAAAACTTATATTTCTTTCTCCTGCTTCCATTTTTTGGTTGATCTTCGATTTTTGGTCTTTTGAGGATCCTCGATAACACACCGCTAGTACCAACAAGTGAAAGTCCACATATCGATATGTGACAGTTTGCGACAGTTTACGTTCTTCAGCGCTTTTCCTCAACATCTCGCTGTGAGACCTCGATCCCGAGCACATTCACGCGGGCGTGAACCGTGCCTCCCCGCTGTCTACCGCTTCACGATTCGGCACCGGGTCACCGTCGCATGCCGTTACAGCCCTAACGAAGCGCTCGGACCGGCCCCGGGTCCCACGCGCGCGCGTTATCGAAGACCTGCGAAGACGCCGCCACCCACGCCAACACTCACGCCTCCGCCACCGCCGCCTCTGCCGCCTCCGCTGCCGCTGCCGCCGCGTCCGCGGCCGGTTCCGCCGCGCGCGTCCTCGCCGACTGTACCGCCCACTCTTATCTTTGTCTGAAATGATGTACGAGCTCTCCCTAATTACGTCTGCTAATACGAATTTTCGCGTGTGCCTCTGCACCTAATTAATCTGTTATCTGCGAGGGAAGGGGGAAGGGCAGGCTCCAAGGTGTCCCTGCGGCGCGAAGGTCAGGACGGCCTTACCCCGGACGCGGCGACGGCGAGTCTAATTGCTGGGAATAATTGCGTTTTGTGGACGGCGCCCGCGGGGTAGGGCGGGACACGGGTGTCGAAGAGATGGAAGAGGTATACAACACGGGTCTGAAAACGTAACACCACGTCAGCTGAGCGTTCCCAGGGAATCCCCGCCTTGCAATGGGTGGGCGCGAAAACCGGTGAGCTCCGTCTTGGGAGATAGTGAACCTCCGAATGTAAGCCGCTGTTTGTAAATACTCTGCTGTACAAATGAAGAGCGTTAAGAAGAAACGAAATGGTAACGGCTGCAGTGGGAGGGGGTTGTGCATGAGATTACAATGTGATGACTAATGAGATAGCGGCCTTCGTTATACACACTCTGTTATCCTAGCGTTAAACGATGAGTTTCGGAGATGAAGCTCTTTGTGGGTTACATTTACGTATAATTTCGGATTAATGCAGTAAAACAAACTACGGTAGATACGAGGACGATGCAAGGATCACTTGCACGCACCTGCCTTACATTTTCCATTGCAATTCCAGAAGATTATTCCAGATTTCTTAATTAAAAATGGAGTTTAAAAAGTCAAGAAACGTAATTCTGTAAAATTATTTACACTAAGAAATAAAATTGAAAATATGATCAAATTATGATTAAAAATAACTTGAAGATTTAAATTCTAAATTCTACTTTTTTTATTGACTCGTACAATTTACTTTAAGGAATACTATAAAAACATCAATTAACATACGAAAACCGAAATCTTATCAACTTACAACCATGCAAGTTGAAACAAGACTTACTGTGTATTTCCCAAGATAAATTAGCACATGGTGCAGTATCAAGTTGATCTTGAGGCGGAGGATATCACGATTACCACGATCTCTTCGTAATGAACTCACAGAGGCGATAAGCTCCGATCGATACGCTTCCCGCGACATCCAGAGGAGACACGCTTGAACATACGTAACGCACTCAAACGTTCTCGGCAGCATCGCTTGCTTTTCACCCGCGACGGCTGAACGCAACGATTAGCGACGCGCGCGGCACGAGGCGTGGCGGGGCGGAGCGGGGTGGGGGGGCGGGGAGGGGCGGGGCGGGGCGGGGCGGTGCAGCGGGGCGTCCGCAGGGCAGCGCAGGAAGTCACGCGTGGCTTCCCGCCACCGGCGCCGCCGCCCGCCGCTCGCGCGCCCGTCCGTGACGGCAGCTAATGGCCGCGCGGAGACACGCGTGACGCACGTCCTGGATCGGCTCGCGACGACACCGCCACGGATTGACGAGTGATACGATAGTCGGGGATAGAGCATTACCTGATGTTCAGAACTTAGGCAAAATGTAAATAAACATAGTACATTTTTGAGGGAAGATACAATTGAATGGTCCGCCAATTACCTGAAAACACAGGATTGTAAATGAAATCAATCTGAAATCTGATTCATCTTTCTTCGTTGTTACGACCTTCAATATTTAAATTTAATGTTTGCTAATAACTTAAACCCCTCAACCATTAATTTTATAGGCAGGCACACTGAATATTGAGGAATATTTTTTTATTGAAATAAATTTAAAAAAAATGTAACTAATAGAAAATAAAACTGCTTACAAGAGGATCATTTTGAACTCATTAGTAAATAGAGTACGTTCATGAAAACTACAATAAAGTAAATATAAATACTGAAAAACTAGTACGTTCTTCGTAAAAACATTCAATGGGGAACATGATTCCTCGCGAAGGAGCTCGTGTCTTTGCGGCCTCCCGTCCTCTCACGTGGTCGGAGCGCTCGCGGGGACAAACTCACGCGGCCCGCGCCCGCCGCGTCCCCGCTGGGGCGCGACGCCGCTTTATCCGATTGCGGGGCGCGCATTGAATCGCCCCTCAAGAGACATCGCCCGGGGCGCCGGGGACGACACTTGTCTCCGCGCCCCCGCGCCCGCCTCGGCGCCCACAGCCCACGCCCTCGGAATCTCGGAGAAACACAGCGCTCCTTTACGGCTCCTGCCTGCCCGCCCGCCCGCCCGCCCGCGCCGGTCGATGGGGCCTCTTCCCCCTCGGGCGAGCCAGCGGAGGCAGTACAGTTCAGCACCTCGCGCCCTGCTATGATAGCCAGCGCCAAGAGAGGGGTGGGGATTTGGGATTTGTCCTAATTCTATTGCCACAAGAAAAATAAATACATCGTAAATACAATGGTAAATTAGTAAAATTCTTCACTCATTTTCAACGATATTAAGTTATTTTCCACTGCAACATCGATTTAAAACTTTTATACCAGTTTTGATGTGACGTATACTGACTTTTGAGAACAAGGAGATACACATTACGACTAGCTCTAAAAGATACGAAAAGAGGGTTTATATACGAATAAAAATGTGGTGTCATATAAAACTGCATGAATGTAGTTTATACTTGCAACTATAGTTACATATATTTAGGTGCTTACAGTTAACATTTCTATTAGTCAAACGTCCCAGAAAGAGTTCATTTACTTTTAATTTACATGAGGCATGTGAACAATGATATGATATGGTATGATATGACATATCTCGTTTGTTAGACATAACTGTAACGATGGTTGAAACTCTAAAAATTATAACACTTACATTTTCGCCTAACAACCTCAGAAATCGCAATCAATAAGATTTACTGCTACGATATCTTAATTAGAAATGACATTATCAGACCATAACATTCTCACAGAAAAATAAGAAACTAGTTTTGCTATCAAATACGCATATTCCATTTCCAGCAAGTAGAATGCATCGAAGCCAAATAAATTACCCACCATCAATATAAGAGGTTATAATATTAGTAATTCTTTCGCCTTCCAATGACTAGCATTTTCTACAACTCACAGCGTCAATGGTGAAATTACCCAAAGCCAGAAGTACCTCTGTATAAAAACGTTGTCATTACTATTTTATATACACTCGTGAACTATACACGTATTTGCTGGTCATCAATCCTAGTATCGTGGCGTGCCCTGGAGGGGTGCTCGCTGAAACAGCTGTGCGGAACACACAGAGGCCAGTGGAGTAGCAATAGCCCGAATCACGGCGCTCTCAGTGGCACCAGCCCTCGCCGCGTGTTGCACTCGCCCCACGCAGCGCGTCCGTCCGTCCGGTCCTCGCCCCACCCTCGGCCACCCCGTCCCAAGCGCCGGGGCGTCCGTCATTACGCGCCGCGCACACATGCGTCGCACCGGTGGCCGGCGGCGGCGGCGGCGGCCGCGCGGAATTTTAAACACCGCCCCCGCAGCCGTCGCCTCGCGTCGCGTCGCCCCCCGCGCGCGGCATGTCATTTGCAGGGCGCGACTGTCCCGGCCGCTGCGCTGGGGGTGGCCCCGCCGCCAGGCGCGTTGCGCGACGCGACGGGGCGGACGAGACGGCGCAAGCACGTGTGCGAGAGCGACGCCGCTCCGCGCCCCGCCCCGCCCCGCCCGCTCACCTGGCTTTCACGAGATGGCGCCTTTCACGACGCATTAAGAGGGGATGGGCTTCAAAATAAGCTGATTTTCGTATGATCAAACATTTTGAAGGTATCATTCACGAAAAACGAACTTGATATAGCATGTCCGAGATCAGCAATTCACTAACATTGTTGCACCGATGTACTGAAGAGTCATACAACTTGTGAAATCGAACATTTTTTAAATAAAGTATTTACAAATTAAGATATCAACATCTTTTCAAATATTGCATTTGGATTACTTATCTATATTTTAATATCAATAATAACAGCTTCAGGAAAACATATATAGACTTGGAAACTGAACTCTGCATTTGATAAAATAGAGTTCAGACAACGGAAAATTAACATCAAGGTACTCTTCAATATAGCTTTCAATAAATGTTTATGAAAAATAAGACTTTGAGTTAATTTAAAACGATTTCATATGAGCACGTGGGGATGTTTTTGTTACATTGTTAATGCTAAGCACAATTATTCCATCCTGATATTATTTCACTTCAGTCATTACACTCTATTTAATTTTTAACCATTTCTTAGTTGTTGCGAAATGAAGCAAGAATTTTAGTACTGTTTCCATTTATATGTGGAATTGTGGGAAACGAATGCCGATGTTTAAGTTTAAAATATTAAAGAGAAATCGATCAACAAAAAATTAATCCTAAGAAATTTTTTACAACGTAGAGCGACTGTTATCTAAAAAAACACTTGGCATATCTTTGCACAAAGCATGACAACTTAATGCAGCGTGTATTAGTCCCTTTACATGCACCAAGAAGGCTGAGCACGTAGGTTGTCGTTCACGAGCGCACTTCGAATCTCGGTGCGTGTCGGACAGACGTATGCAGCCCATTGTGCACGCGGCCTGCATGCAACGATTGCAGCGATATGTTGCCGGCAGTTGGGCATCTTTAATGCAACGGCCGATGCGCCGCTCCCGCCATCGTCCTTGCCCATCCCTTTCAAGAGATCTAGCTTATTGACTGAAGGAGAAAAAAATGTCTACCAAACGAATCGCAAACGACTTCGAAAGGGGCATTGCCATAGAATTGATATTTGTCCAATAAATCTTCGGTGAAGAATGCATTCATGAATATAAGAGAGAAAAATAGAGCATGAATATTGAAATTAAAAAAATTATATTTATATCGAAGTTTGACTCACTCTTTCAGGAAATTCGAGAACAGGCAATTCAATTTAAAGAAGACTAAATGAATATATAGATAAACTTCTTTGATATTTAATGTAATAGAAAGTTGAAGATGACACCACGAACAGGAAGTCATTGAAAGCACAAATAACTGCAATTATTTACTCCACAGGATGACTATGATCCATGTTCCACCGCAGTTTTATTACACCTATAATAATTTCAAAGATAGTTATTTTCGTAATCGTATTAATAGGAGTGGACTACTGCCGCTTCAAAACATATCCAACGTCCGTGATGATACACATTTGCTCGCTATCTAACAAACCCTGTCACTCCCACGATAATCTCAATTCACCATTCTCTTATGTTCGCCGTACATGAGAAAACACCTGAAGACCTTCTAAGATAGCTATAAATGAAACAGAAACCAGTACTCCCTGCGTCTTTGCCACGCCTCCCGATTTACGCCCGAAAGTGCCAACTTCGGCGCGCACCTCACCCAGAAGGGAACGCAGGGCCGCCGATGCGTGTTCTATCTCAAGGCTCGCGCTTATGTGGCGACACGCCCCGCCGCCCCCGTCGCCTCGCGTAAATCCACCTGCCGCCCCCGCCGCCGCCCCCGGGTAATTAAAGATGGTATCGGCGGCGGTGGAGGTGGCGGCGACGGCAGGAGCAGCGAGGATGAGCGCCAGCTCGGACCCGACATTTGGCACCAAAGTTCATCACGGCGTAATCTGTTTAGGAGCAAACTGATCTTACATTGTGCACACGGGATAGAATGTTGCTATTCACAATATATGATTCAAAATAAGGCTGTTTAATTCATTATTTTTCAATGCTACGTTTGTATTAATACCTATTACCTATAGTTTTTCAATTGGCTCATTATGCATTTCATGTTCGTTTTTTCAATATAGAGCGAATTTGAAGACGAAAGCTACGAAACGAAGGACTACATGTTAGAACTTTGTATGTATTGTTATGTATGCAAAATCTCATTCTATATAGATCTTATTTACGGGTTCTGGTAGAAAGTAGGTAAAAAGAATTGCACGAATTCTTCAACGCAATGTGTATATTCTTTTATGTCGAAGTCCTGGTTCGACAACAGTGAAATTCGTGTACCTTTTTCCTAGTTCAAATGTCTCTCTGCATTAGCCAGGTTTTCTACAGCCTTGGCAGTTGTTTCAATTATTTCAAAAAGATGTGTAATTTTAAAATAATTTTGAAACTGCATTTCTACTCTACATACTCATACTTGATTGTACATACGTACTTAAAATACAGGTAAAATGAACAATTTCAATTGCCTTGAATACAGAATTTGAATTGAACACTGGCAGTTTTAATATTTTAATAGTGATGTCATGAATGATCGTGGTACTGAGTAAATGTGACAGAAAAAAATCACGTTATTATTTGATCCCATTAAAATTTAAAAAAACTCAAAAATATTATTTTAAAATGTGTAACAACCAACTACTTGTGAGGATACTACCGATAGTTTTTCTATTAATGAATTATTGTATAAATGCCTAAACCTTTTACGCACTCAAATATGATTTCTAATGTATTTATTCTCTAATGTACACGACCAAAGGCGAGTTATCTTTCTCGATGAATATAATACTTTAAATAATTAATATTTAACACTGTCACTAGTAGAGACAAGTAATACCATTTATATAACTGTTCGATCTTCCAATTTTTTTTTTCATTCTTTTTCAAAACAGTAAATACTGGATAAAATACTGAATGTTTTTTGGGAAAAGAAAAAATCTCTATAGCTATATGGAAGTTAATACGGGGTGTCCAGTATGTTCTGTAACAAACGCAGGAGGAGCGATCTGTAACAAACGCATTTTTTGCTAAATCGCTCCATCGCAGCAGCGACTGCGGAGTGGAGGCCACCAAGAAATCGCGGCGCCGCCCGCGCAGGGGGCCGCTGTTTACCCGCGGTAACCTGCTGCCGTGGGTTCCTGCGTGCGCGGCGGCGGTGCCTGTGTACATATGGAAATGGCGGCCGCTCTCTGTGTAACCAGGTGGAGGAATTAAACGCACCCTCGCCGCAATTAAAAGGGCGTAATTAATTGGCAGCACAGGGCAGCCCCTCGCTGCAGAGGGCTGCAACCCTCCAGAATTCGGCGACTTCGCGAACCGCAAAGTCGAGAGGTTTTCTGGGAGGCCCGTGCGAACGATTCGATTGAATATTATTACAAAACGCATAAAACATTCTTGTGAAGACGTATTCAGAAATTCACAATCATTATAATATGTTATTAGCAGTTTCTTCGAGAAAGAAAACAAAAAAAAATCACTAAATAAATATAGAAATATTTGTCTCAAAATATCTCTGAATTTTAGCAAAATTTCAAATGTATTTAAGTGCAATTAGAAAAACAAATTCCTGAAGTTTTACCAAGGATATAATAAGTAAGGAGACCAGATAGTAAACTACGTTTTTTTACTCTATTCACAAAATTGTCAATATGAATAATTATTGATTAAATTTGAGTACCATAAAAGTCACTTCAAAGTTGTTCGTTAGTTAATTGTCAGAAAATAACCGAAATTTCTTCAAATAAATACGAATATTAGACGTCTTCACAGTCTTCCTTTTAATTTAACATGCTGTCATGAACCCAGCAAGTGCATTGTGTATTCAACACACGTACTTCCACCCGACACAGACCTGTAACGTGAACTCGTACTCAGCCGGTGCGGCATGGGGGCGACCGGAAGGGAGGTCGCGTACGTATTCTTTGCGCGAGCAGCAACGCGCGTAATCGCCCGCGAATCGGCGGCGGCAATTTGCGCTCACCTGCAGCCCCGCGCTTCGAGCCCCGTCGCGCAGCGATACCGCCGGCGATGCCGACGCCGACGCCGGCGCGGGCCGGCGCGGCGTCGCGCACGGCGGCGACGTGGACAAATTGATATACGAGCGGCCGGCCGGCCGGAAGCGCGCCGCCCTGCGCTTCCGCCAGCTGCTCCGCGGCGGCCGCGGCCCTCGTGGCGGCGCTATCGCAAGCCCTATCGCAATTATCAAGTATAATGCCCGTCTGACGCGCGCCTTCGGGGACTCTCGTTCGCTGGCCAGCATCTCAATTCTCACGGAAGGGTCTGGACTGGTCGTACTCGTTCGTGTTCGTACATTTGGGGTGGGGGAGGTTGAGATAGAAACATTACAAATCCTATGATTGTGTTGTTTTGTTGTAGTTGTGGTGATGATAGTAGTAGTTACAGTAAAGATGATACTAATATTGAAGGCGATGATAGTATTGAAGGCGATGACAGTATTGAAGGCGATGACAGTATTGAAGGCGATGACAGTATTGAAGGCGATGACAGTATTGAAGGCGATGACAGTATTGAAGGCGATGACAGTATTGAAGGCGATGATAGTATTGATGGTGATGATAGTATTGATGGTGCTGATAGTATTGAAGGTGATGGTAGAAGTGAATGTGACGGTGTGACGGTAGTAGTAGAAGTGACGGTAGTAGTAGTAGAAGTGATGGTAGTAGTGGAAGTGATGGTAGTAGTGGAAGTGATGGTAGTAGTGAAAGTGATAGTAGTAGAAGTGATGGTAGTGATGGAAGTGATGGTAGAAGCGTTCATGGTAGTAGGAGGTGACGGTAGTAGTGGAGGTGTTGGTAGTAGTGGAGGTGTTGGTAGTAGTGGAGGTGTTGGTAGTAGTGGAGGTGATGGTAGTGGTGCACGTGATAGTAGTAGTGTAGGTGAAGGTGGTAGTGGAGGCGATTGTAATTGATATGGGTGTGATGGGGGTAATGGTAGTAGTACTAGTAGAAGTAATGGTGGTAGCGCTGGAGATTATGGTGGTAGCGCTGGAGATTATGGTGGCAGTGACAGTGTCGATAGCATAGCAATGATAGTGTCAAATAAGACTGGGGTGGTTGTGGTGGTGGCAACAGTATTGTTTCAAACTCTATTACGTATTCTTATTTATTTTGAAATCAGAGGTGACTATAAATTATCTTGCAACATCTTTTATTTTCTTCACTTCCAGAACATAAGACTGGAAAACCAGTGTGACAATTATCCTGTATGGAAGTAAGAGGAATTCGGTCGGTTTTTTTTTATCTCATGAGCGTGAGATTTGCAAGTTTTTACAACACGCACGTGGATGTATCCTATTTGCTTCCACGTTAGTTAAAGATAGTTGTGATATTTAATTTTTGAATGATTTTGAACGAATAAATATTTACATTACAAACAATTTCTTAACTAAAGAAATGGATAATAAAAATTAAAAATAGTTTTTATTCTAATTTTATAATTTACACATGCTATAGTCATCCGAGAAATGACTCTACATGATATTTTGTATATTTCATGTTAGACAGCTTTCCACAACAAATTCCGAGCTGACAGTTTAACAAAGTGAGTAAAGAATGTGAACAAAATTATATTGGTGTTTGCCACTTGAGGTAGTGAAATACAAAGGTTTTATTATAGAGTATAACTTTTTCCCCCAAAACAATCACTGACAGCACTAAATATTTATCTTTTCTATTCTTCCAAAACTTGTATCATTAATACACATCCTATACTTTTATTGAGTGCGTATCAACCGTTTCGATAAAATGATAATAATAAACAGTCCTACCTCCCTTCCCGGTTTTAGGAAGACGCTCCTGTGAGTTTTAACCACGAAACCACCAAAGGGAACGGGAACATGACGCGTCCGACATGCGATCGGCGTCCGCTGCTTGCGATCGCGACGTGCGTACGTGCGTGGGACGTGCGGGCGTGCGGAACGCCACGCGAGCGCACGCACCTGCCGCGTGCCGTGGACCGCACGGCGGCCGCCGTGGCGATCTGCGCCTGCAGAGGCCCGCCCCGGCACCTCGCGCAGCTCCGGCGAGTGGGGCGCAGATAAGCATCGAAGAGCCTCTGCTGCACACAATTCGTGGGACTACATACGAGTTAATTAAAACCATGTGCATTGGGAAAAAAGATATCTGCGTTGCTGATAAATTAACTCCACATAGAGATAACACTGAGAATAGTGAGCCGGGCTGGCACTCATTTCGCCTAGGACGTTGTTTACATTTGGACCTTTGCCAAAGGCAGGCGGATCAAGGAATTTTGCATTGCAAGATGAATGATCTTGCCGTGAGTGTCGGATGAAAGTCAAGATGATACACTTAATCCAAGAATTAGTTAAAAATACACCGGAAATTAGAAATGCTCGAGAGCTTAATGAATAATAGAGAAGTCTTCACCATTTGTAAGTTTATGTATAACTTGAAGAGGTAAGTAGTGAAAATGAATTTAATTTTACTACAGCACATGAAACACAATATCACAATGTTTACGAGCAGGGAATATTGACGAAATATCATTAAAAATCTGTTTCGAAATTCAGTTCAAAAGGATAAGAAAATTAAGAATTTATTGGAGGAAGCAATCTTAAAGGTTAGGTTACAATCAACAATATGTGATATAATTTTCATAATTAGTGAAATTTACATAAAGGCTGTCAATTTTATCTGTACGTATAAAACAAGTTGTGTGTAGTAATACAGAGAGAAAAAAATTATTTGCAGAACTGTAGTCGATAAGTCAAAAAAATATATATACTAGGTCGAAGTTCTGGATTGTCCCTTTACTCATAAAATAACACACCTTCATTTGCGTAACTTTCTAAAACGTATTTCTAAAGATGAAAAATTCGGCCAAAACAAGAGCTCGAAACCGAAGTGGAGGGTGACGCTAGCGCCGAGGCGCGGCGCGGCGGGGACCGTTAGCGCTGGGCTGGGCGACGGCGCGGCGCAGCGCCTCCGCGGGTCAACAGCCTTGGCGCGCCCGCCGACGCCGTGCAGCCCGGCGCCGCGCCGCGCCGCGCCGCGCCGCGCGCTTCATCCCGCGAGATTTACGCGCGCGAACCGCGCTCGCGTTCGCTTCCTGCGCCGCGACCGGTGCCATGCATCACCGCTCCGACGACTTCATCGCGCCGGACGCCGTCGCCGCGACGCCACGCGACGCGACGCAACGTGTGGCTTACGCTGCGGACCGGTACACCTGGCGCCCGCTCGCGGGTGGGCGACTGCAAACCTCGCTTCTACAAGGCGTTACACTCTAATAGGGGCGAATGGAAACTGACTGGAGTTATCATGTATTTTTTAATTGAATTCGAGAAGACAATGACCGGCATGGGTGTATTTATTTGTCCCTAGGACCAATATTAGGGCACGTTTAATTTTAGAGAATAAAAAGATGAAAATCAAAATGTTCAATGCAGAAATATTCATCCATCATCCTATTCATTCATTTATATTGTATCAATTACAACAACGAGGAATTTAAATAATAATAATAATAATAACAATAATAACAACAATAATATGCCTTGAAAGTTAATGCCTTTTAAAATCAATGCAGAAATCTGTCATCTTAAGCACTTGCCGCATTGTCCGTAACTTTCTAAATTCTGATTCTTAAATAAATAGCAAGTAACACGCTTGGCGAAAAGCTCGTGTTTAAGAACCAGATCTTCCTGTGAATCAGCAATGGGTAATAGTAATAATAATAATAATAATAATAATAATAATAATAATAATAATAATAATAATAATAATAATAATAATAATCGAAGAATCTCAATAAAATGCGTATTCGTCACATGAACAACTATTTCCCGATACAGAATAAATTGTACAACTCATGTTAATGAATTATTCATCTTAATATAAGTTTCATCAATAGCACTAATACACACAATTTTTTCCATCATGAAAATTAGTTGTATTTATTGTGACAAGTAAAATGGAAATCGTAATATTTTCTGGACAATTCTAAGAAATTTTTTGGCAATTATAAAAAAACTATTTTCATTTTTTTGGCCATTACTCTTTAAGAGTTTAAAATAAAATCATAATTTATTAAAGCAATAAATTGTCAATATCGAAGTTACTCAATTGCCAATAAGTATATTCAGAAATTCTAGTAAGGTGCTTCTATTGCAATTGATTAATTCTACACAACTAAATGTGACTAACACCAAAAGAATATCTTAAAATAATTTTTTAAACAATACTTTGTAGTCTACTAATATTGTGAAGTTTGTGAAACAAATACAATAATAGTAGTATTCTAATACTATAAAGTCTGTGAAAAATATGCCTACGAAACCTGCCAATGAAACAGCAATTTATAGCTTTAAATATCTCGGTTATTTCAGAACGTAATCCAAGAATAAATTTATAATATGGTTTTTCACCAGAGCTAGTATTTCACAAGGATGAAATTTCTTTGAAAATTATATTAATAATTTCTTTTGTAAATGTAAACATTGAGCATAAAGGATATCAATTCTGCTATTATTTTTCTTTGAAAATGAGTTCCATCAACAATGTACTTCTTGTTGTACGTTTGGTTTTCTGTTTAGTTATATATTGTCGTAGGCCTAAATCAAAACAGATTTAATTTGGATAAATTATTTACAATAAGCAAATACATCGTTTGCTTACAAAAGCGAAATAAAAACTTTGTGCTTTGCTTGTTATAAAATTCCGGTGTAAATTCATATATTCAGTTGTGGTGTTGCTGGTTATAAAAAATATCCAGCAGTGTCTATTACACTTAAAATGCGAATTATGGGTCACTTTTGGCCATAATTGAAATCGGAGAAAACAGTTCTCTTTATTTTGTAACTAGCAAATGCAAAGTACTGAACTTACTTTTCAGAAAAATTAGGCCTAACTCATTAGGCCTAAGGCATTACTCAACGAAACATCTACAAATGCATTTTAATGCAAATTATTAATTTAATTTTAATTCAAATATATATGCAAAAAAGGAATGTCACTAACTGAAAAAATACATCATATAACTAACTTTAAAAAAATGAAGTGAAAAACTTGGCAGAAGAAATCATTCGTGAATAATTTCCGAAGTGAAGTGTGGAGAAAGAAAAAGCCAGTGCGATTCATAGGATTAGGAACGCGTTCCAGACTCCTTCCGCAGCCTCCGCCGGCCCGACCCGCAGGCCGTGTCGGTTATCGGCGCGGCTAATCGGAGCTTCCCACACCGGAGGCGCCCTCGACAAACAGGCTCTAAATCACTATCAGGACTTTTTGAAGAAACGAAGCAGCGAACGAGGCGTAGTACTCTTTTTAATTAACCTTGAAAAATAAATTATTGCTTTAATAAATCGATCTTCACGGCATTGCGATTGATTTACGCGCTGCTCTCGGCCACTGCCCGCCACCGCCGCTGCGCGACGACGGGGCGGTTAATAACGGCTCCGACGCGGTGGCGGAGTGGGCCTGACCGGGACTCGAGCCCCGGCCGCGTGGGCGCGCCGCTTGGATACGGCCACACACAGCGTTGCCGAATTCACAGGCACCGCCACATCTGCTATACGGACGAGTGAACCGAAGTATTTGGGATTAAGCGTTCCAAAGATTTTTTTTTATTATTATTACTGGGCGCATCAAAATTCAAAGGCGTTATGTTTTCTTATTCCTAATTTCATATGTTTTAAACGCTTCATTTTCGTTTAAACCGAATAATTGCCCTGAAGTCTAACAAGTTAAGTAGGAAATAACATGCTATGTACCTTTTTCTCTGAAAATAAAAAATGTACTTTTAGAAAATATTAAAAATTAAAATCTTCATATTTAAAAATAAAATATTTAAATACATCTAAATCTAAAGATCTATTGAATTTAAATTAAAAATGTACTGAAATAAAAAATACCTAGTAAATAAAAAATAAAATTTTATGTGCTTTAGTTTCTCAATTAATATCTATTTAATCAACCAAATAATAAAATTCCTCACAAATAGAGCTTCCAAATTTAGACAATATGTTTAGAAAAATTGATAGAAATATTTCAAATATGAAATGAATAATGAAATGTATATCATGAGGGGAAGAGTATCAGATTTTCTCTGATATATTATGAATAATCTAACACACTTTACAATTTAAAATGTCTAACATGTACGAACATTCTAGAGCCTTGTAATCTTTATGCTAGAATATAAATACAAATTTGTTGATACAGCTATCATATAAATGAATAGAAATTTGAAATTGCAAGTGAATAGGCATTATATTTAAAGTAATAATATTCAATATTTTTAATTTTAATAATTTAATTTGCAAACATGAATTTGCATTGACATTCAAAGACGAAATGAACACACTCATTTTAATTTTATAGAATATTACTTTTCGGAAACCAAACATAATTTTTTTTGTTAATGATTTTTCATACTATTTAAAATTTTTCATCAAAGAAAGATTTGTAAATGTATCCTGATAGTGACCAAAACAACATACTGTGGTAGTTCCACAACTTTCCTCGAAGGATCTCATATGTTTGCTTGTGATGAAGAGGATGGAGAAAACCAATTGCTCAACGTGTAACGGGACCACCCATCTTCTCACACAGTCACCACAGTGTTGGAGAACCACAGAATTAAATTAAATTAGCTGCTAAATAACTGGTCCGTCGAGTAAATTATTTAATTACGCGTGGAAAGTATTATCAGATTAATCAGAGGTGGCCATGTTGCATGAGCTGCGCCATTAGCCTACAAATTATTCGTGTCGGCGTAGGGGTGAGTAGTCTCAGGAGAAACCGTCCTCTAAGGTACGTAAAAATATATGAATACAGAAAGCAATAATTTCACAACAACATATGTAAATTTTCTTAATCCTGAAATACAAAAATATTAAGTCATTAGGGTCTTGAGCTGAAAAAGAGACAAAAAAAAAAAAGCAAGAACAATGGAAAACGTTATTTTGCAGATTCTTCTCAAGAGGTGTCGAAACACTTGCGAAGTCACAGAATCTCAAGATTCTTCACTGTAGCTTTCAAAACTGCGACACAGGACACAAACGGAAAGCGAAACGCCGGTCGTCTCCGTAGAACGAACACAGACACAAGAGAAACAACACAACCGCTCCAAAACCACCGTCCGAAGCGCACCGGACATTCCAAGCCTTCGCGGCCGCCCACCGCCGCCATTTATAACACGCACAAAAACAAAAGAGCGGGCGCACCGACAGACGGACGCCGCGAACACGATGAAAAATACACCACTGTTCCTACGTCGCCACCGACGCCGCCGCCACTACCGCCACGGCGGGCTAGCTATGGCGGAGACATGGCGGACGCGTCTAGGGCTTGTGGAAGCGGGGGGGACAGAGGGGGCGCGCGGGCCCTTGCAGCCCCCTCCCAGCACACCGGGGCCCGGGCAGCTGGCTGCGGGGTGCCCGTCGGGTGGGGGCAGAACACCAACGCCACCGCCACCGCCACCGCCGCCCTTGGCAATCCTCAGGGATAAAGCATTGGCCCTTGTTTACGTCTGTGTGGTCTGCGATGTTTCTGGCTAATGAGAAGCCGTGTGGCCACTTGAGACGACTGTTCTACTTCTTGAGAAAGTCATCCTGAATGTTGTCAAAAAAGAAATAAAAAAGGGGTTATAAATATTCTTGAAATAGCAACGAATTGTATAATAAACTATTGCATTTCGAGAACTTCATGTCCACTTTTACTAACAAGTCACTTGGAATTAAGACTTTCAGTTTGATGAAAACTCTAATAATCTTCTATTGAACGTTAAAATAAAACACGTTATTCACGTCGCCTCCCCTCCCCCCCGCACACCCGCACACATATTTTGGAAGTAAAATAGATATATTGTCATCTTAATAAATTATATAAAAAGTAATGTACTTAACTGATTTATATCATCAAATTATTCTGTTTAAATATTTTTATTTTACAAGAGGTATCTAACAATAATCACAAACTAAGCTTTTCTGAAAAAAGTCTTTGTTCTTCTCTGTGCTCTCTTGAAGAATTCCTTGCAATCGCGCCGGGTACTCGTATTGGAGTATCAACTCCTTGATAGTAAACAATCCTTTTCTGAAACTTTCTGACGCCTACACATTTAGAGATAAAATTAAGGAAATCGAGAGTGAGTCAGTAAAAGGAATGAGAACCGGTTTTTCGTGGACTTCCCAAACCAGACCTACCTAATGCACTGCCAAGTCAACATAGTCCATTGGCGTGAATTGGCAACCGAATGTTACAGTTCGCATTTCTTCTTACAATAAGTCTATAATAAGCAATTTAGAACCAAAACAAAATTGGTATTCTAATTATATCTTTTCCATCTCATGACCGACTTCTGCTCAATTACCGCCTACGATTACCTACCTACAAACACTTCAGGAATGTCGCAATATTTTTTAAACTCCAAAAGAACAATTTGTGACTCCTCAAATTGAACTCTCATACCCCACACTTTTCGCCCTCCTGTGAGTGCGTGCACAACACAGTACGTAACGGTAACAGGCTCATAAACTGAATCACCTAGACGCACACACAGCGGCGCCCTCTTCCCGTTTCTTCTTTCTTTGGCTCGTCCTTTTTTCCTCTGGCATTGCTCGCCGAAGAAGCAGAAGAATAAAAAGGTCGTTCGCGCCGGCCTCCCCCGCGCCCAAGGTCGGCCGGCAGGCGGCGGCGGCCACCGGCTGGGCCCTGCGCTTTATGACCCGCGCTCATTGTAGCAAAATATTTACAGCGCTCATTCATGCGCGCCCGCTCGGTCAGTGTGTTTTAGCCATCGGACGTTGCCTCGCGCGCGGCCTTGGCTAAAACAGTCCCACGGAAGGGACCGGTCGGGGGTGCGGGGCCCCTGCTTTTGTCAAGTGCCACAATGTTCGACGTGGCGATGCGACCTAGGACTTTGTCGTGGTAGAAGAAAAAAAAGGTGTTCTCGAGAAGAAACAAAATCGTTCCAGAAACATTGCACGTAAGCAAAGAATTTTGGAATTTTGGGTCAGGTTTGTTTTTAATGGTTGCGGTTGATTTGACATTCTTATAATCTCACTTATATATTGTAACTTCTTTTAATATCTGAAATAAATAGCACCATCACAAAAATTAGTGTTTCGGAAATTATTGCAGATAAGTTACAAGAGAGAGATTTTCGTTGAAATTGATTCTGCAAACGTCATCTCTGGAGCAAAAGATTGCCAACATGGATTTAGAAAATCAAAATCAACGGAAACAGCTATATTTTCTTTTCTTAAAGATGTCGCCTCATCATTAGATCAAAACGAGGCACCTATTGGATTATTTTTAGATCTCTGAAAAGCTTTTGACATCATTGATCATGACATTTTACTTTCAAAATTACCTTCATATGGAATCCGTGGTATTGCTCTAGATTGTTTATGTTCGTACCTTAAACAACGATCTCAGAAAGTTGAAATACCTTACTGGAATGATGGAACATTACGTACGCACCTTTCCGACTCTTTGCCCGTTGCATGGTGAGTTCCTCAAGGATCGATTTTAGGCCCTATTCTGTTCCTACTTTACGTAAACGATATGCCCTCGACGATTCGAAACGGAAGAACGGTTCTCTTTGCGGATGATACGAACATCCTTTGCAATAAAGAAACCGTAAATAGTACAATATCAGATGTTTCAAATTGGTTCCGAAATAACAAATTAATAGTAAACGAAAAGAAAACGGTTTTAATGCAGTTTTCCATTTCAAATAAACAATTCTGTGCTCCATTGAAAATGAACAGTGTACCATTGACTCATGTTAATGCAACAAAATTTTTAGGTCTCTCAATTCAGTCAAACCTTAAATGGAACGTCCATTTAAATGAATTGAACACAAAATTAAGTTCAATATGCTACGCGTTCAGAATTCTTGCAAATTCAGTCAGCCTTCATACTGCTCGTTGTGTATACTTCGCGAATGTTCATACCCGCCTGAGATATGGCATAATATTCTGGGGAAATACATCTTATAGCTCCCAGACTTTTAGATTACAAAAACGAATTATACGAATAATAACCAAATCCCACCCACGTGATTCTTGTAAGCCTATCTTCATTAATCTAGGAATTCTACCATTACCGTGTCTTTTTATTTACGAATCAGTGGTTTTTGTAAAAAATGACTTGTTTAAGGGCGGGAATATATTTTCAGAAAATGCCGAAGTCTATTACTATAACACTCGACGTAGAAATCATATTCATCAGGTGACAGTATCAACAGCTCATTACAAAAAATTTACATACAATACATGTACATTATTTTACAACACTTTGCCAGATGACATTAAACGATTAAATTCAATAGAAAAGTTTAAATCACAAGTGAAATCGTTTCTGCTGCATAACTGTTTCTATACAATTAGAGACTATACTGTGCATCACAAGAAAAGTAACATTAATTTTAACAATGATACATAATGCATTAATTACCATTTGGACTGTATAAATGAGTATAAACAACCTGTAACAACTATTGTAACAGCTTCCGGGTCAATGCCCCCCATCTCGATCAGGTTTTCGTCCAGTTTCCCTGATCCATTGAGCAAATGCTGAGATGGCCCCTTGTTTTGCTTCTGGACATAAATGTAACTTCATTTTCTGTGCACGTCTTCTAGAATTCAGTGGGAAATACAATTATTCAAATTATCGTTTCCACGTTGTCGCGGCAGGAAGTAATAAGAGCCAAAATTTATTGCTTATTTATCCTTGAAAATAGATTTTATTACATGGGAGTTTTTGTTTGTTTGTTTTTTTCTCCCTTTCAAAATTCAAAATTTATTGCTTATTTATCCTTGAAAATAGATTTTATTACATGGGAGTTTTTTGTTTTTTTTCTCCCTTTCAAAATTCAAAACTTAAGTAATGCTGAAGTTTAGTGTAGGGATCTACAATTTTGAAAATGTGCACAATTCACTTTTCCCCATGGCCGTCATACGCAGTTTTTAACTGTTTTTTGACGTAAATAAATAAATAAATAAATAATATGTACAGTGTGAATAACACGCACAGATCAAATAAATCCACAAGAAAAAGCCCGTGGCGTGGCAGGCGGCGCTTATACCGGTGTGTCGGCTCGTACGCATGCGAACACATGTGCAAGCTCAACAGAGAGCCAGAGAACCACCCTGGGCGGGCGTGCCGCGGCGATGGGCCCAGGTGGCGGCGCTTACGGGCGTGCTGCATATAACCAAGTGGAGCTTCCAGAAAGTCAAGAGCGCATGCGCGAACTGCCTAATATATTTAGACAGAGAACAACGTCATGCTCAGTTCGGGCCGGGTTGCGGCGCCTACTACCTCCGTCTCTTTCAATCGCTTTCTGTCTTTCTCAGTAACAGTGCTGTATGCTCAATAAAGGGCCGCGCGCCTACGCGAGCCAGTATACCCTTACTTGGCAGAATTTTTAAAACCAAGCTTAATTCTCTATGGCATATGTGGTGATCTCAAAATATAGTAATTACATATGACTGTTTTTTCTCCAGGGTAGGCGCAACATACCTAGCTTAGCTGGAATGCAGTCCACTGAATACTTGGTACAGGTTGTTTAGATTTGTTCACTCCGAATGGTAAATAATGCATTAAATATCACTGTTAAAATTAATGTTACTTTCCTTGTGATGCTCAGCATAGTCTCTAATTGTATAGAAAAAGTTATGCAGCGGAAACGATTTCACTTGGGATTCTTTTCTATCGAATTTAATCGTTTAATGTCATCTGGCAAAGTGTTGTAAAATAATGTACATGTATTGTATGTGAATTTGTTGTAATGAGCTGTTGATACTGTCACCAGATGAATATGATTTCTACGTCGAGTGTTATAGTAATAGACTTCGGCATTTTCTGAAAATATATTCCCGCTCTTAAGCAAGTCAGTTTTGACAAAAACCACTGATTCGTAAATCAACAGACAAGGTTATGGTAAAATTCCTAGATTAATGAAGAGAGGTTTACAAGAATCACGTGGGTCGTTCTCACTTGTCGAGAGACAAGTCGGGAGCTTAGAGCTTGTCCCAGCTGGGGAGGTGCCACGCTGGTAGGAGATAACTGGTTGGGGAAAATCCCCACAAACCGACGTAGATCGGCGGATTCGGTGGTTTGGCGGATTCGGTGGTATAACGGTCAGCGTACCGGACTGTTGTACCCGAGTTTGCGGGTTCAAACCTAATCGAAGCCGTTGATTTTTAAGGGCGAAAAAATCCTTCGTACGCCTTCCTTCGGAGGGAAATAAAGCCGGCTGTCCCATGTTAGTAGATTTACTGCATGCAAAAGATCCTCAAGCCTAAATGAAGCCTCTGAGCAAAATTGAGATCCGCCTGTTTCGCCGCCCAAGATAATACCTCCTTTCTCCGCTAGGTGGTGAAAGGAGCGTAACGAAATTTGCGTGGTTAGACGGAAGAGCGGGTCTGATGGCCCGAGTCTCGCCACGTAAAATAAGGCATTAACTAACTAACTAGATCGGCGCCGTATCTCTCCATCCAGCGGGGGAAGACCACCTCCCACGATGAAAAACATGCACTACACGTACGGAACTGATGAACCTTATCAGTTGACGCGGCCGGAATCGCTAATCAAGAAATCTGTGTCTGGTGTAACATCACGATCTGTGTCAGTGTTCGACCAACCGTGCGTCTCCCAAGGTTTCGTACGCGAAACTTACTCCACAGACCGGTAGCTCAGTGCATCAACTGATGTCACTGCAGCGCCTCTGACCGAATTCTCTGTTCGAGTCCTGACCGAGGACTCTGTTCGAGTCCTGATGGCGGCAGGATTTTCGACACTAGCCTTTCAGCTAGGTCGAATTCAGTCGCTGTCTGGAGGCTGTCTAGCGGCCGGCTGATCTGATCGGTAGTTTTCCGTGGTTTCTCCGATCAACACCAGGCGAATGCCGGAGTAGTAGTTCCAGAGATCTGTCCTTCCTCTTCCTTGTCCTATCCTCTCCCCTTACACACACACTAACATGCACTACACTACCACATATTCCGGGAGACCGGTCGGGAGCTTAGAGCTTGTTCCGGCTGGGGTGGTGCCCCGCTGGTGGGAGAGTCCTGGTTAGGAGGAACCCCCACTAGCCGACGGTAGGTCGGCGCCGGATCTCGCCATCCAGCGGGGGAAGATCACCGCCATCTCCCGAGAAAAAAACATGCACTACACAAACGGGACTAATGACCAAAGCAGTTGACGCGCCCGGAAACACGACAAAATCAATCATCTTAATCCACAGTACAGTTAATTGATGTGGTGAACTTGGTCTTGTATGCCTGCAAGCGTGCAAACACCGTCTGCCTGCTACCGCGCCCCTGCCCACGTGCAAGTCCTGCAAGCATGCCAGCTCGCCATTAGCGTCAATACTTGGTCTGCAAGACCATCATTGTAAAGTATTGTTTTTCTTGCAGGAGCTGAGATGTAACAATTGTGAATAAATGTTCTTTCATCTTAATCACGTTTGTGTTCGTGTGTTAGCACGAAAGATTCCACTCTTCCCAGGATTCTCTTGTAATGTGACTTACTGATTCTTCTTAGGGTTTCAGTTAGTGTGTGCAATTCATTTCCAGACAGTCGAATTTTTATTTTGCATCGCAGTACCTCAACCTAGGAGACAGAAATCATTGTAATAAAACAAAATATGTACATAAAAATGGAATGTGCAAAAGAAATTGACGAGTGTTCATATTTGTCTCGTAAGAGCATTTTAAAATTTTTAAACACGTAGTGAAACAGTCTTTACAATGGATTTGTGGGAGTTCAACAAACGTTGTACAGAAGGAATAGAAACCTGTCTGCGCCACACCAGTTTTAAAGGAAATAAAAAAAGTGTTGTATACAAGGTGTTGTATAGTCACAAGAATTCCTTGAGCAGCGCGTGACCAGTGATATCCGGAGGAAGGAGGGAGGGGAGAGAGTGTAAGGAACCATGCACCCCCCCCCCAATTCAACAGTTTGTTATGGAATTCAATTTATTGAAAACATTTTCCGCATTTTGATACCATCACATTCCACTACGTGAGCAACATAAGCATTGGTTGAGTTTACTTCTTTGCAAACATTCGCTAATCCTGAATTTAGAGCGTGTGATTTCCGAGATGGTGGAAGTTTCACAATTCACGCCGAAAGTACGGACGCCAAAGAAGAGAAGTAATTTCAGCTTTGTTAAAAAGGACTATTGAGGAAAATGTATATCGGCTAACAAGAATCCTGAAATTAAATTGACAAATTAAAATGTAACGAAACGTAAAAGAATTGTGTAGTAATAAAGTATTAAAGTACGTTTAAAATAGTTTTAAATCACGCAGGCTTGCAAAGTTAAATATTGGATGTAGGTTTCTTATACCTGTCAGAATGGGTATTTACTTGCATATTCGTTCGCAAGTAATCACCTACATACAGGTATCCCTACAGAGATGTCTAGAATGACGTCACAACGTTTGGCGGGAAAGTGTTGGGTGGCAACCTCTGCTGTGCGCGTAGGCGATTCATAGAGAATTACTAAGTTTTGGCTGTATTATGCGGTTGCCGAGGTGCGTGTTGTTATGTACAAGGAGAAACAACAACAGTTCTTTTGCAATCAGTTTATTACAGTCAAGCCACAATCCAAATCCAATCCGAAATACAAGCCAGGTCACAACCGAAGTTCCAGAAGATGTACCTATGGGAAGCCAAGTTTCAGTCCGCCAGAAGATCACACACCGTAGCACACGCACGTCAACTCGAACTCACTACTGTCGCTAGGCACTCTCTTACTGCTCTCGAAATGTCACTGTCTACCGCCTCGAGCGAGGCCCTATATATACACCCCGAGGCATCGGAGCGAGTCTCTACTTCCCGCGTCCGTCCGTTGCTGACGCGGTCCGTTGCCCACGGAAAAGCGCCACCGCTTGCTCTGCTCCCGGTGGCGTCTTCCCGCACTGCTTATTCCTTCTCTGGCCGCGCCCCCCAGCGCAACCCTGCAGCGGCCACAGTGGGCCGCAACTATGCTGACCGGTACAGTGTGCCCACCTCACCGAATCTCGTGGGCACAAATGCTATGATACACAGCACGTGTCTCTTATCGAATTTGATATTTACAATGATATTTGCTTTCTTTTGGTTTATTTAGGTTCTGACTGCGAATTGCGTAGAAAAAATGCATTTAAAATTACTTTTATGAACACACATCAAGTCAATTATAACTTAACTATTGATCTTTCACTTTTTTTATCATATTTTTATAAAATGTTTGTAGCTTTCTGTGCTGAATACAAATTTTGATGGTAGAATTTCAATGTTCAAGTGCGCGCTTACAATATTACTTATCCCCAATGATTTTAATGTTAACATTTTTTATGAAACAAACGTATTTTCAATATCTTTTGTTTGGCAAATTTAATGAACATTTGATGCCATTTCTTGCAATACAATTGGGACACGACTTGATAGTCCTGGTGGCAGTAGAAAACACTTGATTTGGTGACTTAATATTAGCGCTTAGCGTTTGCACAAATAAAATCTTGAAGATAGTTTAGCTTTTACACAAATAACGTCTTTAAGATCCACAAAATTTTTGTGGGCCATGCATATTATGATGCTGTGTTTGTAAAACACGTTCAGGCAATGCAAGTAAATGACAACTTACTATTTATTGAGAGCTATATCCTTTAGTGGATAGTTTATATTATTGCAAAAACTAGGGAAATCTACTTACGTTTTCACGTGAAACATCTGAGAATGACAGTAAAAGTTTTGACGCGTGAATTGCGAATTACAAAGTTGGGTCGAATCTCTAACCTACTATTGACTTGAAACAACCATAAAGTTTTCTTGCTTCAAAGTAGAAATCTACGTTTCTCCTCTTTGTTCCGAGGATGCTACAATTTTACATTCCTGATTTTTGGGAACAGTAGGGCATCTAAAAATGTCCATTCTGTCTCTTCTGGTCCTTTTTACCCCAGTTCACTTTTGGACACAACTTAGTTATTGTGAAAAGACAACTTTATTTTAGAGAAAAAATAACATGCGAGAAAGTGTACCTACATAAAACAAAAAACGTTTTTAAACCATTATAGACAGAGGAAAACCTCCAACGAGGAATGATTACGGAGTTTTAGAAGAAAATAGACTCTTAGGTCGTGTTTTATCCATACGCTCACGCGTTTTAGCAAGCCTGTCGCTTGCCACCCAGAGGCGACAGTACTGCCCTCCGAACTACTAAAAGTCACGTGTTCGTAAAAATTCGTAAAAGCTCGTAGTGTATAAAAGAACAACAAATAAACTCGAAAAATTAATATCATTATAAGTAAATTTCCCATAGTTTTCACGCAATTAAAAAAAATGCCAGTCACATTTTTGGCCTGAACTTCGTTTACGGTTTACTTCGTTTACCATATCGGCACGCTTTTCAGCTGAGTGGCAAGTCGAATGGGAAACCTGTGCCAAATATATTTGTTCAACCTATTGCTCACTAATTATTTTCGGAGTGCGTTGAGATATCTACTCAGACAGAGGAGACCACGCGGGACGTGACTTCACCTGAACGTTTTCAAAGGGGCCCAGCCAAGCCCGTTTTCAAAGGAGCCAAGGGAGTCCGGGAAGTATTTCCAATCCCTTACATTTTATATCCCTTTTTTAATTTTATTTAATTTAGGTCGCCTTAAAAATAGCTGAGGTCATTAGCGATTATTGTATGCATACATAAAACTTTTAATGTTAAAAATAAAAAGGTTTGCCGGACATTAAAATAAATTAACCGAATGAACGTTTTAATTGTTTTACTAAACAATTAAATATTAACAAATACTATAAATACGTAAATGTAACGAATGAATTCATTAATATAATACCAATTGCTCTAAAGAAAGGCGTAAAGGTAAAGGCGCGAATGCGCCTCTCAACACGGCGCTCCTGCAGCACCTAGAGACCAGAATTGGGACAGAAATAGGACAGATAAGGTTAGGACACTTCACAGGGGCTGGACTAGACCCTGTGAAGCAGTCAAGCTCGTTTTGTCAGAAGAATGACCGAGTATGTCATATGGTGTTTATAGTTTTCATTTGTTTTTCAACAAAGATCAACATATTGCAAGAACCGGGAGCGGTAGTTCAGTGCATCAACTGATGTCACTGCAGCGCCTCTGCCCGCGACGTCTTAGGTTCGAGTCCTGACGGCGGCAGGATTTTCGACACGAGCTTTCCAGCTAGGTCGAATTCAGTCGCTGTCTGGAGGAGAATTCTAGCGGCTGGCTACTCTGATCGGTAGTTTTCCGTGGTTTCTCCGATCAACACCAGGCGAATGCCGGAGCAATACCCTACCAAACGGGCCATGGACCGCGCGCGATCTGTCCTTACTCTTCCTTGTCCTATCCTCTTCCCTTACACACACACTTACACTAATATGCACTACACTACCACATATTCCGGGAGACCGGTCGGGAACTTAGAGCTTGTCCCGGCTGGGGCGGTGCCCTGCTGGGGGAAGAGTACTGGTTAGGGGGAAACCCCACTAGCCGTCCCGTGGGGGGGTCGGCACCGGATCTCGCCATCCAGCGGGGGAAGACCATCGTCGTCTCCCGAGAAAAAACATGCACTACACTAACGGGACTAATGACCAAAGCAGTTGACGCGCCCGGAAAAACGAAAAAGCAATCAATTATATTGCTAGATTTTAAGAATGTGTAGGGAGTGTCCCGTAGGTCTCTCTCGGCTCTAATAGATGCGTATGGGGAAGGTTACTTCCAAGGTAATGAAGGAAGAGAGTTGGAAGGTGATGCATGGTGGTTGGGGGTGCCCAGTGGCGTAACTTCAGTTCGTGTCACTCGGGGCAAAACTAATGGTATCACCCCAACCATAGATTAAATACAAAAATATCTATGACTGAATATTTATACATTATTTAATTAAAATAGAAGAAAATTGGCACTTGACATTTATTTATAATATATTAACCCTCAACTGGCGTGGTGAGTTTTTGTTACATAACCAGCGTCGTGCTGCCATTTTTACCCTACGCCTTTTTTTCTTTTCATTATGAAAATTTGTTGTTTTTTAATATTTTATTGATTTTGTTGGTTGTACATAGGTCGGTTTTAGTCTAAACTTTACATATGTTTAATAGGCTTAGATGCTAACTTATATTTAAAACTTATTTCTAAGAATTAAATCTAACATAAGGTTGAGGATGCCCTACTGGGTCCTCTATTCTGGTTCAAATTCGGAGAATGTTTTGAGGAATATATTGTAGGGATGTCTGTTTTTTATTCTGGTATGGTTCAGGTCTTTTGCAAGTCTAAAGGCTGCAAGGGAAGGGGTTTGAGATAAATAATAATAAAAGTTGGTGGCTAAGTATGTGATGTGATGTTCAATGAGTTCTAAGTTGAGCTCTTTATGAAGCTGATAATTTGTGACAGACCACGGTGCATTGGTTATAGTTCTGAAAAATTGGTTCTGAATGATTTGTAATTTTTTTAGATTGGTTTTTGCGGAAATTATCCAGATGGGACAAGCATATAGCAGTGACGGTCTTATAATGGATTTGTTTATTGCAATTCAGGAATGATATGGTAAAGGGCTGTTTCTATAGGTTAAAGGTTTTAATTGCAGTAGTTTTATTTTAGCTTGTTTTATTTTTTCGTCTATGTGCTGTTTCCAATTCAGTTTAGTATCCAAGTTTAATCCGAGGTATTTAATACGTTTGTTAGGGGGGTACCAGTTTTGTCTATTGTTATTTATTGTTAGGGAGTGGGGAAGGTATAGGGTCTTAGTGTAAATATTTTTGCTGCGGCGTTGGATGGATTTAGTTGTATTTTAAGTTTGGATGCCCAGCTATCGAGCACGTTGAGGTATAGCAGTGTTCTATTTCTGATATCAATGATAAAGTTGCCAGAAGAGAATATTACCGTATCGTCCGCAAATTGGGCTATGTGAATGTTCGTTAATTTAGAAAGATCTGCAACGTATAAGTTGAATAGTGTGGATGAATCCGTGTCAATCATGCAAATCGGATGAATAGGAGCGGCGTAAAGTGAAATTTCGGAAAACATACCTGACCCCCCTTCCCCCTTCACCCCTCCCGCCTTCCCGCAGTGAACTTGGAGTGAGTATTCCCAACGATATTCGAGAACCACTGTCCCAGTGCCATATCGGATTTGGAAATCCCGGAACCCCTCCCCCACGGTCACTTTAGCCTAGCCCTTCGCGGCGGGCGCTGAAAGAACGCCCGCCGGTGCCTAGAGGTTCTCACACAGTAACAACCTGCTCCATGGTTTCACAATGGGCAAAGTGAATCAGACCTGTAGAGATATTTCAAGATTTTCACCGTGAAATATAAAGATGGAGTCTCACAATTGTTATAAATCTTGGAAACTCAGTCATGGAAGTGAAGATTCGAAGGATTATATAGTACGAGTATATACACTTCACCTTCGATTCCTCTCCATTCGCGTGATTGTGATTATTATTATTTATTATTATTATAATATTATTATTATATTATATTATTATTATTATTTTATAATATATTATTATTATTATTTTATAATAATAATAATAAAGTCCTAATGATTCGTTCTTTTCAAGTATTATATTTCTCTGCTAAGAAAGCAAAGGATAAAAGTCAGAGAACTCAGCAGGGTATTCCAGCGTAGACCAAGACAAGATAAAGAAAAGTTTCTTCAAGAAATATAGCACGTCATAAGTAGTTTTTAACTGTTTTTTGACGCTAAATAAATAAATAAATAAATAAATAAAAAGAAAAATGCAAAGAAGTGGAAGAACATAACAACAAAAGGAGACCTAAAGAAATGTTCCGGGTCATTCGAAATATGACCAGGGAGTGTAAACTGGCAATGAGGAATAGGCAGGGACCGAAAAGGTATTAGATACCGGTAAAATACCGGTATTTTACATACCTTTTTCAAATACCTATGTTCTTTTATACCGGTAAAATACCTCTATAGGACGTCTATAACGGTATGGACGTCCATAAAGGTTATAAGGGTATTATACCTGTATTTTCAATGAAAAACAATAGCTTACCATCCATAAATGTCGACTAAATAAGTTATTTTAGTTAATAATATCTCACAAAATGTTTATTAAACTAATATACTTTTATAATTGTTATTTATTGTTTGAATTATTATCTTGTTCATATATAACACTCGGTTACTAATAATTAACGAAACGCGAATGATTCCACTAATTCTTGTATAGTAAATATAATCTCCACTTCGTCACTGCACAATGTTCTCGTCCACTGAAAACTGCTCACCGCCCTCTTCCTACGCTTGGGCATATCGAATTGCCCTAGTGTAGCACGCAGCCCGCCGAAGAACGCGGCGAGATGTCTGCAGAGGTCAGAAAAGTCACGTTATCAGAACAGCAGTGTGCCAGAGGTGCGACCCTGCTTCCAGCTCAGAAGGGTGACTACACTTGAGCGCGTGCCTTGGCGGCGTTGGGCTTGGATAGAAAGGAGCGCGAAATGAGGAGCAAACATTCAAAACGTGACATGTCCACTTTACTCCTTTTCGAGAAAACGCAAAAATGTTATGTCATCAAAATTATGCAGATGTTTTATTTATACTTAATTCTGAATTATGTAATAATGATAGCTAAATATATTATTAATATAAAATTTAAATATTCTATGAACTTACATTTAAAGAAAACAACATTTATGTCAATTGGTAAAAAAGGAAGCCTGAACATCAACAGAGAAGTGATATACATGGCAGGCGAAGTTAAATACTTATGAATTACAATAAATTCTGGATACTGCACAGAAAAACTAAAGAGAGGAATAATTTTAGAAAAAGAAGTGGAAAGAAAATTACACAAATTCATAAAATATGCAGGCATATCAAGTGATTGATTTCTAAAATTTTAGGTCCCGGAACGCGCTCAAAATGATTTATTAATTTAATAGAAATAATTATATATTTATAATATAATGTAATAATTATCAGCGAGATACAGGAACGCCGTTCCGTCGTGTTCCGTCAGAAATCAAGCCTTGCGTAAGACCAAAATCCAAATGATCGAGAAAATGGTATTTCTAATTCTGTTGTGTGGGTGTAAAAGCTGAACATTGAGATAGGCCGAAAAAAGGAAGATGCTTTTGAAGTATGGACACGGAAGAAAATCATACGTACAATGGGAGGACAAAAAGATAAATGCCGAAATTTTGAAAAGAAAACAGAACTTTCTCTAAAAGCCAAAGCCAAAAAATGGAAAATAAAATATTTTTGACATACTATGAGTCGAACAAAATCTCTAGAAAAATATATTATGCTTGGAATGATAGAATGAAGCGGAAGAAAAGGGTGTAAGTGGCACAATTGAATAACTAATACACAATATCACAAACAAAAGGAAAAAGGCAGTTCGAGTCCGAGTGAGCAATGAACAAATTGCTAGCATCCTATTGCTGTGTATATCCAGATAGGTCTAACAAGGGATGGCTTGCTATCTATGTTCTAGTACTATTTCTCTGCGCGTTCAGACCCGTGAAGAATTGGGACCTGCAGATGAAAGGAGAGATGCTCACAGCCGCTGCTTGACCGGGACTGGAGCCGACAAATAGACATCATCGCACTGAACAGTGTGTTTGATACCCGCAGTCTTTCATGCGTACATTCTGCCATTATTAGGGAAGAACTCGCTGAACTATCGGCGCGTCCCCTCCCAGTTTCGGATAGCAAGAAAAGCGAAGGAATGATGCTCAAGTAATACAAATGCAAATATCAATGTTCAAAATTAAAACATCTTTAAAAAACCTGGTTTAGAAACATCGATCAAGTTCGTGCGGAAGATAATTTGTTTTGACAGTGGCCGTGATTGTTAATTTATAATTACGATTTAGACAAAACGGCAAAAGAAAGTTTTCAGGCTTAGTTTCGCTGTTATTCTTTTTACTATCGCCCAGGGTCATCTTATGGAGTCACAACTTCCTCAAATGGGTACAGGAAGGTGGGCGAGAGACCTTACACCTAGAGTGCTTGCGTTGGCCGCCTCTCTGCGTACGGTAGGACATACGTAGGAAATGCCAGAAAAATGGGGTCATTTCTTGGGCTGAAGATAGTCTACTGGATGAGGATGTTACAATCACCGTTCGCTTTATTCGAACACATGTATTGACAGTGGTATAATGCAATATTATTTCATATTTTAACTTTTTTATAAAATTGTGATTATCGGTTCTTTTCATTCACAACAACTCATCAAGCACATCGATAATAAACATCAGGTTTTATAAATGTTTCATTTTTTTTACGAAATATGTTCATGTGTCTATACAAAATCTATTTTTAAAATATCAACATCAATGTTGCATCCCTATTCTCGACACCTAGATGAGGATCGCCGATTTAATACGTTTGCATTCTGATTCCCTAATATGAGGTTTATCAGTGACTGGTATGCTACGTTTTATTAGTAGCATATAATGTAACCGTACCACCTCTTACCGTACCGATTACAAAAGTAGATCTATCATTTGCCTACTTCGCGACGTGTGATTACACCGTCACGTATCCCTGGGAATATCTCAATTTACGGATAAACTTCCCTATTGGTAGTGGGTTCGTCTTTGTTAAACTACTGATCAATTAACAAGCCAACACAATTTTACAGGTTTTAAATAACAAATAACATATATTCTATTGAATGAAAATCACTGTACAAAAATGAAATTCACAGATCCTACTATGATCTCACTTTTCGTAAGATTATGGTAGCTAATTCCCTACCTAAACTGCAGTTTTTCACTAAAGTAATAATAACTCAAATCCCTGTTTACAAGAAAACAAGCAATGAATACCTATTTACACTTCACAAAAAATATCACACATGAGACAAACAAATCATAGTGCAAATATTCATCCTGTAAAAGAAAAATACATACACACAATACTCGAGATTCACTACTACCTTTTAAATCACTAATTACGTTACACTCAATAGTCACATTTGACCTTCGGCTTCTACGTAGCCTTTCAACACAAAATTTTGTTTCATAACGTCTCTTAAATGATTTGAATCATTAAAATATGACTTTAAATAAATAATTCTGTACAAAACAACTTCTATCATAAACATAAAGAATTACTCTATCTGATTCTTGTTACGACTGTCGAAAAGAAATAAAACCACTGGCTAGCAAGACCAATGTTCTAAGAAACTTGCCCGATCAACGTCTATTATTGAGGGAAGCTCACATTACAACGTTTTGGCTAATATAATTTTACTCCTATCTCAGAAGTTTTTTCCAGACTGAAATTTAATGAGTGTTCTTTCTGCTTTTATATGACTCACGACCGGCGAACTCCGCAAGTTGGTCCCGCGCTGTGTAGCTGGCCCGTCGCGCGACACTCGCGCCTCAAGGTCGTCGTTCTTCTACAAGGTCCGTGCGTTGCCCGTCGCGTCGAAACTGGAGTATTCCGAACACCGTCTCCCCGTTGTTCGGCGACAATTCACCACAGCTTTCGCAGAGGCGATGGTCGCATCAGAATGCGAGTCCGAAACTCCAAGTTATGACTTCGTAATAGCAAAAGTCAAACTAGTTGTTGGTTAATCCGTCTTTCTCATAACTCTCAAAATTCCATCATAGGATTTCCAAAGTGAAATTCCCAAAAATAAGAATAAAGAATATATGAAAAGTATGAAATATATGAAAAATATGAAAGCTGTAACAAAGAAGAAACATATCCTATGTTACAATAGTCCTCTTTTCTAGCAACAAGAATGCAGCAACGTGGTTTTACAGATTCATTTCGATCTATTACCGCCGTCGTTCTTTCATTCATTGCATTCTTGTTTAATATTCATTTACTAATTCCATGTAATCTTACGACATTCACAGTACATAACTCCATGAAAAGTGCTCAGTCAATTACCTTTTATTAAAGCTATCGTGTTCCGTTATCTTCGCGTGTCCCTCTTCGACTATGTGGTGTACTCGTAGGCAACCGTTCACTTCGGCGTCTCGAACCAGAAAGAGAGCGAGCTCTTTTGACGCAAGTTCACGCCAAGTCCGTATTTCCACAAACATTTCCTGATTGGCTATGGTCGGAGTGCGTTCAGAAATCCTTTTCTGACTTACGCCATCTCTTCGCCACTATAGAAACTACGTGTAGGGCCTAATGTCGGGTATTATTGCTTCCATTTTCCGTTGGTTATAAATGTGACCGACGACAAGCGGTTACAATAAATCTTATAAATTGAATTGCTACCCGATTAAATATTACTGATAAGCGTGTACGATGTTTAGAAAAATGGTATCTTAATGTAGAAATGTAAAAGTTGCCGAACTTTATAACAAAACATAATTTATCCCCCTCATAGACGGATATTCCTCTTCTAGTGTGGTGTTCCTGTCTAAGGGTTTAAGTTGTATTGCTTTCATGACAATTTAATGCATTAAAAAATACATACATATGTCACAATACAATGATTTACACTACATCCTTTTACATTATCATTTACGTAGTTTGTATCAAAATGACGCACCGGGAATTACTTTTTCCAATCTTCAAGTTTATACAAATATAACAGAATCATTTTATATCAATATAACTTACTAAGTAAGCTGGGACATGTCACGATTCTTAATATTAGATTTTAATGTTTGTTACAGTGTTGGATTCAGGATGCATCTCGCCTGCGCGCTATTTTACCACTTCTTCAATTTTGTCCGAAAGTACGAAAACAGTTTTAAAATTTTACTTGGGAAAACAGATTCATCAGGTGAAGTCTATCAAGGAGACAAACGCCGTTTTGAGATCAAAAATCGAGTCGCAGGATAAAAGAGCTCTTGCGTAATTTCGGCTCATTCTTTCTGGTAGTGGAATGATAACGGAAGATCTTAGAAGTAAAATGTATGTAAAATAAGATGTTAGAACATGGAATATTGGTGATATCTACACAATTAGTTCAATTTTCTTTTTGAAATCAGTTTCCAAATCGGAATTGATATTTTGAGTAGTGCCTCAAATAACTTTTTGATGGTATTCGAAGGAAGACGGAAATATGTGAACAAGATATATAGTTTTATGCGACTATTACAGATGATATGAGACCGTTTGGTTGTGTTACAGCATCACTAGTTTGATAAGTGGAGAAAAATATATTGAGATTGAAAGGGACGAAAAATGACGAACCGACTGCCCGGCTTGCCTGCTTGAAAGCACGGCCTCCTCCCGTGCCGCCCTCCTCTTGAGGCCGCCGGGTTTGGCCGTTCTGCCGCGTCGAGGGAGCCTCCAAAAGGGTCGGGTGACGCAAGCATGAAGCGGGAAGGGCGGGGGGGGGGTAGGTAATTTTTCCGAAATTTCACTTTACGCCTCTCCTATTCATCCGATTTGCATGATTGATACGGCGTTCGATTCAGGAAGCACGTCGTCATCGCGCTATAAGCCCACATTTTTTAATTTCTTCCCGGAACTATGAGAAATCATTTTAATTTTTTTTTGGAAATATTTTTTGAAAAAACGGCATCGTAGCGTGAATTCTATTTTAAAAAGGAGTCTAATGCCGTTTGTAGATCGAAATTCGGACAATTTGTTCAGACGTTATCGATCTAGTAAATTCCGTGTGAGAGTGCTGCGATCTATTGATTTTTCCTATAAGTATTTTTCGGTGCATTTAGCCTTAACTGAGTTAAGTTAACTGAGTTAAGTTAACTAAGTTAACTAGATTAAGTTAACTAGGTTAAGTTAACAAGGTTAAGTTCGCTACGTTACATTCGCTAGGTTACGTTAAGTTCGTTAGGTTAAGTTCGCCAGGTTAAGTTACGTTCGCCAGGTTACGTTAAGTTCACCGGGTTAAGTTAAGTTCATCGGGTTAAGTTCACCGGGTTAAGTTAAGCTCACCAGGTTAAGTTAAGTTCACCAGCTTAAGTTACGTTCAC
Organism: Teleogryllus occipitalis; assembly: GCA_011170035.1. Lineage (NCBI taxonomy): Eukaryota > Metazoa > Arthropoda > Insecta > Orthoptera > Gryllidae > Teleogryllus > Teleogryllus occipitalis. The sequence continues at coordinate 188,321 of BLKR01000168.1, read as the reverse complement.
TAAGTTAAGTTCACTAGGTTAAGATTCCGTATTGTTGAGCGAAAACTGCATTTGAATATCGTGAACTGCTTAGAAGTTATGGGGGTGACCCATAGTTATGGGGGTGACCCGTACCTGTGTATCTGGTCTCCCTTATGCACTACTCGTTATTTACATACCGCTTATTTTACTATTTAAAAAATAAAACAAACAAGGAAAATGAAATTAGAACTTTAATGATATGATTAATAAATAAAATTGATTTTATGTTAAGCCATTTATACTATCAGATATTTTGAAGCTTACGCTCTTTCCTAAAATGTATAACTATTTCCTAAATTGTAAGATTAAAAAAGAAAAACATAAGAACAATGAACATATATTTATTATATTGTCTATTATTTTATACAAATAAATGGTATTATCCGGTATTATTGTTTAAATAATTACATAATTGTGAAGCTTTAATTATATTGTCAAAATTTTCCCCCGAATGCCAATTGTTATATTAAACCGATTGATTGATTGCTTTTTAGTGTTTCCAGGCACGTCAACAGTTTAGGTCATTAGTCCCGTAAGTGTAGTGCATGTTTTTTTCGGGAGAGGGCGGTGATCTTCCCCCGCTAGATGGCGAGATCCGCCGCCAACCTAGTGCCGACCTGGCTAGTGGGGTTTCCCCCTAACCAGGACTCTCCCACCAGCGGGGCACCGCCCCAACCGGGACAAGCTCTAAGCTCCCGATCGGTCTTCCGGAATATGTGGTAGTGTAGTGCATGTTCGTGTGTGTGTGTGTGTGTGTGTGTGTGTGTGTAAGGGGAGAGGATAGGACAAGGAAGAGGAAGGACAGATCGCACGCGGTCCGTGGCCCGTTTGGTAGGATATTGCTCCGGCATTCGCCTGGTGTTGATCAGAGAAACCACTGAAAACTACCGATTAGAGCAGCCGGCCGCTAGAATTCTCCTCCAGACAGCGACTGAATTCGACCTAGCTGAAAAGCTAGTGTCGATAATCCTATAAGTTGATATAACCACCATATTACCCTATTTCTTTGTGTTTTTTTTCCAAAATTACAAAACTAATTTTTGGAATGTCTCACGTCGTTAATATTTATATTAGCAGCAATTTTTTCATATTATTGTATTTATGATTTGATGTGTTTTAAATAGTGTCATTTAAAGTTTCTCGAAAACTCTACAGTTCTGTGTTCAAAATTCCGCCATTTTCAGAAACGCACATAGGCCATTTTCTAAAAAATGGCTACAAATTTATTCTTTAAAGTTTTCAAACCGGTAGTGCTAATTGTACTGTTTAAAATGACATAAAGATCATTGTAAGGTATTCTTTTGTTTTTTCAAAACTTTTTTTTCCATTTTTTAAATATCTCTCACGCCGTTAATAAGCACCTTTCCAGCGATGTGTAAACACTATTGCATTTGTGAGTTAAAGTGCCTCATATGTCTTTAAAGGAAGTTTTTCGAAAACTCCAGAATTCTCTGTGAAATGGAGCTTCAAATTTCGCATCTACAGTAACGCTGAAACGCCTTTTTTTTAAAACGGCTCTAAATTTTTCAATGAAAATTGCCATTTATGACGAGGTTTTACTCTTCTTTAATATTATTGAAGTAATATTTCGGTTCTACTATTAGGAAACCAAAAAATTGAGAAAAGGTAAAAAAAATGTACTTTGGGCGGCGATAGATGGCAGGTGGTAAGAGAATGAGGCAAGACCGTGAAGCCCATCCACAAGGATATTAGAAAACTTCACTAGGAGAAAGTTTGTGCCATTCTCTAGTACCACTAGTTTGATATTTTCTCAGAGCCAAATTCAAACGAAAAAAAAGCAAAATTAATTTTCACTGTCCTAGAACCCTGAAACAGGCTTGAAAATATCTCAAAAGTTCCTCTCAAAACACAAATCGTGATATTTTTTCGCATTTTTACTTTCTCGCTACCTCTTACCCAGTAGAGAGAAAGTTATGTAACGCTGCACGAAAAAAAACTGGAATTTTCAGCAGAAAACTCTTATTATTGAGCCCTGATAACGCAAAAGTGGATAAATCCAGTTGCCAAATTTAGGGAAAAATGCCTCCAACACGTGGTATAGCCAGAATCCATGTTTTGTGGGTTCTTGATACCGCAAAGTCGATTGATGGCAAAACGTCCTTCAGTCTGGTGTATGTGAATGCTAGCGCCTAAACCATGTGTAGGATTTTTCCCAAATTGAAGAAACACCTGCCGATCTGGCCTTAGTCCAAGCTCTACGATTTTGAAAACATTAATTAATTTTGGGAGTACTCTACATTAAGCCCTACATTTTCAAAATTTTCTCAAAAATGCATCCATTTTTTAAAAATTTCTTCTGAGAATAGAGTGAAATACGATTATAAAGGTGGCATAGGTCCGATATTCACTGTTATACTGAATTGTCTATAATTACAAAAGTGATTTTTTGACGAGTTCTTACAACTACATAAATGAAGACAGATTTTGAATAAAATTTGTTGTCGTTAATTAGTTCTTTCATTAAGGCCATGTTAATTTTTTTGAAAATACTAGTAGTTTTCGCGCAATATTGCGTGCAATATGTGCAATTTAAAAAAAAACATCAGCACAAAAGATTTTCTAAAAAGGCTCCCAATGTTTTCTTTAAACTTCTGTTAGGGATAGTGCCACATGCTAGGGATAGTGCCTATGCTAGGGATAGTGGCTATGAAATGAAATAAGTACCCTATTGCTCTATTTTTTCAAAAATTACAAAAAAATTACTTGTCTCTCATGGCGATAGTATTTGCATCAACAGCGATTTGATCACATTATCGCGTTTACGAATAAATGTGCTTTAAATGATGCCAGATAAAGTTTCTGAAAACTAAAAACTTTTCTGTGAAAATGAACGCAAAATTCCGCATTTTTAGAAACGCTCAAATGCCATTTTCTCGAAAACGGCTACTAATTTTTTCTTCAAATTTTTCGTACGGATTGTGCTAATTGCATTGTTTAAGATCACATAAAAGTCATTTTGCTATATTCTTTTGGTTTTTCAAAAATTTCACAAACTTAATTTTTTTTAATATCTCTCACGCCTTTAATATGAAAATTTCCAGCGATTTGTATACATTATTGCATGTGTGAGTAGAAGAGCTACAAATGACTTCCAATTAAGTTTTTCGAAAACTCAAAAGATTGAACGCCAGAAACGCTTGAACGCCATTTTCTGAAAAACGGCTCCAACTTTTAGCAAAAATGTCCTTATAGTACGAGATTTTACTCTTCTTTAATATTCTTAAAGTAATATCTCGGTTCTACCATTAGGAAATAGAAAAATTGAGAAAATTTTGAAAAAAATTAACTTTGGGCCGCGATAGTTGGCAGCTGGCAAGATGATAGGGAAGAGTGTAAAGCTCGCCCAGACCAAAGAAATTAGAAAACTAACTAGTACAAGAAAGTCTGTGCCATTAAGTAGGACCGCTAGTTTCGATTACTGAACTATAGTTTAAAAAAATAAAAGCAATTTTTAACATTTCCCCGTCTTTAAGTCACATTGACTTTAAATACACTTTGAAAATGGCTGCAAGAATTTTGTGCATTTATTTTAGTATTTATTGTAAATTTGTAATGAAAATGATTCAGTTGTCCAAAAAATGAAACTTTTTTGCTATAATTATGAAACCGACATTATGATTAAAACAAGATTCGCGATTATAATAACAGAAAAGTGAAATTATTATAATAACATTGAGTAAAACAAAAAATATTCAGCTGAAATAATAGGTTCGAGTTTTTGAGAAAAACTCGATGTATACTTGACATCAAACAAATATCGTGCATTAGTTACATTATATCTTACATTATAATGGAAAAGCATACAATATATAATATAAACCGTTTTACACACCATCATTCGCATATTTTCACATTCGCACTTTTTTTAAATTGTAAACGAGCAGTTTTTTGTCTCTAACGCTGTATTTTCTTCCCTAGAACTGCCGGATCACAGAAAAGTTAATCAATCGGTGCGTTATTCGAATTCGTACATTTCGCGGCATAGACAACTTTTTTTGAAAATCTTTTAAAGTAAATCGTTTGTCTATATGGACAACGCCTAAAGTTTTCAGTTTGCTGACTACGCTTCCGTCGATTATAAGGAATGCTGAAAAAGGACATGATTTTTATCACACCGAACCACGAAACGTTTCGTGAGAAACGCCTATTTTTCGGCATTTGAAATATTTAAGAACGGTAGGAAATTTGAAATGGAAAGAATTTATTTAATCATAATACACCTTAATTCGAATGTTACGACTCGTGATTTTAGGCATGAAACTGTTAAATTTCAAAGTAAATAACGTTTAAAGGCTATATAATTGAAAGATGATTTATTAATACGGGATATTCACATTATTGCTGAACATTATCCCGCGCATTTTACAGTATAGAACTGAAGTTCATCAACTTTTTAATGTATCGTATTAGCTCAGGTTAATAAAATTATAGTTCACTTAATTTTCATTAAATTTATTCTCAAAATACAGAAGAAAGTAAATCGTTTATGTTAAAAAAATTGAAAATCCGCGAAATGAAATCTTTTTAAAAAAATTGTACCAACATTGGGGGGGGGGAGGCAACTGCCCCCCACCTCTGAATCCCGCCTCTGCCTAGAAACGAAATGTATCAAAATACAATCTGTGGAACAATGACTCTGATCAGTACATCTGTTAATATGAAGATCACTGGCAGTGACACTAAAAGTTAAAGTGATAGCAAATTATTTCTTGCGCTTCCTCTTCCGAAAGGGAAAACAACAGATGCACGCTCTTTCATCTCTTGTTCCCTCGTCATCTTGAAAGGAAGTTACCGCTGTCGAGATTGCAATTAATTATTTCTTTATTGTTGATCTGTAGGTTTGCATGATATACAATGACTAAAATTTAGATAAGTCAGTTGTGGACACGTACAAGAATATAGTGTTTTTACATGTTTTGGTTTTAGTTGGATTGCTACAGTATTGTTGTAACTGTGAATTTGTAAGTGTGAAGAAGGTAGCGTCATCTCGTGCGGCGGTGCAATGATTGAAATGATAATTGGGTAACTGATATTTTATACAAATAAAAACCATACATATCTACTTAATATTGTTATTCTCAAATGTGTAAAACCAAATATTACATGAGTAGCATTATTTATGTATGATTAAATCCAAATTATAATATTATGCGTACTTATAAAAATTAGCTTAAAAATCCCCTTTTCATGTTAGGCCATGGAAGTAAGAAACCTCATTTGGACTTTCTGCACCAGGGCCTATGAGAAAGTGGCTAAGCTTCTTCTGCCTACCTGTTCGTCTGTATGTGGTCAACGGTAGCGCCTAAACCGTTCAGATGAATTTCTCCAAAACTGATTTTCCCCGAACGATCTAAACGAGCTCGAAGTCCTATAATCAGTCCGTTCACATCTCTCCACCAAGTGACGCACAGTCTGGGAGCAACACGCAATCTGACGACGGCACCTCGCCCTATTTGAAGGAAGCCGCACATCTTCCATGTCCCGTATGTGGTTTGCCGTCTTCCATAAATGGGGATTATAACAAACCCTGAAGACTTTTGGGTGTTAAGAAAATTATGGATTGGTGTGTGCTGGTGCCCCGGCCCTATCTCTTATTCCGCTCGGATTTGAATATTGCTCTCGCTTGCGTATGCGGCTGTTTGAATGGGCGGCTTTCCTGATTTCAGTCTGTTGAGTTTGGCTGCTGGGATGTAGTTATTTGCAGGAAGGTTGGGAGATCTTCCTGAATTCTTGCAGTAGAGCTTTCTATTATCTTCGGTTAGGGGGAGGAATGTGACTCGGAGTGGGGAAGTCGGAGTCCACATAATGCAGGCCTACACAAAGCCTGTTTCCGCGGGCATTCTGCATTCAGGAGCCGGAGCTCTTCCTCCGAGAGCAGTGCAAGTGCAAGTAGAGGGGATTGGCAACATTGTAGGGAGGGGAGCAACTTGCTATTGCACAGTGTGAACGACAATGTGTATACACAGTAATACACAGCATGCTGTATATTATTTGTCCACATAAATTGGTAATTATTTGTAGCTATAAGGTCCATAATTCATTGTTTATGTTCTTTGCACAGCTATGTATCGACATGTTTTCCTTTTTTGATTTTTTTAGTTTATGCTCATTGTGGCTCTTAAACAATATTTTAAAACAGTGGCCTTTTAAAAAAATCTATTATTTAATTCTAACTACCATACATATACAATTTAATAATTGATATTTCACCATGAAAGTTGTAATCTCCAAATGATGACTAAACGAAGGAAATTATGCGAGTATATCTAACATAAATGTCCGATGTACTGGATATCGTTTAACTCTAACGCAGGAGATATTTATGAAGATTTAAGTTTAAGCTAGTGAAGATGATTTTTTTTTTTAATTTGTTGCGCCTTCGTCATGACGCAACGCGTCTCATAACCCCCATTGGGGCGTTCAGCGCTTAGGAGTAATCCTCCGTTATTTATATTCTTAAAGTCAATGTCTTTGGGAGTAATCCTCCATTACGTAGTCCGTTACTCGTCAAGAGGACCTCCAGGTAGCATCTCCGCGTACGCGCCTCTCTTGCCCGCTCCTGCTTCACTACCCAGCGGCCAGAATTTGGAAGGAACTAGGATAGGGGTATGGTTCAGAACACTTCACAGGGGTGGGACTGGCTCTTATGAAGCAGCTGAACTCGTTTTGTTGAAACAAATTTCACATGAAATTGTCCGGGAATCGAACCCGGTCCTCCTTGGTGAAAGGCGAGTGACTTCGCTCTTGCGCGACGAGACAACCTTAATAATTGTTTTATCAATAATTAACGTTTTTCAACAATTGTTATTAATGATAATAAATAATTAATAATCAATAATTAATGTTTTGTGGGCATTACAATAATAAAATTCCGTTAATATATTTTAAGTATAACTTCATAAACGATTATCAATAATTAGTGTTCGTTTATTTTATATTAGAAATATATAATGTACTTTTGTCAGAAATTAGAGCAGAAAGTAATCATGATGTTTTAAGATTTTTTTGCTTTGATAGAACCGTCTTATTCAATTAAAAATACTTAACGAAAAAATAGTTTATTACTGCCATCGTCGAACAAAAACGAATCAATATTACAATTCTGTGTTCAGCAGCACACTAAATTTGTGATTACATCGTAGCAAAGTGGATTACATTATCCGCCCTACAAGTGATTGTAATACTTGGTGTCCAATTGAAAATGTACGGCTAATTTGTTTTAGGTTCATATTTCACATTGTAATCTCTCGACAATAAACATTTCCGATATAATATACAACACAATATTACTTGAATCGTATGTTCTCGCCGATTGCTTTTTCAATTTATGCACTTCAATATTAATTGCGCATTCTCATTGGTAATCCCCACTCCGAGAATTAGCGACATCCCCACCCTTCTACACTGCCTGGATTTTTATACTTGGATTTTTCTAACGTAACATCTGAGGGTAGTATCTCCAAGATGGAATATGGCACGATTTTTTGCGTCTATCTCGGCCCTGCCGCAAGATGTCGCATGATCGCGACCGTATCAAGCAATGCTGCACATGAAGTGACGACCGAGAAAGACGCGAAAAGCCGTGCCATATTCCAATCTTGGAGATAGATGCCTCATTTGAAGTGTGTGTGTGTGTTTTTTGTTACGAGGGTAGGTGGAAATCTTCAAAAGACACCATGCGGCCCGTACCACATGATAGTGTGAGATTTTTACCCACTAAAGCCAACCTCCCTTCTCCTCCATCCTCCCCGCGGAACCGCCGTTAGGCATTACATCACGGGGAGTGGATTAGAGTGGCCTCGTCACAAGCCACTTCTCTTCGCCAAAACGTAGGAAGGATCAAACGAGGATCAATCGACTTCCCTTCTTTCCCTTTCTATTCTCCTCGGGAATAGGGCTGTCACAATTATGAGCAGCATTATGGGGCAAGTTGGAGAACGTAGGTGCCGCTGTCTTAACCTACACATGACCGTCTTGTACGGCCTACCCCATGGATCCTTTTCCACCTCGTCACACAGGCTTTTGGCGCATAAGCGTTTGCTCTTGCGGATTTCTATCTTCAACTGGCTTCGAGCGAGTTTGTATTGCTCTTGCAATTGAGGAAAGTTGTCTCTGCTACGAGCTCTCTGGTACTGTCTTCTGGCTCGAAGGCACCTCCGTTGTAATTGGGCGATTTCCTCATTCCACCAGTAAACTGGTGAACGTCGAGAGATTGCGCCCCGTCTAGACATAGCAGCATCACAGGCTTTGGTTACCCATTTCATCACCTGCTCAGCTTTGTCATCTGCGGTAACCTGTTGGCACTATCGTCTCCAAACATTTTCGGAAAAGGTCTTCGTCGAACGTTTTTGCTTTCCACCCAGCTGGCTGACATTTCGGTGCAAAATTATCCCTCCGCTGATTTTCACCTCGTACAAAAGTGCCTGGTGGTCACTATGGGTATAGTGTTCACTAACTCTCCAGGACACTCCCATTCTCAAAAGATTATCTGACATGAACGTCAGATCCACAACAGATCCCACGTCCCCTCTGCGGAAGGTGTGTATGTCTCCTGTGTTGGCGAGTTCTACATTCAGAAGGGAGAGGGATGCCAGAACTGCTCGACCTCGCTCATTAGTGGACGAACTACCCCACTCAACCGCCCAGGCGTTGAAGTCTCCAGCTATCACCAAGGGGCTTCGTCCTTTTGCGTCGTACACTAAGCGGTCAAGGAAGTGCTCAAACTCGTCCATTGTCGCGTTTGGTGAGGCATAACAGCTGTAGATGTAAACGCCGTTGATTTTTACCCAGACAAATCCAGCTCCGGGTCTCGTCATAACTTGCTGGAATGTGTGTTTTCCACAGGCCCAGATTGCCGCCTGGTTGTGGAGGTCAGATACCCACGCTGTATCTTCACGGTTAGTATACTGCTCGCATGTACTAACTCTGTGTGTGTGCGCGCGTGCGTGCGTGTGTGTGTGTGTATACACGCAATGTGTGTATACACACACACACACACATATTAGTCAAGTATACTCGAGTGGCTCACGCACGGCTCTCGGGGTCAGTGAAAGTGTAAAATGCTGTGCAGGCCCGACTTAATACAACCAATTATAGTGCGCTTACTATCAATTAAGTAGGTATCAACCAGATGATACGGCGGCTATTCAAACATACCAAACCTTCATAAAACGATGCGCTCCACCCAAGCCTCGAAGCCGAGGAACGAAATACTGTAGTAACTTCTCCCGTCGTTGAGCCGCACAGCTTCAGCAAAAAAATTATTTCTAGTGCGTACTTTGGCAGATGTGTTTTTCAAGTGAGCTCTATAATTTGGGGCTCGGTTCAGAGTTATACATAAGTATAACAAGTTATACATACACTTGTTATGCCGAAGCTACAACATTCCGTTTTCTTTGTACTTAGTTTTCAAGCTCCAACATTGAGACTCTTAGGACAAAGTATTATGCAAATGTGCACTCACACTTGAAATATGGATTAATATTTTGGGGAAATGCCCCTGAAAGCACTCGTACATTTATTATCCAAAAAAGAATACTGCGAACAATGACCAGCACTCATAAGCTGGAGTCTTGCAAACCCTTGTTCAAAAAAATTAAGGATTCTTCCACTACCGCGCATGTACATATTTGAAATAGTTGTCTTCACAAAGAAGATTCTCATGGAAAACAAAGACACTTTCACTCTAAATTCTGATGTACACAACTATAACACTCGACAAAAGGATAACCTACATGTTCCCCATTCTGAAACTATACTTTATCAAAAAAGTACCCCAATAGAGGGCATTACACTTTACAACAAATTGAGCCATGATATTAAAGATATTAATACAATACATAGATTTAAAAGTAAATTGAAAGCTTTCCTGCTTAACAACATGTTCTACAGTGTGAAGGAATACACAAATCACATCACTACCTCCCTTAAAAAACAAAAATAAAAATTCTAATCCCACTGATTCTCTGTTTCATGTTGACAAGTTGAAGCAAAGAAAAAAGAACTGGCATATCCCATCCTGCCTGTGTTAAATTGCAGTTGGACTGATGTAGAGGGAGAATGCCAAACCAAAATTCTATTTCCTTCATCCTGAATTTGCTAAATGCACTAGGCATCATTAATATCGTTAAATCATTTCTGAATGAATAGTATTTTATTATTAGTATTGTTACTATTATAATTGATATTACTATTATTAGAATTGTTATTATTACTATTATTATTATTGAGTATTGTAAGATCAATGACCAACTTGATCAGGGTTTTTTGTCCAGTTTCCCTTGATCCTTTGAGCAAATGCTGAGATGGTCCCCCTTGTTTTGATTTCTGGACAGTAAATGTAACTTCACTCTGCCATATCTGACTCGTCATACACGATTGAAATTGTATTTGTGACTCAATAAATATTATTATTATTATTATTATTATTATTATTATTATTATTATTATTATTATTATTATTATTTACGATAGTTCTCTTAAGAGTAATCTTAAGTCACTGGTATTTCCTCAGATTTCTCAAAGGTTACGCGTTGGGTGGCAATATCAAGGTCCTCAGCACAAACAAATTTGAGATAGTGGGTGGCAGGTCTGCAATGTAAAAATTAAACTAGATAGGAGCTCAACAGCACATGGATCTTCGGAGTTTATTCGCATTGAGCCTTACCTCTACGCTATCGTAACAGTGAGTTACGAACTCGGGCTTCTTGTTTTGAAACATTACTTTTTGCAATTTTCAAAAATATGGAGTTCGCCGAAAATGAGACCAGCACCACATTTTTTATCGTCCCTTGATACGAATAAGAAGAAAATGAAACGAAAAATTTTGGCGCGATTTTTTTTAGAAAAAAAAATTGCCTATCTTTCGATCAAAATTACACGAAAACTTCTTATTTTCGAAAAATTGATCATGATCTTATTTCAAGATATCTTTAAAGAAAAACTTCATTAAGGAAAAATCCGTGTCTTCAATATTGTTGTTGTAGAATAATGCCCCTCGAAAATTGCACTTTTACAGTTTTCGAAAAATTAAGGATTTTAACGAACAAGAGACCTGCACCATTCACATAAGCGTCTTTTACGACATCGTTTAGCACATTTGGAGCCATTAAAACAGATTGAAATTGTTTTTGAGGCTTCATGTGAAGTACCCTCAAAAATCAAAATATCCGTTTGAAACTCCTAAAGTCTAGAGATCGTTCAGATCGATCGGAGAATATCAATTTTGGAGAAAATCGAAAGTAGTTTACTATTCGTATAAAGGAACACGATTTATCCACTTTTTCCTTACCAGGACCTATCAGTACGAGATTTTCTGCAGAAAATGAGTGTAACGAAGTAAGTGCTAGAAAGTAAAAGAATTGGGGCAAAGACTGATATTTCTTTTATTGCAATTTACAGTATTTTTTGAATTTGCTTAGTACACTTTATTTTGGTAATGATATCTGAGGATGAGATATCGTTTTTAAACATATTGAGTGAAAATATAGTTACAATGATGTATGAGATAATATGAAGAAATGAATTACCTTCAATTGCACCTTTTTAAAGGCAAAAATAATAATTACTTAAAGACTTTTTTTCCCTTTATGAAATATTCTTCAGAGCTACAATAAAAGGTACATGCGTAGTTTTCGCGTAATCATGGTGAAAATAATCTTATTTCCACCATGCGCGTAAGTTTGCGTAAAATGTAGGCAATTTTTAAACAAGCATTGTCAAATACCGATTTCAATTTTTTTCTTTTCATTATTTCCTCAAATACAACAAAACACGCTCAAGGAAAAGTCGTAGACCCCCATTTTCGAAAATTGCAAAAAACATTTCATTCCAAAACTATAATATTGATGATAGATACATTTTTCCTGAATTAAATCTGTTATAAAAATGATTTTTAAATATAGTAGTTTTCGTGTAATTTTGGTTGAACTAAAAGAAATGTATAATTTTTCTCAAAAACGACTCCACATGATCCCTGCAGTATGGCGTCTTTTAGTTTCGTCTTGCTTATCTCACTGCGCTTTATAACTGTCATTGGTTTGATATTCAGCATATTATTAATAAGTTTATAAAGGCTCCCAGCAGGGAATATTTCCACACATTTACACATTAGCCCTCTTCAGACTGTGCCGAAGGCTTTTGTAATAAATAGATCAACGGTCTTTAGGCATTTTCTAAAACCGGTCTTTGTATGTTGTAAAACTGAGAACCTGATCGACACAGCTTCCTGTAGGTCTAAATTCCGCTTGTCCAACAGGGATTTTTTGTACATAATTTTTATTGCTAATTCTATTAATTATTCATTCTTCCTAGAAGATTGTAGCTTGCATTTAGGAGGGATACTGGCCTGTAATTCTCCAAATTGTCTGTGGGGATTCCGCCAGTCTTTAAAATATTTGTAGAAAATTGCCAGCCATTCTTTAGCACGAGGATCACAATTTAATATAAATTCTAGATGAATTCCATCAAAACCTGGGGCTTTCCCTGCCTGAAGGGCAGTTAAGTCCAGCATTAAAATTCTTAGTGTATTCTGACTCATTTGTACAATTTGTAGTTCAAGACGAATTCATTCCTTGCTGATTTCGTACGTCTTTGGAGACATGGGACCCTCGGTGGCGACTGAATTCTACTTAACTTGTTTGGAAGACACCGCTGATAGTCGGTCTACTCCACTACTTAGCTGGGCAATTTTTCTTAAGAAGCTGCAAGTTTTCTGACTGGATTTCCAGTAAATATTCTCCATTGTGTTTCTTCCACTTGTCTTCTGACTGCATTAAGTGAACGCAGAAGGGCGACAGCAATATGTAGGTTGTTTCCTTAAAGAAAGTTATTCATTTCCAGCCAGCAATTTAGGCCTACGTATTTCCGGTATCCTCTTGGGATACGTTTATTAGCTATTGAGATCACGAGATTTAATCTGGCAATAAGGTCATGTACTTTTTTGTGAAAATGCGAGTAGTTTTCGCGAAATTTGTAAGTTAATCCAAAGTTGTTTTTTATCAAAACCGCTCCACTTTTTCTATCTCGATTTTTTCCTCGGATAGGAAAGAAAGTTTTAAAAATGGTGCAGGACCCATTTTCGGCGAACACACTATATTTTTAAAAATTGGAAACAAAAAAAATATTGCAAAGCGTCAATATTAATGATTTTAAACTAATCTTGTAATGTAAATTAATTTAATGTAACTGATTTTTTTAAAATTGCAAATACAAATGTAGAGCTTTTTAAAGCATCAATAAGGTAGAGGTCAGTTATGAGATTGATGTAGAGGAAACATGAATGGCATGCTGACTCTGAGGGTCTGAGTTCAAATCCTAGCACAGAGTAGAAAATTTTCAGGTTCCTTTTGGCTGGAAACAATTTTGCAGGTTCGTGTAATGTTATAATATTGTGTAGTCATCACAAATAATGCAGGACAGTACATGCTGTAATTGCATTACCAGTTCCCACATGCATTAAAAAATTCACATACATTTACTTTTCCCATATAGATAGAATGGGTTAGTACATACTATAATTCACAAATAATAAATGAATGTGAAATTTCTGCAGTATTAAAATTATAGTAAAAATGAAAATTTTGGAAATAAATATACAATAGAATTAAAAGCACTATTAATCAAAAAGGTAATTTAGAAAACAAATCTAGAGTACACTACCATTTCTTCAATCTTCTGTTTAGGGCAGCAAACAGGCTAAATCCACTCCTGCCCACACTCTTTTTCACTATTGAATAAAACAATTCAAAAATATTATAATAATAATAATAATTACTATAATAATAATTCCTGTAATTATTACAATAATAACAACTACTATAATAATAAAGTTTTAAAGTATGTGTTGTGTTCAAGTATTCGGTGTTAATGTGTTTAAAAAAAAGTTCAATGCAAGTCTGATTCTTTACATGCCTTCCGCTCAAGGTGGATGCTTTTCACAAACTGCGATCAACTTATTTTAAAACCAATGAGTATGAGGAAACAAGAGTTGAAAAATTGAACAGCTGCTCTGGGACCCTTCTCAATTCCCGCGCTTCTGACTGCCACAATTTGTCATACCCACATACCTTCCTTGAACTATAATTTATACTCCCTTGAAAACCAAATGCCGAGGGCACAGAAGTGATGAGCAATCATTTCAGATCTGATGCATGCTTTGGTTTCTGTGATTCTATGATATATTGCTGTTCAGTTATTGTTTGATGAATTGCAAGCATTTCATTGATAATGAAATGTTAATTGATGTCAAGTGAAAAGTTGGTGTTTGTCAAAGTGGAGTTGTGAAATATGATAGGAATACTCAGTACATAATTTTGTATTTCAAGGTTTATTCACCCCTTTGGTCCCAAGGCTCCAGAATATTTTTTTTCTGCCAAAAACTGGCGATTTGTCACAGCATTACAATACATTCTCTTTACTATGTAAGTATGTGGCTATGTGAGAAAGTAAAAGTATACATTGCCAAACATTGAGAACCAGATTGCATAGAAAAATAAATATCTACCTCTAAATACTGGAGTGGGGCAGGTTTCATAAAAACTTGTCACATAAGTTTCCACATTACAGTGATTACAATGAAAATGAGACTGTTAGTCCAAGGTGCACATTGAGCAAACAAATTAAAGAAAAAAATTGGATGATTTGCAAAAATTTTGTTTAGGTACATTTAGAAAATGTTCACAATGTTGTCTTAAAATTATAAGATTACTAGTAAAGTGGAGCCTCCATGATCTAGTATCTATATCACAATGAAAAAACAAAAACAAATAAAATTATAATATGCACCAAATTGATATGAATTACACATGTAGTCACTAGCTCAGTGGTTGCGTCTGGCAGGTTTTTTTCGCATTAAAATTTTTATTTGGGTTAACATAATGATAATAAAAATAAATTTAGACAAAACTGTGGCATAGAAAGACACATGAAAAGGTATAGATACAATTTTCTTTAACTTTTTTGTTTCTTTGAAAAGTTAGGTCTAATAATCGTCAATCCAATAAATCAAACTATAATTGCTTTACAGGCAATATGACAATTCTCAGTGTTTCATCATTGTAGGTAACTCAAAAACATGTTTTTTCTGAAGTTCTCTCATGTCAATCGTCAAGGATCTGTTAAAAAATAGCATCCAACGTATCATCTTGAGAGGAATTGAATGAACAAGTTAATCATCTCTGTAGATGTCTTTACCCACCCCAAATGCATTTTAGATATTCAAATCCTCCAAAAAACATGTTTTTGCTAGCACAAGAGACAACACATGTTGTCTATTACAAAACATGCCAGCAGGAGTAACCTTCTAAAATATTTTTTGTTACTAGTTATTTTTTCTCTCGCTGATATCTTATTCATTTCTTGAGTAAAATACTAGTTTGGCATTCCAACAATATTTGCAAAACAATGTATACGTCAAATTCTTATTACATTATGTATCATTCAAATTGTATTTACACTAGTGCATTCCCGCACCCTCTCTATTTTTGAACACAAAATCTGAGAGTTAAAATAAGAGATAAAGATCTCTCCAACAATTGTTTTTCATCCATACAAAATTTGAATTATTAATAAATATTTATTTTGATAATAATGTTATACACAGTAACACATTATTATTCTAATTACTATGTTATTAACACATAAAGGAGGTGATCAATAATGCATTATTGCAATGTCTATCCTTTCATTCCTTCTATGAACTACAAGTATTTAAATTTAGAAACTAGCTTATCAACACATTTAATCACATATCAGTTTTAAAAAAAACTTTGATAAAAAATTACTCATAAAAATTCACTTACGTATAAATATTTATTTTTATAATAATGATTTACACAGTAACACAGTATTATTTTAGCCACAATGTTACTAACACATAAAGGGGTGAAACAATAATACATTTTTCCAATGAATGGCTATCCTTTCATTCCTCCTATGAACCACAAAAGAGCAATTATATTTAGGACACATGTATGGTCAAATGCTCATATGTACTGAACTCATATATACTAGAACAATTGGAAGAAAAAGGTATGAACCAAGAATATACAGGAGGCATCTAGTTTACTGAAAAGATAATAAAAATTTATATAGTATATTTCATGTGAATACACAGCCACGTTGAACAGTTCATAATACAAGAAGAAAATGTCCTTCACGAGCGAAACTGGAGAATGCTAATGCGAAGGCCAATTGTATCTTTCCCAACTTGAGAAACATTGCAAATAGTGCAGACAGTGTCCTTAAATTGAGGTAGATAACTGGCTCCGCAAAGGGGACATTTTTCTTCTGGTTTACCGCGGTATATAGGGCGGAATGTTCTGGCACATAACGAGAAAGGATTGTGTTCATCATACTGCAACTGATGTTCATCAACTGGATTTTTGTCACAGGCCTGTAAAATAATATTGAATTGATTATACATAAACATAATTTACACAGGAAAGTTGCAACAAATTACCATTAAAACATTCTGATCACAGAAAATGATAATTTAGAATGCTTTAATGCAGATGAATTATTGAAAAACATTTTACCATGAAATTAATTTTACTTAAAAAAAATTACTTTGAAGATGTGAAATTATTAGTCTTGAATGCTGAGTTTCACACATTTAACAGTTCAGAAAGATGTAATACCATTGGATAACCATGTTATTCATGTTTATTTTTTTTTGGTTTTTGTTATCAGTTCACACACCTATAAATTATTATTCAGGTAATCTATACCTCATGGCCAATAATTTTTTTAATGACAATGTGATATAGGCAATAAAATAAACACTTAAAACTGTCTGTTCTCTTTTTTAAATGTATGAGTAAATGGTACAAAGTATTGCTCTATTTAACACTGAAAATATTATTTAGAAAAAACAAACAACAATAGATTCTTTGTGTTTGTGAAAGTAACCAATAGCGAGAAGGAAAAGGTAAGGAATAATCAATTAGACAAATGAATAAGCAAAATTAAAGGAAGGAGAAACATGATGATGGATTTGCATATAACAATCAATGTTTCACAAGAATTGAAAGTCAGTGCTCTGTGCTCTCAATAATCAATCAGCGCACAAAATGGTTATCGACTAAAAATGTTAAAACAATACATGCATTCAGGGTTGAAAATTTGTATGTACAGAGGTAGAGTCAGTCACTGATAGTTCACGTATGTAGAGTCATCTTAGGAGGTGTCAAATGATAAGTGTGCTATAAATGTTGACATGTACAAGTTGCTAATTTGATGTGTATGCAGAGGATGTTGTGGTTGTCCAAGAACTGATGTTTCTACAACAATTAGTACATGAACATAAATATGTTGTAGGAAGACCCAGGTAATAGCTGAAATCGTTATCATGATTTTAAACAGTGCACACATGGAAATTTGTGTAGTGTCATGCACGATAAAATTATGTAAATGGTACGAATGATTTAGAATGAATGCATATAAACTGAATACTGTTAGTTACGCATAATACCGTATTTACCTGAGTATAAGTTGACTCTGAGTAAAAGACCCTCTAATTTTGAAGAGGTCTCCTGAACATTTTTTTAAATTTGTAACTAATTCTTACCATTTAGTCAAAAAAAAGTTGCAAATTGTCTAATTGACTAGAAAATTATCTTGTAGATGAGAATGTTAAAACCCTCTCCTTTTTCTTGTTCCTTAAAATCATCATAATCTTGGTTATTGTCACAACCCTCTTGATCCTTATCATTCTATCTTTCTTTTTGGTCCTCCTCCTACACTGCAACGTCCTCTGGCTTTGATCTTGGTTATTGTCACAACCTTCTTGATCCTTATCATTCTATCTTTCCTTTTGGTCCTCCTCCTACACTGCAACGTCCTCTGACTTTTTAGGTTTCCCAGTTTTGTAGGTTGTGTGTGTGTAATTTGTGTTCATCTTTCATGACACCACTCTCTTCTACTTCACCAGATTTTCCTCCAGTCCCACTCTTGTTCATGGCCTTTGATTCTTTAACAATTCTTTCTCATTCTTTATCAGACTATACTTGATCACATGAACATTAAACAGGGCAAATTTCAAGTTGTGAACTGTGAGCTCGTACATCACAGTTCCTTCGTTTCACAGATAACATGGGAAATAGCGGCAGGTTTCCAAGTTTGGGAAGTTTTTGCTAGGGAAGTATTTTTTATCATCCTTTTCTGTGGATGGATGTAGAATCAATGTGAATTTTTTCATTCCATCTCTCAGAACAAAGATTCGCACTGATTGGGCGACAAAATGCAACCTTGTCAATCAGCACAGCATCATGTTGCAAAATTTCAGCAATGATTTTTATTCATTTTCCCCATGGAAACTCACTCTCACTTTTAATTGTGAGCTTCTTTCTTTAACGAGCCATGCAAAAACATTGGTATAAATTGCCCTATGAGCTTCATGACATTGAAAGACTATGTAAGAACATAAATCCTAATCCATTGAGTTTCATCTGTGAAAATAAGACGACCCTCTATTTTTCTAATTAGATATTTAGGGGGAAATCTCACTGTATATTCAGGTAAATATGGTATATTTAATAGTTCATAATTGTTGTGTTGCATTGCGTTTTGGAATTGCATCAAATCAGTCTCCGAGATTGAGATTGCAGGTAATATAGATTTATATTACAGGAAATACAGTGAACTAATAATTCTGCATGAAATGAACTGCTGCATTGTTATGTATTGATTTACACTGACTGATGCTGATAAAGGAAATGAAATGTACTCACTTTCAAAAAACGTAATACAACCAAAAAAGACACTCATGAATGTTGAAGTTGTGAATGTTTAAGTTGGCAGTATTTCCCTAACCGCAAATGTTTGGATCTCACAAATAGCAAAATCACGGATATTGAGTGATTACTGTACTCCCCCATGGTGCCCCTAACCACATACAGGAGATGATGGGATGACGATGATTATGATGATAATAGGTAAGAAAGATGATGCGCAGTCCATAGCCTGTATCCTAAGGTGCTGCTCTGGCCTTTGCCTTGAGATCACAAAACCACTGATCAGAGCAGTCAGCTTACAAATTAGATTCCAACAGGTGCCACTAACTCACTGAAGTTAAACATATCAAGTGAATTTCTGACACTATGTCAGGATTGAGTATGCAACTTCCTTGATCACTAGTATGCTCTATAGCATTGACTTTGGTCAATGCTATAGAGCATATAACATTGACTTTGGTTACCTTGCTATCAGTGTTGGTAGGAGTTATGATGTAACACTTACCTGCAATATCTTGCGAGCTTGCTGGGCCACTTCAGGGCGAGGTCCAAGTTCCAAGAGCCGCCTAGCAAAGGAAGCAGCTGTTTTGTAGTTTTTCAACTTGAAAAACAGATTCAACGCTGTTCGAAGCGTAAGAATTTGATGAACAGGTTGTAAATTGCAATGCGTGAAGTAAGCTGCCATTTCACACAGACGCTTCTGTTCTTCCAATGTTGATTTTGGAAGTTCTTTCCTGGCCGTTTCCATTTTCAGACCTACAAGACAAGAAAAAGAAAGAACAATCCACATTTTTGGCTACCAACAAACACCTGACAGCACAATGCAGAAAAAATGTCATTCAATTGCACATTGCGTAAATTCCAAAGACAAACTTACACAAAAGGCTGTACTTACCAACAATGCAAACTAAATAAAGAAGGCTGTACTTACCAAGAATATATTCCTTGCAAATTTGCATAAGTTGCTGGGCTTCAGCAATTTCTTGCCTAGTCTCTACTACAAGTAATGGAATGTTCAGCAGTAAACTGTGCAATTTGGCAATAGCTTCTGTGAACTTCCCACCAGTGGTCAACTGATAACAAACCTAAAAAAAACATAACTGTTACTCCAATGACAACAACTGTAAAAGAAACTAAAGCATAAAATGAAAAATCTATCTATTAATATCCATCATAAAATTATTTCTAATATATACCTGAAGTCTTTGAACAAGGTCTCCAAGTTTCAATCCTACAGCAGGGCGGCCACCTTTTGGCCCAGCATCTTTCCAATTTCTGTGTGGATAACCATACAAGGAAGGCAAAGATGGCAATGCTGAAAATGATGTCCGAGCACGAGCAAATGTACTCAAGAAGATTGGACGGTAGTGAGAAAATTCAACAACACCAACCTACAAAGGAAAAAAAACATACATATCAATTATTTCAACAGGGAACTTTCATGGCAATGGTCAATATCATGAACACATTCAAATTCTTTCAAAACTTGTGCAATCACAACCCTCAACATAATTTTCTATTATAAATAACAGAAACCTTTTCAGCACTTGTGCAATGAAACAACTACTTCCATTTACTGTTAATTGGAAAATTGTACTTAGCAGTACACATATGACACTGACGTACTTTGCAGCATGCATACTGCACAGTAAATAAAACACTGGGGAGACATGAATCAATAGGGTTATTGTCTCGCATATTGAATCAACCTCACGAGTATGTACTGGTAAATGTTCATGAATTCGTACTAAATAATAATATACCCAACTAGTTCAAAACTTTGGTATACACATTTCAAAATAGAGGACTTGGCAAAATAGAGGACAAGAGAAAACAGTAGTTTTCTCTTCGGCCAATATTTCATTCAAATGTCAAAGATTCTGTACTACTTATTTAGGAAACTGGCAAAAGAATATAAGCCTTCTGAACTATAATTAAGAGTGAAGCAAACAATGTGCTGTATTTGACTTGAACATTCTACCATATTCAAGTAAATACAGCACACTGTAACATACACAAACAGCACTTTCAATTTGAAATGGTCAAAGATTTTGATTTAATTTTTGAAGACAATTTTTTATACATCCTAGAAATACTTACTTGATCATGAAGTAGCCTAAATGCAGATTCAAATGATCCTGCTAATACATGATCCACTACAAGTTGAGAATTGGTCACCCATACTCTGGCTTGTGACGTTCCCTTAGTAGGAGGGACGAAATACCCTTCACCTCCTCCCTGGGCGGCGGCAGCTTCAAGTTCCGGAGGAAGATCCAAATCTTCATCACCAACATCCCAACCACCTCCTACAAGAACAAAAGTATTGCACTGAAGTGGTAGGCTCAATTTATGGACATTTTGCCTACTGAAGCCTAAAAATAATGTTCAAAATTTTAAACATGTTTTCCAAACATGAACAACAATCTACTGGGATTTGGATTAAAATGTATTATTGTATCTAAAGAACAGTAAATAAATATTATTCATTGGATACTGAATGTTCACAACAATTAAATGCATGTGTGTACAAGTTCTTGACACTACAGTAGTTACAATATAAGAACAAATTGAAAATCAGCCTACTCCACAAACAATATAGATGAAGGACACGTTTTAATTACCATGTCAACAACCAAAATTTTTTTTTCTATCATACACTACAAACCTTCATCAGGATCCCCTCCACCAGTTTCTGGTTCAGCATCGCCTCCCAGCCCCTCTTCATCAAGCCCAAGTTCTGCATCTGCTCCCCAACCATCTGCTCCAGAATCATCAATAACATCTGGTGAGAGAATTGCAATGGATCCATTCTTACTTCGTGAAACCGCGGCACCTTCAAAGAATCCCTGGAAGCAAATATAAATAATACAGTGGGACATTGACTATTTAGACGTCAATTAAGTGGACTTACAATTGTCCAGACTAATCATTGATTTTTGAGATTTATTCATTTTCTTACCACACACTATGTATGGTTATTACTTTTAAGAATAAGTTATCAATTATCCAAAATATTTTATTTTCAGCACTCCAGTACAGAAGCTAGGACCTATCTTCAAAGTGTAATTTGTGGTACAAGTAAGAGAAAATAGATTTTGCTCTAAACATACCACAAATAGGTCATGGACATATAAAATAACTGGCTACTGCAAAGTAAACAAAACACTGGGGCAACATGAATCATCATGGCTGCTGCCTCACATAGTGAGAATTTTCCTAAAAGTATACACTTTACTTAGTTTCCTTGAATTCTACAGCTACAAAATAATGTATGCAACCTGCACAAAAGCTTGTATGGCATACCCGGTTCCAATCCCAGACTCAGTTCCTATCATCACCTTATCTGTCAACATTTAATTTTTATGCTAAAGACTCACTTTCTGAAAAGTTATGTAAATAATTATTTCTAAAGAAGAGTTGGCACTGATTAGTCTAGATAATTGACACTCTACTGCACATGCCAACCATACAGGATTGCCACTTTTCCTGGGATAAATTTCCCTAACTTTTCCGTTTTCCAGGATTATTTAAATATTTTTCCTAAAAAATTTCTAGTGCTTCACTCTATTAAAAGAAAATAGTAAATAAAACCAAAACTTGGTAACCTGTTACTAATTTCTCACTTTCTGATGTCACTTTGACAAAGATAAAAACAGTATTTGCTTAACAAATAAAAATTGTGACAAAAAAAGGAATAATGAGAAATAACATCTCTTTTATAATTGACTCAAAAATTTGTCTGACTTCTACAAATTCTTGTAAAAATATCCTGATTTTTCAATTATTCCCAGTCAATGAAGTTCTTCAAAATTTTTAGATTTACCAAAAAATGGGCACCCTGATATAATGCAAATGTGATGTAAATACCTTGGATACTGTAAGGAGTGGCCAGTTTGTTTCTGCCTGAAGAATGGGAACAGGAGGTTTCAACAAAACAGCATCATTGTTCACAGTAGGGACTTGGTCTTTGTTAGGATCCATTTCTGATCTAATATTCTCTGCTTCTTCATTCAAACCATGAGTAGCAGCTAGCAAATAAGCCAGTGAACGTTGTTCACAACTCTGATAACAAAATTAAATTTATGCAAAATATGGAAAATAATATGGATTATAAGATACATATGGAAAATCAAATGTAACACTTATGACAGTTCACAGTTCAGAAATAATATTAATATATATTGGTTAAACATAGGCTAGAAAAATATGACTTATTTTAAAAATCGACCTCTTATTTAATGAAGGATATTAAAATAATTGTGTTTTAAGAATTAACTGTATTAAATTTTTCAATGGTCATATATTACTTAAGAATTTCTTATAAATATTCATAAATACACCATTTACTTACCTTCAAAATTCTCACTCTCTCAGCTACATTTCCCAGTAATAATGCTCCTTGATATTGACCAGACATATCTTTCCGAATTTCTGCTATTTTGGTCATTTTACGGAGCTTCTCCAAATTTCCAGTAATAAGATACAGAAATGAGAGTTTATCAAAATTCTTAGTTCTCTGGTAACACATTTCAACAACCTAGAAGCGAAAAAAATTAATTGTTTCTTGAAAGGTTCTAAAACAAGAGGTCTTTTGCAAGACAAGAACCTTGAAGCAACTTAAAATTGCATTTCTAAGGGGTCATAAAGTTACAAAATAATAAAAAACAATAATTAAAACTACATTGCACTTAACTGTGATCATGTTAATAAAGCTATAGAAAATCTAACACAAAAACAAAGTTTAAAGCAACATAACTGTTGATATAAGGGAGAAAATTATTGTTTCTAAGGGAAGATGAAGTGATTTTGTGCCCTTTCTTTTGATTGATTTCATAGAAATCTGAAACTATTCTGAATTAGAGGGGAAAACTACTTGATTGAATACACAGCAATATAATTTCACACAAAGAACAAACTAATTTAGAAAGATTTTAAAAGCAAAGTGAATTCAGTAGTCTCAACTTTTCCTTTCGTTTTGTACATTTGTATACATTTTGAAACTTTTCACCAACTGACAGAAGAGATTAAGATGAGAACCTCACTGTAGGACTCAATCTGATTACTTTGATTCCAAAAGAGTGGAAAATAATTATTCTCATATTTTACCCAGAAAAGAAATTATAAAATATATATTACACTTGTATTACATTGTAATAGTTTCATATCGAGTTAGTCAGTTTAGTTTAGAATAATGTTTAAGACAAATGGGTGCGTCACAAGATTTTAAATAACATCTTCACAATACCGCAGGTTGAAAAAATGCTGCCCCAACAACAAATGGGAAAACTAATACCTGATGGTTGCCTTGCATCAGAGCTGCTTGGCCCAAGCGCTCCCAGCACTGCTTATCATCAAGTGCACGAGCTGCTTCTAGGGCCGCTTCAATATTTCCACACTCCAAAGCCAATCCAAACCGGGTCTTCTCTTCTTTGACAAAGTGCAGAGCCACTTCGGGATACCCTTTCTGTTGTAGATATGCTATTATGGACTGCCCAACAAGGCGAGCATTTCTTACCATATGAAGAACCTGAGGAATGTTGTAAACATTTTTGTCAGGCAAAAACTATTTAAAAGGAAGCTTCTGAATACTCAGTAGAAAACTGATCAAAATAAATTATCAAATTACCTCATCATATTTCCTATTAATCAGCGCCAACTTGAAACGGTATTCAGTTGGGTCTATGTTCAGAATGCGAGGCTTGCATTCACGATCCAAGCAAAACACCATGTTTCCTTTCACACGAGTAACATAAATTGGCAGATCCAATGTGCGAATAATGCCATGATCTCTGCAAACATACAAGTCATTTTCGTTAATGATGTACAGGGTTTACTTATGCATCAGAATAATATATTGGACACTACAGCTAAAATTTACAACACATACATACCCATTTGAGATAGCATATTTGATATGATTACTGGTGGTGTAAATGAAAACACCTGAATCATCCCATGCACCAGATTTTACACGAGTGTTCTCATGAATAGAGCACAAAGATTCAAGGCGCCGACTACAGATATTTACAGTGTGTTTGGCAAGCAATGCCACATGAGACATATCCACAGACCACACCACATACCGACACTTAGCTATTTTGACTTGAGCTAAAGTTCTGTAAAGAAAGGAAAAAACTCTCAGAAAAAGATTGAATAAACAGTATATGGAATGTAAAAATGCAGTATTACATACCGTTTCTGCTGGACATCAAATAAGGTAACACCTTCAGGATCTCTCAACAACAACATTCCAGTCCCAGCATAAAATATTTCATCACAATTTGGTGTTTGCACTTTCTTGGTCACTTCATTTTTCAAGTTTTTAATCATGAGCTAAAAGTAAAAAAAATATTAAAAATACATACAAAAATACAATTATTTTGATATTCCCCATTAAAAGGGAAGACATGTATACAAACAAAAAACAAAACTTTGCATTTTCTGAGCAAATTCATAAATTATACAAATTAATGTCTATTGAAAATTTAGAATTTTCCTCTTATAGAGTAATAATATAACATACATTGCAATCTTATCATGAAAGTTTATTAGAGTAACATTATACTTACAGAATGTGTGCGGTCTAATACAGCAAATCTATTTCTTGCTACCCAAATGGCAGTAACACCGGAAGATCTTTTACTGTCAGGTGTATCTGGATTCTGTCCATCAACGTCTTTGGGTACAGTATAAAGATCATACGAGCTGTTCTCAACATTTGATGTGCGTGTGCAAAGGAGTACAGCATTTTCAGCAGGGTTGTAGGACATGCTAAAACAAATAGGTATCACCAAGTAATCAATAAGTTCAATTTAAAGTAATTTTATTACAAGCAGAATCATCTTGAAATCATTGAACCTCAACAAAGAACTCTCAGGGAAAAACAAAAAATAAAGTCAAAGGCAGTAGGAAATTAGAACACAAAAACTCAATGATTCAATGTGAAGAAATAAATAAATCCAGACATATTCTATGAAACCGTTCAACATTGAAAAAGTTAATAGTGATGGTAAGATTACACAAATTACATATTGACAAGCAAACAGAATTTCATTAGTCTTAGGTAGGTGGTTTTTCACAAAAAACAATAATTTTGTTCATTTAGAAACTGTTTCAGGTTTTGTAGGGCGACATTTTCACATAATTAATAAACACACACAAAATCCAATATATAAAAAAGTATCAAATTCACAATAAAAAGGATTGAGTGATTTATCCTCTTTATTTCTTCTACCCTTAAAATGCAAAGATATTCATATGTTGGATTAATATTCAAATTTCATTCTAATTCACCATATCTTGGATAGAATTATACAATTTAAGACTAAATTGAAAATGCGGCTAATGTTAAAAGTAGCCAATTCATTTCACATTGGCCATATGATTTGGATAAAGCTGTCTATATAATGATAAATGGATAATTTGAGAATAATGCTGGCATTTCCCACAGAGTGCCAGCTAAAGTAAACAGACTGCCCAAGTGTTAATAATCTTGGGTGTTCACAAGAAATTTGGCATAAAAAGATATTGAAAATTATGCACTAGACAGACTAAAGGTTGTTTTATTTATATGAATATATTTATATTGTGAAGACCAACCTCTGGAGCCTCATCATCGAGTTAGAAAAGAATAGTGAATTTAGTGAGGTAAGTTTAGGTTAGGTGGGACTGTATTAATACAAATTTACAAATGATACAGTGGAACTGTAAACTACACTTGTCTCTCACTAGCCTTAGAAATATCCCACCAGCAGTCTGATCCATGTTTATTACATATTATCTGCTTTTCCTCCTCACTATAATGTATTTCACCAACCCTAGCTACCTTGTGCTTGCTAATGTGCACTTCATCTGGCTGAAGTCCTAAGTATGCTCAAAGCTGTTCCTACATTGGACTTAATCCACTCACTTTTGATAATGTGAACATTACTTGGCTGTTACAGGATTAAGACAGATTTGGACACATGAGCCGTACCATAAATATCAAATACCTTCCGTTTAAACTGGAAAGAGTACTTAAAACTGAAGATTAAATACATTATATCTTCCTTTTTAGTTACGGAGATAAAGGGAGAGACTCAACTAATTTGATACTGCTAAGACCTAGACATACACGCCCTCATTCCAGAAATATTATTAATAAATATGCTAAATAGTGTTAAACAACGACATAGCACCTGTGCACTGGGCTGCGACCACCACCTCGTAATTGCATTACAGCAGTATCTTTGGAAGTTGTAAAATCAAGGCGCCTCAAAAGGCGCTCTTTCACATAAAACAGCAAGTTTCCATAAACAGCATATGCTGGTCTCTCTCTTTCCAACTGAAATAATATTTCATATCAATACACACAAAGAAAAAACTCAAAACATCAATGTAGTATATTAAAATGAGTGTATTTATTAATTCAAACATCACCTAGATTTTTAGACAATTAATGACCTTAAAAGCAGGGATACTCTCAAATTTTCTCATTCTGGAACATTTAATTTTGTATGATGGCCAACTGAGAAATCCCAAAAAGGAGAACAATAGACACCCCAAAAGCAGTACTGGGATAATATTCCAGCAATATTACACCCCTGCTTAAAAGGCCACTTAAGACACTTAAACAAAAGAAATATGTAACCGTATTCTTGTAAATCCATGAAAAATAAATCAATGAAATTTCAATTTCAGTAACCAACTCTTTAAAAAAATAAATTAAAAAAAAGCCTCACCTTGAAAATAATCATGCCTGAATCATGACCAGCAGCAAATAAATTAAGTGAGGGATGAGCAGCCAGGACCCAAAATCTCTCATGTTCCCTTCTAAAAGTATGCAAACATGTGCGTTTTGTAACATCCCACACCCGAATACTTTTATCCTCTGAATTTGACAAAATTAAGTCATGACGAGGATGGAACAAAACACATGATACGTTGTTGTAATGCCCACGGCAAGTATCAACTTCCCATGCCTAAAATAAAACATAATGTAAATATTACTTATAGAACAGGAAATCCTGAAAAAAATCAAGGAAATATACGTGTTTTCAAAATAAAAGTAACACTGAACTGCTTGATTATTGTGATATCTGTGATAAATTTATACTCCCTACATAGTTGTTACTTAGATAAACAGACAGGTAAAGAATCATGTCAGTGAGTTAGTATTCAAATTGTGATTCATTTATGAAAGACTTCATTTAAGAAAAGTTTGTTTATCTATAAATCAAACATTTACATTATCATACTACAACAGAGATTAGTCAGCAAAGGTACTCTCCATCAAAAATTCCCCTTTGTGAAACTGATTGAGATTATTCACCTACAGTATTTTATGACAAGTTCCTTAATGGGGATGCAGAAAGTCAAAACCTTGGTCACACAGATAAGATTTCTTAGTCTTCTTCCCAGGCTGTGATGTGTACATCACAAAAGTAAAATGAATATCATGAAACATTTTGCAGTAAAGAAAAGATAAAAGCCAAAATCAATTGTTTGTTCTTGTCAAAAGAATGAAAGGACGAAAATTCCTAAAGGTAGCTATAAACAAATACAAGTAGAATGAAGAGATGTAGAATCTCAAAAGGAAAATTTGGATCACACAGGAACACTGGGAGTACTACTAAGTATGCCATAAGCAATAGGCGAGTGTCTCTTTGTTATTAGTATTATTTGCTATTCTTCTTATTGTTGTTAATAATCATATAATATTAATAATAAAAATGATACAGTAGATGACAATTTTTATTTTTTAAAACATTTCTATAGACGTAGTAACCTCTGTACTATTTATATTTCCTAGATATGTGCGGAAGAAAGTTTTAGTACTCTAAAAAATGGTAAATGTGGAGTAAACATGGAGTAAATGTCAATAATCCTTGGTAACAACAACAGCCACATCAAAATACAATTATACATACCTTCGCTTCATTCATCCTCCACAATTTAATTTGACGGTCATCAGCTCCTGACACAATCAATGGCAATGATGAATGGAAACAAGCCCAATTCACACCTCGATCATGACCTTCCAGAACATGCTTTACTACGGCATCTGCTTGGCCAAATAGATCTGTTGCAGTAGGATTTTTGAGATGTTCATCTAAACCACCAGGACCAGGGGCAACATTCTTTTTGCGAAGTCCTGAAGAAAATGTCAACGCTTATGTACAATTTAGATTATTAAAATGAGGAAATTCTATCCATTCACATTCTGACATTTAATGCAAAATTATCATTTTTTTAATGTACTAATTCTTGTTAGTACACTAATTCTTGTTAGTTCTTCAATTCTAAGCTATGAGAAGACAAAGCTGGCATGCACTTATTTCCCGATTAGATTTCAATAAGAACCCTGATATGTCTGGCATTTATACAGAAGTCATTTGAAACATCTGAACATTCACAGTCATGGCACAACTTCAATAGAGGGATATTCAGCTTGAGGCATATCTTGTAAGAACTCACTCCAAATTACAGCTAAATTGCTCCACTGTGGTGCATTTGGTTGATCAGGAATATTCTGAATTGATCAAATACTTTCAGAGACATAAATAACCTCAGATTACTGTAGATAAGCTCAAAAACATGATGGCAATTCTGCATTAACAGAAGTGCTTATAAGTAATTTGAAAACTTTTGAGGTGGTCAATTGTGCACAAGAGACTTTGAATGTTCTGAATGACCTGTTGTGGCCACTACATACCGATTTATTTTTATTTTCCAAGTAATCCACCATTTTAGTTACAATACAAGAATGGTAAAGCAGACAGTTAAAATGTAATACTGATAACAACAATGTTATAAGTACAGAGCCTAAAGAAGAATGCTAATGCAAACTTTACAAATAATATTCCATGTGTTAGATAATTACTAAACAATGAACTAACACATTAAATGCTTTCATTTCAGCCATAACCTTTTGCACTCGCATGCAATGAGCATAATACACATCATACAGCTCGTATGGCATCTCTGAGATGACA
The DNA here is from genome assembly GCA_011170035.1 of Teleogryllus occipitalis. NCBI lineage: Eukaryota > Metazoa > Arthropoda > Insecta > Orthoptera > Gryllidae > Teleogryllus > Teleogryllus occipitalis. Next base: position 158,575 of record BLKR01000168.1, on the reverse strand, counting down.
GACGAATAATGGTTACCAGTTCGTATGAGTATATAAAGTGACATGTCCCACAACTCATAGGGCATCTCGAAGATGGCACACCAAGATCCCTGATTGACTCATAGGGTATTTCACAGATGCCTACGTATTTTACTGGTGTGTAAAATAAAATGTTCATTGTTGAATCAATCAGGGCAACTATTATATTTTTAAATAATGTTGACGTAATAATATTCCAGGGTTAACATACACTTTGGCATTTTACAGATTTGAAATAGCTGGTGCTGTTCATGTGCTAGTCAACATTGCCGATAAGTATGCATCATCATATTGTTTTGGACGGAAAAGAAACAAGTGGCAGTGGAAATTGTTTTTTGGCTTCTGGAAGTGTCCATTATCAATGCATACACATTGTACACACTACACCATAAGAGTAATGAAATGTGAGGTAGAGATTTCAGAAAAAGATTCATTTTTGAGCTTGTAGATCACAGGAAGGGGTTGCACATTAAATTGGAAGTTTTCACTCCATCTTTTCCTGAAACAACAATTGAGATTGTTGTGTTTGCAGTGACAGAAAAAAATGGAGAAAAACTACAATTTTTATACAATAAAGAAATTCAAGAAAAATTAATAAATTGTAAAATATTAAAATGTGTATTTTTAATTTAACAAGTTAAACCTCTTTAAAATGTCACTGAATTGTACATTTTCAACTTCCTAAGTTAAGCCTATGAAATACCAAAGGTAATGAACCTTATTTATTGAATATATTTCTTAGTTATATTTCAATACAATAGATCTGAAATACGGATTTAATTAAGTATGGATTTCCTATGAAAGTTTCATGAATCAATTACACAGAAAATATGAAACAGGAAATTGAATAAAAACAAGTATATACTGGTAGAGAAATATCTCCCATGACTGGCGAAATCCGTTATGAGCTGGAACAGGGGCATGCAAAGTATCTGCTAAGAGCTGAGCTGCCATTTTCCATTGTCACCTTAGAGATACCTTATGAGTTGTGGGACCTAAGTGTGCATAGAAACATCCAACTGCAAAGAGCATTCATAGGTGGCAAGTCACAGGTGGCATGTCACAGATGCCCTGTGAGTGCAAAGGGTTAAGAAACACATCCAAAATTTTTCTTTTGCAAGATAATGTACTAATTAATGAAATCCACAAGAAAAGTCACTGGTGGGTGTCACCAGAAAAGGGCATTCCCCCCTCCTGGAATAAAAAAGAAACGAAAGAGAAAGAGAAAAAGAAAATTTGTATACTGACCCCTCTTACATAGAAAACTCTCTTCTTCACTCTATTTACTGAATCATCCCCCTCAATTATTTGTAGCAGTTTTCTCTGAGTACTTAATATCAACACTTTGAATCAGATTTGGACACTCCCAAGAATCTATTGTTACAGAAGCAGGAGATCAGGATATTCTTTCTTTATGTGCAGTGGATGTAGTCTAAATGGGACTTCAATAACAGGGGCAAGCATATCAAATTACTCAGAGACACAGTACAGCCGAGCCTATGGGGCATGCAATCTATTTGTATAAGCCTAGTCATAGGTGTGTGCAGCCAAAAACAGGAGAAGGGTACAACTACATTCCTGGGCCCCCTTTGCCACTGAACTTTTTTTATTTACAAATGACATATTTTACTAGTACATGAATAAAACTTACTACAAGGAGAATGAAATTTCACTAATGAAACAATTAATAAATACAACTGAGGTTATGTTAAACTATGTACATGATTGCCAGAAGCTTGGAGAACCTCTTCCCGAAATGTATAGAAATTTCCCAGGTTAAAAAAGGAGAAAATCAAAGATTCAACATAAGCAAATAACATGATTTATTTCCTAAAGCTTATGGACCCCATTCAAAATTTTCAGGGGGGGACGGCACAGCCCCCCTGCCCCTCCCCACCTCACACACACACACACGACCTATGGGCTAAGTGCTATCAAAAGCTGAAGTAGCTGGTAGAAACTGAAGCCTGAAAAGTGAGCTGCAATGCAAATATCTATGACTGTCTCTCATAAACTTCCTTTTTTACTTTCTTGCCCAACTACATAGATAGTTAAGAGAAAGTACTGTAAAACTGCAGCAAAAAATTGGAGATTTTCCAACAGAAAAATTTGTATTGCGAGACTTGGAAGCGAAAAACTGGACGAAGTTCTATATAGTGGACGATAAAGTGGACCTAGTTCCTATATTCCTTGTATAGTAAGAATCCACATTTCATTGGGTCTTGATATAAAAAAATTGGTTCACTACAAGAAGTCTGTGTGTTTGTGCATGAGCGTATGTGTGTATGTGGACGAGTGAATGTGTGTCTGTCTTCAGTCTGTTGGTCGATGAAAGCTAGTGCCTGAACCCTTCCGACGATTTTCTCCAAAACGGATATTCCCTAATCCATCTGGTCGTCTTAAAAATGATGCAGGTCTCATTTTCATTAAACTCTCTGAATTTCGAAAAATTGCAAACGTTCACTTTTTTTTTTTTTTTTTTTTTTTTTTTTTTTTTTTTTTTTTTTGCAGTGTTTTCCAAACAACCACAAGATTGAAGATTGAGATTTTTCCCCCTCAATGAAATCCTTCAGCGACAATCTATAAATGAGGTCTCCCAATTTTTGAAAATATCAGTAATTTTGCATGAAAGTTATTTTCTCAAAAACAGTTCTAATTTTTTTAATATTTCTTTTTTCGAACTGAAAAAAGTACATGTATAAAAATGGTGCTGTCCCATTTTCGGTGAACACTGTATATTTGAAAATTGCAAAAAATCATTGAAATACTAAAATATTAAAGAGACTTTCCCTTAATGAAATGTATTCTAAAAAATTAGATATTTCAATAATCATGCACATCTTTTTCTTTTAAATGTGTAGTTTTTGTGTTATTTTTGTTTGAAGTAAAGGCAATTTACAAAAATATTTTTTCTCAAAACCAGCACCAAATTTTTACATTTATTTCTCAGATAGAACAAAAGACACTTTAAAAAATTGTTCAGATCTAATTTTTGTTGAACACTAAAATTTCAAGAATTGCAAGTTATTTCAAGAATTGCATGAAAATATGTGCTGTTCTAGCACCACTAGTTATATTATGTTATGCCACTATCTGCCTCAGATACAAATAACAGATTTATTTCACAGAATTTTCATCTTTTTTATATTGGATGCATATCTAGCATATTTTACCTGTCTTAGTAAGTATATTTCATCAAATCGCTAATTATTCTGCTTAATTTACTTGAAAACTTTTATCATGACCGTTATTTATTTGCTATATTTATTTCAATAATTTCAATTTTTAATTTTGTAATTTATGTTTCTAAATGCCTAGTTCACTGTAGCTAATATCAATTTCCTGTATCTGAAGTTTGGATAATATTTAACAGCAAAATCATGTTTATTTTGATTATTACATGTACTTAAATTCATGTGGAAAATTGGTAATGCTGATGAAAATGAGTCAGAGGGGGTCTTCCCCACAAATGTGAATGAAACAGGATGCAAAAAAGAATGGAACTTCCATTTTCATGACATGAAAATACCTGCAAGAAGGTTCTTTACATTGGTTTAAAACAAATAGTGGCTAATTGAGTTAGATGGAAGTCTCTCATTGAGGTCCTATTTTCTCCAGAGGAGCAGTAGCGAAGAATGATGACAATGTGTTAAAACATTATTCTTTTGCTAATTGTTGGAGGTATTTAGCAGCAGATGTTCCATTGTGGAAACTAATACTACTCTTTGAAATTTTATTTATGTTCTTGCTATAAGTTTAAACCACCAATTTCTGTAAAACAAACTGCAAGATCATATGTAAACTCTTATATTGGGTATGTCTTGTCTTTTGAAAGTAGTGTTACTCATTTCTTCTTCTTTTTGGTAATTCTGTCGATTAGTAATAATTGAAATACCTGATATATCCCAAACTCTGACAGTCTGGTCCAAAGATGCAGACACGACAATATCTTCATTGGGATGGAACTGGGCACACATAACATAATGATTGTGGCCAGTCAGAACACAGATGCATGTACGACTTTGCCAGTTCCAGATTCTAATAGTCTGGTCATCAGATGCACTAAGAATCCATGGATATTCATGATGGAACATTGTAGTGCGAATGTAATCCAAATGGCCAAGTAAGGTAAATATACAGCGCCGTTGTTTGTAGTTCCAAACCTAAAATGGAAAAAATTATAATGACAAAGTAATAATAAAGGTGACACTGATGACAAGGTCTTAGCAGTAAACAAAAGTATTATAGGAAAATGCTAAATCAAACGAGTTAAAATATTAATTAAGAAAACTTTTACTTGAGAAACCCTAACTGAAGGTCGCATTCAGTTTTTTGACCATAAATAAATACAAATATAAATCAATGTAAAACATTTTATCAGTTTTCATCAACAATTCATGAATTCTAAAACCTCAAACCTTTCTACACTAACTTGATTGTCTTACTATCCGTCTTACCAAAAGTAATTTCATCCATGTAATGGGTTTTGAACTCGACTTCTTGAAAACAAGAATCATGATTCTTATTATTCGTAGTAGTAAAATCTACTATTTAAAAATGTGCTCTAATGGAATCATTTTGAATTATAATTTTTTTAGTTCTGAATTGAAAATATTTTAAAAATTAATTGCATCCCAAATGGATATATGTAGATCTTGAATTATATCCACACATCTTTTATGTGTTATATTCATTTGGTAACTCATAATTTCAGTAAATGAATCGAAGTACCTTAATTTTGTAATCATCTCCACCAGACACAAAAAGGGGTTGCTGATTGTGGAAACAAATTCCACGAACAGGCCCATCATGCTCATCGAACTTGTCCAACAGTGTGCACATGCGGTAATCCCAAAGTTGAATAACTCCATTGTGTAAACTGAAACAAAATATTAAAAAGAATAAATAACTTAACAGTATCCATCATTAACCTCAGACGTAATACCTAAAAATTCAAAAAACTACAATATCTCTGATACTTTACAACACAGCCATCTAATCACTGATCAGATCATTAAACTTATTAATTCAATCGTTGAATCACACCATAATTTACATTTCTATAATAATAATGTTAATAGTATAATAATATTATTAATAATATAATAATATATTAATAATAATATAATAATATAATAATAATAATATAATATAATATAATAATAATATTATAATATAATATAATAATAATATTATAATAATAATATATTAATTATTATTATTATTATTTTAAATTATTTCTATAGATGTTGGTCAGAGAGCTTTTGTTGGTCACATTCATTCATAAATGATGTATGAAAAATACAGTAAACAATTAGTTGCCATTACTTTAGCGTTGCATCAGGTATGAGTAAGATGAGGTACCAGAGATGAAAATTTCAACTGTGAAGCCCAGCTGGGGGTATCCCAAAGTTCATCTCAGATGTACAAGGCAAAAGATGAAGACAAATATCTTCAATTTCACACACTTCAATCCAATGTGAAGACTGTTCATGACTATGGCCATGACAAGACACAAGTATTTCAAATTGAATGATGTAGCATAAACTAAACATTGGCAATGTGGGAAAACTTGACAATAAAAAGATAACAGGAAAGAAACTTGCGATGGAACAGCAATGAAAAAACTACACCAAAAAGAGTCAAAAGACATTGGAAATTGGAAAAATACTGTAATTAAACCAATTCTCAACAAAAATTACAGGAAAAATACCAATCACCATTTGGTCAAAGTAAGTAAAAAGTCACCTTACAATCAGTGGCTAAGAATGAACTAGAAATATGACTTCATAAGATAATGACTCAAATCACATTATAGCTATCTAAATTCTTGGAAAAACAGGCACGGCAAAACAGAACAGCAAGTTAATTTGGTCTGAAACATATTTTTGTTGAATATGTACCAACATTCTAAACGTTATAAATATTATTTTAGTTTCTGTTTCTAGTACATATCACTAGTTTCATGGTGATCCACAGAACAAATGCTGGAATGTCTCTGGATACTAAATTTAGCCTGCCCGCAAAATTGTTTACTGTTTTTAATGACAATTTCATGTCTACATGTACGAAATGTGATTCACTAATGTAGATGTATTAAATATTTTGTAGGCTGCAATCTCAATTTCGTTTATATTACTATAGCAATATACATAACATTAACAATGTTATAAACAACTTCTTTCCATTTTCATTCAATTGAATTTTCACCTTGTTATTTTTTACCCTTATTATTGTTATCAGCTTCGCAAAATGTAATCCTGGGCATTACATGTTTTGTTTTTTTTCCTTTCTTTTTTTCTGTTTTCTCCCTTTTTTCTTTTAGATTTTCGTTTCAACCGGACTTCTTTCATCTGCAGAGGGATCAGATTGAGAGGTACTACAGCCATGAAACAAATGCACTTCCTCCGCACGGACGCCAGCATTCCTGAGTTCAGCTCAATGGATGGGAGGGGGTCCCGGATGCTGAAGACCGAAGTAAACATTGCCCCAGTGCTCTCTCGTCGAACGAAAGATCGAGACGCGAGTCGAGAACCATCGTCTCACGAGGCCGCGTTTGGTCGAATGACAGCCGGCTGGCTCTCGAAAACTGCTAAGAGCCCGCATCGCGGGAGCGAACACGTTCCACGGTCGCACCCACCCCACACGCGGCTGGAAGTGTCTCAACCTCCTCCGGCTGCCGGCACCGCCGCCCTCGCCCCCGCCTTAGGGGCTTATCTGCCATCACCCACTCAGAGGTACTAGGCAACTCCGTAACCGTAACACAGCGCAGTGGTCCAAACGTCACAGAAAGAAACGCACAAAATATCATTGGACTGCAATAATATGTTTTTACAGATATTGCAACATCATGATTAATTTTACTTTTTATTAACAGTCAAATAAATGTTGTTGTTGTTGTTTTAAGCTTTTTAATGTGAACAGATATGATGGAAAAGCTTCGGTTTCGAACACACCACAAGGTTGGTGTGTTTAAACCAGTGGCGAAGCTACAGTCCTGCAATTGGGTATTCTGAAAATCGAATCTTAAATTTTTTTGTAATTTTTCCATTCATCGTTGTTTTCCTTTTTCATTCGCAAAAACGTCGATAATTCGTTCTGTAAAGCTGTCGTTTCTGCACAGTTAATTTAGCACACACTTCTCGATAGCTAGTGTACTGAAATTACAGATTCTGGTATTTCCCATGAAATTTCTCAGGAATGACTTTACTCTAATGTAATGATATTCCTTTCACATAATGCTGTAGATAAAGTGAAAGACTGCGTTGTATCAACCGAAACGTCTCTTGACATTCTTTTTTTCACACTAATTTGTCTAACAAATACTTCAACAACAAATCTGCAGTCATGTATTTTGCATTATTAATGTATACACTTGTCCGTTCATTTCGAAGCTGCTGTCAAAGAATGGATAGTGTTTTATTTGGAAAGAAACAATTTTCAGAACGAAAGGACGCTTTGCATGTGGAAAACTGCTTTTCGTCAAGAAATTCAATAAAATTAAAGTTTTCAAAATCTTGAAACCTATAGTCTATCTGAGTCACTACGGTATTAATAATTTTAAAAGAAACAATTTTGTATCTTTGAAATAATTCTGACCCTGAAAGTTCATTCACAGTCATGTCCGCTTTGATGCAGATTTCAGTAGTCTCTTCATATCTAACATGACATATTACTACGTATCTCTTCTATTTCTATCTCTATGGCATATTACTTGCCTCATGATTTCATCTTGTTGAGCGAAAATTGCATTTCGATATCGTAAACCGTTCAGAAGTTATGGGATGGCGCATAGTCAGTGGGACATTCTCTATAACATTAAATCTTTAGCTTCATTTATTGTTTCATAAAGAAAACACGAACAAAAATCACACAAACAACTCTACTTTCCCACAACGTCAGGTGATGGGGTGAATTTGCCCGGCCGAAACGCGGACGTGCACCGCGATACAAGTCCGTGTCTCCCGGGAGCTTAGGCTCTGTGCCCAGTGAGTGCGAGTGAGAGGGAGATAGCGCGCGCCCTCTTGTGCGCATGCGCGGCAGAGTCAACCGATGTCTATCCACTGGCAGGCTCTTCGCTCAGTTACCGGCCCCAAGAGAATATTTTTGCGGCCCTGCCAATTCCCTCGCGCGTAAGCGGGGAAAAGGAATCGAAAACATTTAATTTTCTTCAACGATTCAGTAAAAAAAAAAAAAGATTGAAAAATGGCACACTTAACGACAGATTTTATTGACAAATAATTTGGGTATTCTAAGGCTCTCCGATTACCCTTCAGCTTCGCCACTGGTTTACACGCGATTCTGATGGAGAACGCCTTAGCCTAGGTTTAACTGCCTAAGTTTCCTCGTATAGTTAAAACATTATTTCAGAATAGCTTTCTAAAAGCAACGATTACTTGGTCGCTAACATCGTCAGAAAAATGTCATTAAAGATTTTTGTTATTAACCTGCATAAAAGAAATGGAGTTATGTTTTTCACCATAGCTTCGGGGATTTTCTCGCCCACCCATGACTTTTAAACTAAACCAATCAGCTGATTTTGACGATCGAACAAACAAATAATAAATTTTCAGCGTGGGAAAGATGCAGTTGTTTATACTATGTTACTCAAAATCAATATGGCGTTGCGGGGCGATTATTTCGCTTAAGAAAGTTGTTGGAGATTTCTACTGCCTTCTGTTTATTTTCGTCTTTTGGCACGCTTCGAAATCACATTTATGGTGGGCCTTTTGTAGGCCCTTTCCCAATGTGTTTCGGGTGACTGTGCGCCGTGACCTTCCGCCGGACACAAGAGTCGCGTTTGCTGGCCTGAGTCTTATGCAAAGCGCGAGTGCTCAACCTGACATTATTTGTATTTCTGGGTTGTGAAATGCTATTGCCGCAGCAACGCTGAGCCCAGACAGTCACTGCCTCCGTCCCCGCCCTCCGCATCACCCACGCAACCTCGTTCGCGGAGCGAATTGAAGGAGTCGGCCGTCATTTTCTACATGCGAATAAAGATCTAAGAATCCCCCTTACAAAAAAAAGTATGATTCAAACTCTCTATGTATGCATTTAACTACAATATTGTTACAGAAAGCAGGAGCAAGTGTTACAACTAATGTCCGAATCTGGCTAATTCATGAATTATCGGGTAAATATTCACATTATCCTAAATGGGTGGATAAAGTTCGAAGTAGGAACAGCTTTGAAACATACTTCAAAATTCTGCCGGATGAAGTACACGTTAGGCAATAGGAAGTGGCTAAGGTAGATGAAGTACGTTATGGTGACGAATAGCAGATTGTGTCATAAATAGGGATCAGACTTTAGGCGGGAAGTTTCCAAGGCTATTGAGGAACACGGTGTGTAGTTTCGAATTCCACAGTGTCAGTCGTAAATCTTTATTTATACGATACCAGCTAACCTAACCTCGCAATATACCTCAACTACCTGAAAACTCTTCCCTCCGCATTTTCGAGTTGGCGACATGGCCCCGGCCTTCGGGATCATCATAAAACAACCTTATTAGTCAGATGAAGTCCAAAATTATCCGTATGTCATTCATACTGCTCATCTAACCCGTCCGGCAAATGTACGAACCGGTAACTCATAACAATAGACATATTTGGGATTTAACTGTAACATATAAACGAAATGGAATGCTCGGATTTGCACTAGCATTGTTTTTCTTGCTCACAAAACTTGGAGTTACATTAATGTTAGGGATTATCACTATGTTGCCCCGACCCTTTTCATTAGCGTCTCGCACAAGTGGAGTTCTTCCCAGTAAAAAACTGTCTTCCCACTGGATAGATAAAATGTGTTTTTCGGAGCTTGCAACAAGGTCGTAGGCCTACGCTCTCACAAGGTCGTAGGCGGACCCGAACGCTGCGGGTTCGCATCTCCCCGCCTCCCACTCACCTCCCTAACATCAATCCATCCAGAATTCATCTATCATTCTCCTCTCATAATCTTGCCGTTCTTCACATGGCGAGGCAAACGCAACCCATCGTAGTGTGCACCTGTCCAGGAAAGGGGACACCGCTCACAAACGAGTACGCCAGTCGTCATCATTATCATACGAAATAATATTGGATACTCTAGTTTTCATAGTCACCTCGCAACTGATGTTTGATAGTGGACATCACCTAAGTAGTTGGGCCGAATACTGCTTCCCATTGCCATTGTCATCGCAGAATAAAAGTTCTTATGTCAAGGTTTGGGCAAATTGAGTCAAGTACAGTACCCACGAAGTAGCTGCCAGTATATATATTTATTTATATAAAATTGAAAAACGACTGTGGTCGAAGATCGTCTCCAAAAAGGTAACCGTCGGAAAATACAACTGTGTCAAATTTTGTTTCTTCATGATTGGGCAAAACTACTGACAGAAAAGCTTAAATTTAACGTAAGGGCTAAATATTCTAATGTCAAATTAGGAACATTCATCGATCTACAAATAAAATGTTTTTGAGAATGACAACACTACAGGATTTGACTCAAACAGTGACGGTGTTGCAGAGTCGTGTTGGCTTTTTAGTGGTTAAACTTTGTCTGTGAAGCTGTTTTGAAGGAAGTATTTAGCAGTCCGCATTAACGTACAATCATGGAACCGTTGTTAAAAAAAACAAACAATACTTCTTCTCTGAGTTCATATCTACAAAATCACTGAACGGTCGATTATAATTCCTGAGTTCTCAATTTCCCAAGCATGATCAATACAACTGAAATAATAAACTTTTGGATGATACAAACATTCTTTGCAATAAAGAAACTGTAAATAGTACAATATCAGATTTTCAAATTGGCTCCGTAATAACAAACTAATAGTAAATGACAAAACGAGTTCAATGCAGTTTTTTATTTCTAATAAACATTTTTCTACTCCATTGAAAATGAACGATGTGCCATTGACTGATGTTAAGATAACAAAATATTGATGTCTCTCAATTCCAACATCAAATGGAACGTCTATTTAAATGAAATGAACACAAAGTTAAGTTAATTATGCTTCGCGATTAGAATTCTTTTAAATTCAGTCAGCCTGCATACGGCTCTTTATGTATATTTCGTGAATGTTCATTCCCGCCTGAGATAAGGCACAATATTCTGGAGAAATATATCTTATAGCTGACTTTTAGATTACAAAAAAGAATTGTTCGATTAATAAGCAAATTTCACCCACGTGATTCTGGGAAGCCTCTCTTTATTAATCTAGGAATTTTACCATTACCTTGTCTCTTGATTTACGAATCAGTATTCTTTGTCAAAAATGCCTTTTTTTAACGAGCAGATAAGCTCATTCCCCCCCCCCCAAACAACCAACCACATACAACACATGCACATTATTTGACAACACACAGCCAATGACATTAAACTATTGAAATCGATACACAAGTTCAAATCCAAAGTAAAATCTTTTCTGCTGCATAACTGTTTCTATACAATGAAAGACTACACCCAGCATAAAAAAGGAAGTAATATTAATTTTAACAATGATATTTAATGTATAAATTACCATTTGAACTGTATAAATCTAAACAACCTGTAATAAGTACGTACTTCAGCTTTCGGACATCAATGTAACTTCACTAAATGTGCGCATCTTCTAGAGTTCAATGGAAAATATAGTTATTCAAATTATCGTTCTCCGTGTTGCCGCGGCAGGAAGTTATTCCTTCACGAAGGGCACGAAGAGGGATAAGAGCCAAAATCCACAGCTGATTATCCCTTGAAAATAGTTTTAAATACACCGGAGCGTATATTTTATTATCAATTCTTAACAAAAATCCTCATTTCCTTCTTTATTCATAATTGAACTTGTACACGGTTTAGGGTAGGTATTTCAGAATTAAGAAAACGTGTACAGAATAAACTTCTCCCATAGCACGTCACGCACAGTTTTTAACTGTTATTGACGTTAAATTAAATAAAAATAAATTTAAGTAAATTATCGTGTAAAAATACGTAAGTTATTTTACAGGATACAACAAAATTGAGCATATCCAATAGGCTCAAGTCCGATTTCCAGTAAAACCTATTAAATTTCAAAAAGTTAGAAAATTTTCAAGGTCGTCCTCTATCATTATTGAATATAGTTTTAGATCCTGTATTCGCTTAGCCCGGGAGCGCCACAAGCAATGGATGTTTCCGAGAGCGTTGTTGTGGTACTCCCTGGCGGTTAATATGAGAGCTTCAATTGACTGGCAACGCTGGGAGCCTCTAGGAAGCCCCCAATATTCTCTCAGGAATGTCATCCACGATGGGGATGGGTAAATGGATGAATTAAAATGCAATATATTAAGCTACAAATGACATTAACAAGTTAACACGCGGACACGTCCATACATAGGTGCTTTAGAGGGCAATTACAGGAAAGCGAACAGTGCTTGCGAAGTGAAAATCTGCCTCAAAGCCTGAGACTGGGAAATATCTCAGCAGACATAGTTGGGGAATGGGGATCGCGCGAGGTAGAGCGGTTAATGTCGGATAGCACAAATAAACAGTAGCCCTGTATGAGGTTGCGAAAATTCTGTCCTCACACTTGAAAAGGACCTACAATAAAAGGGGGTTTTGCGTGGTTTAAGGTCGGGGATTAGATGCAACGTACAATGAAAAACTCAAGCGGCAATGGTATCCGAGTGCGAGTGCTCCGGGATGATGAATATTCTATCCTCATCCTCCTTGGAAACATTGCGAAATACTAGGTGTCATTTCACGAAATAATTACAATTTTTTAAGGAAATTTTCGGGCTCTCAAAAAGGGTAATTAGTGACCTGGAAATAGTCCTGCTTGACAGAATGCAGGGCGGAAACTAGGTCGGTTAGCAACTACGTGACATGTAAATGGGCACGGGTATGCAAGCTTAGAGGCGGGGCGGCGGTCGCTTTGCTGTGGAGCTGTTTCTTATACGGCACTGAAGATGCTGAAGTTTGGTAGGGAAAAACACGTGACGTCCGGGCTTGGTATTAATTAGTTTAGAAAGAGTTATGTAGATTAGTGTATTTGTCGTCTAACGGCAGGGTTTTCCTACTTCAGGTTTTTTCCTCAACCGTACCATATGGTTTCTCTTCCGCGGTACATCAGGGGTGATTGCTGGGATTCGAAAGGTTAGAATGGCAGGGTGTGGGCTAAGTAATAGCCTATTGAATGGGATAATTGCGATATTTACCCAAAACGAATACTGCTGAAAATTTTGTACCAGTAACATTTCTCTCTCTCTCTCTCTGAAATGTTTATTTCCTGGACGTCTCGTTTCGTTTCAATGAGCCAATGAATTCTCAACTTTCAATGCTAGTGAAAGGTTGATCAAATTCAGTTCACTGTTCATTCTCGAGATATGTTTAAAGAATGTTATGTTTCAACTGTTGTTTCCTAGTGGCGTCTTAGCCAATTATTTATTTTATTACATTCTTACAAACAATTTTGTAGTCTGGGATTTTCAGAGTTCTCATTTTCAAGCGTTTGTTAGTTTCTTCATTTCTATTTAATCGCATTTCGCTCGCTCTGTACTATCTGAACATGTTTCTTGACCTCTTTCCGAAGTGATTTCGGCCACAGTCATCATCAAATCACCGTTCTCCATGTTCTCGCGGTATTAAGCCGATTCTTTTATATTGGGCATTATAAAGGATGAGAGAATAAGCTTGTAGCTCATTTACCGTGCATAACGTTCTATTACATGGGAGTGAATATGTATCAGATTGTTGTTACATTTATTCGAAATTCAACATATAGTAAAAGAGCGGGGATAAGGATTCTGCAGCTCAAGAAAACGAGCACAGATTGTACTTCTCTCTAATACGTCATTCACAGTTAACTATTTGACGTTAAATGATTAAATAGAAGAAAAAGTCGGCTGCCTTGTTCCGAACGGCACTGCAGTTCATTTCGAGCCCTGGTCTGACGTCTGCGTATATATATACTCTGAGTACTGCCGGAGTCTTTCTAGATCAGGGCCTTCAACAAGGCTTCTCGGGAGCGCAGGACACGCGGAGGGCTGCAGTGCGCGCGGTCAGAGCGAGCACTGGGGCGACCAATGACAGCGCCGGTTGCGGTGTTCTGCCCGAGAAACGACAAACGAAGCGGACGGTTTGCAGAACAAATAGTCGATTCTCAATAGATAATGCTGTAGGGCAAGAGATATCTATTTGGAGATTGTGATGGGTATGCCAAATATTTAGTACGCCACAAAGAAAACTTAATTTACGGCAGCTATAAGCGATGTATGTCGCCACCGAATACGACAAACTCGCTAAAGAAAGGAACAATTATTATTGCATCCAAAGCTAAGTTGACAGACACTTTCCTTTCAGTTTTACAATAGAAACTTTACCAACGTGTTACCCCATGTTAGGAAAAATGAGGCTGGTTGTAGCTGATGTAATTAACTGCATGTTGCCCATTACACTACGAAAGTAATGTCTACAAATACAATCCACAATGCTCCTGAGCTACAAAATTGCGCACCAAATACAGGTACACTTGAAACCGTTTGGATCAGAATTCGTCAAAAATTTTTTACAAAAAGGTTCAAATTCCCTTTCAAATACCGTTTTTAATTTCCTTTTTATTATGATCAACATCATAATTATTGGGCATGAACGCTGGCATTTTTGTTTGGAATTCACCGACGTGCCTGGCCCTTCGTATTAATTACTGCCCTTTTATTTATTTATTTTACGTCAAAAAACAGTTAAAAACTGCGTATGACGTGCTATGGGGAAAAGTGAATTGTGTGCACATTTTCAAAATTCTGTGATCCCTACACTAAGTCATATACTACTTAAATTTTGAATTTTGAAAGGGAGAAAAAAACAAAAAACTCCCATGTAATAAAATCTATTTTCAAGGATAAATAAGCAATAAATTTTGAATTTTGAAAGGGAGAAAAAAACAAACAAAAAACTCCCATGTAATAAAATCTATTTTCAAGGATAAATAAGCAATAAATTTTGGCTCTTATTACTTCCTGCCGCGACAACATGGAAACGATAATTTGAATAATTGTATTTCCCACTGAATTCTAGAAGACGTGCACAGAAAATGAAGTTACATTTATGTCCAGAAGCAAAACAAGGGGCCATCTCAGCATTTGCTCAATGGATCAGGGAAACTGGACGAAAAACCAGATCGAGATGGGGGTCATTGACCCGGAAGCTGTGTTACAATAGTTGTTACAGGTTGTTTATACTCATTTATACAGTCCAAATGGTAATTAATGCATTATGTATCATTGTTAAAATTAATGTTACTTTTCTTGTGATGCTCAGTATAGTCTCTAATTGTATAGAAACAGTTATGCAGCAGAAACGATTTCACTTGGGATTTCCTTTGACACCCTGATGCATTTGTATCAGCCTTCGTGTCCTTCCCACCGCTGCGGTCCGTAGACTCAGTGCAGCTAGTGCCCACACCGACGCAGGTGACCCACGGATCCTCAAAACCTTGATACCTTTTACCTCATCAATCGGGATGACTCGACAAGCAGCGGGCGACACTGCATGCCCGCAGCAAACGTTAGGTCAGGGCGCTAGTTCAAGGCACTGTTCCGTCAGCAGCCTCGAAACGGAAACGATCGAGTCACTTTAGAGGGAAAGAAAATCCCCCACCACTGGGACTACTCTCTTCCTGTTGACGAGGCTTAACTGACAGCAAAAGCTTACATTTAAGCATTATCATCGTTAATACAAAGTTGAAAATAGGGTAGGACAGGTTTCAATGCTCTTGCTTTCCCCTCAGCAAAATTACTTTATGTCGCCTTTACATAAGTACGTAGGCTTCTTTTATTATATTCATCAGGATTTCATAATACTTCGTTTTTCTTCTTACTCGGGCTCTGTTCCTCTTCGTCTCTCTAAGGCTTGCTCAGACGAAAGTGACTCATTTTCTCTACGATAATTTTTTGGTTGAAGTATTCAAACATACAGGAAGAGTAATACATGAATGACATCAGTTACAGTGACTGGAAACGCCAAAGCATGCACGTGAGGGCGGGTCGTCGTGCAACCAAACCGTTTTCAACATGCCAAGCCGCTTACGCTTCACTTCCGAGTTCATCACGGTAGTGCAGTGGTTGCTATTACAGTTGCCCCTACGTCCAGCCAAACCGAAAGCAACGCATACTCCTTTTCGTAAAAAGAACCAACAACAATAACAACAAAAGAGTATCACGTTAGAACACGCAATCCCAGACTTTTTCCTACGACGATCAATTTCAACTGCACCAATAACCTCTGCTTCAAAATTGGAATTATTGCTCACTGGGCTCCCGTGGACGAATCCATGTTGTGAACGTCAACATGCCGAAGCGCATGTACACAACACCTTGTGCCGACAGACCATGCAAGTGTGCTCCCATTCATGCCACGCCACCTCCTACAGGAAACACAATGCTCTGCGTCGTTATGTTACGTCGCTGCAACAAATCTTAGTTTCACTTGGGAAACCCTAATATTATCACATTGAGAACGCTAACGAACCAATAATCAATCCGAGTCGGCTCGCTCGCCGCCCCCTCGAAACAATCAAGGCGGGCAGGCCGTGGCCACGCCCCACGGCCGCACCGCTCTCAGGCAGCCGCTATCAACGGCGTTACCGCCACCACCAACATCGCCCACTGCCGGCATCACCGTCTCCTCCGCGACCGGGCGTCCGAACGGCCCGGGTGGGGCGACGGGGAACACGGCGCTTACGTCGTTTCGCCACACCGCCGCCGAGTGGAGCGAGGCGAATTTTCCTCAGCCCAGGTCTCCGATTACTCATCTGTCGCTCCGGGGAACACACTGGCTTCACCTCCCGCAGATTTCTGCGGCCACGGGTGTTCCATTTGGAAAGTCTTGCGTTCGGACGTGAGATTCGATTGGGCCCAGACGTCCCAATCCATCACCAAATTTTCTTTCATTCAAGGCAAGCGAACAATCAAGAGTAAAGTAATGCAGATCTTCTCATGTAACATTCATTTTGGCAATTTTTAACTACGGAGGCTGGAATTCTCAAAGCTGGAACGTGAAAATTCTCATTTATTGGGCGAATCTCCTCTATTTATTCACCGCGCTATGGAAATACGAGGGTTCTGTAGCATTTACACCATCGACCCAAAACCCCATAATGTGTGATCAGCTGGAAAAGGAATTACTCCTCAGCACTCCATGAGACACACTTCGCTCATTATGATAGAGTAGGAACGCAGAAGTAGATGCAACCCGCAACACACTTTACCATCGTGCAAACTGAAACGGTGCTTCTTACGCAGAGGCACGAGTTATATTTTTTTAACCTTATATTACATTTGTGGATATTAAGCTGTTCTAGATACCTCCCGCTCTTCTGTATGAATGGGCAGAAACGAACAGAAATCGATAGTATATTTGTTTATTTATTTAACATATAAAAAGAGCTAAAATCTGTGAGGTATGGGGGAGAAATACATACTGAGTATGTTTTCTTGAGCTCTAAAAATTCTTAAAGTAGCGATTATACAATATTACGTTGATTTCTGAATTAGGAAACCAGCGAGCTTTTTGACAATATTTGATAGCAAGAAATATTAGCTCCCTTGTAATAAAACAATTTGCAGGGGCAAATGAGTTACAGATTTTGGCTCTTATCCCTTGTGCCTTTGAATGAAAAATTGATCTTTGTAGATGATTTAAACACACACAAAAAAGGTGTTAGGTGTTCACCCCCCCTCCCACACACACACCGTCTCTTGGAAAATCCTTTTACAATGTTCTGTAAGGATCTGAGAAAATAACAGCCCCCCCCCCAGCAGACCGAAACATGTCATATGAGCTCTCATTTGCCTCCAAATGGTTGATTATTTCCGGGCGCGCCAATTGGTACGCCCATTAGTAGCTTTAGTGTAATGTATGTATTATCCCGGGAGGTGGCGGAGTTTCCCCGCTAGAACGTGAGATCCGGCGCCGTCGGTTTGGGGAATACTCTCTCCTTCGTTATTTCCGCCGCAGGATACCCCGCCAGCTGGGACAAGCTCTGACTTCCCGGTTAAACTCCTAGAAGATAAGACAAAACGGACATGCGGACAACGCAGGTCACCCGATTACTATAAGTGGGAAAATATATTTTTGTACTATTTTTGTACTATTTTTTTCTTTCAAAACCACGCGCCTTATCAATTTTAGGTTAAACGCCGTTTATTAATTAATTCCTGAACCATGAACGAAAACAAATTCATATAGGAGATATTAGTACAGACATAATGAACAGAAGATTGACAACATCCAGCCGGCTCAGATAGAGCAATAACTGTGGCCATTGCAGTGTCTCGGATCGGGATGTCCTAGGGCTGTAGTCCCGACGGTGGCCAATTTTCAACACTCATTGCTTTCTCATTGGTTCGGTCGAATTCAGCCGCTGTCCGAAAGGGGCGACTACCATGATCTGTAGGTTTCCACGATTTCTAGAATCGAGTACTAGGCGAATGCTGGATCGGTACCATAACAAGCGGGCCGCGCGCAATCTTCCTTTCCTCCTTGTCCCATCCTCTCCCCCTTCACACACATTTACATACCCTACGATACGACACTGCCGGGAATCCAGTCGGGAGCTTAGAACTTGTCCTGGCTGGGGGCGGTGCCCCGATGGCGGAGGTAGATGGACGGGGAAACCCCGCAAACCGACTGCGCCAGATCTTATGTCGTAGCAGGGGCAACACCTCACCTCCCAGCATATAACATTCACATCACTAACGGAACTAATGACCATAGCAGTTGCGTCTGGAAACAAAATAATCGTTCAATCGAGAGCATGAACATCTTGACACTACTTTCCTTAACATTCCGTATTGCATCATCTCCAAGCCCCACCCCTGCCCCTTTTCCTGCGTTCGCTTCCGCAACCGCTCGAGAGCGTAAGCGAGGTGGCGCGGCTGAGGCGAGGGCAGGCGGCGGGCGGCTCTTGCGTTCCGCGAAGTGGCGAGGGGCGTGGCGGGCGCCGAACGGGTCTTTGAAATGGGGAGTGAACCTGCAGGTATCTGGGTTTCGCGCGGAGCTGCATGTCCTGCATCTCTTCCCTTCCCCCTTCCCGTCTCGCGCACACTCTCACGACACACATGCGCTATATATTAGGGACGGACTTTCCAGACACTTGCATTGCCGATCCGCGAATGGGCCCTTGGGTTGCCCGTAGCACGGAAAGCGCCATGCCTGTTGGCTTTGTTCCAAAAATCCCTTATGAGTGCGAGCGACCAATATGAACAAAATCGAATTTTGTGCACAGAACTCAATCCCAAACACTGGAATATGGCTGAACAATTTCGACCCTTCCTTCCATTATGGTCTTACATATCTGGACGATTCAGCATCATTTCCTTTGGTTAAAAATAAAGTTAGAAAGCTCTCTGATAAATTGAGGGTACGGTTTGATGGAAGTTTTATGCCTTAAGTAAAACGAAGAAAAATATTCCATCAAAACTTCACCGCAGGTACTTCAGAGATTACATGAACATGTACTACATTAAAATCGACACTTATAAAGCTCAATTAACGGACATAATACTATCAAGAAAATTTTCGTTTCTCGAATTTAACATTCTTTTTTTAATTATCAAGGAAATTTTTGCGGAAATTGGAAACCTAACAAATCTCTTCAAAAGTGACCGAATATTTTTTTTTATCCAGACGTGGTCACTCGATGTAATAACAGCGTCTATCGTCTGTCGTCGCTGAGTGTTCGTATCAGATTGGCATTTCTACTCTTCATACTGAGAAAGGACACATACCTAGAACAGTTTATTAATGCAGATGTCGAGGGCGTTCAGAACCCTTGTGATGCGCAAATAGTACCTTGGCGCTATTTCCTTCAGAGCGGTGAGAGATCCAGCGAAATGACTTTCTTTTTTGAAATATCACAAAAAGGTAGGCATCCAAAAACCGAGAAAATATGTATATTTACAATAAACTTGGTCAGTTTAAGACGTAGTCGCGAAGTAGGATTTCCATTCATATCTCTATCATTGGCGAATAGAGGGATGTATGGGAGCCATATCCTTCCCACCACATCCTTTTTTGGGGGGCTATTTTTTATAAGTTTATTTAAAACAATTACCACATACCAATCGTCACGCATTCCAAAGGAGAATTCGCGTCATGAATATAGATTTCCTTAGTTTCAAGCGCCGGGAGATACGTGGTAAAGCGCAGTATAACAGGATAAGTGGCAAGTTGTATTTCAAATACTTGTTTGGAATCGACAACAATATCACTTTCTGCACTTCCATGTACATTTACATCAAGTCCATTTATTCAATATTGTGGAAGAAAAGCATGATACAATTGACGTTGCTAAATATAAAACTGGACAATATAATATTCTGACTTTTTTCACTTTGTTTAATTTATTTTAAATTATTAACTTATTTTAAGTCATTGACATCAAAGTGAAAAATCGTACCATAAATGTGTATTCGTCTACGTGGGACTGGATAAATATGAAACCGACGATGCAACACGGAAATCAAAGTAGAGAAATTCACAGCCGTGCGAGTGTCTTAATGAAGGATGAGGACAGTTGTGACCCGGCTGATGTAATAAATTGTAGCAACGAGATTTCGGAGTTAAACAAAACAAGGAACATAAAATCCAAGCGGCCGCCCGACAGATTTCATAGGTCAGCAGAGCGTTGCAACACAAGATTACGTTAGAAATAAATGGTTGTATTAAAAATTATCTTTTAACATGTAATCAAAACAGTTCGAGAAACCCTCGCAAATGCTGTGCATAGGGAAAGTGGCGTAGAGAACAAGTGGTGTTATGTGCTAGAAGAGCACATACTTTCTCGCAGTATTTGTATTTTTTGTTGTAATTTTAGGAAATTCAAAGCAGCTTTTTTTTTAAAAAAAAAAAGAAAAATTATCGTTGTGGCTTTGTTTAAGGACCCCCTCAAAAAATCAAAATATTCGTTTCTAATTCAAGGGACCGTGACATCGATTTGAGCGATGGCATGGCCCCTTGTATAACAATCCAGCTTACTGTTTGCCGCTAGCACTGTTCACGAACGGATAAGCAGACAGGCAGACAAACGTTTGGACGTAAACCAATTTTTTGATATCAAGGACCCACAAAATGAGGATTCTGACTCTGCAACATGTTACGGAAAGTTAAAACATTTTGGGGCAAGAATTATCCTTTTTTTCGGAATCAGGAACTTTTTTCTGTTGAAAAATAGCCACAGTACTACAATATTTTCTATTCACTACGTAAGTAGTATGAGAGAAAATACAAAAATGGCACAGATAAAAATAGATTAAAAAAAGCGTTCTCTCCATAAAAAAATCAAGAAAGTACGATGCAGTAGCTGGTAAAAAAGGGCTGAAAGCTATGTGGAAAGAAGTGCGTTAAAAGTGAAAATACAAAGCGGAAGACAGACGATGTGGATCATGACAGGAACATAGAGGCACGTTTCTTTGGCATTTGCAACAAACGCGGAAAATTCTACAGAGCTGCGTTTGGTATAGTATGCCCACGTTTCATGTTATATCTATGCGACCAAGGGCAAAATATTTTACGAAAAACGAAAAAATACGCATTTCTGTTCCGCATTAATATTTCTTTTACAGTGGAAAATATCCACGTGTATTACACATTATATTATACCACAATACAAACTATCCCAGTGCAAAAGTTACAAACTTCTGGGTTGTGTAGGAACGTCGAAGGGGATAACTTTTTACCAATAAACAATTATTGAACATGCGGCGCTGGATACCTGAGGTCGCTAAGGCTGAAGAGCCATAGCTGCCTCGTGCTTGAAGGGTCGAATCCTGCTCGGGCATGGCTGTTTGTGTGTGTCCGGTAACGGTATACCGTTACCTCCCACCCATGTTACTTACAGTGGTCGCTGTATGACCTTAGTAGTTGAAAAGCGACCTTTAAAAATAAAAAAGTGGTGAGAAATTTCATAGAACGAATTTATATTATGTGAAATTTGCCCCTACTTAGTAGGCAACTCGTTATGCATTGGTGCATTGCAGGCCGCGTTCTGACGCAATCAGAGACTTTGCGTGTACCTGCCGAACTCAAGTACGTAATGAGGCGCATAACAATCAGGGGCAAATATAATACATGTAATTTCGTTATATAGAATTTCCAATCATATGTCATTTGGCAAAACATTGACCTCTTCTACCCACCCATCCTCCCCACAAACACACACACGCCCTGAATGTTTCTACAAGTAATATTAATTCTGACACACACTGTTCATAACTCGATGCCGAATGATCATCTTTTAATTGTTTTTCCGATGCCGTAAATATATTTCTCAAACTGTTATGGTCGCAGAATAAGCAGTATGCTACCCACTAAATTAAGTTTTCTCTCGCAATTCTATAATTTTGTCACAAAATTACAACGAAAAGTGGATATTTTATTCAACACAAAAAGAAATTTAAAATGAAATCACAAAAACACAGCTAGGCATACATAACACACACACACACACACTCACACATGCATATACCGTTATAAAAACACAAACAGCGATGGAATTTTTCCCCACACGCAGGTCACTGTAACTGAAGAAAAACAAGATTTTTTTTTCTTAAGCAAAAGTTCATATTCTTAAATTTTTAGGATATTTTTTCCTGAAACTAAAATACGCTCAGGATTTGACCCTTCTGTTCTTTACAGTGTTTTCCTAAATTGCACAGACGGCAGCAGTAATCACCGGTCGGTGGTGGATCCGAACCTCGCGAAAGGCTCGAGTGTTTTCGTCCTCAAATCGTGACGTGGTAAGCAAATCGCCATCGTATTACATTTATAATCGAAAACGCCGTTCAATCTTCATTTCACAATTACGCAGGAAAGCGAAACGCCAATCCTCTGTACATTGTCACCAACATCATCTAGGACAGCGCTGTTCAAATTCAACTGGAACGCCAGGGAGCGCGCTTTATTCTTAACATATGCAACACAACTTCGAAACTAAAGCGGATACCGGGAACCTTTTTCGACTTTTCTCTCTAAAAACTGGTGCCAATTACAACCATGTTGACCGTTATATAGCTTTTGTAATCACACCGGCACCGGAGTGGTTGTAAGTAACGTTTCCCTTAACCTCTCTACAAAGGTTACCAAACTCGGGAGCAATAGTAACCAGATTACGAGTCACAAGATTACCATGCGTCACGGTGTCACAGCTTCCCTTGGGTTGCCTGCAAGATTCGGGTTAGAACGATCGTGCATTTTGCGATCTGAAGGGAAGCATATTAAGAAAGGTTTCAGGTATATTCATGGGGATGCTACGTGCGGCACTACCCTTTCATATTCCTGGACTGGTGAGCGCGGTATCGAGCCTTTTTTAAGTTTGTAGAAATTAACGTCTACAGAAAGAAGACATTTCGAAACAGGAAACAACACACAAACAGTTCTATACAATTGATAACTCGTTATATCTCTTCCCCATGGCCTTGACCTGTCCACATTATGTTTCTTGTGCGTACGATCATCCGTTTGCAAGCAGAGACGGTGACGGCTAAGCAGGGAAAGTAGCTAAGCGAAATGAGTTTGTGGTTTAGCATTAACGAAGGCGCACTTCCTGAAGCGCGGGCTTCGCGCGACCAAGAGTGATATAGCGCGCGCCCGAACAGCCTTTTCCACTCGGCGCGGAGAGCGGTGCGCGGAGCGGTGCGGGGAGCGGGAACGGGAGTTCACAGACAGCTTTGTAAATCGGAGCCGGGGTTCGCGGGCCTCCTTCACGGCCGCCTGGTCGGGGCTCGGGGCCTGGCTGGCCTGGCTGGGCGGAGCGAACGAGATTAGCGCGGGGGCGGGAGCTTGCCTTCGTAAAAGCGAAACGGGTGACACATGCACACAGGTGAGATTTCGGCACGCCCTGTTCGCGAAGGAAGGTATCCGGCAAAAATTAACAAGTACATTGGTTTTATAAGTGAAGCTTGTTGATGTGTTACGACTCTCACACACACACACACACACACACACATACACACACGCGCGCGCGCGCGCGCGCGCGCGCGGAGTAAGAGATATTTCGGCACGCCCTGTTCGGAAACGAAGCTTTCGGGTGAAAATTAACAAGTCCATTACTTTTATAAGTGAAGCTTGTTTATGTGTTATGGGTGACACACACATTCATACACAAACGGTCTGGTTGAGATTTCGGCTCGCCTTGATCGCAAAATTAACACGTACACTGATTTTACAAACGAAGCTTGTTGGCGTGTAAAATCAGAGTCCTTGAAATAAATGGAAAGATAATAAAGAACATTAAACGTATTGCTCGCAAATGCTAGTCAGATTCGGAAAACTTCTTAATATATGACCTAGATCGTGTATAAGATAGGAGGACGAAGGACATTAAGTGCTTAAAAATATTCATAAAACGTAATATTACTCGGTTAAATTATACGTAAGAAATATTGGAATGAAATCATACTTCTAAAAAGAGTTTATTTAAATAAACACGGTGGTTAACACAGAAATATTGCGGAAATCCATATTGATTGGTAAAATATAAATCATCTTCCACAATAAAATATGCATTTTTTATTACATCACGATGTTACATTACAGCTTTACATGTTTCGGAGAATTTTACATCTTCAGTACTGAATGTTGTATAAAATATATATTTTATTGTGGAAGATTTCTCGTTTACCAATTCATTTCTATTTATTTCTTTTCATCTTGTTTGTATGGTTTTAGCATTGCTTCCATTACTCATCTTACGTCAAAGTTTTACTATTAAATATTTGATATCTGCGATGATATTCACGAAGAAACGAAACAGCTAAAATAAAAATATAATTAATTATTGCAAAAATTAAGGATAATAATTAAACGGTGGTGACTTATGACGAAAATGGTGTACGAGCGAGAAGAAACAATTTCGCGGTGAAAAACATAATTCTCCTTCCTTAGAAGAGACGTGTACTAATGAGTAAGCCGTGTCACTGAAGTCGAATTCTGAAATCGAAAAATGAGTGGTGATAAAATGTTTTGTCTTTGTACATTATTTTGAAAAATACATTTGAAAAATTAACAAGATTTCTGTTTGCTCGGTAAATCATTAATTGAAAACATCAACTTTTGTCGATTTTAACAAATTTTTAACATTTTTAAAAGTATTTAATTCAAGAAAAAATATCAAGATTTCAAATATTTAATTCAAGAAAAAATATCAAGATTTCAAATATTTAATTCAAGATTAGTTCAAGAAAATTTTCGAGGATGGTGATAGGTATATTTGGATAATGTAGTTGAATACTGACAATTGGCTTGGAATAATTCGCAATCAGAATAAATAGGTACTACTTCGTAGCGTCGCTACGTGAAATGAGCCAGCTTCTGGTTGGGACCTCAAAGAAAACAGTTTTAAGGATGCTTATCGGTCGAACTGCGATCTATATTTCAGGGTTGAAAAAAAGGGAAATTACAGGACATTCCTATTTTACCCAATTTCAAATTCACGTGTAACGATTCTTAACCCGACACCTACCAGATTTGAACAACACGAAGTTTCTGACTTAGAAGATCGAAATGAGTAATCAATGAGGTCTTCGCTTCAAAACTTCATGTATTTATGATATCCTCAATTGTAAGTGAAAAATGGATCTCTTCTATGAATTTGGATGCCCTGACAAAACAGGAATCTTAAAAAAAATACTACAATAAATTTTAATATCCTAAATTTATCATTTACATTTGTCATCTAAATTTATCATCAAATATCACAGTGATTTGTTTTTTATTTGAAATCAAAGAGAAAAGATTGGCGTCATTGGTTCCCAACACGTTGACTTACGAGATTTTAGAGAATAGTACACACGAAATAAAAAGATAAAGGAGCATGAATATCAATGAAACAGAGAAATGAAAAAATGAAAATAGAACACTTCAGCTTCCACTGGGACAACTTCTTTCAAAGATAATGATCATGATAACAATCAAGCAGACATAGAAAATAAAGTACTATTATACTATTTCACCAATGTAATACACACAATAGACACATGATGAGACCACACAACCACACCGAAGAAGATGACCCAATAAGCTGAATTTAAAAATGTAGAAATAGAGAACATTAGGTATGGTTTTAAAACACACGCCACAGCTGCAATAACAGGTGCTTTTATAGATGCTAGAAGGGATGAACAGTGAACATGGAGAATAGTAACTCTGCCATTTCACACAAGAGAAAGAACCAGACAGGAAACCTGCTAACATTATTGATATTTCTTATCTCCTTACTAGAAATGTACAGGCCGGAAAAACAGCTTCCACGAATCCAAATGTTTCTTCCTTTTTAGCACTTAGTGAATGGCGAGACAAAGATGTTTTGAGGTGCACAAAATTGTAATTTTATATTCAATAGAATATATTTTGTCAAAAGAATGTGAAATTCTTATTTTATTTGACGTGCGTTGATAACATTAATCCGAGATGATTTTTCAGAGGATTTTATTAACATTAAGAAAAAATGAAGATTTATGGAGCTACATTTTATCTTATGAGATAAACAATGACACGAATTCCTCGCACAAAAATAGATATTCTTAGGCACCCTCATTGTTGCAAAGGGCAGAAATTTATTTTCGACCCTTCAAGTGACACGCCCTAATTACAAGTTGTTTGTTTTTTAACGGTGACTGTGCCTTCGTAACTAATGCGACCATTCCACGCCTTCGTTGAAAGTCCGTTCCGCTCATTGCACGTGGGGGCGAGTAAATGTGACGGTCGCGCCGCGCCGTCCGCGTGGCCACTCGGAAGAGGAGAGGAGGCGACACGAGAGAGTGAGAGCGCAGCGAGGAGCGATAGTGTATATGAGTGGCTAGATTTACTGGCGGACTATTTAGAGGTTGACCTTGCCCTTCGGGGCGCCCACCGCCCTTGCCGATGGAAGGAAGGAGGGGGGGGGTAATGCACAGTGCACAAAACGCACGGTATCGCTCGCATTCAGCCCTGTAATTCGGAAGACCTGTTGGGAAGAACTTGACTCTCCCTTCAGAAAGGACCCGTTCGAATTTCACAGCTGCGACGGAAATTCAATTCCTAGTTAATACCCGTGCAAATTGTTTCGCGACAGGTTTTCTCGAGGTTTTCCGCAACCCCCGTCTCTAATTCCACCATCACTCATCACCATCTCCCATCAAAAATTCATTTCGGTCATACCAAGGTAAGCTACAAGGCATTGATACAGAAATCAGAATACAGTTAACGCAGCATTGATCGTGATACTAGTAATCCGTCCTAAGTTCCAATTCAGACGACATATTCGAGACTTCAAATGAGATGAAATAAATTACATGTAGTCTGACAACCTTTATCAAGATAAATCAACATAAAGAGTAAAAATGGTTAAGTCCTTTCCATCATCGTATCATTCGATACGTCGAATACGTTCAGGCGCACAGGACTATCTACTTTCCCTTCAGAGGATGCCCTCGAAAGGACTAAATATCGCCCGGAAAGAAATCGCGTCGCGATAAAACACAATTCGAGCACCATATCGGCAGCCTGTATCTCGAAGCCCGTCATTTCGTTCCGAACATAGTTCATTAAACAGTCCGGGCGCCTTGCAATCTATCATTCTTATGCAAAGTAGCAGAGCCGCCCCAGCCGCCCTCACGACCTTTCGGGGCGCCTAAGATGGAAGCCCGCGCTCCCGGAGCCGAAAGCGCGCGCGACAGCCGGGTTCAAGGCGGAGGCGGCAGCGGGGCGCGGGGTTGGAGCAGGCCGAGGGTGCTGGCGTTGGGGGGGGTGAGGCAGGTGGGTATGGAAGACGAGGAAGGACGGGGCGGGCAGATAGGGAAAAAACGGGTCGGGCACCCGAAGGTGAGGTAAATGGGGGAACGTGAGACAACACGGAGGTGGCATTGATGGGACGAGGGCGAAGCAGACACACGGGGCAAGATAAGGCGAGTCGCGACGGGAAGGCGGCCACGGTGATGCAACGCGAAACGAGACGGTGGCAGCAATGGACTAACTCAATGACGGTGTTTTTATTATATTAAGATACAGGCTTGCAATTCCAACTAATTTTTGTGGGATCTGACAGATTAATGTCCTTTAAAATATTATTTTTGAGACATAATCGTAAGTTACAATACACAAATTACAATTAACGAATAACAGTGTACAATTATTCAACACGAAATGACGTAATTTGCTGCTACTTCAGAGAGAATGAAGTTGACTATATGAAAGTATCAAGAAATCAATAAACCTTGATTTTGCTGTTAACCTACGCGCATTAAAAATTCTGCAACAGGGAGTAGTAGCAAGCGTTCGCCATTTCGGGCGAAGGCGGGGGCGGGGGTGGGGGTGGTGGCGGCCGGCCGACGGCGGTGGGCGTCGTGGGAGAGGGGCGGGAGCGGGGAAGCAGCAGTCCTGATCACCTTGCCCGCGGCCGCTCCACATTTCGAACGAGTCTCCTCAAGGCCGCCGGCGTCTAGCCGCCGCAGCAGCAGCCGGCCGAGTCATTGCGTGGGTTGGCGCCCTTTCACTGACGATCAGCCAGCCAGCCAGCCAGCCAGCCAGCCAAGCGGCGGCCGGCCAGGCCGACGTGGCGGGGGAAGGGCTGGAGCGGGGGCGTAGGCAGGGACAAGGTCGGGGACAGGAACCTGGTCGGGAGTGAGGGCGTGATAGGAGGCGGGGACGTGGAGGTAAGGCGGAGTTTGCCGCGCGGCGGGGGTGACTGACGACGCAAGGGGGCGCTGACTCACCCAGGGAGTGGCAAGGGGGAAAAGGGGGCGTTGGGGTTGCTCTCCCCACGTGATCGCGGAGTTAGTCGCTTGTACGTTTATTAGAACAATTGGATTGCAGACGAATATTTTTAACCGAAACGTAAGCGCAATGTACAAAAGTACATAAACAACTAGGGAGAGGATTTTTATGCTTAAAAATCTTTAAATATGCTATTAAATGGATGCATTTATGACTTGAAAATTCTGAAAGATGCACCTTAATATGCAATAAAAATCAACATTATTGTATTTCCGGTACAAACCTTTCTTGATTAAATTCAGGAGAAGCATGGTGGGAATGAAAATATATTCTTTTGTGCGAATATAATACAATCTACCTTACTTCGCGGGAGAAATAATTGAAGTAAATATTCACCTTAGTGAAGTACATTGTACGTCTTGTTGCCTGATATTAAAAAAAAAAATTGAACAAGCAATATCCTACATTTACACAATTTCTTTTATCTATAGAAAAAAACTGTGACAAGCTCATTCTAATCTAAGAACGCTCACAAATAAATAGTAGATTTTATGAAAAAATGAAACGTTTTAGGGATAAGTCTCCATTTTAACGAAATATGCAAAATATGCGCCTATAATTACAGGAATATGCACCAAAAGGGAAAATATATGCACAAATATGTAATCCCTAAAAATATAAAATCTCAAGAAAATTCACTTAACTATGACCTGAAGCAAGAGACAAAAATATGCAGAATCATAAAAATCCGCACCCTAATAACGATTCATTTCTGAAAACTACATTTTTCCTATCGTCGAAGCCGATGACTTGTTCCTCGATCTCCGATCATCAGAAGTTCATTTCAACAACAGACTACAATCCATTTACAACTCGTATACAAAGCTTTACTGACGGTGTTACGAAAACTCGATATAATTATACAAATTTACATACATTATACAAATTTACAAGTTAAGTCTTTTCATCTGTGTAAATTTAAATAAATCTGTATAATCAAAATAGTACTAATTTAGAATAATGGCATTGCTATCATTATAAGTCTTTAAAAACATTGTAGATTTCCTACGATGGTCCTCACACCTTTGGGTGTCTAAGGACAATCCCAACCCAGCTTAGAAATAGCTTCAACTACAACCATTCGGTTACTTACCAGCCTCCCCAACCATCACGCCGATGTATCTCGAAAGCCCTTGTCGGTCTAAGTCCATATTATTCCAGAGTTAAATGGCCCGTGAGCTCGTTCGAGCATGGACTGGTATAAAGGGAGACAGGTTGCACCTAGATGGCGCTTACAGCAGTAACCCATTGCGTCGCACTCATTCGATTCTCACATTCTATTAACAGAGACAGATTTGGGAATTAGGGGACGGATTCAAATTCACACACGATGAAGAGGTGAATTCGGAATGTCCACCTTGCCCCATCTGAAAACATCCATGATATTCGGGGATTTTCCATAGCCACAACGTAACTAGTACTCGAGGGCATTCCATAAACTTCTGCAACACCAGGCCGGCGAAATCGTGAGAAATATTTTATAAAGTAAACATTTTTAACGCATTTAACAAGTATTATAAAACTTCCCTGTGTACATGCTCATCTCGATCATTTTCTTCTTTTCCATTGTTTAAATCAATACTGGCGATGTCCCTTGCATGGAATGCACAAGAAAATATTTTTCTCACTTCCTCACTTTTCATTCGATATCCATTTGCATGTTCAGAGATATGAGATATCATTCGGATGAACTATGTAACGTCCCGATTAAATAAATAAATTTTAATAACACCAGCAAAGAGGGCGTTCTACATTCGATGAAATTATACTCTTTGTTTAAGGTATAACTTTGCACGAACAGAAATGGATCTCCAAAGATATATTAGCATAATAGAAATACAAATAAAATTAAGAAAAGTCAGATTATTCCTATTTATCATTGTGTCGTCGATTACGTAACAGGTCCTAGTAGCTTCAACTGATACTATGTCCATGTGAAACATGGCTCAAAAAGTACATAAAGAAACCGAATTTATTTTTTCCGCTGCTTTCGTTAGTTTATCCAGATAGGTTTTCCGTTTTTCTTACAATAAACGAAATTATCGTACACTATATTTATTTTCTATAGGGTTCGTGATCCTAGGTGACACTCGTTCATATTCTCATACCTTTAATGTTCATGGGACATTAAAAGTAGTTCGATTCAAGAAATTCAACACATCAAAATTGTGCCACCAGTTCAATGCTTTTTCAACTTTGTTTTTAAAACCGAAACGTGCAAGTATTTGTTTAGGTTGTCTATTTTTTCAATCCTGGTCAAAGTCCCATTTGGCTATTGTGCATTCTGCTATTGCTGCATTCTGCTATTACTACATTTTGTCAGCGAGATTGCAGATATTCGAAAGTTCTTTCATTGGCAGTCTAGTGCGGCGAGGCGAGCCAAACTACGGATCACTTCAATTGATTTCATTTTCTTAATCATCCTGGTGCGTTGGCGTATGGAGCAAGTAGTCCATATCTGAGCGTCGTAGACCAGGAGGTCCCAGGACGCCGCCATTGCCTGGATGATAGCCCTGGGCTTGGCGCGCTGGTCGCTTGCTTCCGCAGTGTCTCCTGATCTATTCCAAACTGATGCCGGAGCAAACACGCAACAGACCAAGCTCGTGATCCTTCCCTCCCCACACATCCCATCCTAAAAAGCCTATGGATTTTATTGTCATCATAGTCCTAACGTGGAACTAACGACCTCAAACCCCCACCTCTCATGACCGAGAAAAACTCCGAAAGTACTGAGTGTTAAGGAATGGTCACGCCCGAATTCGACCATGTCTGTGGCGTCGTCGGAGATTTTTTTTTTTCTTTTAGTCTTTCTACACGAAGAATGTATCAGATCTAATTTTATACCCAGAAAGCGGAAAAAAAAACAAGAAAAAAAGTGTGTGGAGCAGCCAGAAATCGTCGGGCCAGTCTTGGGAAGCAGGTCGCCACGACGACGCCGAGTCGTCGTCCTCGTCACGGTCCAGAGTACGCACGCACCACGTCGTCCCATAGACAAGGGCTCTGCCACCGCCTGCGCTGTACCCTCACAGCCACACGAACAGCTAAAGACAGCCACTACCGCCAACGTCACCGCCACAGCCACAGCCACCGCTGCCGCGAAGGCCCGCGCAGCCAGGGCAGCAGCCTGCGGCGAACGGCCAGCCCACCGAACGCCGCCCCCACGCCGCCGCCGAAGTTCAAGGCGAGCGCTGTTATTGCAGAAACTCGGACCCCGGCCGCGGCGGCGATTCGGACGGCGCTGGTACACGAACCTTCTCTCGGTTGCTTTACAGAGGCTAACCTCACAATTCCACGATTCACTGACCGATTCAGATGTAGGAGCGCTTCAACAGAAGTAGTAATTACACAACTCGTGGCAACAATAATGCGTTAGTTGTGTGCAATTCGTATCAATTCATTTTATTGATTCGAGAGCTTGTGTGATTGCCTGACCTTGTGAATAGTGCACATATTTATGTGAGTGGACATATTCGTATCCCCGTATGAATGTACGGAAATATTTATACTTGTGTGTGTAAATATGTTTTCATTGTCATCTCCATAGTCACTCATAGGTCCGTTCCCTTCATATCAATGTTCTGGCGAATGGTTCATGGGCTCAATTTTCTTTTCTTCGAAGGCAAAATGTCGCATTAACACACATTCGGCTAGGAACCATCCTCCTGTACGTCCTTACAGTTTTCCCAGCACTTTCTAAGTAGTTTCAATACTGTTTTTAGATGGATATTTAAAAATATTTTATGTGTACTGTAATATAGTGTTAAAGATTCGTCTCTGGTTCTTTCAAAGTACAAGCTAAACTAGTTGTGAAAATTCACAGCTTGAAGATAGTGACTTGTAGATACATGCAATTAAAGTATTTCCTTCAGTTCACCATAAAATACACCACTCATCAGCACAAACGTAGTGTTGGATATAAACGCCAGATTGGATAGGAGCCCCATGAAGACGTCAGGGGTTATAGGAACGCATCAAAACGGATATAGAAGGTTGCACTTAAGTACCACAGAAAACCTCTCTCTCCCTTCGCAAATGAATTAGTTTACAGAACTATAGAAAGCGTACTTCCAACAAAAATATGCGCTTTCACAACGCCCTACATTTTCCCATAAATTCTCAAATAAACTATTATAGCTCCAAAATTTAATCCAGCTTAATTACAGTTCACGCACGACAAATGGTATTCGTCTCATGATAAATGGAAGGCCTCTTTAATAAAAATAAACTAACTTATATCCGTATTAAATATTGAGACATAGGTCATGGTATGTGTCAACAGGTCATAAAGCTCCGTTAAGTGGCACAAACGAGTCATTTTTTGCACAAATACTAATTTAAGGTCGGTTTTGAGATATGCTAATGGCAGGTGACCTCGAACTAGGGACGCTAATTATCGCGCAACAAAAACCGAAGTTCAGTAAGCCTAGCGACATATAATATTAAAGTGGAGGTACAAGCCTTGAAATTCGGCCAGGGGTTTTCTTCGCAGGAAGGGTGCTACCAAGTTCGCCTAATTCACGAGCCAAAATGTATGGGCTTAATCTTTGCAAAATAATTTGAATTACAACTACTACATGAATGAAAATTAATAAGATTCTATTATTCATTATACGATTCATTACAAACTTTCATACGAGTAAAATTAAAGTTATTCCTTAGGAAAGATAAAATAGCGAATTAATAATTTTAATAATTACAACTGTGTTTCATTTTCGCCTGATGATTGTAAGAAAGATAAAACAAATATTGTCATATCTCAGACACA
Source organism: Teleogryllus occipitalis (assembly GCA_011170035.1). Classification (NCBI taxonomy): domain Eukaryota; kingdom Metazoa; phylum Arthropoda; class Insecta; order Orthoptera; family Gryllidae; genus Teleogryllus; species Teleogryllus occipitalis. Next base: position 125,046 of record BLKR01000168.1, on the reverse strand, counting down.
ATGCCTTGCACTGTAAATCGACCTAAAATATTATTTACATATTTTATTACATGGTAAATCTAACTCGGTACCTAAATACCAGCACCTATTAAATTAAAAGGAAATTCGAGATATATCAAACGAAACCAATTTTTCCCCTCATCACTGGCATATTTCACTGGAAACTTGTCTTACAATTAATTATATGTTGCTTATGTGGCTCAACCCTTGAATCATTTCAGATCAAAAATTGCGGTGCTGCAGAATGGCACAGACTTTCTCGTAGCAATTTTTGCTAGTTTCCGTGGCGTGGACTGGCTTTAAGATCTTTCTCCATTCTCTGGCCAGCTGCCATCTATCTTCACCGAAAGTACATTCTCTTGACTTTTTTTAACTACTAAGAAGAGTAAAATCTCGTCCAAAATAGCAATTTTCGAAGCCGTTTTTAAGAAAATGGCGATTAAGCATTACTGTAAATGCGAAATTTGAAGCTCTTTTTCACAGAAATCTATTGAGTTTTCGAAAAACTTCAATTGAAGTCCTTCAAGCACTTCCACTTACAAATGCAATAATGTATACAAATTGATGGAAATGTGCATAATTAACGGCGTGCCAGATATTTAAAAAAAATTACATTTGTGTAATTTTTGGAAAAACAACAAAAGAATACATGAAAATTAACTCTACGTGATATTAAACAGTGCAATTAGCACTATCCATTGGAGAAATTTGAAGAAAAAATTTGGAACCATTTTTGAGAAAATGGCGTTTGAGCTTTATTGAAAATTCGGAATTTGGGCTCATCTTTACAAAAAACTGTTGAGTTTTCGAGAAACTTTATTTCACATTATACAGAGCACATGTACTCGTAAATCTAATAGTGTTAAGAAATCGCCTCTAAGGTAAATATTACCGAGTGGGAGACCAGTCAAAAAAAGTACATTTTTGTAATTTTTGAAAAAACAAAAGACGAGAGCAATATGACGTTTATGTCATCGGATAGGGTTGGTTGGGCACTAACCCTCCAAAACCTTAAAAAAACAACTTTGGAGCAGTTTTTGAGAAAATCATGTTTTTGTAAATTTTTAAAATTACAAATATTGCACGCTCAGGGTGACCAGCGATCTGGCAGTTTGGAATTCAAGGTTTTTTCCCGGTTTTCCAAGTCTGAGAATATAAATTTTCCAGGTTATTTTTCGCACATTACAACATATTTTTACCTTCTACTGCTAACGCAGTAGAAAATGTTATGTAATGCTGCGGGTAAAGCGGCGAATTTTGGGCAGAAAAAATCTTATCGCTGGGCCCTGGTAACGAAAAGTACGAAACGAAATCCAGTCGCTAAATTTATAAAAAATCCTCTAATATGTGGTGGAGCCAGAATACACGATTTGTAGGTCCTTCATAACGAAAACTCGGTTGACGGCAAACCGTCCGTCCGTCTATTAGTGAACAACGCTATCGGCTAAACCGTTTAGCCGATTTTCTCCAAAATTGATATTCCTTAATCGATCCGGCGATGTATCGGTCCCTTAAATTTGAAACCGATATTTTAATTTTCGGGGGTTCTTTACATGAAGCCCCAAGAACATTTTCAAAATTTTCAAAGAAATGGCTCCAACGATTTTGATTAAATTTTGTTGTTGAATAGTGGGAAGGTCGTTTAAGAGAATGGTGCATGACTCATGATCGTTGAAAACCCTGATTTTTCGAAAATTGAAAAAGTTCAACATTTTTTCCGCGTCTTCCTACAACTACAATTATGAAGATAAATTTTTTCCATTAATGGAACCTGCTCCTTGGAGATCGATTTTGAAATAAGATTATATACAATTTTTTGAAAATTTGAGTACTTTTTGCGTAATTTTGTGAGAAATATTGGCAGTTTTAAATTTTTTAATCAATTTTTTCTCAAAAACGGCATCAACAATTCTGATTCAATTTTCACCTTGGATACCGTATAGGACTTTTAAGAGTGGAGGTCTCATGTTCGTTGAAAATTCTGATTTTTGAAAATAGCAAAAACTCAACAATTTTTTAGCAGTCTTCCTTCAACTACAATTACGAAGACTTTTTCTTAATGAAAAGTGTTCATCAAAAAGTAATCTTTAAATAATGTCATGTTCAATTTTTCAAAAAATATTAGTATTTTTCATAATTTTGTGTCAAACATCGACAAATTTTTGACATTTTTCTTACAAAAAAGGCACATTTTTTCATTAAATTTGGACTTTAGATAGCTTAAAGGACGCGTAAGAGAATGGTGCAGATCTTAAGTTGGTTGATATGCCCGATTTTTCGAAAATTAGTGTTTTTCTGCGTCTTCTTACAAGTTTAATTGTGAAGATACAATTTTTGTCTTAATAAAAGATGTTCACCAAAAACAGATTTTCGAATAAGGTCATGTTGAATTTTCAGAAAATATGAGTAATTCGGCATCAATCATAGTCGCGCGTTTCGATTTTCCTACGCTTCGTGAACATAATTTGAGAGGTTTTTGGAAGCTATTTCTATTCTTATAAATGAAAGTAGATTGAGAGAAGGTAATAAAATTAACTTCGAACAAATTACTTCTTCACTTCAAGAAATTTTGATCGCTGAGTATGGTGATTCATATGTAAAAGATTGAAATAACGTCTGCTCCTGGATATCGAAATAAACACTGGTATGCACCACAGGTGCTTCGTTTGAATTTGTTGGGTTTGGATTATATTAGCATTATTTCCAATACTTTACATGAAAGAAAAATTGAAAAAATTGAGTACCATAAATTTGTACCAACATTTTAATTTTGGTATATTATTACCTGCAATGCCGCGGGGAACAATGCAGCGAAGGAAACATGGTCTACTCGTATATCCTGGGGCGCAACCTTGTCAAGATCTCGGCATGTTCATTTTCTTCGTGCTTCCTGTCAATTCGGACACTGTCACTCTTAATCTCCGTATACGCTATAAGCAAAGATAGCTGCGACTGCACTCTTCTACAAAATAAGTTCAAATTCCCTTTATTATGGACGTGATAACATGGTCGTTTCGATCGGAAAAATAGCTAAGTGATACCACCAATGCCATCAAAGAGGACACGCGACACTAATCGAAACACAACGATTGAGTTGCCGGTGAGATATTTGTTCCGCAAATATCTCGTCCACGCACGTGCAACCCACAGGCAACCATATAGGTGCTACGGGGTGCTAGGTACTCTACCCATGTTGCACCTACACAAGCGGAAGTCTTTGAAGTTGTGTTACGCGTGAGTCAAGAACTTCGCAATTTTCAAATAAACATGTGACACTTCTCATACATATTTGATTTTAACATTTGCCATTATCATGCACTGAGTTGAATTCTGCACTTTACTGAATGCGATGCCGCATATGAATAAGTATTAAATGTTGGGGAACATCTGAAAAAAAACGAAAATTCCAGGTTTTCAAATCAAATTTCCGTTTTTCCCCCGTTTCTTCCAGGCTTTTTCACATTCCCGCTTCTCCCTGTTTTCAAGGATTCCAAGTTCCACCCTGACGCTCTATTGCACAAAAACTACTAAAATTTTCAAAAAAGTCTACATAACCTTAATGAAAGAACTAATTATGGGGTAACAAATTTCATTTCAAGGAAAAATCTGTCTTAAATTTTATAGTTGTAGGAAGCCCCCCCAAATTCAAACTTTTGCAATTTTCGAAAATTCAGAGTTAACCGTGAAAATGGGACCTACCCCCCCTTTATAAGTGTATTTTACTCTATTCAAAAGAAATTTAAAGAAAATTTTTGAAGCCGTTTTTGAGAAAACTTTGAAAATGTCCGGGGGGCTTTATGTAAAGTACGGCCAACTTTTAAAGAATGTTTTTCAAAATTTCAAAGCTTCAACTAGAGCCAGATGGACAGGGATTTCTTCAATTTGCAAAAGATCGTACGTGTGGTTTAGACGCTAGATTTGTTCACCTACGACAGACAGAGGACGGACGTTTTGGAAAAAACTACTTTTTCGGTATCAGGGGACCCCAAAATGTGTATTTCCGTTGATATATCGAAATCGATTTTCCGCAGCATTAATAACTTTCTCTATACTTCGTATATTACTTACGTATATACGTATGTATACGAGAAAGTAAAAAACGGTGTTCACAATCTTTGAACAAATAAATAATCCCATTAACATTTGTGGCATACCCATTATTATATTCTGTGCACGTTTTGTGATGCTGGTGTAAAAAATGACGCTGTACTTCGACATTTGTTACTACACCTTGTCTTATTTCTCACAATGAACTCGACATTGGCATAAGACTACTTAGAACCAAGCCCTTCAAACATGAAATGCGGTAGGGAGAACTGTTCTGTGGAAGAAAACGAACGGAAACACTCACTGGATCTTTCATCACATCTTCAACATCGCTTTCCCCGCAAAGTCATTGATTCTCAAAGGGCGAGTGCAAACGCTCCAACCAGTTTCAGTTAAAGAGGTATTAATAACCACCGAAAGGTATTAAGCAACGACCGGCCACATTACACTCCAGGAGCCCACTCCTTAGGTTGAGACACGAAAGACGCCATAAAACGCCGCGTGTCACGACTATGGGTTTTCCAAATCGTGATCCCTCAACGAATGCAGTCGTTAGGTCGAATCACTTTCACTATTCTGAATTGCTCTTCAACGCATTAACGAAATTACAGTGGATAATAGGTTTACAAATAAAACTTGTTCAAAAATATTGCTCGCTCCCCAAATAAACTGATTTATAATGATTTAAAATTAAAATGTTTATAGGAATTTTATTAATTTGTCCAGAAAACAAGTACATATAGTGCATAAGTGTTCGTAGTACGTTCGAAGTACGTCATTATTCGAAAATAAAAATATTCTGCGAAAGCGTTCTTGCCCAATTTGTTCGGTAGCCCAACACCTTATTTTACAAACGATTGTAGACGCGACAAGGATTTAGAGACCAGGATCATAATGCTTCTGGTGTTATAGACCAATAACGGACTATCCAAGTCTGTAATGTCAGGGTAAAACCTAATGAAATATAGCACAGGTGGTTCAGGATATATTTTTACAAGCATAGTTAACACCAGATTCCAATTTACTGTGCATTACGACAAATTACTCTAGCACGGCGTTCCCATCAGAATAATTAAAGCAGTGTTAACCTCATGTTATCTGAACGAATACTTCGAAATCTTGATTTACCAGCTTGACGTGTGGCCACTTCCACGCAAATATCATTTAACAGACAGCCTTCATTCAAAATATCATTCCGTTATACTTACATACAAAAATCCAATAACCAGCAGTTCCGTTTCACCCAATATCAGGTTTCATTAACCAGAAAAAAGCCGTAATTGCTAGGTGTGACCAATTTACGCCCTCACTTAATACGGTTTTATTATATTGGAGGTCAATTGAAAATTCGCCATCCAACAACACATTCGTAACCTTCTCGAAATAAGAATATCTAAAAAAATCAATATTAAGTTATCTACTCAACATTCATTGATGCAAATAATCAATTCCTAGGAACAGTTTGACTCAAATCAACGTGAACGGTTAGCCTCCTGACGTTTAGCCCCGAAAAAGCACGGGTAATGTCGGGATAGATTTTCAATGGCGACCACTGTATAGATATGAAAATAATTATCACTAAATGTTATTAAAAGAATACTCGCTCATCGGCAAGAAAGTTCACTCATTGGCAAGTGTCTCAATTGAATGTTAAATACGACCAAACACAGCCCGCAAACAGAGCAAAAATTATGAGCATTTTTCGGATACCTTATGATTTCCGCTATGAATTTCATTGCACAGGCGAGCCCATGAATACTTTCTCAAATGCAGTTTCATAAACCTTAAAAAATATATAAAAAAAGCAGACAGCTCGTTACGCCTCGAGAAACTACCAAAATTTCCGGATTCAGGTTTACAGTTATTATGCGTCTTGTAATAACATAATTCCTTCAAAGTTTTGCTTATTTTCATGTCATTAAACAAATTTGATCATGCTCCATTTTAGGATTCTCACTACCAAACGTAGGACGAAATATCTTTGTTTTATTCTTCAAACAGTTATATACTTCCGAGAGAACGTAAGATGAAATGCTTCTAGAACGAATCCACAGATGAATTTTCGACAAGAATGAAAAACAAGAGTGCCTCCTTTACAGATATATCAAAACAATCGTCTTTGTAACGAAGAAATTATGAATTATGTGCCTCTTTTCTAATCAACAATATCTTCTTATACTGTCTGATTCTATAGCTTCTGGCATCCTGTTCATACAATCAAACTGTAGGAGTTCCTGTCAAGATCAATATACACGACTAAGTATTGTAATGAAAGGGTAAATTGCACGAGTTCACACATTCATGTTACATACAATATTCAGTTCTACGTAACGACTTGTTCTTTTTCAGACATCTTGTTAAAGAGACATGAGAGATTATTTATCGTGACAATTGCCCACTGGCATAGAAAACACTCCGTCCGGAACTTCAGTCTATCAATTCCCACCTAGGCAGCGACATCGTTCGATCCAGCTACTAATTGCCAAAAAGGCTAGCGACTGAGGATCATAATAAAGAGTGAATTCATCAATTTACTTTGATTCCAAGGCACAATGTCAGAAACCGAAACAAAGTTAACAGTTATGAGGACCGCGAAGATATTTTGCTTAGAGTGCTTATTTACGCATTTTGGTTCAGTATGTCGGCTTTATATTACTTTTTCAGTCACTTAAAATTACTGTAATATAAAGTAATTTAAAAAAAGTCAAACTATTAATATTAATAAAGACTTAATTGACGTTTACACGTTCCTCGAAGACGGCGAAAACTTATTCCTAGCCCTAAAAGCTTTCTTTCCTCAAAAGTGTTAGAATTATGGAACATTACCTCCTCGAGGTTGTTGCGGGACAGCGGAAAGATCTAGTTCGCAGCTCACGAGAAAGCGCAAGAACTTAATTTCACGATCCGATAAAGCACAGGGGAGGGGGTCAGTTTGGGGCCGTTCGGAAGAAGTAAAAAAACACGGCTCTCGCTACCGATGAAGCAGCCAGCAATTGTAGTCTGTGAGCACCCTCGTCGGGGGGCGGCTCGCCGTTATGATCGCGACCGGAGATTGCCACGTAGCCCCACGGTAATGGAGGCTCTGCCCGGCGCGCAAAGGCGAAGTAAACGGCCCGAGCAAGCGGCCAAGTTAAGCAACTGAAGCAGCCGCCCGTTTCGCACCGCACACCGCCACCGCCGTTTCGGATTTGAGAGAGATGTCAGGGTCTCGGCATCGAAACACGGCGGGGCAGCCTTGTTACGAATGCTGGATTGACGTTGTGAGAGAGCTGTGGCGAGATTCAAGCACACAACGTCGGTGCACGAAGAAGGTGACATCTCTAAAACCGTCATTCTTAGGGAAGGGAAGATGCATGAGAAAATAAGTCTCTTTTTACTAGAGAAAATTTCATCAAGACAGTCCATAAGACAGCTCGTATTCAGAATAAAACACAGCCTTTTGTTGCCAAATAAATGACCGTTCCGTTCAAGATAACCCCGTTCTCTTACAAAACGAAACTAAATAGTTCTTCAAAACGTTTATTCACAATAGTACACCAATGTTTGACTCAGATATTTATGCGGATGTGATGTGGATTGATTGTTTAGAAACATTCAGTAGCTTATATTACTCCTATACTAAAATTTGTTTGATTCTTCAATCACAATACGTTGATCGTGTCAAACGTTATGACGGAAATTGGAAAGTAAGTTCCAACGTCGACGGAGAAAAACAACCTTTCTTCGCGCCGGCGAGTAACAAAATGGTTTGGCTCTCGAACTTCACGATGCAGACGTTTGACTGACTCACCGACCAAATTAATTATTTATTAACGTCAAAATATATCCGTAATGGATGGGGAGAAGTCCAATCAATGAGCAATCCCAGCATCAATTCTTCTACGATCTAGGGAGATCGGATTTGAAAGTTTCGTGTATATGACGGTGGCAATAGCTATGTGTGACCAACTTACGCCTTCACTCAATATGATTTTATTATTTTCAAGGTCAATTGAACATTCGCCCACAAACAACACATTAGCTGCCTTCTCGAAATAAGAATATGTGAATATTCAAAATCAGGATATTGAATCTTCAATACACCAATCTTCTAAACATTCAATTTATTGTAACCATTTTTTTTCACGAACTATCTGAATTATTAGAATTCGCGAATTTTCTTTTCTACTTCCTCTGTTGCCTTTAGAAGCTTTTTATTACGCGTTTCCTTTTCTTGTTCATTCATATTTCCCTTTGCCCTCGACTTTTCCGTTCTCAAGCCGCCTTGTTAAGCAACTCAAGCAGCCGCCCAGTTCCCGCCGTCGCCGTCTCGGATTTAAGAGATGTCAGGGTCTCGGCTTCAAAACCTACCTCGGTTGAAACGACTGCTGGTTGGATGTAGTGGGAGCGTTGAGACCAAAACGTAGATTTGTTCTTGGTGCAGGCGCTTGAAATTCACTTCGATGGCTGTATTACGGTTCCGTGGGTGAAGAAAGGAGGATTATGAAGGACACTGAGTTTCTTCCTGTCCACATATAACTGTTGAACTGATAAGCGAATTGTCATGATAAAAAACGATATTTTGTTGTTAAGTATTGTAATATATTGAAAGCATTAATTAAGATAGAAACGAAGGAGAACTATTCAAACGATTTTTTTTATAAAAAAGAGTGATTTTGATTTCCGCGCAAATCTTCAAGAATTCCATGATAAAATAATAAGAACAAAAATAATTGTCTAAATGTAGAAAAATATATTCAAATGTTCAACCAAACATATTTAAGGGATTTATTTTCCCGTTGTCAATAGTTCTGTACAGCTTAAAAATAAAACTACGAGATCAATACAATGTCATATGAATTTACAATACAATCGACCTTCATCGAATAGTAGAGCATGAAATTTAGAAAGAGAAATTTACGGAAAATTAAATTTAACAATTACCATGAAATAAAAATATTAAAACATGAAATATATAAAATAGAAAATTAAGACCACAGTACGCACTCCATAAATTCCTGTCACATGTAAGGTTAAACATGTGAAAACATTCGAGAAAGATTATTTCTGTCAATATTCCTACATTAAAGAAAGAGTTATAAAGAACCAATTTAAATACAAGTTACAATTAAGTAAAAAACACTGATGAATGGGCTAAACAAACTTTGATTCATTCTACTTTCGAAAAAGAGGATTGTCCACTCCTTTTCGTAGCCCAAGAATGTACAAATGCAGCCAAAGGTACATTGTCACTACCCCATTCTCTATCCTTTCCCTCATGGGGGCGGCACGAAGCCGGTCACAGCTCTACAGGGGCCCTTCCTTGACCTGGAAACCGGACTTGTTGCTGCAAGTTCTACCGTGCCATTTCCTCAAAAGCTGGGTACACACCAACAAATTAAACTTAACATGAACCGGTAGATGAACGTCAGATGAAGTTCAGTAATGAATGCGGTTACTAATCAACTAATTACAGCAGTTCATTATCGTGTTCACCCACAGAACACAGCTGTCCATTCCAGAGATCGCACTTGCTTGTAGGGGTAAAATAAATATATATTAATAGTGTTCCCAGATAAAACATCATGACATGTTCAGTTTCTAAAAAACATACAATTCCAGTGAATCATATCTGGTAAATGTAAAGTATACACTCATGGCTTCCTGTATTCGTTGGGAAGTGAATAAATATAATTTTTGACTGTTCGTCCATGTATTTTTTTTTTACTCATCCACAATATAATTATTAGGACGGCAATTTGATTGATAGTATCAGAGCTTTCAATGTCATTCATACACATTTAATCTTCCCTTCTGCACGCGAGTATATGCAATTCAATACGCATTATACAGTATGCATGATTTTGTATATTACCTGTTTTCGCGCTATTCCACTAGACTATCATTGGTCATTCCTTCTCCCCAGTGCCTATATCTATTAATCTTTAGTGTGATTTCCGTAATGTGCTTACTTTGTAAATTCCTTCTTTCTTACACATCCTTGAGATTTAAAAAATGGTAGATTAACATAGAAAGTATGTGAAAGCGCTACTTCTGATACCATTATAATTTATTTTGTCCCTGACATTCAGGAGAAGCATCTACATGATTTTGCGTATTGTTGATCATTTCATTGCTACTTTTTCTCACGTTGGTCTCCGATTCTACAAACGAAATAAGAGTTGCGGCGCGCACTACTTCAGTCTGTAATTAAATTACCTTTGAAGTTTGCAATGTGTGATGCTTCGCATAGCGTGTGTACCAGAGTTCGGGGACTGAAAACCATGGACAGGAAGGGTGGGAAAGGTAATCAAAAGAGGGTGGAAAAAATTCTTCCGAAAGGAAATCAAGTTCACGCAGTTCCTTGTCATAATTTATGGAATATGAAAAAATCAACACCCGAAAACCCGACGTCCCCAAGATGAATTTAAAGAAATCCCTTATCGCCCTACCAATACTAACGTTTGCTATTAGATCACGTTATAGCGATAAGACCAATTCTCTCTCTGAGTCACTAGCATTGCAAAAGGAGCACAACCAAAATCCATGGGTGAAATTAAGATAGATCTCAGGCAAACGGCATCTTTTGTAAACGTATCGTGGAATAGAACACAATTTCCAAGCATTTTCAAAGTAAATTCGCGTTATACTTGGCAATACACACTTTAAAGGAAACAAAGAAAGGGAGTCAACGAATGTGCGCGATTCGCAGGTTACTTGGTTTATCGGCTTTAAGTGCGCATCATCATATACGTTATTTGTCCCATGTCAAAATATTAACAATTTTTTTGTGTGAATAGAGTAAAACAGAAAATAATCTACACATAATACACGTATAAAAAAGTACAGAAACAGAAAACATAAATTTAAAAAACCAACAATGTGGCTTTGTGGGGGTCATGTACAAGATAAAAACTCGGCCCTGTTCTCCAAAATTCCATCAAGTAACCCAGTCTCCCTCCCAAACGCGAAGAGGATTGAGAGCGAGGGTTCGTCGTCTCTTGTAGAGTCTTCAGCGGCGGTCATCCAAACGCCTACAACGCGGGTGGACGATATTTCACGGAGATGGGTCGTGCCGCAGACGACTGCTCAAAAGCCGAGTCGCTGGTGCCGCGGCCAACCTGGCAACGAAGGGGCGGCGGCCGGGCGAGCGGTGCACTAACGAGGTAGCGAGTTGTCGCAGGCGGAGGGCGCGGCCGCGGTGGCGCAAGGCTCCGCACGGGTGCCGCAGCGCTGGCGTGGCACTGCTCTCTATTCGTTGCCGGATAGACACGCGCGCTCCAACGAGCATCGTCTACGACAGCCGCCTTGTCGCAGGGCTTTTGCAACGAAACTAACGTGGAGGATCAACTTCATTCTCGCACTTTTAAATTTGACAACACCGCTACACTTTGTTACACATCTAAAGAGTTTCTGTACGTTATTTCACTAAAAGATGAACCAAAAATAAAATCCACATTTTATATTTCCCGCTATATTATCTCGCAAAGCCCACATTTATTTCCATATTGCGGCCTCTTACAATGGGACACTTTCGAGCTGCATTTTTTAAAAGAATTGCCTATCCAATAATATAGTGTCTCTTAATTATTCCGACAAAAACACGCAGACTTGTGGTTATTTAAATTTGAGAAAATTGATTTCCCGTCAAAACATTTCATTTTCGGAAAACTAGACTTCTCCGAAGAGAAGGTGTCGGCACGGGGAAGCGGAGGCCTGATTTCGAAGCGTCGAGTCGCACGGGTTCCCCCCTCTCTTAGGGACGGGGGCTTCCGCGCCGAAACCCATCGCAGCCCCTCTCTCATACATCCCAAGGCATCGCAACTGCTGCGCGTGTCTCAACATAGCAGCGCAGAACATTTGAATCACGCGCCGCGAAGCAGCCAAGAAATCGAGGTTTCTCCAAAACGAAAATTTTCGACGGGAAATGGATTGTACCAAACTTCAAATGACGATTAGAGACTACATGACATTTTATTTGGTACAATTCATGGAAATTTTATTAAGATCGGTGAGCCGAGCCCAAGCGGCGAGACCGCACGGCGCGGCGAAGGCCAGCGTGGCGAAAAGGCGGGCGGGCGGGCGGGCGGGCGGGCGGGCGGGCGGGCGGGCGGGCGGGCGGGCGGGCGGGCGGGCGGGCGGGCGGGCGGGCGCTAACGGAGTGTCCAGGAAGAGCTCCGCCGCCCGGGCGTGGAAGGCGGCCGGAGGAGCGGAGCGGAGAGGAGAGAGGCGGGAGCGACTGGGCGGGGCAGCCGGGCGAGGTCACCGCCCAAAGCAACCGCGCGCGGAACTTTCTCGCTCCTCTTTGCCGCCGCTGCTTTTATCCGCGTTTCCTTTCTCCCAGGCTCGAAATGGCTATTTTCTCCCGCGGGAGAGTGGGTGGAGAGACGAATTGACGACTTGTCGAGTGAAACGCGACCGTCTTCGCTTACCCAGCGCACAATATATTTTAAGAATATTCTTCGAAAAGTTATACTTCATTTGCATTCCTTGATTTGAACGGGGGTACGTTCGAATCATAAATGAAGCACCATTATATGTACTGTGTCCGAGGCACGATCATATTTATACATTTGCAGCAGCCATCGAATTCGGGGGGGGGGGGGGGCACGATCCTCGGTACCCACTCGCACCCTACCCCGCTCCCCCATCAATTTGCATCCTCCTTCCTCCCAATTCCCCCTTTTCCTTCTTTTCCCGCCTTTCCCGTTTCGAATTTCTTCCATTCGTCTCTTCTCTTACCTACTTTATTGTCTTTCGTCGCACCCATTTCAGCGTTTCCTTTTCCCATTCATTCATCAGTATGCCGTCAACTTCATTTCTCATCGCATCTTGTCCTCCCTTCTACTTCTTGCCAATGGCTAATTCCTTACACTATTTGCCATCATTCTGCTCTTCTTCTGGCTAATTCCTTACACTATTTGCCATCATTCTGCTCTTATTCTTCCTCCATTCCGTTTTCCCTTTTACACATCGTTACTTCCATTCATGTTACTCCCACTCATTCCTTTCACCACTTACGTTTTGTTCTCTTCCTTTTCCCTTTCGCTTAACTTTTCTTCCTCCTTTATTCGTCGATCTTCACTTTGTTCTTCGCGTGGGACAAGATGTACCTCTCTCTCAAGGTGTGCCACGAACTAGACCATTAACTTTCCAGGTCGACCACACTGATGAAGTTTTTCTCACCATTTCTTAATGAAAGTTGTTTGATCACCTCAGCGGCTGATGACTCATTCTTTTCTCGGATATTTCAAGCACTAATGCACTATATGATACAAGTGATTAACTTACAGTGTTTCCCGAACAGAACAGAAAAAAAACTCGTACTTGTTTAGAATAGCTACAAACACAACTAGTATTCATTGATTTGCAAAGAGTTCATTGCTATACGAAATGTAACCAATTTGTTACAACACATGCGCAGAAATAAATACAGAAATATTGCTGTATATGCCTACTCACGACTACTCTTTAAGTTTTAATATTATTTCTTACCAAGTATCTTCATATTTTCATTAGTGAGCACTGAAATAGTACTGAATGACGTGACTACTCATCAGTCATGTCTTACGAGTAACGATTTGTGAATGAAGCGCAAAAGAAAGATTAGCAAATGGTCACGTGACGCCCCCTTAAACAACACGTCGATAAGCGAACAGCAGATACTTATGCACACGTAATAGAGAACAATTCCGGTAAGGAACGTAACATTGGGGGGGGGGATTATGTTCGCTAATCAACTAGGCAGAGTAATCGGTGCCCTGTACAAAAGTTTGCTGTCTGCCTCGTCCTCCAAACCACTCGCGCCGCTGCTTTCCGACGCAGCACATTTTTGTAGAGCGGGATGCATCCGCCCCTGGCCTGGGTTGTCAGCTCTCCGCTCGTAGGGAGACTATTTTTTCGTGAACCAGGAAAACGCAAAGGCTCTTAATATTTAATGAAAATGTTATAATTAGAGAACGGAATTTATTGTAATAAAAATTGAAAATATGTACGTATACATGTATGCATTTTTTCCAAAACGTGTAAGAAAAAATTGAAAATATGTAAAATAAAAATTCACTGTGTTTAAAATTGTTCTCTACAAACATTTTCCGAGCAAAGAACGTCATCGAAAAGATCTTAACAAGGATTCGGAGTGGCTGAAAGTAGGTTCTACGTCTACAAAACTAATTGTACATATTATTTACTATTTTACTATTTAATAGACTTCAGCACACCACAATTGTGTTCGAAATATAACATACGTTCATAATATATATTACAATGTTCACGAGGACCCGGTGTTCAAGTGAATAGTAATACCGTGTAGCCAACGCAGCAAGACACTTTTTCTGAAAAAAATATTTGTTAGTTTTTGAACGAATGTGCTGTTGGAAGCATGAGCACGCTTGTGGTGGAAATTACTTTTGTTCACAAAATTCCACTAATTCTTGACTCCGACTACGCAGTAAACTCGGGGAAGGTGTAGACAATTCGTGACGAAGATGTAATGGTCATGGAAGAGCAGCAGCGTTACATTTGATTCGTAACAAAGGTTATTCCGTAAAAAATATCGCAAACGCGCATCTGAAATGTTCTGTCTCGACTTATCAATATATTAAAATGTAACGAAATATGTAGTAATAGGTAAAATATGTAAAAATTGTAATTACACCAAAATATCTAAAATAAAAATAATTCTAATTCATTCAGAATGTCTTGTAAAATCTAAAAAATATTATTGAATGCAGGTATGTAGTTCCTGTAAAAACGTGATTACATGGAAATCCATTCCCTAGTTATAATACATTTAATAATGTTTCAACATATTCTTCTAGCAGTAGCATACATTAACGCTCGCCATTAAACGCGAATTCTAAGTCTAAGGGCGAAATTAACACTTATTGATGATCTTACGAGAATTTTCGTAGCGATGTATGTGAAAAAGTGTTATGTATTTCGAAATGTATGTAGTGAAATTACTTTTTTATAATAGAAGGATTGCACAAAATGTTTAGTTGTTTGTGTAAGATAAAAATACATTTATTGAACATACATTTATAAGTGAATAAAAATGGATTGATGACTTTAAAACATTTTTAATATTTAGTAGTTTTTCTAGTTTTTCATATTTAGATGGGTTTGCAGAGCTATTTGGAGGGAAATACATGAGCTCACCTGCCAACACCGTACCATTTTAACTGAGTTGAAGAAGACGTGTTGTTCTCTAAGAACAAGAAGGTATTTTTGAGTTTTATTGAGTATTATTTTTGGGAGTTTTATTGAGGAATATTGTTTTTTTAAGTTCATATAAAATATTAATTTTCATTATTCGAACAGACATACTGATGTACATTTAGTATTGCCACTTGCATATATGATGCGTCCGAATATCCACTACCCCCACTCTCCAAATTTTAAGATTTTAAGATATCGAACTCATATAATCATTACTAGTAACATAATGTTTCTTTAATATTATCATGTTCAGGTAATAAAGTAACCAATGTGTAACACGTAGAAAAGCGGCAGAACAAGCTTGCATTTTACAATAACTTCCTTTGTTGTGATATTGCATTTTGTTTGATATTGCATTTAAGTTGCATACTTCATTTTGTACTTTTGTTGTTTTTTTGTGCTTTTTACGAGTGTTCTTAAGTTTTTAATATTTCGTTACATTAAAATAAAAAGCTTCATAACTTCATTTTAAATAGTTTTAAAAAACATTAAAATATTTAAATGAGTTTTGTGAGTGTTCTTGTAAACCCTGGTGGGCTTTTTGCACTTGGAAAAATTTAGTCAATCCTGATGCTTATCCAATAATCTAATACAAAAAAGTTGTTGTAGAACCTCTAGTTCCTTTAAGGCAACGATTGCCTTGTTCTACTATTAACTTCTCCACAAGATGATCAGCCACTACAACCATTTAGCTTTCTTTGCTTAAAAAGCCCACCGAGGACTCAACAAGCCCATCGACAGACAGCATGGCTACACGCGGAAACCCCCATAATATGAGCAACAAAATCGTGAAATTTTTTCCATTATTGTTGAATTATAGACCTGGAATTCCAAGACGTAATTCTTTTTAACTGCAAAAATTAACTCAGAACCTCAATCAATGTTATCTAGTGCACAGTTTCATCGTGTTTTGTTTTTCTTTTCGTTCACGTAAGTTGCTACTAAAGGCTCGTTTTATCAATTTAAAACAAAAGTATCTCTGTATTGCACTTTCAACCAGCAACATCTCCGTTGTTTATTTCACTTGAGACAGAGAGTACAAACAGTTTGAAAAACGAACCGGACAGAATTAGGAATTTTTGTGAAGCGTAAAAACAAGAGAAGTTGTATCAACACGCTTTTGTATGAAAAGAATATTTGTTGTTCACTAACATTTTAATGTACATTAATTAATTAATTAATTAATTAATTAATTAACATTTTAATGTTAAGAATTTTCATTGTGATGAAAGTAAATACGGTTTATATATTTCAAAAGTGTTCAAAGTTTTACTGTCGACTTTATACCCCTATAAGAGTAGGTTAGGTCAGGGAATATTTACTTAAGATGTTGAATATGTGAAGCATATAACTGTTTTATTCAGCGTGTCCTATTGTTACACCACTGTGCATAATAGGACTACATGCAATACCCGCACACAGTTTATTTCGGCAACGAATCCACCTTCTTTCGTTACAGGTGTCTTCACAACACAGTTGTTTAGAACGACCTTCCAACACACATTCCACACTAATGGCAATAATTATAAATCTACATACGTCGCATACTCTGCTTGGTGTACTAGTAAAACTGCCACTGAGGAAAACAGTCGCAAGGACAAGTCGGAAAGAGCACAGCCCCAAAACGCAAAAGAGAACAATATGAATGAATTTAATCGGGTGGACTTTAGAATAAACCGCTCTCTCAGCTCAGTTACCTTTTTAAGGTGATGCAAATACATGCATAACAACTACCGCGGGAAAGAAAACTACATGTTCCGATACTCCTTAACTTCACTCCGGTTTTTGATTTTGATTTGATTTAATTTATTTTGGCAAAGAACAATTCAAACTGAATGTGGCGTTTGGGAGAAAAGTACACGTTGGCAGACACTGCCACAAAAAGCTTTGATAAGATTTTTGTACATGGTAACTGCATGGGTCCAACTTCATGGTGTTACCAGTGATTCTCTACCACTTAAGTCAATGTTAGATAAAAATTGTACGTCCAGCTTTAGAATCCTCTTCACTATTTATTTTTTTACAATATTTTCAATATTACAGGGCGTAAGTTCCTTGACATACTTTTATTTCAACATGATCAACGAAATCCTCTGCGACCCAGTTTCTATGTTTATATTCTCTACGAATACTTGAAGATGACCCAAACACGGGTTGAAACGTTAGGTCTTTCTTTTTGAATCCTTTTCTGTAACGTTTTGGTCATTTGTATACTTTACAACCTTCATAATATTAATGTTAAAATATAGGCCGAAAAAGTTTATGTCGGTACCGAACTTATAAATTTGTTAATCAGTTCTCTCTTTAATGTTAAATTATTTAACAAATATATTTATGATGGCTGGATTTTAAATAATACCTATATTTGTGGCCTTTACCCTTCTATAATACTTAGTTCGTAGTTAGAAGTAATACTTAGTATTACTTCTATAATACTTGTTTAACTACCGCACTACCTTTTTCATATCATTTTTTAAAATATATTTTAATATATTAAACAAGAGGAGACTGGTAGTCAACCGTTATCCGTACATGGCAGTATACACGTTACCTCATCCCCGTGTCGTAGCTTTCCGTATTTACCATCCCGATGGTAGGTATTCCCCATCGTAATGCATTTTAATGAGAAAATGGACTTTAATTAGAAAATTGTTTGTCTCCACACAAGCTTATTCTTGAATATGCAAGATCTCCAAGCGGACATTTCCTTCAATATGTCACCTCACGCGAGGTACTGACAATGAGATTCACCTTCCTCATACGTACATCCTCCTACACTAGAACGAACTAGTTTAACTTGCAAACTAATAACGGTTTATCGATGAGAATAAACAAAATATACACACTCATATTGACACGAACCAGATTCATCGGTGTTTCCATGTCCCAGTTTTTCACAGGTTTTGAAATCAATCTTCAAGTTCTATATGCAATTCTCAACAACCCTTAATGGCACTATCACGTTAAAGAAGAGGGTTTCCAGTTTTTCGAGTTTTTTATGAAGCCAGATGCAACCAATGATGCTACAACATCACATACTATCTCGTATTATTCTTAACCGTTACATAATATTATACACTGGCAAACTGTATTCTAGCACTTCTGCCAAAACTCTTCCAACAAAACACGGAAGCTTGGAAGTGTATTACTTTATTTTTTTAAACAAAAAAATGGAAGGAAAATGGCTCTTACACCACTGATTGATTTTTTCGTGTTTCCGGGCGCGTCAACTACTTCGGTCATTAGTCCCGTTAGTGTAGTGCATGTTTTTTCTCGGGAGATGGCGGTGATTTTCCCCCGCTGGATGGCGAGATCCGGCGCCGACCTACCGTCGGCTAGTGGGGTTTCCCCCTAACCTGGACTGTCCCACCAGCGGGGCACCGCCCCAGCCGGGACAAGCTCTAAGCTCCCAACCGGTCTCCCGAAATATGAGGTAGTGTAGTGCATGTTAGTGTAAGTGTATGTGTAAGGGGAGAGGATAGGACAAGGAAGAGGAAGGACAGATCGCGCGCGGTCCGTGGCCCGTTTGGTAGGGTACTGCTCCGGCATTCGCCTGGTGTTGATCGGAGAAACCACGGAAAACTACCGATCAGAGCAGCCGGCCGCTAGAATTCTCCTCCAGACAGCAGCTGAATTCGACCTAGCTGAAAAGCTAGTGTCGAAAATCCTGCCGCCGTCAGGACTCGAACCTAGGACCTCCCGGTTAGAGGCGCTACAGTGACATCAGTTGATGCACTGAGCTACCGCTACCGGTTTACACCACTGAATTCAGTGTTTTGTGCCTTATCTCCATACAATGTTTAAAGAAGAAAAAACGTCTCTAGTATCAAAACACCGCCCTTAGGAACGCTAGACCATGGCAATTCAGACTACATGAGAAGGCTGTTATTAACGTACAGAACACGGAAAATATGTGGAATAAAACTTTATCGATTTCAATAAATTGTATTTAGAGATACCGGATAGATTCAAAAGCTTTTGCTATTTTCAAAATTACAGAAGTTTATTGAAAATTGAAGTTATACGATATTTACAAGCAGACGCTGTTATATTCAAGTGAAAATTAAAGAAAAGAATTCAATTCATTTCATAGAATATCTTGTTTCGATATTTCTGAAAAATGGTCATAACGCACATATAACTCAAAATTACGCGCAAACTACTCATGTTTCGAAAAAAATGTGGATGACATCATTTAAAGATGTAACTTTTTTTTTCCTAGGGCTTTTTATCCAGCCGACAGCCGGTTGCCCGTGTCCCGAAGGGACGCATACTCGACCATACACTAGACAAACACTTGCGGGCTCCTCTGATCTGGGGTCAGCAGAACGCGAGGCCCTCCGCGACAACACACAAAGTCAAGGGACAAACAGCCATGCCCAAGGCGGGACTCGAACCCGCGACCCTTCGGACCGAAGCGCTGAGTCGGTACTCGCTCTTAGCCACCTTGGCTACTATTTTGTTGAGAGCGTAGGCTTCTGCCGCCGGAGTCAGGGCGAAATCTCACAATTAGCCGTCAGGAAGGTCGCAGAATGGCGGCCGAAATGTTTAGGACTCTGTCTAGGACGCTAGTCTCCCGAACAACCTGGTAGCTAATAAAGGGTATAGCCGAATAAGGCGGTAAAAAGTGCCTCCAAACCATATCCATAATTGCGATGCTCATATGAAAAAGAATACAAAATTACGTAGATTCACAAAAAATCCGCCTCCTAGGGCAATTGTTGCAGAGATACAACGAGAAACGTGTTTAGCATGTTTTATTTTTTCTCAGCATCTATTGCGTGTATCAGGCTGAAAAATGCAGAGACGGGGAAACATAGTTCAATTTGAAGGGATTTTTGACGCCAAATTCACATGGAAAAAAATAAATAAATTTTTGAAATTCATTTTCGATGTGTAAACGCTGGAATACTGTCTCAATTTTCCCCCTAAAATGGGTCTTATAACATTCTATAACATGTTTTTTTCCAATTTTTAAACAATGTAAGTATAAAAAATTCCATACAAATTTCCACTTGGTTTGCTTCTGGACATAAATGTAACTTCACTACATGTATCACGTATTCTAGAGTTCAGCTAAATATAGTTATAATAGAGTTCAGCTAATATAGTAGATAAGCTGTGGAATAGTTTCTAAATATATGCATAATTACTGTATGTACTAGAATAGAAATAATAAAAGTTTGTTGTTCAGAAAGAAATTAATTTCTGAAGAAGAGTTGACTGGCCAGCTGACCTTGATATTGCTGACGATTGCGACGCTACAGGTCCTTACTAATAATGAATATCGAACGTATGTATTCAAAATTAATATGAAAATGAAAAATAAATTTTTGAATTTAAAAAAAATGTTATATATTATGTTTTGACTGTTCAAAGAATTGACCCAGCGGAGAATTAAACCAGGTTCTCGACCTACCAAGCCAGTCAACATTTTGAACAACCATAAGGAAATAGAGAGTCCCGACTGGTATACTACACAGTTTCCAACTGTGACCAGGTAGTGAAATGCATAAAAACAATATTGATATTTAAATATTTATTGGCAAATATAAACTTGAATTTACATAATTATTGAGGGGCCATAACCATCGGGAACCCTAAGCATGGGCTTCATCTACTTATGCATTAATCCACCCCTGAGGCCCCGCAATATACGCGTAGACGTCCAGCAGCGTATGGCGGGCGCGGGCGGGTCGAGTCAGCGCGCGAGCAGCGCAGCCCACTTCGGTGCAATTGCGGCACTCGGCCGAGTTGCGTCAGGAGTGGGGGGGGGGCGGTGACGACGACGACGACGACGACGACGACGACGACGACGAAATGGCGCGGATAGAGACCTGCCAAGGGGCAGGCGGTGGAAGGGGGCGGGGGCGGAGGCGCGGCAACGGGGAGGCAAGAGGGCGACAGTGACGCCGAAATGCACTTTCAGGGGTGGCGTAAAGGAACGGCATTAGAAAATGCAAAATACTTAATATGAGAAGATTCTAAAGAAAAAGTGCAAACCTTTTTAATTGAATTTAAAGTAATAACTTTTTGACTGACACATTATCTTTAATTTGTATATTTTAATTACGAAAAGGCCGAAAGTAAAACATCTAAGCAATATTTTTATAGATCTTTACAGTATCACTATATTTTCGACTAGAAAAAAAGAATTTAAAGACGGAGACCTTTGAAATATGTTTTGAAAATACGTTAATAATAATTATAAAAATAAAATTATTATTAAATACATTCTGAAACAATATCTCTAATTAAAGAAAATTTATAATTGTTTAAAAATAGTTTTTAAGACTGTACGTTTTCAAGGTGACGGTCCCATGGAGACGCCGTGGCAGAGAAAAAGATGGTATAAAACATATAATAATATAAATAAGTAAATAAATAATATTCTACATGTGTAGACAAGATAGTAAACGTACAAACGCCATTACTACCTCCGCTTAAAGCAATGCGAGTTCGAATCCTGTGTCTACCTGTGTCTTCGAATCCTGTGGGAGACCTAGACATACAGGAATATTTAGCATCTAAAATATACAACGCGCTTAAAATTTGGACATGAAAGCCGAAAACAAGCTTTATGATCTTAAATTGGCAGTTTAAATTAAGATTAAAATATCTTTATCACAAATTTGATTTGCCATCAAACTATTTCATTAAATGCACGTTCATGAAATATGTAAAGGAACACAGTAATGTAAATGCTATGATTTTTTCTCATAGAACTATTTTATACGCAGAAACGTATCTTTCTATTTCAACTCTTGCGGCTATAAGTGTGATAGTGCTAGTACTGAACCATTCTCTTGGATGCAGAGCCCAGCCGCGTAATCCACGATTATTCTTTATTACAAATTTCAACTTTGGTCGTTTTTTTTTTTATGAACGAGTTTACTCGCCAGTTTTCATTACACCGAGCAGGCACTTGTACGAATTTACAGAAGAATACGTATTTTAGGCACTATATACGCTGGTTCTTAATAATGTTGGCATTAAACGTGTTCATAAATGATTTCTGGTGCCTACGTTAAAACATAATAAGGGCAATTTCCTTTAAAATCCGAAGTCTATCGCCATTCACATGAACACTCAATACCACATCGGGATATGGCTCCAACGAGTAACGTTCTTTCGCTGCAGGTCTGTTTTTCGACGTAATACGAAGAGTTCTTTTTTAAATTTTATTTTCGTGTCAATAGCTTGATATTTATGGTCCCGTCGTTGCGCAAGGGCCGCCGCGGGGCAGGCGGGCGGGCAGGCAGGTCGCTGGAGGACAGCACTCGCCCGCGGCGATTCCACGAAATCGCAGGCCACCTGACGAGGCGCCGACCACTGGTGCAGCGTGAACGAAAAGAGGCGTTAACCCTTTTAACGCGGGAAGACCTTCTTGAGACAGCACGTTCGTTTCGAGGCCGTTCGTGGGTATCCGTACCTAGACGTCCAACAAGGGTCTACGCTGGGACGGGATGCCGTGTGGAGACGGAGGACCGCTGTTGCGGTTTTCTGACCTTGCTAATTGTTACCGCGCACCCAGATTTTGCGTCCAATTCAGATGCTGCTTCGAAGGGTCGATGAATTTATTCACTTTTTCTTACATATTTATGGCAAAATGTTTTAAAACTGTACATGACGTTTGGAGAAAGAAAAGCTACATTTAGAATTAAGAAGAAAAGTAAAGATCCGTTTCAACATTTGCTCAATGGAACAAGGAAAACTGGACGAAATACCCTTCGCGATGTTTAAGTGGATCTTGTTTCCACCAATTCTAGGGAGCAAGGAAAACGCTCATCTCTATAGTCTGGATGTTCCTGCCTTATTTCAATCCGATTACCCAAGCTTTACAGTCATTCCATTAAACCAGGAGCTATGATTTTATACATTTTGTACTGCTTCTTTTCCAACTGTTTTACATGATATAATATATTGTTCCACATCTTCCTCAATTACTAATTTTATTGTAATGAAATGTTCGGTTTAAAATGGTCTCTAAAAACGCAGAGAGATCGAAAACGTTTTCTCGGACGACCAATGCTGATTTCTTTTCAATCACGGAGTTTAACAGTGACTATTTGCAATATTGTAGATATGATCGACATTCTCTTAATGAAACCAATTGTGTATCCACAGTTTAACAAAATAAACAATACAATTTTTACAGTGTACTTTGCACACGCAAGACGCCTTCACTCTCTTCGGGATTTAATGTAGTCTATAGTAAATAAAAGAAGAAATAGACTAACTTTCTAATAGTTGTTTATCCCCCCCATTGTCTCTGTAACAAATGCCATGCCTGCACATGTTTGCGTATATTACATGACGATGTTAAATCACATTAAATACAATAATTTTAACTAATATACCATAGTGATTTTGCACATGTTAAAAATTATTTAAAATAACTCATGACTTTTAAAATGTTATAAATTTAATTACAAGGTAAACTGCATTTGAATACATTTAGTAAGCTTATGTTGTCTCCTATTTAGATCCTATGTTCTTTTGTAATGAAGTCTTGTACAAATAACTGTTTTTATTAGTAATTTCCTTGTTTAACAAATTACACATTGCAATTTTAAATAATTTCCTACCTAAGGAAAAGAAAGTCCTCGAAACTGTAGCGAAATAAAAATTAAAAAAAAATAAATTAAAAAAGGGGAATTTTTTAAATAGATTCAACTCCAATAAGATCTGTTTTCAAATAAAAGGGCCAAAACTTAACATGTATGAAAAAACGAACAGACACATTAACACTTAAATAAAAGAATAAATATTCTACATAAATCATACGTTAAAGAATTCAAACATTTGACTTTATGGGTCTATTATTTGAAGTTACAAATATTTCTTTTATTCAACTCGGACTACTCTGTTTCGCGGTAATCCCTGGTTAGTCCCTGCAGCTTACACTCTTTCTTAGTTTTTATGTAAGCGAGATTGCTTCGGAGACTTACACATATTCTATTGCAGCGACCGCTCCATTAAGCTGTATTAATATATCTTGGAATCTCACTCTAGGAACGCATTAATCACGTGATTGAATTTTCGTTCATTCGGAACTGCTGCACGCCACCGTAAGCGTCCGCCAGGCCATACCTTTCCTAACGCGGTAAGGGATCCAGAGCTGAGAGGAATCTCCGTTATCACCGCGATTACGGCGGAGATGTCTCACCATTAACTACCTGTTGTACACGTTACATAAGAAAATACATGTTGGTTTCCAAGTGATTCAGATTGCAAATGGGCCAACTATCCGATATATATATATATATATATATATATATATATATATATATATATATATATATATATATATATATATATATATATACAAATGGATAAACTGCTTGTGTCCGTGTGCCCGTCCATCCGTTACTATCGGGTAGACCTATTCCGGTCCATTCCAGGCAAGTGAGTTGTCTGTGACTGATTATTATTTCCGGGCGCGTCAACTAATATGGTCCTTAGTTTCGTAAGAATAGCGAATGTTATAACTTGAAAGATGGGGGTATTCCTCCCCAGCTAGAACGTGATATCCGGCGCCGACTTACACGTCAGCTTGCGAGACGTTTTCGCCTCCAGGCAAAAGGTCATTTGACGCGTGCCCGTCTACTGGTGAGGAAGTAACCATTTTATGCGTTTCGTACGGAGTACTTTAAGAAACTTCTAAAAAGTGTATTTCTTTCCGGCGGGGTGGGAGCATCTAAATCGCAAATGGGGGGCTGGGGTAAAACGCACCTACACAAGTGATCAAGATCATGCGATTCCTTCCGACGCGGCGAATCTATTGACACTGTTTCTAGCCGGATCCTTTCATAATATTCCGCTAAAAAGTGTTTGGGGATAATTCAACTTCATTTTGAAATGAATTTTTGAAAACATTTTCATCGAAACATTTACATGTAACTTTCTTAGCCCACAAATGGACAAGCCAGGCAATCGTATACATTTCCTTTTAATAGGATCTTGCATATAACAAATATATTCATTAAAAACATGAAAATAAGTTATAGTAATGTTATAATGCAAAATATATCTGCTTGGGACATTTGAGATGAAACTGCTGTAAGTTTCTAGATGTGCGTGAGAGGTGAGTGATTTCGGGGAAGATGTACAATATAGATATACATTACTGCACAAAGAAGGAGAAATAAATCCCCAACATCACAGCATGACATACAAAAACAATTTTTTACATTAATCAGCTATGACAAAAAAAAATCTAAACTATCGTAATGTTCACTGAGGACATGTGAATCCCTCAATATAGAATAACGGCATGCGAACACGTTTCATGACCTTTCATTTCATGACTGCGAACTGATTTCACAACATTTGATATTGACAAACACACGATCATACATTCATAGTAATTGAAAGTGCCAATAGTCAAGAAAAAAATAAGCAATTCATTTGTCTATTTTTAAAAGTTAGAACATGGGCTTCAGAGATTTCATATTAATCACCGCTCAACCGCATTAATAAAATAGGTAAAATAAAGGCATCGAATGAAAATACCCAAAACGCAATAATGAATGGATATACTCATCTATTTACGAGACAAGGCTCAGAAGGTTGTCAACAAAACTCAAATTATGCACGTTTAATAGCTCTGAACGTAGAAACAGCCTCCATTTCCTTGAATCCTTTTCATTCACATTGTAATCCGTTCGAGAACAATATAAAATTGACCTATTGGATTACGACATCTACTTAAAAAAAACTGCGTTTCGCTAAATTCTCCCAACAAATTACTGTCAATTTATCAATCGTTAGCATACAATGCAAATGGTTATGTATGACCAAGGCAACATTTACTACCGAAGCGTAAAAAACTGGAGGTGTAGAAGACACGGAAATGTCCTTGGCATAACACAAGTAGAGCATATGCAAAAGAACAGAATATTACTAAGGCGAGAACTACAGAATTAGCAAAGCAAAGAACTTTCATTTTGAGATCGACAATCCATGACCCTACATTTTAATGGTACTAATACTTCGTCCGCTATGACAAAGCCGCTATCTAATAGGTAATGAACAAAAACTAGACCGTTGCATGATGCAATTGCAAGAAAAGAACTGGTTTGCTTATCTGCTCAACCAAAAGAATCTATAATTGGAACACCTATTACAACAATTCATCTCATCGTTGTCCTTTTATGTTGGTAGGTGGTTTCCTTTCACTAGCGTACACACAAATGCAAATAAATCTTTGGGTGTAGAAGTTATTTCTTCCAAAATCTTTGAAGCAATCTCCACTGTTTTACAAATTACACAAAAGAACAACCCATTGTGCCATTGTATGTATTGTTTTCGTGGACTTTTCTCAGACCCCAAGACTTGACACGTGTTTCTCTGTTTTTACCGACGCCATAAATCCGAATTTGAAGTCAACATTGCACCACCATCTTCCAATTTGTTTTGTATTGAAGAAAAAAAAAGTGAAATTGTAGACTGTATAAGGAAAAAAACGCTTTTCAAAATGGCGCAGGTTCTATTTTCATCAAAATCTCTGAATTTTCTAATACTGCAAAATTTCAGTTTTTTTTATCTTCTTACCATTACATTATTAAAGATAAGACTTTTGGTTCTTAACGCAATATATTCTTCACAATGTCTGGAAATTCCAAGCAAGGAACAGGGGTCGTGCACTAACAAGGAAACTTACCGGTGTCCCCTCTCCGATTTAGCTAAATTTTGGATATGTTGTAAGGGATGAAGAAATAAGTCTCATGTGATTAAATTTAAATATGGAGTATTATAGCTCAGATAAGAAAAAACGAATTCCTAAATTAGTATTTAAAATGTTCCAAAGGTTTGTTCTGAATGGTAGAAAAATCTTTGAATGGCAGCCCACTTTCAAAATTCGTTTCCATCTAAGGTGCACGCGCGTAATGCTCTGCGAGTTGAGCAGCTCTGGCAGCTGCGCAATGTTTCACCCTTGTTCTTGCATCACGGTCTCCTGTAGTTGGGAGCCATACGGCAGAAAAAGTGCCGGGTTAAATACGATTACAATTTGAAAAAGAAAAGGCTAGTTAAATAAGAAAATCCTCTTCTCCCAGACTAGGTTATAAATTCCACTCCCGTTCGTGCGGATCATATTGATCGATCACTGGACATCGGATTTTTAGGCAAATGCCTATTTTATTTCTTTGATGTAGACACTCGACATTAATTATAAACACGTTCCTTGATTCTACGATATTACAGAAACTTAATTTAGAGTGCCTCTTTTTCCACCGGTAATCCAATTTCCGATTTTTTTAAGTTATCTTGGCCACAAAAACTAGTTCATACTAGTATCACCTCACAGCTATTTCCTTTAGTTATGTGTTCAAAACATTAATGCAACGCAATGTTTCAGCACTTCTTACCGCTAGGAATTGTTTTAAAGTACAATCTAGCTTACTCGGTTGCGTTTACTTTCAAATTGGATAATTATGCTTAGCTCAGAATGAAGGGTCACAACATTTGATCAACCATTCATTAATTTTCGTTTTACTCTCTGCGATAAAGTTTTATGCGGGTGTTCTAGAATGTCTGAACTATCTAGAATGTCGAAAATTAAAAGCAACAAAAGCGCTTTTATTGGACATTGGACAAGTGAATCTTCTGCTTTTTAACTCACCGTTGCCATATCTGACAATCATGCCCCAAACAGGCATTTTTATTTCTCTTCGCCAATATGCAGTCGTTTAAAATTGCATCTCTTTAGTACGACTGACAATAGTACAGTACTTTTCTTATTGCTTCCAAGTCTCGTGGGACAAAAAGTGTCATTTAAGTAACAGCACCAACGAAAGTGCTAATAACATGGCTTGAAAATTCTAAAAAAAGAACCTGAAAAGTTATTTTCATCTCAATCTATACTGTCCTTTTAGGAAATCATCAAGGCTATTTTTGCCATTTAAGAGCCTCTTTTAGAAGACTAAAACGAGAAGTATCCCTGAGCGTTGCCGCCGCGCCGGCCCGATCAATCCGGACGCTCGTATGAATGGATATGAATCACCGATGGCTCGTGTTGCCAGGGTCAATGCCGCGCCGCGCCGCGCGTAACCGGAAACTCGAGCCCCGCGAATCGCGACGCGGGGCCCGAGCGGGCGGAAGTCGGCGGGAGGTCGAGGACGCGGGCGCGCCGTTGGCCGGCTTTGGCACACGCCCGAGACGCACGCCCTGCGCCGACCCCCTCGCGCCGCTCTCAACGGAGCGGAAACACGCGCGCGCCACAGAAGCTTTTTTTTTTTTATCGCAATTCACTGTCCAAAGAATTCTAGAAACGTCCGTAAACTAAAATATTTTATAACTAGTTGCTTGCAACGGCAAAAATGTCGCTGAAGAAAACCACACAAAATGGTTTTCCAAAAAGTAACACGCACACTGCTCGAGCAAAAAATAAAATACTTTCGTATAACACCGCATTACAAATATTAACATAAAATCTGTACAAATTTTAACATAAAATCCGTCTCTTAACTGCTAACCCAACGCTTACAACAAAACAAATATTATAGCAAATGCAAACATTATAACAATATCACAGACAATTATAGCAAATCACTAACTAAAGAATGGTGACACTTCTTCCCTCACCAAAATTAACTTTGGAAGACCATATGACCTGAGATTAGGCGAACAAGATAATTGGTAAAATTGTTTTCTTTTGCAATCACAAATGTATCCTAGATGATCATGAGATTTCAATCATTTACAAAATTTGAATTTTGAGATGAGTTTTGCGTATGAGTTTTAAGATGAGCGTTGCGTATCTCAAATACCAATTATTCATAAATACGTGTTCCCATTCAACTAAATGCCAAACTAAGCCACAGAGCCCGTACGACTAAAAGTAAGCCATAATCATACACGCAGAAAAGACCGATAATGTCACATTTATTATCCAGAAATGATGCAAGGAAGATGTAAATATATTGAGTCGCCTGTCGTGATGAATTTTTTCCTTCAGCTGCACATTCATCAAACTAAGAAGAATGATCACAGCATTCATTAACTTGAGAACTTTCTCTGTTAATTTTTAACTGAAAGCATTTAAAACCATATTCCCGTACTTGTTAGTCCGTCTAATATCAATATTTCAATACCTCAATATTCAATGATTGATTGATTGATAATGATTCCGGTCGCGTCAGCTGAGGTCAATAATGCCGTACGTGTAGTGCATGTTTTTCATCGGGAGGTGGCGGTGATCTCTGACGGGATGGTGAGATCCGGCGCCGACCTGCCGTCGACTAGCGGAGTTTTTCCCAAGCAGGTATCTCCGACCAGCGGGGCACCGCCTCAGCCGGGAAAAGTTCTAAGTCTCCGACCGGTCACCCGGCATGTGGGATAGTGTAGTGCATGTTAGTATGAGTGTGTAAGGGGAGAGGAAAGGACAAGGAAGAGGAAGGACAGATCGCGCGCGGTCCGTGGCCCGTTTGTTAGGGTATTGCTCCGGCATTCACCTGGTGTTGATCGGAGAAACCACGGAAAACTACCCATCAGAGCAGCCGGCCGCTAAAAGTCTTCTCCTGACAGCGATTGAATTCGACCTAGCTGAGAAGCTAGTGTCGAAAATCCTGCCGCTGTCGGGACTCGAACTAGGACCTCCCGGTCAGAGGCACTGCATCAATATTCAAGGAACAGAGCAACAAAGGAAGCGAACATTCGCCGAGCACCCGGGCCCTCGGCTGCCCGGGATTGAGTGAGCAGTTACTCATTACTCGCCAAATGCGTGGAGCCCCCCCCCCCTCTCCAATACATGTTCTTCATTCGGTGTCCTCCCTACCGGATAAGGTTATGTTCTTATGCAGCAGTCACTTCTACAATGGAAAATTATGCCAATGGTTTTGCACACTGTATCGAAAGTTTAGAACATCGTAGGTTTTGCAACAGTTCAAGGGCCTTCGGCGAAGCCGCACAGGATCAGAAAATGTAATATTTACAATACATTGGCAGCTATTAAAAAAAAAATTCTGGTGTCCAATGCCCAAAATGTGTACTACGAAAAGCCTGATTAGAGACACAGACCACCACGATTACGCGTGCGTCTGGGATGCTGCAGGTTCGATTCCGCTCACTTGTAGATGGTTTCGATCACTGCCAAAATCATCACTTCTAGGCGAATGCACGCGCGCGGTCTTCCCTTCCTATCGCCACGTCCCTCAAATCCGAATGTAAAACACCCCCGCCAAAAAACTTGAAAACTTAAGACGTAATGTTTCAATTATTTGGGAGTGCCCAAATACTTGGAAGATTGGTTGACGGACAATTAGGGTAGCGAACATTGTCAATGAATGCATTATATCGTTTACGCACTGGTTGTACTCAATAAAGTTCCACATCGATATCTCAAATTAGCAGGAAAGAACTCCAAACATCGATTTTTTATTTTGTGGTTCAAGTGAGCAGAGGGATAACGAAATTAGCAAGTAAAAATTGACTATCAGAAGTTTTCTATCTTATTGTTCTAGCTAAAATTCAAAAGGCCATATATAAGTATTATATATAAAATATAATTTATAATATATAAAGTATTTAAAACGGTGTTGAGAGACTTGTAGAAGTAAAAAAAAGTTGAATTTCCTGAAAAAGTCAATGAATGTTTAGCTGTAAGAGGAATATTTAATTGTTATTTTTTTCCATTTTTCAAAATAATACATAACTCTTTGGCACCTTCAGAACTTTGAAATAAAAATACATATTTTGAATTGTTCCAGTTCTATGAGCTATTGCATTGTGTTTTCAGTTTTAGCGATTATTGTTGGTCACTGATATTCAGAAGACTATGAACCATGTGAAACACTTATGAGCTTAAGATTTCGCGTAAGGCATGCAATTCCGAAACCAAAAAAGAAGTGCGCAAATTGTACTACCCAAACCTTCACACAATTTTAACATGTTTACATTAAATAATAAATAAATAAATAAATAAATAAATAAATAAATAAATAAATAAATAAATAAATAAATAAATAAATAAATAAATAAATAAATAAATAAATAAATAAATAAATAAATGTTACACCGAAGAGCACCTATTCAGCTGAACCTCAGTCTCTAAGATTTAGGTTTTCCAACAACCGGTCTACTTTCAGATTCACGGGCTACAGCAGTACATTCCACAGCGACAAATCACAGGTAAAACGTGACACCAAAGTACCATCATTTACAAAGGTTGACCATGAAGATCAGACATTTAGCCAGACCGAGTGCACATAGTCCAAGAGAATGTGAATTTTGAACTACGTCACAACTTGCATTCATGGGCGCACTGCCAAGAAAAAAAGTATCCTAGAATATTTCTGGCCTGAAAGTTTTCTCGTCTTGGCCACTTGTCGTTTGGTAAGACGATCCACAATTTTGCCTAGGTATCTCGTCTTTTTATTCAGACCAACTAATACGAACGGCTAACCCCTTAAAAGTCTCCGATGTCCATACGTCGTGTACAGTAAATCCCATTCCACTAAGCAACAAAAACGAATGGCATACTAGAAGAGTTCACGCAAAGAAAAAAAATGTCCTTAATTATTTTTATGTCAGAAATATTTGTACACTATAATTATTCTCCATATTTTTGGCGTGGTTCCACGCGCGGTACAATCATAACCATGGACGACGAATATAATTCATTGTTAGAATGTAGTAACTAGATGTTTGACGGTGAATGTCATGTCACTGGATACGCTAACGTAAGTCACACCGTGCGCGTGACCACTCGCAGACAGATGGCGTAGACCCCGAGGAAGTTAAGAGAGCGCGCAACTCTGCTTTGTTGAAAGTTCAAGGCAGGCGCACCGGGGCTTCACCAAAACCGGCCTAGGAACAGGTTTAGCGGTTCAGGTTGCCAACGAATATCGCCGGTCGTAGGCCATTTCGATCGCATCGATGAGGAGAAACATGTCTGAACTACACAAAAATCTCCATCTCGATCAATTTCCCTTGGGCGCACAGACGATCGACACACGTACTGTCGCCACGAAGCACCAATTTTTTGGAAGCCACACATTCCCATCAGCGGATGTGATAGCATATGTAGTACGTATGATACCTCCCACGAAACTACTACCTTTGAGTCCCGACGTCAGCGGATTTTGGACAGCAGCTATGTAGTCCGATGGAAGCCGACCACTTGCTGACGAAGTGAAGCACACTCCCCTCCTTATTTATTGATTTTTAATCAATTATTTACCGCATGCACGTTTAGATGGACACGATAGACGTAGTTTCGAAGACATAACTCAACATCTCTGTGTCGGGTTTCCAATGTAAGGCGTTTGTGGTGATATGAATTTGATTAGATGAGTAATGGAAAAACCTCGAGGAAACCTACAGCAAACCTGCTTTGTGCACTAAAAATTCCAAAAATATATTTTTAATAGAAACATTAACACAAACACTCTTTTATTCATTTCTGAATTCAATGATGATGTTCCCATTATTTGCCCTGGACTCGAGCGATATGCTGATCCATTCCCAAACGCTGTATTTCCCACGCTCTCGAAAAGACTGCAGTACTGACAGTACGCGGTCGAGCGTTTTGGCGCCGAAGAAGGAGGAGAAGGAGAAGGAGAAGGAGAAGGAGAAGGAGAAGAAGAAAGAGGAGGAAGGGGAGGAGGATGAAGGGGGAGGAAGAACGTGTCAATAAGGAAGCATAAACGACGAAGATTGAGGAATTTTGTTTTAAAGGCGCGTCGAAATCTGTGGTCATTTGTGTCTACGTCAATTATTTTAGAAAACAATTTGGGAATAGGGAAAGGTAGAAAAATGTCTACGCGCGATAAGATGTAAAAAAAAACACGATAAAATTAACGTTCATAGTAACATTCGTAAACGAGTTAAATTTAAAAATCTTAAAATTAGATTCAATAGGTACCATGTACTGCCTGATAAAAACAATACTTTCTCTTTCTCTCTGCCATCAAAATTACTATAATAAAAGAGGTTGTGTTCCACTGAGAGACGCTCTTTCTACATTGTTCACTGGCAATGACCAATCCCAAGATGTGTTAAAAATCACTTCCTTGCATCTGAATACCAGGGATGAAGGCGACCAGAGTTCTTAATCATGTTCAATTTGAATGTGGTATTTGGTCACTACACTTGACATGCGTTATTGCGTGAAGTAAACGATTGGAAAATTACCACGAATAAATCGAAGGGGAAGAGGTGCTGGAATGGGGCGATGAAGGGAAAGAGTAAAAACATAAGGAAAACACATTAAGGAAGTTATAGCTTCGTTTCCATTGACATATTTAATTAAAATTTATAAACTGTTTGCTAGGCACAGTTTACGAGGCGACAAATCTCCATAAAATTCTCGGTAAAGAACGAGCACATGGTTGACTTTTAATCCTGGACATAACCAACAAAAAATAAACCATTTTCTTCATAACTACGGCACTGAGAAAAACAACGGTAACATTTGGTACCCAAATTTAGTTAATAGCTGAACCCGTAACCACTAATGTGACATTTGAAGGAAAATAGCACATAAGTGGGTGGGTAATTCCATATGAACTGTACACGAGTAAACTTGGGAGTATTTTCTGTTTATTTTTATCAAATGGAAGCGAAATGATCCACCAAAAGTGTCAGGAAAATTTAATATGGTCCTTAAAACTAATCACAACTTTTTTCTCTATTACGAAATTTGGGGAATATCAATAACGTTTGGATTATTTATTTCCTTTAAATATTGCTCGAAAAGAAATCAGAGAATAGTGTAAACCTGACGTTCCAGAATTTTTTATTTTTAGCTGCGTAAATGTTAAATACTAACAGGATTCGATCTGTCTTCTGGGGAATCCCATGATATTTTCTACAGCATTGAAGACAAAATTGGGGACATTTTAAAAACTAGTTTCTTTCGGAATTCATTGCTTCCTATCTAGGCCATAATTATTTTTTCTTAAACTGTTCCCCTCCCCAACTGTTATTCACCAGATTTCAGGTAGTACAATATTAAAAGTAAGTAGAGAAAAGGCAACAAAAAAATCGGAATTGGAGAGGGCTAAACACTAATAGATGTCAATGCATCTATCAACTTGCAATATCGACTTGCCTCCTGCGATTCAAGGTGGGTCCTTCGCGTCGCGGATCGGACACCAACACTCACCGAAGCAAAAGTTTGAGCTGGAGAGGTAGAGAATGCCGCATACACACTCAAATAGCATCTTCAATCTAGTCACAAAAACGGAAATTCATTATCGGCAGATAGCTTTTGCAATGATAGTACAAGTGAGTATATTTTTAACGTTTATTTTTAACCAAAGAGATAAAAAAGTTAAGTCAAAATATATTTAAAAGAGAAATGGGCCTGAAAAGGCATCTAATAATAAAATAGCAAAACTAAAAATAACACTCAAAATGGTTAACTTTCGCGCACATGTGCATAGCCTTTCAATATGTTCAGTAGAATGAAATATTCATTATCCTAAACGTCCAACGTCTACTGATGACGAACGTCCCCCTCCGTACGTCTTCACCTCCGGGTCCGTGACTCAGCTTGCATTCTTACTGCGTTCACCCCACCCACCCCCCCAGCAACAGTCTAGGCGCTGGCATCTTCCCTGGGATTTCCAGACATGTTTACTTGTGCTATGCATTGTCGTGTATGTTTTGGAGGCGACCAATCTACATAAAATAGTCTGACATTAAACTTCTCGGTCAAGAACGAACACGTGGTGGACTTTGAAACTAGGAAGAAATAAGCACCAAAAAATAAATAAATAGAATGACATTTCGTTTCTCACATAAGAACGAACACGTGGAGGACTTAGACACTCGAAATACCACTGAAAACAAAAATTCAAATTACGAACTACATGCGTCGGACGAGGAAAGTGTACAACGACGTGGAAATGAGCATCGCACGCCACGGTGGGCCGTTAGGAAGATGGTCAGGCACCCGCCTAATAGACCAGCTGTCGATCGGCTGCGATGGCTCACTGGCAACTCCGTTGTTCCGACGCGTTCAGGTCCGGATGACATTGAGTTCTCCACATTAGCTTAATAGCTGCTTCGAATTTTAACCACTGGTCAAAGGAGAATTAAAAGTGAACAGCTGCTCTGAGCGCTAGTTGTCCGTGATTTCTCTAATCAATACCCGGCGAATGCCGGAGTAGTACCCAAATAAATGCGCCCAGAACTGCGCGCAATCTTTTCTTCCTCATCCTTGTCGCCGCACTCGCCGTACACGTCGTAAGGAGTTACCACTTGGCCCCGCTCAGGGAGGAGATACTTGGAGGCGGGCAACCCAGCAAACCGACCGAGTACATTGCTTACGTAGTATTATACAGCAAGCAAAAGTGCTTACCCACGCAGGGATGCGAACTCTGGTATTTATGTTTGGTAAGCAATTCACTTAACCCATACTCCACAATCTTCCCGAAACTTAAAAAAAAATTCACCAGTTTTAATGAAAATGGAGTTCGTGTAAAATGAAAAAAATTGCAGATTTGAGAAAATCAACTTAATGTAAATTTAAAAGTTGACATTATTTCTCTCCAAATTACGCGAAATCATCTCATATTTCCAAAAAAAATATACACATTATTTAACGATCTAATTTTGAAGAACAGATATCATTACGAAAAAAATATCTATCTTCAATATTGTAGTTGTAGGAAGACGAAAACATTTTCAATTTTTCGAATTATGGAAAATTCAGAGACTAAAACGAAAATCGCGTCTGCGACCTTTTATACTCATACTTTGCTCTAATCGAGAAGTAAAGGTCTCTCTAGTTCAACTAGAGGCGCTGAAAAACACATACTTTTTCGTATTGCTACTAAATTTTGCAATTTTCGAAAACTCCGAGTTCCGCGAAAATAAGACCTGCGCCATTTTTAGGCTCTTCTAACATGTCAACACCCCTCCTGCAGAAATTAACACATTTTTAACATAGTTAATCGCGTACGTCATTTTAAGTGCGCGTAAGATATATTCAACACAACGTTGACTACTCCCAAGCTTCTGCATACGGTCACGACAATTTAGGAGCCCACTCGAGTGCGTCGTTAGCCGCAAATCGATTCCACACGCACGTGCGTACGGCAAGGTCCGCGCGCGACTTGTCGCAACCCCGCCCACGCCGTCCGCTGCGCCCCCGCCGTCTGGTCGGCGCGGGCTGTAATTTGGTCGTCTGTTGCCGGCAGCGGTCACGCGCGCCGCACAGGCCGCGCCTCTGGGCGGCCGCGCCGGCGCCACGGAACGGAACGCAACGCCGGAACGCGCTAATCCGCGCAAAGCGCGCCCCGCGATGTCCACATCAACAGCCCCGGACGCACACCACATGGAAGCTGGATCCACTCTCTGGGTTATGTTCATAATGCTGGCTGACACACAACAGCAAAACATAAAGAAACATGAGAGTTAAGGCTCTTGTTTTCTCAAAAGTCAATGTTCAGCGAGCGTTAGAATAAAGCCAGATGACACGAAATCAAAAATTAAAGCTATTATAAAAATACTTTTTCAGTGATTACAGGTTCGCAAAATCTGTTAATATTATCAATTTTAATGAATCTTTAATATCTTTAAAAATAAATAAATTGCAACTCACAGATCGTAAAGTAAACAAAACTAACTCATTGATTTTCCACCGTAGAGTAAACAAAACTAACTCATTAATTTTCCACTAGACAGCAGAATGCAAGAAATATCCAATATATATATATATAAACCTTGAATGAAGTGCACGCCAACTTGACAAAGTGTTCCGCAACCACACACTCATCCGCTATATTAGGAACTGCGGCACATCGTCAAAGCCTGATTAATTCAAAACTAGCGAGAACAACACAGAATATCTGTAATAAATTCACAATATTTTGTGGAATTTGTTAATGTGCGTCTGAAAATGGTTATAATCAATATAATAAATAAATCGTTTTAGCAATAAATGCTACATAATCATATGCATAATACATTAGAAACAAACTCTGTTGTTTTGGTTGGTTTAAAAATAACTGGGCATTGATGGGGAGTACCGCAGTGCGTACTAAGAGCTGGTGGATTTGTTTGTGGAACATTTTTAACTAAAGTTCAGGAGCTCTTAATTCAAGGCCTACATTACCACATTATAAATCGTAAGATACATCTTGAGTTCTACTTTTTAGTTTAAAATTAATTAGTTGAATTTATTTACTCTATGTTCTGAGAGTTGTATTTTGTTATTTTTTCATACTGAATATTTTAAAAACAATATTAGCAGTTTTTAAAAGCCTATAATTAGCCAGTAATTACTGTATAAGTAGTTTTGTAGTAGTCTTTATTTTCTATTTCTTCTCAGCTGGCTATATTCTAAAGGTGACTGCACACTGATTTTCGAGAAAATTAAAATTGCCAATTATATGTTTTGATTTCCAAGCAGACCTCCAATACTGTCGAAATTAATTTGAGTGACTGCAACTAAGTTTTATAGTTTAGATTCTGATATTAAAATGATATTATATTAAATTGCCCATATCATAATTAACCTATTCATTATGTACTTGGATTGTTTTGAGTCGTTACAATACATTTCAATAGCCAATAAAACAACGATAAAATACCTACAAAACTTCCGAATTTTGAAAGTTGCATTTTTCATGCGCCGAGGCCGTTAAAATGCCAAATCACCGCCATAGCGTCATACAGAACAGCGTTGAACGCGAAAGCCTATGCCCTAGAGACCACCAGCCTAGGCAAATATTGTTGCGGGTGGGAAATACTCGGGCATGTGTTGGGTCAATGAAGTTAACCCGCACTCTGGCCGCGAAACCAACATGAATCTGGTTCAAATTTCCGAAATTGCGCATGGATTCATCCACTATATACGCAACAACCGTTACAAATAATATGAGGAAGTAAGAGGTGTTGCTAGTTTGGAAAAAGATTTGTTTTGTTTAAATGACCTGCCCTTGGGCTTAACAAAAATACATTTTTTGCTGCGAGCACGACGGTAATTGTTTTGAATAAATTAGTAAAATTAGAAAACAATGTTGGATTTGGGGAAAACCCTCCCGTGGGTTCATTTCCTTGGGTGAAAATAGAAATATCCGGCCACTTGACGGTGGACACGCGAAAGAGCAATTCTAGCAGTCTCTATTTCACAGACAAATCAGGATAATAGTAATAAAACATGTGTATTATTATTATTATTATTATTATTATTATTATTATTATTACTACTACTACTACTGATATTGTTTATTGTACTCATTTCCAATGCGCACAGAAATTGAAAGAAAACTACGCAGCCTCCGGCAGTGTGAAGATAGCTGTAACGATGAGCATTCTACGCTAGTTGTGGGAGTGATGAGGTATACACAGTGAAGTCAAACCATCATGTTTGACTATAACCATCTAAATTCTAAATCAACCATTACTTGTTCATTGCGATAACTCATCAGCGAATAATTTTTCTGTGGTTTGATAGTCCATGATCCAGTAGGAAACGCCACTAGAGAAGAAAATTACACCAACTCTACTATTCTTTTTATAACTATACTCTTTACTACAAGTTTTTGGTAATTTTAGAGGGAAAAACGAATATCAGCTTTCAGTGAACAACATATAGCCCAGCCGCGCAATCAAGGCAACAGACAAAGGTGTACCGATGGATGAAAATTCAAGAACGAAATTTCCGAATTACGCAAAAAGCTAGGTAAACAAGGGTACTGACAAGAGACTATCATTCGGCAATTCTTCCCGTTAGAAACTCATCCGCAAGTCCTTCGAAACCCACTCGCCCAGGCAACCAACGGCCAGGAAAACCCCGTGTCAGTAAGCTTTATGTAAGCGAGACCAACACAATACATAGGACAATGTCCCTCACGCCCTCGCTCAAAATGAATGAGGCAAGCTCTGAATCCAGAGCAGTCCCAGTCGCCGCCCTCGGTCTGCACGGGGCGTTGCGACAACGCGAGAAAACATATCCCCCTCCCTCCCTCCTCACCACTCCTGTCAACGCGTGGGCAAAGCAGCAGCGAAAACATACGTTTTCCTTGACCGATAGAAGCTTATGGCAGGCGATGTGGGAAGGAAATGTGAAGCGAAAAAAGGGTTCCCTCGCCGCACGGTTTCGCCAAAATGTTCAGCGGCCGGCGGGCAGGGAGACTTCCGAGGATGCAGTAAGTGCGCTGTCGGCCTTATGAGCAAGGAACTTCGGGGTTCCCTGTTCGACACCAGAGACAGGTTTCCCCCCCCCCCACACACACACACACACACAAAGGAAATACCCTTGGCGAGTGCGAAAAGTAATTACGTAGAAATAAACATTAGCTAGCATAAACACTAGCTAGCTACATAGAACTAGCGCGCGCATAATTAATCAAGCAGACGGGTACGATAAGAAGAATTATTCTTCACACTTCCTATTAACAACTGACATATTTTTTGTAAACACAGATGTCTATAACTCTCGACGTTGGTTGATTGGTTGATAGTAATTCCGGGCACGTCAACTACGGAGGTCATTAGTACCGTAAGTATAGTGCATGTTTTTCACCAGGATGTGGCGGTGATCATCCCCCCTGGATGGCGAGATCCGGCGCCGACCTACCGTCGGATAGCGGGGTTTCCTTCAGCCAGGTATCTCCCCTCAGCGGAGCACCGCCCCAGCCGGGACAAGCTCTAAACTCCCGACTGGTCTGCCGGCATGTGTGGTAGTGTACTGCATGTTAGTGTTAAGTGTGTGTAAGTAAGGAGTGAGGATAGAACAAGGAAGAGGGAGGAAAGATTGCGCGCGGTCCGTGGCCCGTTTATTAGGGTATTGCTCCGGCATTCGCCTGGTGGTGATTGGAGAAACCACAGAAAACTACCAATCAGAGCAGCCGACCTCTAGAATTCTCCTCCAGGCAGCGACTGAATTCGACCTGTGTCAAAAATCTTGCGACTGTCGGAACTCGAACCTAGGACCTTATGGTCAGAGACTCTCGACGTGGTAATCATATTAATCAGGTGTCAGTATAAACAGCTCCTACAAAAATAATCCACATTCAATACATTATATTACAACCATTGCGAGCTGACAATAAACGACTAAAATCGATAGACGCGTTTAAGTACGAAGTAAAATCTTTTGTTGCATAACATTTTCTATACAATTAGAGATTATACCGAGCAATAGAAACGAATAATATTGGCTATCACGATGATATTTAATGTATAAGTTACCATTAGGACAATATAATTCTAGAAGACTAAATAAGCCTGTCACAAGTATTGTATCTCAGCTTCTGGATCAATGCCCCCATCTCGATAAGGTTTTTCGTCCTGTTTCCCTGATCCTTTTAGCGAATGCTGAGGTGGTTCCTTGTTTTGCTTCTGGATATAAAAGTAACTTCATTATCTGTGCACTGTTTCTTCAGCGGGGAATGTAGTTATTCAAATAAACGTTCTCTAAGTACTCGCGGCAGAAGGTCGATTCATTCACGAAGGACATGATGAAGGATAATAGCCAAAATCTACAGCTGATTTGCCTTTGCAAATAGTTCTTTATTACACTGGAAAGAATATTTTATCAATTCTTGCCCAAACACTCGTTTCCATCATTTTTTAGAATATAACCTGTATAAGGGTTAGGATCCCAGAATTTAAGAAATTGACACACAATACACTTCTCCATTTAGTACGTCACACAGTTTTTAACTATTGGACGTCAAATAATTAACAAAAATAAATGGAAATAACTTAAGAGGCATAGAATGAAACACTTCTGAAACTTCACGATCTGGGAGCAGTATTGAGACAGCTAGGAAAGAGGCAAGTCTATAACAAAACGCCATGAATCAGTGGCCAGTGTTTTGCAAATGATAATAGAGTAGAAAGCTGACGGTGAAATATGAGTTCGACATATAATTGCATTCATTTCACGAGAACCATCGGCAGCGACCTTGCGCAGGTGAAAGCACATATCACAGAAGCTATTCATGGGTAGAGTCCGGCATTACGTCTCCCAAGTAAGAATGGGCTCACATTTTTACAGATATAATAACTCTTTCAATCTCCGGCGAGAGGCCTACGGCCATATTGCAATCACAAGATCCAGTCAACTCGCGATCATTACAATGATCGAGACTTCACTTCTGGCGTTACGCCGATCGCAGTACTTAATTCTTGATTCAGAGCATTCATGACTTTGTAATCTTGCCAACGTTACATCTATGAGCAACATGGAAGAAAGTTACGACATTTTTTGCTTCGATATCCACCCGAGGAATAAGAGGATAAACAGCAGTTCTCAACCTCAACATCCCATGATCGAGTCCCAAGGAAGGCGAAATTTCGCAAAGCTTAATTCCCGGGCCCGTCTGACGTACCGGAATTGGCGAGATGCGGAATAAGGTCGTCAACGCCCGACAGCGTTCACGATCCCCCCAGCCTCTCTAGACAGACGGTGGAACAACCATCAATAACGCGAATTTCCGAACGATTTGTTTCCTCACCGGACCTTGAAAATTCCTCACAACTCCCACGGAGTTCTTACGACCAATGTGATCGTTCAATTAAGAAACAAACACTCCACCATCAAGGCGAACAGCCAGGAGCTAAGACGGCGTGCTTCTTTCACACAAAGGAATGCGGGTTCGATTTCCACCTCGGGCGTGAATGATAGCTTATGTGTGGTGGCAGCGTGGGACTCTCATAACCAGGATATATCACCGCTTTCAACCGTCATTCCTGGCCGTTCTGAGTACCACAGCGGCTTGGTGCGCTTGCGCCCACGTACGCGATGTAGAGCATCGTGGGCCGGAAATTACCCGAGTTATCCACAGGGCCACTTCCTCCCCTCATCGCTCTCATGTCCCTCTGCGGGCGGACCGCTGCGCTAGAAGTAATTTCGATTTATGTTGCGATTCAAGAAGGGGACGCCGTGTGTGACACGCTGAAAGAGATGGTATTGAAAATACAGCAAACAAAATCAGCAGAAAAATAGTCTTTTTCACTAAAAACATTGAACCCCTCATGCAGATAATCCGATAATTAGTAGTACGAAAACAATGCAGAAGTGTTATTTGTCGCCCCCCCCCAAAAAACAACAGGAAACACATAGCATTTTACTGCCAAAGCGACGTCTGAGAAGAGGGGGGGGGCAATGTCGCCATGCTGAAGTAGCGGCTGAGAGAGCGGCGAGGAGCGGTGGGGGCAAAGGCAGGGTCAAGGACGAAAGCAAAACACCAAGGACATGTGTAAGAAATAGTAGGGGCTACGTAATAACGAGATCAAGAGGCGGCGGTGAAAATGAGCTCGAGGATGTGAAGTACCTTCAGAAGGATTGATCAACGAAGATCGTGTGCCTCGAGTCCGGTAACAGCTCAGGAGGAGAAAGAAGATACGGATAAAACGGAAGGCGAGAGGAGACAATCTAGGAATGAATATGAACGGTAACAGGAAAGACAAAGAGGATAACAGGAAAGTCGACAACGGAACGATATGACACAAAGGATAGGAAAGGGAAGAAGGGAGGGGGAATTTGATCTGATTTATTTTCGGCAAGGGAGGTCAGCAGAGATAAGAACTGATATAGGGATAAACGGTAAGAAATGAGGGAGCATAAGATGAGGATATCCCCGAAAAAAATGAATAAATACAAATAAGTGATGAGATTTTTTTTAAATACTCATAGAAGAGAGCGAAAAGGGCGAGCACAGGTAAAGCCGTCGAACAAGAAGGGGGAGTGGAAAATCAGAAGTTTAACCACAACAGGTTAGTAAAACGACTGAAATACCCCAGATATGGAGGGGATGGCAGAAAAAAACACGAGAGGGACAGCACAAAATGTAAAATGCGGAGTAAGCAGACAAGCCTCTTTGACGGAAGAGATGCACCTTCAAATCAGTCCGGGAAGTCGCCAAACATATAAAATGCACATTTTACGAACGAAACTTGAGTCGGAACGGAAACTTGAGTCGGTGGACGGTGAACAGGCGTAAGAATGATGGAAAAGCAACAGAACGGGGGAGAATCTACAATGAAACAGGAGCCGAGAGAACCGCAATTACGCAAACCGCTCCAAGGCAGGGCGAACAAGAAATATGCAGAGCGCAGACGAACGTCATTTTAAAAGCGTCATCTTTCCGAGGCAACCGACATTTCCAAACATTGGTACATTTCAAATTACCTAAATACATAATGTTCACGCAACTAATGTTTATTGAAAAATTCGCCTTTATTTGTGCCTAATACCTCCCACATTAAAGTTAAATGCACTGGTGAAAATGGAGTTGTCTTGTACCTTACGCATTTCGAATTCGGCATTTCCCAAAAAAGTGCCCCCATACCCCAAGAAACTCGTACGATTCCGCCTGCTGAGTGGGATAGGGGTATCTTGAAATTTAGAGATTGGCAGGCCGATAGCTAAAGGGGGCGCTTGATGACTCAAGCCATTCCCGAAATAACCTTCCTTAATAATGTTCTTGCATATGTTAACTGAACTACTGCATATCATAAATAAATTCAACCAGTCTCACTTCCAGTTATGAGAAAGATACGACAATTTCCGACCATTTCCGTGATACTTTCCAGAAACGTTACGTGAACTATTTTGTCAGTTTAATCTGGAATGCAAGCATGTGAAACAAATCGTTGTAGATTCCAAAGACTGTATTTCAATTTTCAGAAATGAAAGATAAAAAAGTTTTGTTTCGACATAGAAAATTAATTTCCTTTTAGAACGAAACGAAAACTGTTTCACTTAAATCTCTTTTACATCCTTGCTCGAATGTCCGTTTAGCGAGCTCCTCCCAAACGCACATTACGTCATTTTTTATTTACTATATTTACTGTGGGGGACGGTAGATGCCGTAC
The DNA here is from genome assembly GCA_011170035.1 of Teleogryllus occipitalis. NCBI lineage: Eukaryota > Metazoa > Arthropoda > Insecta > Orthoptera > Gryllidae > Teleogryllus > Teleogryllus occipitalis. The sequence continues at coordinate 81,018 of BLKR01000168.1, read as the reverse complement.
GTGATGTATGGGTGGGGGAGTATAACCTGCACGTTTTCTTGAGCACCTCAATCCCTACCGGCGTCGCACTAAGGGGGGAATGAAGGGGCGGCGATTGCGCCGTCGGCAAAGAGAAAATGATCGACGGCGGGGGCGGGGGCGGGGGCTAAGTGCATTCACTAGAGCAGGGCCCAAAACGTTTCCGCTCCCTGAAGCGTGGTTCGATTGCTTTTGGCTCTGGGTAGGTAGGTGACCGCGACGGGGCAGCAGCACTAGGAGAAATTTTGGCCACGGACGCAGTAGCCGGACCCGCCACCCGCTGCGGTCTGAGTATTCCTTTTTATCCCTACTTCCTCGTAACCATCGATTTTAATATTTTGGGTATATTTGAAACGGCCTTGTGAGCTACGTGGCTTCTATTATGTTGTGCGTGGTATTTCACTTATCTTCCTCTTGACGTTTCTCCGCGCGTGTTACGCACTCCTGAATCCGTTCCGGTACGCACGACGCGAACATCCGATTTACGCTCAGCGCCACAGTACTTCAGTTATTCACATTTTCGAAACAAATGTCGTTCAATTCAAAACTGAGTCATCGCTCTTGCCTTCGACACCTGCTGGTAGCTCCGGCCGCGGAAGGGGTGTTCCTGCTCCCGACGCAGCATTCCGACGAGCCCTGAAGCGGCGGCGAGGGCAGCCGGGGTGACATACTGTAACCGCGGCGGCGGCGGCGGCCGCGGCGGCAGCCGGGCGGCAAGTGCACGCCCGCACGCGAAAGAAAAAAAAAGTCGCTCTGGGCGCCCAGCCCCCAGCTCCGGACAGAGTCCGGGCCCCCGCCGCGGTGGGCCGCGCGAACGGGGGAAGGGGGACGCGGGGCGTGGCGGGGCGGGGGGACTTCATATTCAGGTCACTTGCTAGGAACACCGGGGAGGGGCTTCGGGGAACACATCGCATTCTATATAAGCGTTACGAACACCGGGCCTCGGTCAGTTGCATGCTTACTCAAGTGTTACTAGGGTGTTACTAAGAAAATTTTGAGTGCCCCGGTGGATCCGGAGACACAACGTGCGCCTTGAATAGCCTGACCATGGAATCTACCACTTTCGTAAGTAACCTTGTATGTAAATGCTGAGCATCGCAAGTCAGAAAAGGAAATAACCATATTATTGATCAACTTCAGGGATACATTAACATGCGCCCTTGAAGTTTCCAAAATCCAATGACCAAATATAGCTCAAAACTATTTTTTTCTTGACTGTGGCGAATCCATCGGTGGGCCAGCGGCATGTCATTTTTGTGTAGTGGTGTCAGTGTTATTGTAAACAACTGCGTAACTGCGGTTACTACCTCGTATGATAAGATGTATTGGAGAGAAAGCTCAAATATTTCAAATTTCGAATATAAACGACATACATTGCTCGACAAAAATCATCTCACAAAACAGTAATCATTTCGGGAATTGAAAACAGATGTCTCAGATACAAATTCAGGTTTGCGTTCTTTTTTTTCTCTCTTTTGCAAAACCGTAAAACAATTCATTCCAGTCAGTGCATCAGCCTCCGGCGTATCATTTGTTTCTTGACAATGAACAAAATATTTCGCCAAACTAATGAATTCGGGAATCGAAAACCGGAGTCTTTGACACAAATTCATGTTTGTATTCACTTTTTCTTTCGAACGTAACCTCAAACAATTAATTCCCACCAGTGCATTAGCTGGCAGCACGCGTCCACGTGGAGCCGGCCCGTACTCCCACAATGACCTTACGCGCGCGAACGACTTGCCTTTCGTTTTCTGCAATTTCAAGAGCACGCTAATCGTGGACGCAAAAACGTTTCCATAACGAGTCAAATTGGTTGGGCGGCGAATTTGCACTTGCATATATTTCGTGGCTCGAAAGACAGGTACTTAATTCGGTCGCTTGGGCAATCCACTTGCATTCGGTGGCCGGTGTTTCTCAAGTGCACGTCGGCGTTTAATAATGTTGTTCGTGCGAATGGCATTGTGTGCAACCGTTAACAGTCTGAAACGTTTATTAGCGAACAAGCACTTCAAAGCATCGGAAATAGTGTCATCATGGGAGCTTGCTACTAGTTTGTGTTTTACGGTCAATGAACACCAACTGAAGACTTAGTTCTGAAAGGTGGTAAGCGCCAATAAACTACTTTCTATTTACTCAGACAACATCTTAGTTCAATTATTCCTGAGATTCTAAAGCAACTAGCAATCTTATCATTATGTATATCAATTGATGAGGTGTACTATGACATTGCTGTGTGTACAAAATTCCTGAAAATAGTTCATTAAAACGGAAATAATAACTAGAAAGTAGTAGTACGGCACTTAACATCTTTGACAATTCGTCTTCAATCAGAATTCATCTCAAAATTATAAGGATTAGTATTTCGGACGCACAAATCTATTTTTTAAATATTTAATTCAATAGATAATTAATGCTCTATCAAAATGAGCAATTTTTACTGATTCTGCTTGCCCATACGAGACTCAGTTTCACCTAACCTAATTTAGACAATTCAAAAACCTTCTGGACGTGTTCAAATTACCCGCTACGAATTATTGCGCCAATGAAATGGAATTATTTTCTAATAATTATCGCAACACTAATTAAGTTTTAAATCACCTCCCTAGTACATTCATGTCTTCAAGATTAACGGACTCGCCCTCTTACACAACGCGTTACAAGATTTTTCATTAGTATTTCTTTGTTCTGAGTTGGTTGATTATTATGTAAATCACGAGCATGAAAAAATGGCATGGCAGACGAAATTACGAAAGTTCTGGAATAAGAAACTGTTTCAATATTATTATGAATCTTTCGTGAAAAAATCAATTTTTTGAAAAAATCGATTTCGTGAAAAAATCATTTTATAATGCATTAGTGATGATTAACTTCCAAGTCACGATCACAATACATTTAATACCTACTTTTTCGTGAATCATTCATTCGCAAATTTTCGTTTGGCAAATCGCGTTCGAGAAGTGGCTAGAGTATTCAAATGAACAAAATTAGGTGTACTAAATGCCTAAATATTTGAATGTGAGGCCAAAAATGGTTCTGATTCGCCACAGTGATGAGACACAAGAATAAACCAAGACTTCTCCTTCCAATATTGAGACACCATTATCATTTTCAACGATTATATAAACTCATAAGACGGTGATTAACACAAATATACGCTAAATGAAGTTGCAGAAATTATCAATCTATAGACATAATATTTCGAAATTTTACATCACAGAATTCAAAACATTATATAAAGGGAAAATTAATAACACGACTGCTTACTCAAAATATCTTAGTTGATTCAGGTAGCTACTTAGCATTATGTCTGGCCCTGGAATTCCCAAGATTGTTTTTACAAAAATAGTTGATCTCAAAGCACATATGCACACATTTTCAACAATTTAAAATTTAAGAGCTTAAATGTTCATTGATTTACATATCACAAATCTATTTTCTAAATCTGTCTACATATCTCTATTACTAATTTCCAAAGGGCTCAGAAATTGGATCACTATGCAGCTGCCCGCCATTTGGGAGGTTAGATATTCAGGAACTCGTGAAAAATCGAAATCAATAAAACAGTCACGATTTTGACTGAAAATGCAAATATTTCATTATGTTATTCCTTCTTTTCATACTGCACGTACCGACTGAATTCTCACGCACACCTGCGTCACTTTTTACGATAAAACTGACGTCGTGTGACAAGGCTCCAACGAAGTGGCCGTTTCCAATAAATATTCGCTTGAACTGTGTAACCGTTTATACGATTCTATGTCAAAATAATTTATTGAAGTGATATGAGACAATATTTTATTCGTTGTTTCTGGACTGACTGCGACTTACTTTTTGAGAAACCATTTTGTGTGGTTTTGTTCAGCAGCATTTTTGGCGCTGCATGTCACTAGTGACTTCATATTATCGCATTTAGATGACGTAATTCAAATGATAGTGCTCATTTTACTTTTCATATCATTAAGTCCTACCACAATCGCCTGAGCTAATATTTTTCAGTAAAAACCTTATGCGGTGAGAAGAGGAATGGAAAAAAACTGTTCGGCAGCTTCGCAACCTCTCCCAATCCCGCCGAACCGGTACTCGAATCAGAGTCCCTTGCTGCAAGGTGCATGGAGAGAAAATCGGGCACCCCCCCCCACACACACACACACATAGCTGACTACAGTCAGAGATTTACTGTCAGTGAAAGTAACGTAAAACAAAGACATTTCAGGAGCGCCATAACACCTCTACCCGTTGAAGTGATGTTTTGTTGTTTGTGAGAAGTCGATTTCTCACGTTCTAATATTCTATCGCAATTCCCTTTGTATAATATTCTTGATGGATTACAGTATAAAACGTCTAAACTATCGTAACAAACACATCGGGAACGGTAGCTCAGTGAATCAACAGATGTCACTGCAGCGCCTCTGACCGGGAGGTCCTAGGTTCGAGTACTGACTGACAGCTTTTCAGCTAGGTCGAATTCAGTCGCTGTCTGGAGGAGAATTCTAGCGGCCGGCTGCTCTGATCGGTAGTTTTCCGTGGTTTCTCCGATCAACACCAGGCGAATGCCGGAGCCGTACCCTACCAAACGGGCCACGGACCGCGCGCGATCTGTCCTTCCTCTTCCTTGTCCTATCCTCTCCCCTTACACACACACACACACACACACACATACACACTAACATGTACTACACTACCACATATTCCGGGAGATCGGTCGGGAGCTTAGAGCTTGTCCCGGCTGGGGCGGTGCCCCACTGGTAGGAGAGTCCTAGTTAGGGGGAAACCTCACTGGCCGACGGTAGGTCGGCGCCGGATCTCGCCATCCAGCGGGGGAAGATCACCGCCATCTCCCGCGAAAAAAACATGCACTACACTACGAGTGTAGTGTACGAAAAAAACATGCACAACGAGACTAATGACCAAAGCAATTGACGCGCCCGGAAACACGAAAAAAAACAATCAATCGTAACAAACATTTTAAAAATTAATCACTTTTCACCAAAATGAACAACTCTAACTAAGATAACCTGAATATCGTAAGACAAATTTTTGTCTGGTGGCAATTTTCTTAATTTGAATAGACAAGTAAACGATAGTTTTCGCTCTTTTCGTTTTAAGTAGGATTCCTACCAAATTATCTTCTCAATCAATATTTTAAAATGCTCTTATTAAAATTTTCACAATGAGTATAATCAATAACATTAACAAAAAAAATTAACGGATCCAAATTTTCGTTTTGGAAGTCATTTACGTTTATCAAGCCCACAGTGACAAATCACCAGGCGCCCAACATTTTACGCCCCATTTGCCGTAAGGAAAATCCCGGATACCATTCCCTCTTCTAGAAAGCGAAAGGGTTGGGATGGATGAGGGCTGCTAAAGGATCGTCGAGAATACCGACCCCACTTAAGAAAAAACGCCCGCTCACGTGCATTCCACGGCCCACCTTCTATGCAAGACGAGGAAAGAAAAAAGCTCCAAGAAGCCGGGCAATAAACGTGACGCGCAGCCCGCCTAACGGTGCGCCATTACAAAACGCCACGCCCAAGGTTACATCAACGAAGACCGCTTTTTTCGCCGACGACCAGACGCTCCGCTCCGCGCGGCGCGGCGCCGCGACCACGCCTCGCGCGGTGGCCACGCCGGCGCAGAGGTGGCGACCGCGACGGGGCGGCGACGGCGACGACGGCGGCGACGCCGGGCAACGACGACGGCGAAACGACGCGAACGGGATGGACGACTACGACGTCGAGAACGGAAACGACGGCGGCGGGCAACGGTGGCGGCAGGGACGACGACGGGGACCACGACACTGGTGACGGGATACAAGGCCGGAGGACGAGGGGCAATAGCACGGAACAAGTGGAGGGGGGCTCCCTTATCATTGGACCTGTTTCCGAAAATAATAAGCGTGAGCTTTCCGTTTTCTACAAACGTCTCCAACCATTTACCATTGTCTGTCATTATACGAGTATATAGGATCTCTTAGGCGATCTCCTTTTGCCACGGTGACATTTTCCGTTTTCCGTAAGGTCTCTTTTGCGCAATTTCATGCGAGATGGAGAAATCCTCGGGAGATAGGGGAGACTCGTGAACGATAGATTAAAGATTTACGACATAATGTAATTACTTAAAGCCCTTCGACTTAGCCATATGGATTAAAAATGTCAACTTTATAATAAAGACCCCACTATTTTTTAAAAAAATTACTCTTTTGCTACATATAATTAGTGGTAATCTAACTTATTCTACTATAATGAGATTATATTACGATACTACATATAACTCCCCGGCAGTGACACCTGCTACAACCCTGTTAATCCATACGTGTGTCCACGTGCTCATTTTCCTCACTCAGCACCATTGCATTCCAAAAAGATCGTTGTATGGTGTGCCATTTCACGACGCCGAATAATTGGCTCTCACTTGCCAATACAAATGGTTTCAATACTCAGGAGAGAATTGTTTCTTGTTAATATATTCCGCCAAAACGCTCGTTACTACCTTCAGTCACAAATCAACGCTTTTATTAACATACACAATCTGTTTCATCAGAACAGGCGAAAATGTCGACAAAATGTACAATGATGTGCGAAGAAAATGTACTCACAGTCCTACGAGAATTTTTCAGCGATAATTAATTATAAATAGCATTACACTATAAATATAGCATTTTCAGCCACAACATAAAACAAAACAAACTTATACACAATAAAACAGGAACATTCACACCTAACTCATCTTTTCAAACCAATATACATTTTCATGAACATAATTATGATTTAATAAACTATAATACAATTCCAATTTGTTTTACTTAATAACCACAATTTTCCGATGTTATCATTAAAGTTTCATATAGATTTTGTTTTTAAAAATCGAACCAATTAAGGAGATTCAGACGCTGAAATCTGTTTAGACTTCTTAAGCCTTGGCTATAGACGAATAGGTTGAGTGTTATGGCAGTTCAACTTAAAATAGTAAAAGAACGGGAGTTCCGGAAGTCTATAAAATGTGCACAGACTTCATGCGTCACCAGTTTTTAAGTGTTTATGTTAAATAATGAAGGTATTGCCTCCGATAGATCATAAATCTATTTAGACTTTAACTGAATTATGCATTCATAATTATTGGAACAAACACTCAAAGGTAGACGAAGTCTCTAGCAAAGAAATGGGAACCTTGGCATTTTCTGTCCACCCACGATGTTTTCCGGGCAAGCTCCTTATGCAAGCAATTCAATGTGTCGCGCCCAAAGTGAACGAGCACCGTAAGTGAAAACGCAAAAATTATCGGAATAAAATAAAATTCCTCTCCGAAAAAAAAGGGAAAAAAAAAAACGCTGAAAATATCTTAAGCGACAAATAATCTTGTTTGCCAGATAAATCGCTATTATCAGGCAAAAAACACACAAACGCATGGGCTTACAAGAAAAATCTAAATTAAAGGAAAAACGTAGTCTGCATACAACATTTATGTCTACAATACCATTGTAATTCGGATCCACTACACAATCATTTAATTCGTTGAATTTACAATTATGACATGAACTTCCTGTTATCTACTTCAGACTCTTCACGTGAGTACCCCTACACCACAACTAGAAAATAATGTTTAATGGAGGAAAAGTTGATAATCCACATTTTGGTTTTAAAAAAGGGCAAATTGACGTTTAGTCAGATCACATTTATACAGTGAATGTGAGCATCAAGAACCAAATCTGCCACTCACACGCGGAGATACACAAATTGAAATGCCATATCTATATTTGTTTGCGAGCATGTAACTCGTTTTGCTCATTTTCTCAGAATAAATAAGAATTAAGTTATCAATTCCTTCCTCACACACAACTCCCACTTCGTTCACTATACAAGTATCCCACACGAATTATCTATTGAAATAATCACATTCAGTTTATTTAATGCAAGCTGAAAAATTAATGCACTCCTTTCGCCAAACACTTGAAAAGTTCGATCAATTGTAGAACTTTCAATGCAAAAGTTACATTTCACCACCAAACCAAACTGCTAATATAAGCCAAAATTATTGCATTTTAATAATTTAATTGCATTTTCTAAGTCGGGAATAATGCAAGAATACTTGAAAGCCATACTGGAAGTCAGAAACGAGATGCAGGCTGCTGCTACTACTACATAATTGTTTGCAGAAGGGTTACAGATATTTCTAAATCGGCTTCTTCGGGAGACGTTACTTCATAAGACCTTGAATTCAGCTAAACACAGTACTCGATAAGCTGACTGCATGACTTGATTATTATCAAGATATTCTTATAAAAAGTCGAGAGGAACTTGTGATCATAAAGAGCTCGAAGGTCATCCGTAACTGATGGTTTGCCTAGAGTGCAGAGTGATGGTTTGTTAACTATATGCCCTCCCCCGGTACAATCAATGTTCACCTTGATTAACATAAATTGTTAGGCAAAACAATAGAATATATGGTGCAGTGCTGCTTCAGAAACAAGTTCTAGAAAGTGCCTAGCACTGACCTTTTTGTGAATCCAATCAATGAGTTATTGAACATTGATCTTGTCCTCTCTTATCTCACTCAAGGAATTATCCAAATAGTAATTTCAGGAAATACAAGTTCGGTGAATAATCTGGGTATAATGACTCAAATATTACCTACAGATTAAATGTATCTGCAGAGGCGATTAATTCCCTTATTTAATACCACTCCTTTCTATAAATACACAATGTTCATTTTTCTTATTCAAACCTGAAATGTAGCTATACTTGCATTAATTTTATATTTATAAATAAGAATATATTATACAATTTAATGATTACATTAATCAAATATTACACAATGATTTTATCAATACATAATTCCCCATTACCATTCCTCTGTGAATCAGGCAGTTGTTTTTGAGACAGGGGTGAAAAAATATTGACTTGTTATTGGGATATTTAATTTCTAGTCTGTCCTTTTGACAAAGACAAGTCTTTGACAAATGCTAATAGGTCAACCCAGAAAGACAAAGAGTTTAAAATAGATCCCAACAGTAGACAGAGAAAAGGAAAATTAGCGAGTTCATGATTCTAAACATCAACGCATAGCATATTGAAACACACATTTGATATTGGACAAGTTTAGAATAGATTATAATGTTATTAAAATCAAAAATAAGAAAATGATTCTTTGTCATTATTTTTTAGGGATATACTTATTATTTTATGCCAGTTATAATTAATTGATTGCTTCTTTTCTGTGCAGATTCTACTACTAGCAGTACTGACATCTACTGCAGCTGTGACTTCAGCGTATCCAGTGCCATATTCTAGCTTCCTACCTTACACCTACCCCAGTTTTGGAGTACCCCGCACTTTGCCGCTAAGGCCTACATTCAACTATGCATACCAATCTACAGTACCATCTTCAGCACCTTTTGCACCGCTTTTCACACCGGCTGATCCTGCCTCCTCAGTAGCCAGGGTGATATATTCTGAAGGTGCAATGATGACCCCATCGAATGTTATGCTCCGAGGGTTTGCTTATCAAACTCGATACACTGATGGAGGCCACAGTGAAGTGACATTTGTGACTGGACCAGGATCCAAGGCATTGATGGAGCAACATTTGCAATTTTTCCGTAACCTCTTACTGCCAGCTCCTAGAGCTACAAATTCATCACAAGCAGGAAATGCCTCCCTTCCTACCCTTGATGCTAAAACAGCTCCTAATTATGCAAGTATATTAAATTCTGCACCATTTTCAAACCTGCAGCAATCCTCTGGATACAGGTTGCTACCAGCCCACACATCTCCCTTGTTACAAAATCCTTTGGACTTACACAATATGATAAATTATTTTCAAAATCTAGGCCACTCTCCATTAACAAACCTAGACGAGGCCAAAGAAAGTGGAGATGATAATGCAGAAGCTCAAGAAAGTATGATCAATGTACTTGGAAGAATTTTGGCACCGGCGGAAAGTTCAAATGACATAAGTCAGAGTAATTCAAGCCCTGAAGAATCCAACAGTATCGATGATGTTTCTTCAAGCAGTAGTGCACCTGACACAACACAAGCTTCTACCAGTGAAAGTAATTCGCCAAGCACAGAACAAGTTAGTACTGATAACTCTGTAGCAAATAGCAACGTAATATCTAATACTCAAACTCAAGACTCTGAAACTCCTGCAAGTGAACAAACAAGTTCTTCTACGGAACAGACAAGTACTTCTACAGAACAAGCCGGTACTTCCACAGAACAAGCCAGTACTTCCGCAGAACAAACCAGTACTTCCGTAGAACAAGCCAGTACTTCTGTAGAACAAGCCAGTACTTCTGTAGAACAAGCCAGTACTTCCACAGAACAAGCCAGTACTTCCACAGAACAAACCAGTGCTTCCACAGATGATGTTCCAGCAACAATTTCAGAAGTATCACCATCATCAGAAACAGAAAGTGAAACCACTACAGCAGCACCATCATCTCCCGAACAAAATGAAACTACAAACACAGAAGCAACAGCTGCAGAAACCACTACACAAGATGACGATACAGACTTGGCAGAGAGTGCATGATGCAATCCTTACAGTTAAAAGTGTGATACATGGGCACAACACATTCAATACTTACTAGAAAGAAATTGTAATACTTCATTGAACTACACAATCTTGTAACTTAAGATCATTTATTTAAAAGAACGAGAATATTTTTAATAGAGAATGAAATCAAAAGATGTATTTGTATTGGATGAAATTTGAATTAAAATGTGTTACATTAACAATATATTGTTTTACATAAATTTGTAAGCACCTCTGAATACGTCTATTCCGTTTTAGTAAATAAAAATAATACACTACAATAAAACATCCTCAATGTAGAATCTCAAAGAGACCAGTACTTTTTTCTGCATTACACCAGATTCTACATTATACAATGCAATACTGTAGAATTTATCCTCATAAAATATACAGCCATCAGGTTTAATGACATGCTTGAAATTGGAAAAACAAAATTCCAGGATACAGTGTTGTATTTGTTTTTTTATATAAATAACATTGTCAGTTCTAAAAGTAAGGTTTTGCAACATTTTGTGGAGATACAGTGATAGTCCCCTTCTTCAGGCTACAACAACTATAAATTATGTAACTTTTTAGGAACAAACAATGAATCTATAAAAAGAAATTGTTAAAGATACATACATCTAATGGCCATATATTTTGTGAGATTCTACAAGAAGTGGACAGACATAATTGAGGTTTAAATATAACTGTAGAATTTATGTTTCCTACGACTGCAGGTTCTGTCACAGATTTCAACATTGTACACATTCCACATTGAGCAAGTTTTATAATACTTTGTTTTAAGAGGCAGTGCCAGCAAACAATTCTAGCTTCAAATAAAATTGTGATATAAATTACCAGTAAAGCTCTAAGAATAAGAGTGGGTAAGTTAAGAAAAGAAGAAATACTAGCACGTGTGTGGATATCATCCCAGGGAAATATATTAACCCAAGAATAATACAAACAACTTACCCAGCATTAAATTCATTTTGAGTGCAATATAATGAATGTTAGATTAATAGTTAATTTCAACAAATATCCCGTATGACTTATCTGCCTTTTTACCTCCGTTTATGTGCAAGTGATGTTCTCAATAAAAAAAAACTCAATTACCTACAAACGAACATTTTATTTTACTAAATGAGAATAAATCATACAATTAAATGATTAGCAATATAAGCATTTATCACATATTATACAATAATTTTATCCATACATAATCCTCAATTACCACTCCTCCAAAAAATAGTCAATTAATTGTTGTTATCGTTGTTTTTTTGAGGCAGGCATGAACTAATGTTGACCTCCAATGTCTTATGTACCCTTTTGACAAAGATAAGTCTTAGACAAATAGGTATAATAATGAAGCCAGAAAGACAAGGGTTCAAGATGGATCCTATAAAGTTATATAAAAATGGGAAATTGGGAAGTTGATGACTTAAAGCACAAGAAAAGCATAGAAAACTGAAAAATGTATTTGATATTGTACAACTTCAGAAGAGTATTACTTTAGAAGAGTAACTTTAGAGGAGCATATGTTATCATAATAAAATATAATAGAATGATTATTTGTCATTTTTCTGGGGTATATTCTTATTTTAAGCAAGTTATAATTAACTGAGCAATCTGTAGTCCTAATGGCCAATGAATTTCAAGAGTTAATGCATGCTAGAAAATTAATGTCAACACATCCAGAAGTAGGAGTTGTCCGCAAGGCCATCAAATAATCATACATATTTTCATGGCAGTTAATCAATTCCTTTGCATTGGATACTATAAGGAATAAAAGTCAAAATCTATACCTTTTTTGCCGATGTAAACAGTTTCTATCATATGGGACCAAATATTTCTTGACAGCAAATTATGATAAAAAAGTTCACAATTCAACTTACAATAATAAAGGAGAGAAAAAGAGCAGTTTTTGGGAGATCCCGATATTGTTTAGATTGTACTTCTCTCCCAATAATTACGTAGTATTTGGTGTTTTAACATTAAATTAATAAATAAACAAATAAGAATAGTTTGAGAATAATTACATTTCCTTCTACTGTGGTGTTCACCACCATCAGTGCCTTTGCAATACTTCCACTGTAGGCTTTTCAGAAATGCATTGTCTACAGTAAAATGTAATGCTAATGAGAAAAATCTGCAGAGGTTTTGCTTATTATCACAAAAAAATGCCAAAACTACAAGAAAGCAACAAAAAAGGCACAGATAGTGTGTGAAGTAACCAAACACTGAGAATGCATCAATTACTGACCATGCAAGATCAAAAAATGTACAAAGTGTTTTTATTATACCAAGCAGGAAATTGGATAAATTTGCAGAACAAAAGTAAAAAAGTAAATTTTCAAAATTAATATTGCGTACTATATCCTATGGGTTCGCAATAAGTGACTTGCAAATCACAGCAAACCCCCATAAACATTCCTATTGACTCCACCTTAAAACAATTAAATGTGAAAAACCAATACAAATGATGATCATATGACAGTAACATCAACATTTGTTGCCCTTCAGAAAATTACTCGAGACGTGCTCTAGGTCAAACAGTATTTTCTTAAAATTACTTTATTTTAAACCAGTGATAATCCAATATTCATGAATTCTGAATAGTTCTTCTGCTTCATGGATTTAGGCCTTAAGACCTGTTTCCACATGAAGAATTTTGAATAGTTAAATTTGTTAATCCAAATAAAGAACACATGGCCAACTAAATTAAGATCGTTGACACTTGATAACGAAATAATATGTAATTTAATACAACAGAAATCCAAATATTGAATTTTTGAAAACATTTAAGAATACGAAGATTGGGAGTTTGGAAAATCCTGAATTTGAGTGAATCAATGAAACTGTTATTATTAGGGAACGGATTTTATTGTAATAAAAATATCAAAATATGTACATATATATGTATTTATTTTTTCAAAAATATGTAGGAAAAAATTAAAAATATGTAAAATAAAAATTGAAGTTAGAGTTTAAAATTGTTAGATACAACATGCATTTTCAAGTTTTTAAAGAAAAAATGTCGTAGATTAGCTCTCAAAATAGATTTGTAGTGGCTGAAGGAACATTCCACATCTACAGAAGAAATTGGACCGTATTTGAACACTGATATGTTCGTTGGGTTCAGTTCTAATTCCAGTGTTGAGGTGTCTTTTCCTCTGCTGAGAATGTTGGCAATGATTTTTATGACTTTCCATCCTGGATTTTTCTCCAACGAACCTTGTAATTTCTTTTTCATTTTTCTGTGCTTTCAGCTGTTATGTCTTTTTAATTTTGCTAATGCACAGTTAATAACTTCAATACTAGCAGCTAATGGCATGTTCTGAGACTCAAGCTTAGCGATAGCATTTACTAAAAAAATTTGCATTTGCAGAAATGAAAGCCAAATTGTATCTCAGACTAGAATCATAAATTAAAGATTTTGCTTTTTGTGGTGCCGCAGATGACTTGGAGTCCAGCTTCAAAAGAATATCTTTTATTTGCTCAAATTTTTCACAATAATATTTAGCTGCTTCTAGCCACGTGTCCCACTTGCAATTACCGGCTGTGGGGGCAAATTCAGTTCAGGATAACTGTCTTTAAACATTTTAACTTTGGTTGGTGCTTTCAAAAATAATTTCTTAACAATCGATATCAAAGTATCGACATCAGGAAATTGATGTCGAACAGTTTCTGCCACTCGATGAAGAGCTCTATGTAACTCGATGTACTACGCACGTAAGATGAAACATCTTTGGGTAGAACACTTTTAATGCATTCCCCGCTTCCACCTTGTAAGGAGCAGCATCAGTTTAAAAAAACAACACGTTTTTATGCATGATACCACTAGGCCACAGCAGACTCATAGAGTCATTGAAAAATCTGGCAATTGTAGCGTGGTTGCATTTTTCTAAAACTTCACAATTTAATAGAAATGGTGACGAAGGAGATTCAGGGCACATCTTTCCTACAATAATATTTGCAATATATCTTCCTTCAACGTCAGTAGTTTCATCAATTGAAACCCAGAGCTTACTAGTTTTATTTCCTCTCAAAGTTTAGTCAGGGTTTCCAAATAAATAGTTTTCATGTAATTTTTTTCTGAGTGTGCTTTCATCCGAATTTGTTTGTCAGTGTATTTTTCTAAGAAGCTCTTGAACTCAGGGTTGCTGACTTTCTAAATGGAAATATCGGCTCTAACCAATGCACGACACGCATCGGTAAAGAAGACTGACTTACTTGATTGAACATCACGTGAAGATGTCGGGAATATTTGCTGAAGCTTCAATTTTCTTTCTTTGTTTCTCTGTGTTTTACTGTAGCGATGTGCTGCGTGACTTAAAACCGTTGAGAGGATGAAACTTTTTTCTCACATCATGCGCAGTAAAATATACTCGAGTCAATTCTGAAGGTTTCATTAGGAAACTCGCGGATGTATCTAGCCCCTAACTCTTTGGATGTCACTTCGATTTTTTGCATTGTCTCGTACTAGTCCACACCACTCAATAAGATTGTTACATGAAACGTAAGTACAGTCTGTAGTTTTACGAAGAGCTGGTTGTACGTGACCAGTTGCAGTGGAGAGCTAATATTGATAGTTTCCGATTTTCGCATTTCTGAGGCCTAGAGGTATCTTGGTGGGGCGCAGGAAGCACGATAAGACTGACATTCTAAACAATGTTTGTCCGATTAATATTGTGTTGCGCGTGGGTTGAATGTAACATGAGAAAGTATGTGATTGCTTACACTTTTGCTTTTTGACCATTCGCTCATCCTACGCGGTTTCTGAGAAGCAAAGGCAGAGGGTCAGTCGGAGCGAAGGTCAGGAGGACATAAACGTGCAGTGTTACATTGCTCGTTCATCAGAAAAACAGATTCCCGGAATATTATTGGGAAATTCTTATTTGATTTTTTTACAAGTAATATTCGAATGTAACGCAATATGTTAAAAAAATAGTTGTAAAAGATAAAATATGTGAAAATATGTACTTATACTAAAATATGTAAAAATATGTAAAATAAAAATGGTTTCAATTCATTTAGAATGTCTAGAAAACTCTAGAAAACAAATTCAAAGCAGGTACCTTGTTTCTATCAAAACATGTATTTACATGAAAATCCGTTCCCTAGTTATTATTAAAGTCAAAATCCAACTTAAAGCTTCTGTAAAGTATAACATATTCCTATTTATTATTTAAAGACCGAATTAAACATCAAAGCTTCAAAAATCTTAGCTGGCATATTTCAAATGCAACAAATAATACTAAAACTGTCAACAATGCTGTGTGTGCATCTCTTAGCCTCCAATCAAGAAACCGCCATATTCCTATGTGTAGCAAAAGTGGTATTAAATTACTGAATCGAGAAGAAACTTTTGAAAATGTCATTAATATATCATATCCTTCTGTCATTTACATTTACATAATCAAAACTGCAAAGCTTTTTCAAATGTCAAGGACCTCACCAGAAAAACAATTTGTTTTACTGATGCAGGTTCAATAACCTTTATTTAGCAGACTTTACGTCATGAGGTCTTTCACATAAAATATTAATACACAAACTATATACATGTTGAATAAAAAAATTGGGCATTTCAAATTCCACGTTGAAACGTTCATGACTTCCACGTGAAAACGTTAATTATTTCCATGTTGAAACATTCATGACTTCCACATCCAAACGTTCATGACTTCCATGGCAAAATATCCTCAACTTCCCTAGGTGGCATAGCTTTAGATGGTGCCACCTAAGGCAAAGCTAAATAGTATCACTCCCACTCATATATTAAATAAAAAAATTTCTATTATTGAATAGTTTAATACATTATTTAATAAAAATACAAGTATATTGGCATATGACATTAAATTATAATATATTAAAAACTGTATGTAATTCAGAATAATATTGAAATATAATTTTTAAATAATTATATAATTCTAACTATAAAATTTTCTAATTGATGTCACCCCCCCTACCCACCCCAACTACACTACTGACTTCCATGTTGATTGTTCATATCTTCCATGTTGAAGCATTCATTGAAGCATTCCATCATGAAGCAACCATGTTGAAAGCTCATGACTTTCATGTTGAAACGCTCATGACTTCCATGTTGAAACACTCATGACTTCCATGTTGAAACGCTCATGACAACCATTAATTCATGTTCCAGTACATATGTTTGCGTTTTAATATTTTAATTGGAACTCCTCAAAACACAAAATCTGCTAGACACAAAGGATATTAAATCTGCATCATTCGGTATTCAATGCAGATGTGAACATATGTACCTTCTTTTTATACCATCAAAGTTGCAATGAAACATGTGTATCACACAATGCTGGTTTTATTTTCATACAACATAGGCATAAGTCAATAACTAAACCTTATCACTAGGCAAATATTTTGGGAAACAAATGATGAAAAAACAATAAAACTAAGTTCTTATCAAATAATGCTATTTAGAATCAAGTAAAAAACTTTAAGAGGATTCCAAAGACTATGTTGTCTCAAACTTCACTTAAATGAACAATTGAGCATACCACATTTCCACTACACTTTTTGATTTTGTATATATGTAGAACCTGACAACTTACGAAGGAAACTTTGAGGACTTTAAGGAAAGAGGGACTGCCTTTCCAAAGCCACAAGGTGCCGAGATGAACAGTTGATCAAAGTTGACTTAAGTTCCCCAACAGCTTACAACATCAATAATGTGAGTGACAAAATCCAAATGACAATGAAACATCATATGAACAATCACTGAGGAATGACACAGTCTGACATTGCCTTGAAAGAAGAGCTCTTTGATAGTAATGTTATAAACGTTTCTCTAAAATATTATTTATTATCTATTATTTAATACTATTAATTATCAACATCACTTCAGCGTTTCAATGTGTACGATATTCTAGGAAGAATGTGACAAAAAGTGGCATTGTGTGTTTCACATTCATAAGAAAAATCTTTTAACTACATTGTATACTAGTTATGATGATTGTCTGTTAAAAGTACTGCAATATAAAACATGTTTTTTCAATAATTAAAATTATATGAAATACAATTCACTGGATACATATTTATTCATTCCACTGATTGTCTTAATACGTTCCCTGTCTCTATGAAAACGATTAAAATATCTCCACCCCTCTAGATGTTCCTGACTGTCGGGAAGTTTTACTGTAATATTCTCAAAAATAGAAATATTTTCTGCACGTCCGAGTGTATTTCAAAATTTTATCCTAGAAAGTCCATGCCGAAATCTTGTAAATGTGGTGAATATCTGTGACCCACATGTAGTTCACGGGTGTGGTAAAACCACTGAGTATTGTGTTTTGTGAACCACCTATGGATCACAGGACAGTGAACATATTAAAACATAAGATACTGAAAATAACAAAAATTTTTAAGCTTTCAAATATTTAAACAATTCACAAAAAGAAAAACTAAAACAGGATGTTTTATATCTAAATGAAGTAATATAATAGAAAGATAACGTAACAAAGAAAACTAACGCATTAAAAACAGCAAATTAGTAATCATTACGATTTTGATCGTTCTTTTATAAAAATGTTCAGATGAGTCATGTTTGTTTTATGTGGTTTTTTGGCTGCTTATCTTGAAAAGAATTTTATTTAAAAAAGATTCATTGAAGTTTTCTTTACATTCAACCTACACTGAACACTATAAAGTGAACTTAATTCAGTAAGTTATATAAATGGATTGACTTTGTTAAAAGAAAATATATAGATATTAATCAATAATTAATTCTCACCAGATTAAGAGTAATATATACAAAGGGTTTTAACACTATTATCAGTGACCTTAATGAAATGTTAAAGGTGCAAACCACAAAGTGCAACAAATCTTATGAGTTGGTAGCTATCAATTAGTGTCAAGCATGGCAAACGTTCAATAGCAACAAATGATATAAATCACTAATCAATACAAACAAAATTAATATCTTAATTAACATTCAATTAATTTAATTTTGGAGTTTTCTTTTCTTCTATTAAATCAAAAACTGAATTTTGTAAGTTTTACCATGATCAAGGAACTCTAGAAATTCTTGGAGCAACCATATTTCTTACTAATTAATGGAATAACTAAAGAAATTGCTACAAAAAACAAAAAAACTCAATAGTAATCAGCAAAACAGAATGTGTTCTGTTCTCTCAAAACTTACATGAAAGAATATTACATAATTTATAATAATCCTACATTCCTCATCCTGAAATAACAAGTTGTGACTTCTTTACGGAGCTCAAATGAGCATCAAAGACGTTTATGAATGAAAGATCAAATGGATCTATCAATGAGAAGCACCTGAAGTAAAGTTCTTGAAGATATAAAAGATGGAATATACGTAGACAGCAGAGGTGAACTGACAAAATTATTCCTAGTTTTCAGCACTATTTCCGTACTAAAAAATATGATCTCTGGTGCCTTAAATTATGTTATCTGAAGTTATAATATGCACCCAGTCTGCCAAACAATCATCCACCTTCCAGGTCACAGAACATCACATATCCCTTGGAAGTTTTCTTTTATTCAAATTAATTCTTTTAGCTATAAGCAGTCAAATTGTTTTACAGTTCTTCTGTGACAAAGGATGATGTTTCGAAACTAAAATTGCTATAAATTCATTTTTATAATGGTTAAAAAACAAACCCCCAGCAACAGAATAATAAAATTGTCAAACTGCAACTTTGGTGGAACATCAATTCATATGTATTATCTCTTGTTTCAAAGTGGATTTACGCAATTTAAGACATGTCATTGACAATTATAAACCTTTAGACAGCTAGTCAATACTCCAAAATTTATTACAAACACACTTCACACCATCAAATCAATCAAAGCTGAAATTTATACCCACATTCAACAAAACAATAATCTAAAATTTTAATATTTCAAACGCAATACAAATCTAATCAAATTTCAATACAAACTTCAATAACTACAAACATAACCTTTCTTCAATCTAACGAATCAACTGCATTAGGGTAAGCAATGACCACCGACAACAAACTAAAACTGTATATACTCAACATTAATAACACGTAGATTATTCTTTCAACTACATCTTCATGATTTCAGTAAATACTCACTTCTATACAAAAGTGAACTGAAGTGGTACAATAACCCTAATGTCAACATTTCTTAAGAAGAAAAAATAACACAACAGAGAAACAAATAAATGTATGACTGCAATACATTTAGTGCACACTCGGGAATGATAGTCACCTGCAGAAATCAACAGAAAGCAACGAAGGTCCCTCTCCAACCAGCCACAAGATTTTTTGACATTAATTGTCAACCAAGAAAATACGAACATCCACTGGTATTTGACACATCAATAGGCAAATCCGTTGAGCATACACATTCATTAGAATCTTAAAAGAAATAATAAAAAATACATTTCTCAGTGCAAAGACAGCATGTATCAACACCTGTTATAGGCCATCTGACACTTACCTTGCCAAAACCCATGGACGTTTCGGGTGAAACGACAAGCCTTTCACACGAGCTGACTTTGTTTCAAATTTCGTCAACATTTTGCTAGTTACTTAATTTTTCATTGATGTATAGCCGTAACCTCCCTATGTAAGCCGACAGCTGACACGTCAACACAACCACCATGTCCCGATGGCAATGACGTTACATATGAACAGACCTTATGCTGTTTTTTCAAGTACACAGAGTTTCTATCAATCAACTCCACATAACCTATAATTGTATGTAATTTTACCTAAATTTTCAAATTCTGTTTTAGTGTCATTACGCGGCCGGAAGATGTCTTTTAGCTGAAAACCTATTATTTGACTTGCTTTAAAACAATGCTGTATGAAATTATAAAACTATATTCCGAACCTTTTTTTCACATATATAACAATGGGCAATCGTTCTTCTGTCGATTTTTCAACTAATTTTGATGTAAAAGACGTACGCGGTATTTTAATTTTATCATGGCTCATATTAATACATAATTAATAAGCCCAATTCTGATGCCTTCCTTCTTTCTCCTCTTCTTCCAGCTCTCTGTCCCTCTCCCTTATTTTAATTTAGTACCATCTTCTTTCTACAGTTTCTCCTCAAATCTTATCATTCTTCTGTCTGCCTTTAATCTCATTTTTTATCAATTTGTTTCTTCCCTAAATAAGTACCCAGGTTAACAGTAGTCCACCTCAACCACGAGTACAAAAGCCTGCCCTGAATCCCTTCAATCTTCTTCTGCTCTCTTCATATCTCATAACTCCATGCCGCACTGGAATTATTACTGCACCTACAGATAGGGTTAGATTACTGCAGAAGCAGACTACGCACATATTGAGAATTTGAGCAGAATCGAAACCTCTAATAATTTTGCAAAATTTCATATTAGATATATTTTCAAATTGAGTACAAGATAATATATGAAAGTATTTTAATATTAATATTAATTTTTATTATATACTAAATATCTTCAATATTTCAATATTATTGGGAGGCTCCACAATTAAGGCTCTTAAGGGATTAATCTGGCCCTTCCAACCAAACTATTGAAAATCCTCATACTTCTCGTCCAGTCTCTACTTTGCATCCTTTTCATACTTACCTGCCACCATTCTGTTTCTCACATTCTCCTCAATCTGTCTTTCCTGATTTCCTGTCCTTTTAAAAAAGTACCCAAAATATTTGAAATTTTAAAAATCCTTTATCTCTTTCCTTTCTCATTCTCAAGTCTTTTTCTATATTCCTACTAAATTCCATCATCTTACTTTTCTCTATATTCAATTTCAAAACCATTCCTCTTCTATCAAAACAGCTCTCCTCTTGTAATATCTCTCATATCTTGTACCATATCCTTTCCTTAAAGCAGTGAGAAATCATTTCCTTACTGTTAGGGTTCCTGCCATGGAATGTTCACATTGTACATATTGAATTTGGTAGAGTTTGGTCTAGTTTGCTGGGGCACTGAGAAGGGGAGGGGGGGGGGGGGCATCTAGCTCAACTAGTCCCAACTAATTTGGGATTTTAATTATTTTTTTCTTTAATAAAATAAAAAATGTATTTACTTCTAATGTAAATTGACAACTATAAGTTATCTGTTTCATGTAGAAATGAATTCTGTTTACATATGGGGGGCGGGGGGGAATAACTATTGTTTAATATAAATATCTACTGTCCCAGGACTCTTGTTTTCTCTGGATGCTCCTGCTGGTATGTGAACAGTATAATGGAAAAAAAGTTGGGTTGGCACCTGGAATAATAAGGCAATTAATTATTTTGTTTCTTCTCTGAAGTAAATTGAGAGAAAGATTGCACCCACAATTTATGTTCAATTTGGAAAAGATAATACATTTTTTTTTTATGTCACAAAAGGAATTTATTATTGAATTAATGAAGAGGAAGGAAATATGCTGCTGAATTGGCTGAGCTCTTGGAGATGTAATACTAAGCAATACATATCCTTCAAATTTGTCCCCTTCACATTGACTCTACTAAGGAGGCCCTAAATTTTTAACAATTGAACAAGTTGGCCTCACATATAGGTCCAGACCAATAACTCCCTGATAGGTTCTGAACCACTGGCCAATCATATTGCCATTATCATCATCATGAACGTTTACAGGTTAGGCTTAATGGCCTGTTCCTTTGAATCCAGGTTTCCCTTAGTTGTTGCTGAGGTGTTCCTGATCCTCCGATCGTTTCCTTGGCCTGCCTGGTTTTCTCTTCCTCTTGATCCATGTGTTTAGGCTATTTTATTTATAGCCAACATACATAGGGCAAAAGCTTCCTGCTTTTGTTGGGTGTAGCAAAAATACATAAAAACGTACATGATTTATCTTCACTCAAGGATACAATATGTCCCTCTGAGCCTAGCGTCTTTCTGTGTGTGTACTGGTAAGAAATGGCTTCAGGCTGCCTGGAGATGACAAGGCAGAGAGAAGAACACTTTTATACAAAAAGTTATTGCAAACTGAGAGATGTGAACCATAGTGTGCATGACAAAAAGACTATATTTGTATGAAGGAAATTCATGCAGTGTTAAAATATGATCCTCTTTTTGTATCTATTTAAATTTATTTATTTCAATTATTTAAAATATTTTTTAAAAATGTTATCTTAAATAATGTCTTATAAAAGAACACCTTTGTTAAAGAGCCTTAGAATTAACAAATGCCTTAATCTTAGTGTTTTCATGTTTTAAGAGGTAATGTAGATTAAAAAGTAGTGTAAAAACTTGTTAAATATTCTTTAGTCATTAGTTTGCATAATTAATTCAATGAAATATTCATTGATCATAGTATTAATAATTGTTTTAGAAAAAAAGTCTACCATTTTGCATCAATTTTCAGAACATTACAGCGTAAAGCTGAACATTTGCTCTATGCTGTATTACATGGAACGATAATGATGACAATTTAACATCATTTAACTAGTGTATGAAGATCAAAAATACTAAACACTTTCCAAAGAAGCATTTCGAATATATGATTATCTGTAAAATTATTAATAATCAAATGTTTACTTAACATTGACAATTCCTGATTGGAATTAAACTATTTCAATATTTTATAATTTTATTTCAAACCTTCATTATGACATTTTGAAAATTGATTTAGTTTCATCTTCAGACAAAAGACACTATAATACAATAAAAACTAGAGAGTTATAATCACATTAGGCAACAAATAGAAATATTAAAAAATTGAAAACAAATGCACATGGGAATAATTTAACAAATTATAACACAAAAAAAGCAAAATGGATTCATATAAGTCATAGAATATTTAAACACTGTCATATAAATAAACTCATATAATGAAACCTTCATGAATGCCATCATTTATCAACTGGCCACGCTCGTGGCACATAGCGAAGTCGCTAGCCTTTCACCACTTAGGTCCGGGTTCAATTCGTGTCAAATCTCATGTGAAATTTGTTCCAACAAAACGAGTTTGGCTGCTTCACAAGGGCTAGACCAACCCCTGTAATGTGTCCTAAACCCTACCCCTATCCCTTATTCCTTCCCAATTCTGGCCACTGGGTAGTGACACAGGAGCGCGTAGTAAGAGGCGCGTACGTGGAGATGCTACCTGGCGGTCTTCTTGACAACTGACTGTGACGTGATGTGACATGACTTAAAGGTAATGGAGGATTACTCCCGCGCAAGTTAATGGAGGATTACTCTCCAGTGCAAAGCGCTCAATGCCCCTTAAGGGGTTTGGAGACATGTTGCGTCAACTTATAAGACACAACAAATAAAAAAAATGGAAAAAAACTGTCATGTTAGGAAACTAGCGGTGTTGTATGAGCACTTACATTCGTGCATTGAACGTAATTTTTAAAATTTTCAAAAATTCAGAGAGTTCAAAGAAAATTACACTTATGCTTTTTTTTCTATTTTTGGTGTGTGTGTGTGTGTCCTTTGCTATAACAAAGGGGAAATTAGTCTAAAAATTTGTAGCCATTTTTGAGAAAAAGTTGAAAATATTAAGGCTTCATGTACAGTACCCCCAAAAATAAAAATATCTGTTTTAAATTCACAAGGTCTTGAGTTCAGTCAGATGGATCTGAAGATTTTGGAGAATACTGTCTGAACAGTTTACGTGGTAGACTACACGTGTTAGAGGACATAATTTCCTACATTATAGGAACAAGATTTATTTACTTCTTCGATATCAGGGCTCTACAAATTGAGTTTATCTCATGAATAATTACCTTTTTCTGCTGCAGCATTTTAATACTTTCTCTTTACCACATAAGTAAGTAGTAGATGAGAAAGTAAAAACAGATAGGCTTGAAACTAAAATATTTCTTCTGGTTCATTTTTATCATTAATAGGAAAGAAGTTTAAATTCTTTAAATTAATCTGAGCCTATTATGCAGAAACAAAAACTGAAAAACTGTTCTAGTTCATACTTGTGAGAGTAATACGTTTAATTGGCACCTCCATCTGAGATAATTCAAAATTCAAATGGGAACTGTCAGGTTCTTAAGTCTAAAAGGAATGAAAAAGCAAAGGAAGTGGAACCTGGAAATTTTAAATAAGAAAAGAAGAGAATAAAGAATAAGAGGGTCTATTTAAAATAAAATATTTAAATAATAATCTAATTAAGTTAATTTTAGAAATGATATTATCATATACATCAGAATGTTTATGATAACATAATTGATATAAAAATATAATTCCTAAAATAAGAAACTAATGTAGAAATATCAACAATATTTCAAAATAAATAGTTAACGTGCCAATTTTGTAAATAATATATTTTCTTAAGAAGTAGTTGAGTATGTGTCTGATAGGTGACTGAGGGATGGTGAGCCCTCCCTCCCCTCAGTAATACCAATGTTTAAGACATATTCAGTGATGTGCTTTATCATCTCTCCCGCTCAATGTCTATACAACTCATATGGTCTGAAAATTGAAAGAAGAAGAAGAAAATGGCATATAAATTGCATGAGGCTAAGAAATAAAAACCATTCTGTAGGCAGACGATTGAGTAATTTTCTAACAACACCCTAAGAGGTGTTTGAAGACCTCAAACTGAATTCAATTAGCAAAGAATATGACATGAACATATCTATAGCAAGAACAAAATCAAAATTAGAACCAATGAAATAAATAAATTAAATTTTGAAATATAACAAATGAAATAAAAATTAGACTTCATAGCTTAGAATCAAAACAATTCTATTATAAGGAAGAAAAATGTGGACCTTAAGAAAAGTGACAGAAATAGATTAGAAGCAGCCCAGATGAGATGTATGAGTCCTGTTAGGACTGTCAAGGAAAGAAAGAATAAGAAATAAAGTCATGAGAAAAAGTCTGAAAATTAAAAATATAGTTGTGAAATAGAAAGATACCAAAAAGTAGCAAGAACATGTAAAAAGAATGAAAGCAGATAGATTCCTAAAATACTTTCTCGTGTTCTTCGGTGAAAAATTAAGTTTATCAAATATTTTTATAAAAAATTGGTCAAAATGTGAATTACTACTCTATGATATATTTATTTAACTTTTATTAATTATTTTAGTTACAATCTCATATTTTAAATGTATTTGGCCCCTTGGTTTACATAGACAGACATTTCACATATATATTAAATAGAAAAAAAAGTCTGTATAAAATATTTCCAAAAAGTTTATTAATCATTATTTGCTTGGCGACATTTCAGGGATTATGATTTTTCCCATCTTCAGGCTACAACACAAAGAAGAAAACTATTTCAAATTTTAAAAAGAGCATAAAAGAAGGAGTTACAGAGATAAATGAATCAATATTAACGAAAACATTATATGGAAACACAGCACTCAATATAAACTAACATAAAGACTCACCATTTTAAAATTTAAAATTTTTAATGTTGATAATTATTTTAATTATTTATATTTTATTTACATTTAATAATTTTAATAACTTTTTCCATGAGATAATGAGATTTGTTTTTCTGTGATAATGAAACTGTTGTCCGTTTAATGAAATTCATATTTCTGTCTGCATCTCATCAAAAATTTTTTCCTTTTGTCCTAGCTTTGTTCAGAGTGAATTGTATGAGCGAAATAACCCCCTTTATCAAGAGGGGAAGATAATTAAAAGAGGGGTAACACCTTCATTACCACCTCCAGTGATAAATCCCTAGGAATGTCACTGATCTTGAATATTAATAAAAAAAATTAACAAAAAATTCACTTTTCAAACTTGTGAATAATCTGATGTTTTTCTTCAATCTAAATTGACTCAATGAACTATTTTATGTTCAACATTAGGACTGTACAGCAAATGGATACTAAAAATTCAATTTTAATAAAAAAGACTAATGTTTCTTTTATGCCACAAACATCAGTCACTTCAAAATGTGGCAATGGGCAATGGCAAAATATGGAGGTGTTAGCTATAAAAGTGTCATCAAACTTAGATTCATTGAGCTAGGTCAATAGATTACAGAATATTTTTGCTATCCAAATTAATACAAGTTTATAGTTACCTTATATATATACTTGGCTCTTGAGGAGACGTCATGTATGAGGCACAGTTGCCCACATTTCAGCTGTCATACTGCAAACTTCCTCAGGATGAAAGATAATCTTATTTATTGTGTAAACAAGACATCTTTAATATTTATTAACTTTTTATGTTAGTCAATGCCAACATCATGGTATGAAATATACATGTTTTTAACCAAAATTATGTAAAGGGAGTATTAATATTGTCTTCCATTCTTATTTTTTATGTTTCTGTAATTTTTATTTATTTATCATAATATTTTAGCTCCATAGTTATATATATCCCTGATTGTTATTGATTATCTTTGACAGCTGATGTATACCTGAAGAAGCGTGCATATGAAAAGTAGTGCCTGGAATTGGCTTTCACTTTGTAAAAAGAAAATGTACAGTGTGAAATGAAATAAACCAAATTTTCCCTAATGTGAATAATTTGACTGTCTACAATAATTAAGATACAAAATCCCATTACACTTTACTTTACTTCCCTTTACTTTGTGAATTTTCTCACTTGAAACTGTATAATGTAGAATTAAATAAGTCATTTTTTCATTCAACAGCAGTAATTATATTTTGTTCCTATCCACTCAAAGTGTTTGGAGTATATTTTATTTTAAAAATTGGTGTTTGTGATGATCTACAGAAAATCTAATCAAACTTGGCTATGTTTTAGCAGTAAACAAGTGAATGGAAGATGAAAGCGAATAAAAGAAGATGGAGATTTGGTGAATTGGTGGAGGAATTAAAGTCTGCTGTAATCTGTAATCAATTCATTTACAATTCATAAAATCCAGTGAACTCCAAATATCTCATTTATTCATTTTTCAAGGAATTATTACATATTTATTACAATTTTTCTAATTGTATTTTATATTGGAACTTAACAAAATAAAAAGGATTCAGTATTTTTTTTACTTGTTCTCACTATTGGAAAAAAATGACACAAACGATTTCTATAATTCTAAAGCAAGATTGATTCTACAGTACTCTATTTGGTAGAACTACCATTACTTGAGGTGCTCATACTCATTCATGATACAAGCACGACAGTAGCAACAAATCAGACATGAATTTCAGTTAACATCTTTTGATGGCCAAATCATCAAAACATTTTACTGCGTGGGGGTGCATGATCAATTTATATTGTACTATTAATACTTGAGTTAATTTAAGGTCTTTAGTTGACATTACACAACACCTAGGTGTGTGCTGGCTCTACCCATTAAATGGATTTGTTCACTGATTCTGTCTTTTCTTGCATCAACTGGACCTTGGTATCTGTAATTAAATAAATTCCATATAAATGTTGCAATGTCAATTTGGTCAATAGTCTAAATTCAGGAAAAGAGGACTATTGAGGAAAGAAAAATTCACAACATCTTGCATTTTTATAGTATGTAATTAAGGAAAACAATCTCAACAATCAGGGGCCATATCACAAGGGTGAACATTCTAACAGAAGTTTATTTTCAATTGAGTCACTGCAATACTGACTCATGCAGAAATATGATTCAATAATCATAACTTAGAAATAAGTAAGAGCATGGTCTAATTCAGAGAGAGGCAAATAAAATTTTAAGATGCAAAAACAATAAGAGTATAATTGGATAAATAATGCCAATAATGCCATAATGATTGGCTTATCAATATTCTATAAAATGTGTTCTAAAATGTTAAGCACGAACATGGTTTCAGATGCATTTTACAGTACAGCTTATCAATTTTTTCTATTAAACATTTTTATTAGTTCTTAAGAAGTATCAAAAAGTCCCAAAGACAAACAGGGATAAATTATAAGTTGAAAGATAACCTTACTATAGATGAAAAGTTTCTGAGTGCAATTAAAAAACTAATAGTGCTATAGCTTGTCAACACTAATAGTGCTTCAAAAGTTTTAATGCAAATCACACATCAAGCACAACATTCAATGTAGGCATATGCTATATTTATACAAAAAATTTAAAACAAATTTTCTGAGCTGTTTTTGAGAAAATCTTGATTACTTGGAAAATTATCATGAGTTCACTCTAAATGACTGAAAATTATTTTGAAAAATGTGTACATGAATGTATATAATATTGAGAAATTATTTAGGTATTGCATTAAGAAAAATCTCTATCTTTAATATTGTAGTTTGTAGGGTATCAAAACAATTTTGAACTTTTGCAATTATCAAAATTTAAGATGTTTTAATGAAAACTAGACTTTAGACATATTATTCTACTTGGATACAAAATGTATCTAACAAAAAAATTTTGAGCAATTTTTGAGAAATGATTTTGAGATATTGAGCAATATTGAGACAGCCTATTATTATTATTATTTTTATTCAAACAAAAAATTTAAAGAAAAAATTAGGAGCCGCTTTTGAGAAAATTTAAAACATGTCCAAGGGGCTTCATCTAAAATAGACTGAAATTTAAAAAAAATCGTTTTCAATTGCGACATCACCCACGCTCATTAAAGAATATACATTTGGGTTATCAATGTCCAGCTTCATGAAAATCCTGTGTACATTATCCTCCGTTTCAAATTTCTTCTTGGTGATTTGGGAGAGGAAACTTTTATCCAATTGGGAGCTTAAATTTCAAAAACTGAAACTTCCGATTGGACAAAAGTTCCCTCTCTCGTAATACACCTATTGCACAATTTAAATGATGTAACTTATATGTGTAACATTATAATGTACTAACATTATATGTCACGTAGTTTTCCAAGCGGAAGCTTCGATACCTAAAATTAAGCAATAACCACTTTTGTGTGTCTATGGACATAACATTCTCCCGATTAGTGTCAAGCTGATCTGTCACAAGTCACTATATATTTAAATTGGGCAGTATACTTGGGTAACGTGGCGCCTGAGAGACTTGTCTTCACGATGGAATATGGACGGTCACGGGGTGACCGTCCGAGAAAGACGCGAAAAACCATGTCATGGCCATCCTCTACTAAGAAAGTCTCAAGTAAAGGATGGCCATGACATGGTTTTCCGCGTCTTTCTCGGTCGTGCCGTTAGATGTCGCTTGATCTGCAGAACTGATATTTCCATGTCTTTGGCTTGATACGGTCGCGATCATGTGACATCTGGCGGCACGACCGAGTGACGGAAAAAACCGTGCCATAGTCCATCGTGAAGACAAGTCCCTCACGCGCCACGTTATGAAAGCCCAAGTATAGTGTAGAGAAATTCTAATC
The DNA here is from genome assembly GCA_011170035.1 of Teleogryllus occipitalis. NCBI lineage: Eukaryota > Metazoa > Arthropoda > Insecta > Orthoptera > Gryllidae > Teleogryllus > Teleogryllus occipitalis. The sequence continues at coordinate 51,300 of BLKR01000168.1, read as the reverse complement.
TAAAAATAGGCAGTAGTGTTGTTCACAGTTTGGGAAACGCATTTTGAGAAAAATAACTTTTTCGGAAATACTCATAATGCATGATTTGATTTCAACTACGTTTACGAAACTTAATTTTTTACTTCAACTACGAGAAAGTATAATAAGTATTGGATCAAGAAAAATCTTTTTGGGTATCAGGGACCCACCCACAAATCATGTTTTTTTCTGTCGAAAAATCGAGCATATTCCACGCAGCATTGTAATGAGTTATGTATAACTCTCCACATTTCTAGTATGCTATACTATGGTCTGTTCAGGCAGGTAGGTTATTTTGACAGTTTGTATAATAGTAGAGCATCGCCCAGCGAAAAGTTCTATTCCGCCGGCTATACTTGTTTTTTTCTAACTTGGCGGCTATTTCCAAGATGGAATTCGGCACGACTTTTTGAGTAATTCTCAGTCCTTGCCGGTAGAGTCGCTTGATCTGCAGCACAGCTTGATGCCGTCGCGATCATGCGACATCTTGCGGCAGGACCAAGAAAGACACAAAAAAGTTCCCGAAATTCATCTTGGAGATACTACCCTCAGCTGCCTTGTTAGAAAAACCCAAATATAGATGAGTGACAACTGTTGACGCCTCGAAATATCAGTTCAGTAAGTGCTGGAAGAGGTCAGGGATAGTTTTCAGAAGTTATTTTCATTATCAACACTAAAATGAATATTGTAAGAACTGCTACAAATTATGTCGAAAAGAGACGGCAATATGTATGCGTTTTAAGTTAAAATGGATGTTAAACATATAATTTCAATTATGCATTGAGAATTTATGAATTTTTGAATAAAGTCATCAAATGGATGTAAACGGACAGGGCATAAATATGTAATTTCACATTTATGTTTTCAGAATTCTTTCAAATTCAATCAGTCTTCATTCAGCTCGTGGCATGTATCGAATGTACATTTCCACTTAAGATATGGCATAATGTTCTGGGGAAGCATATTTTATAGAACCCAGACTTATAGAGAGCAGAAAAAATTGTACGAATTATAAGCAAATGCTATCCACGTGTTCCTGCAAGCCTTTCATCATTGAGCTTGGAATCTTACTATTCTATTCTTGGAGCCTTATTTATTTACGAACCTCGTAGTTTTTTCAAAAGAGACTTACGTAAGGGTGCAAATATTTTCATGCAATTCAGATCTTTATAATTACAACACACGTCATAGGAATCATATTCATCAGGTCAGTATCAACCAGTGGCGCCCTGAAGCGGGGGGGGGAGGCAACTTGAGCAAGGCCCCTAATTCTTCATTCAAAATAAAAATATTTACCTAAAATTATGGGCTTTTGTTTGAAATAAGGGGTCTCCGTGAAATTTAACCCCAGGCCTCTTGTTTTCTCTTGGTATCAATGGCTTCCCCGGTTTCTCCTGGTATCAATGCCTCACTACAAGAAATACTCATAACACATCACAACACATCGCGGGATGACATTAAACAATTAAAATCGACACAAGTTTAAATGCCAAGTAATTTTTTTTTGCTTCATAGCTTTTTCTATACAAATAGAAATTGTACTATTAAGAAGGAAGATATTTTTAACAACAATAATTCATTTGTAAACTTTTATGGTACATAATTTTAAAAAGACTAAATATGCTTTAACAAAGTACTTCAGCTTCTGAATCTATGATCCCCATCTCCATCAAGCTTGCGTCCAGTTTCTCGGATTCATTGAGCAAATGTTGAGATGGCCTCTTGATTTGGTTACGAACGTAATTGTAGCTTCGTTCTGGGCAGGTTTTGTTGAGCTTTCCTTTTGCTAATTATGCTAGGAGTAGACCCGGGTATTTGGTTTATTAATTTATTAGCAATATAAAAAGAAATAGATTTATTTCTTTTCTTCTGTAGTTTGATTACCCACGTACAAAAGTTTTCTATAACTCAGGAGCGATGTCTAGTTTTTCAAATGTTGCTAACTTCGCTTTGTTGGTATTTCTATACATCATTCAACTGTGTACAGTAAAAGGGAGGGGAATAGATTCTAGAGCTCAAGAAAACGTGCGCAGATTATACTTCTACCCTAGAGCTTCCATACAGCTTTTACAATTCTTTCACTAAGTTTAATTATATCAAAAACCTGCGTTGTTTACTTTCATCACGCTTTTAATATGGAGTTTAAGCACGACGTAATGTACAGCAATCGACAGCAATATCGATTTTAATTATTTTAAAACTTCTTAGCATCTCATTCCACAATGCTTCCTGGCCATTATTTGGCGAACAGGTTCAGAATTCAGTTATTGCACTTACCACTTGCAGTTTAAAATCATTTATTTAGTTTTTCAAATTAACATTATACAACGTATCGAGGACAAATTCAACCCCATCATCAGGCTGGAACCACACATTTCATTTTAATAATGTACTTTCTGTTTAGTGACAAACATATTAGTTTTTACCCAACATTAAAAAGACCCGAAACTCGCCTTATCGCAAAATTATATTTTAATTGAAACTTCAAATCAACTCTAAATCAATTTAAAATTAATTTAAATAACCTTGAATTAATTTAAACATCAATTTTTACATTTAATTCAAACATCAAAACGATTAAACTTTTATTCAAAAGTTATTTGAATTAAAGAACAATTTTAAAACAAACACATTTTCTCAAACTTCTATAGTTATTTTGTCTCTCCGATTAATAAAGTAATCCACATATACAGTGTGTATGTGTTACGAAGAACTCTACGGTGTTGATTAAACACTGTAGGGTCAACGTGAACACCGTGTTTGGAACGAAACGACATATCAGTCCGCTATCTTCCACTCCCCGGCCCTCAAAAGACCCTAGTCGTTCGCAGCGATACACGCGAGAATTGTGATAACTAGCCGCAAAAAGTTTCAGATTTAGACTGAGAGTTGACACGCTTATTGTTTTTCAGGGAAATCTGAACTAGAGTCTTTCATATAAACATTGGCGTTGGAGGTCTCTCAAGACAAGCTGGTGCTGTTACTTCCGAGTATGTAAGAGAAATGCCGAGTTCGTCATCTTACTCGCTGTGCCATCGTACGGAATCGCTGTGCCATCGTACATCATAACGGAATACAATTTCAAGAGAGTCATAACATCAACAAGGCTGCGAAATGACCCATTAGATTATTGTCAACTTAATTCTCGAGAAAGACAATAACTTTATGTAAGTAACTTTTCTTGCTAAAAGCTCATAAATACGTGAGCAAGGTAACTATCAAGCTCTTCTGCCCTACTAACACTTTGAGCACCTGAAATTTCTACCCTACTGACACTTCAGCCATCACTTGAAAAGTCCAAACCAATTCAAATTAAGCGCCTGCGGTGCATATCTGCAATTATTTCGATAGTCAGGAGCAACAGTAATTTCTTACTTAAGCAAAAGAAACAAGTAAAGAACTACATAAGAAACTAAGGAAATGACAACAAATTGCTGTGCATATACGCTGGTGAAAAGAAGTATTGCAACACCCCGATTGCATTGTACAATTTATTCCTCCATACACATACAGCACATATAGACAGAATACTACGCATGATTACATGGGCAGAGCCATGTGAGACTCGCACGTCCAGCAGCAGACATGCAACGGAGACGCCATATCAATATTGCGTGTACCCGCCGTCCATCACTGGCTTGCAGGCAGAAGCGGCTCTCATCACTGAACGCCATTGCACACCTGTCCGTCTCCTAGCTGACTCGCACATTGCACCACGCCAGACGTGCCCGATGATGGTTCGGCGTGAGTGGCAGTCGGGCTAGCAGTATGCGCGATTGGAATCCTGAAGCAAGTAACCGGTTCCCAACGGCGGAACATATTATCTTGTACTCAATTTGAAAATTTATCTAATATGAAATTTTGCAAAATTATTAAAGGTTCCGATTCTGCTCAAATTCTCAACATGTGCGTAGTCTGCTTCTGCAGTAATCTAACCCTGCCTGTAGGTGCAGTAATAATTCCAGTGAGGCATGGAGGTATGAGATGTGGAGAGAGCAGAAGAAGATTGAAGGGATTCAGGGTAGGCTTTTGTACTTGTGGCTGAGGTGGACTACTGTTAACCTGGGTACTTAGTTAGGGAAGAGACAAATTGATAAAAATTGAGATTAAAGGCAGACAGAAGAATGATAAGATTTGAGGAGAAACTGTAGAGAGAAGATGGTACTGAATTAAAATAAGAGAGAGAGAGAGACAGACAGACAGACAGACAGACAGACAGAGAGCTGGAAGAAGAGGAGAAAGAAGGAAGGCATCAGAATTGGGCTTATTAATTATGAATTAATATGAGCCAGGATAAACTTAAACGGTGCGTCGTGCGTGGAGACACGTTGGGGGACAGATGTTCCTGTATCTCAGCGCGAGTGGCTGTACGGTCTGTCAACGCCACCCTCACGATGCGTCTATCTTGACGTTCGTCAGTGCTCCGCCGTCGCCCCGAAGTGGGTCTACGGCTATGGGAATGCTCGTCTACCCACCGTCGCCAGCACAGCAGCACAGACGTCGCATCAAGGCCCACGTGGTCAGCAATGTGCCGAAAGGACCACCCGGCTTCGCGCAGGCCGACAATCCGACCCCGCTCAAACTGGTCCAATTGCTTAAAGGACGAACGAGTGCGACTCCGTGGCTTACCTTAGTCCTGACTATACCTTATCGCAATGGACAGCGCGTTTTAAAGCCGCTGAGAAAATGGCGCGTCCGGCCCATTTCGTCAAGCTGCCATTACGTCACCGGGCGTCCGTCATCCGTGAAATGTTAACCACAGCTTCTACGACCCCCCCCCATCCGTAGTGTCCCTTATCGCCTACTTGATTACTCGTGTCCTTCCCGGAGTTGCAATACTTTTTCCGCCAGTGTACTTGCCGTTAATGTATAAATTTCTGCCGACCGAAGGTGCAGGCATAGGCGGAGTGCAGTGAAGTAAAGAGAAGGGTACGGAGTATTGATGGGCACTTTTTATCTATACTATCTACTTGTCTATTTATGTTTTTATTCTATTTTATTTTTGTTCGTATTATTTATCTTTTCTAATATTTGTATGTATTGTTTCATTTAATTTTTATTTTTGTACAGTTTTGCTTGACTGACATCAAATGTACGCTCATTTGCATAAATAAATTAATATTATTATTTTTGTTGTTGTTATTAAGTAAAAAAGTTTAAAGTAAAGTATAGAAATTAAACTTCCAAAACTGAATATATCGCCTTACGAATGCAAAAATAAAATTATAAATGTTATAAATATATCGCATTTTATCATTTAAATATTATATCTGGAACACTATAAATGTTTGTACTTTTCTTTTTTTTTTAAATTTCAAACTGCCGTATTGCAGCGTTGCCATCGTATTGCAAGCGCGACAGCTCGTCAAACGAAGCGCGGAAATTTCGAATGAGCAATTTCGAAGATGTTTTAAAGAACTGATTTTTTATAACAATTAATTTAATAAACAATCTCTATCATGAATATTGTACTTTTTAAACGTTAATTTTTTGCAATTTTCGAAAATACAGAGATTTCGTGGAGAGGTCATTAGCGACAACTATTATTTTATTCAATATTAACAATATTTTAAAAATTATGATAAATAATAACAAATTGCAAAAATGTTCACAATAATGTAAATTAATTTGTAAATACAGTAAATTAAAGAATTTGTTGTACATTTGGGGATGAGGCTCTGCAGGACTGGCATCTGTAAATAACTCAGAATGAAGCAAGTTGTTTGTTAGTTATGAAGTAATTTCATTTTAATTAAGTTATAATTTATTAGTACATTTTATTTATTTACTATTCATATGTAAATATAAAAAGTTCAATGGAAAAGGGGGCCCAGAAATGTAGTTGATCTCCCTGGTTGGTCAATGTATCTCGTATTCGTTTTATACATTTCGGAAGACAGTTGACAAATATTTGTGGCGATACATTTTACCACGATGCTTCGGTCATAGCAAACAATATTAAAAGTTCTGTGAAGTCTTCCGGAGTGAGAATCCAAACAATGGAAGCTGTTGATAACTAGAGACTGTTTGATTATAGAGACACTTGAATTGTATTTCGTGTTTTCACATAACAAAATATACAATTTCCGGCAACATCGATTAATATTCATTTTCAGGTTGTACAATTAGTGCCCTGATTTATAAAAATGATTTTTCAGACATTCAAAAATCCCAATCCACTCTGATATAAATACATTGCAGAATACCGTTAATTTCCAATGAGAGGTGTCCCTGAAGGCAACAGAGAAATTGCTTTAAGAATTTTAAAATATTTTCTGTGCAAATTCATTTCAGAACTCTAACAGAGCAATTGATAAAGAAAACACGCAAGAGGCCATTTAAATTATTCGTTCGAAACATTCTGCGTTTTTAATCCTCTCCCTTGTAGCAATACTCCCCATCACATGAACATTCCAATCTCCTTTTTCATTTGGAAATTAAATCAAGGTTCATTAAAAATTTGTGAATTTTAATATATATATATATATATATATATATATATATATATATATATATATATTGCAATTAAAATACATTATACAGTATACATTATGAATTAATTTGAACATTTATTTATAATTTTATATTAAAAACTAAAGAAATATGAATGTTAAAAAACAAAGTTCAATAGGCATTTTTATTAAAGCTTCAATTTCAACGGAAGATAACATTTTAAATTTAAATTAATCCACAACTAGTAATACGAAAAAAGAATGTTAATCTTTTATCAATCTCATCCCCCTCGTTTGTTTATAACACTCTTTCTCCATAAAAGAGAACAAATGGCGTGAAATGGTGTGGATCCAAAAAATTCTGTCTAGATCAAGGAAGTGGAAAGTGAGATAAAGAGAAGCCGAGGTGTGATCACAATTAATTAAAATTCATATCTCGACCGGAGATACACATGTTAAGCAATAATTGAAATTCAGTCGTTGAAAGTCATTATCAGGGAAAACGCGGGAAAAGTGGCAGTAAATAGATAACCCTGCAGATATTCCTCCTCATTTCACACTTGGCACAAACCACGCACGTGACTTCACAATTGACCCCGAGTGATCCGACGAGAGATCTTGGGATGCTGGAGAGATGATGGCAGCGCATTCAAAGCTAATTGACTCTATCAAGTGATAGTGGCTGCCCCCGCAGTGAGAGACATATTACTTCGTGTCTTGGCGTAAGGATCCCTAACTACGAGGACCCAGCCTTCGCACAGATGCAACATTTCTCTTATTCCTGTAAATGTCCCATTGCTGGATTGACTTACTTTTGTTTCAGAGTACGACAAACTCAAAGTCCATTTGTCCCGTCGGTGTAGTGCACGTTATATTCCGTGAAGTGGCGGCGTTCCTCCCTTAGGAACGTGAGTTGAGGTGTCGATCGACAAGTCGGCTTACCAGGTTTCCCTTCCAGGTACCTCCGCCGACGGGGCACCGGGTCAAGCAAGGGAAGCTTTAAGTTCCCGATTTTTTGGCTATACTACGAAGGAGAGCTGGTTTCTTTTTCATTCGGTGTGTTGCTTTGTGGGGTGTTTCTCATGGTTTCTCTCTTATTTCTATACAGTATTTATATTCCGTACATTCTTTTCGTAATTTGTTTCAATTTAGAATTCCGGAGACAGTTTAATTTTGTACTTCTTCTTGTCCAAATATTTTTTTAACTTGGAAGAGCGAGTGTTCGACTTTCGTTGTTTAGATTTTTTTGCATCCTTAATGGATAGATTTATAAGAATTTTTTCAAGAGATGTTAGCAAATGCTGGCCATAGGCCACTAGTATCAAGTTGCTGGAATCTTTGATTTTGTATTACAGGCAGACCTATATTTCAAACAAATTTTATGTAAAAAGGTACATTTATTTTGCCACAAATGTAAGACAACGCGTACAGACATCAGTGCATCTTAAGGATAGGTGATTATTAAAATGGAACCGATTCCGATTAATATCTAATCCATTAATAGATATTATATGCACAGCGTGAAGTATCTTAGCGTAAACTACTTTTGAGCCTCTTCGAATGCGCAACTCGAACTGCGAAACCTTAAATTTCGTCGTTCGTAAAATACGCTCGAATTTCGTAAAATACGCTTGAATTAATTGTTGTGAATTAATGTATATCTATTTTTATCTAATATCGATTAATTTTTCACTTTTTAAAAATGCATGAAACGTTAAAATTATGCATTTTTTTTGTTTGCACGAGTTTAGTTAGCATAGGATGACGAAACTAACTAAAGTTCTGGTCACGCAAGAAACTAATTTCATTTAATGAACACTATAGTTGGCACGAGGAACAGATTTTCGGTTTTGTCTTGGTAAACAGGCGCAATTTGCGACTTATTATGCAAATACCAAGATAAATTACAAATAGTGTACTTCACGATTACCGCACTACTACAATACTCATGAAAATGGCATGCAGAAACCGTAAATAGTACAATATCAGATGTTTCAAATTGGTTCCGAAATAACAAATTAATAGTAAACGAAAAGAAAACGGTTTTAATGCAGTTTTCCATTTCAAATAAACAATTCTGTGCTCCATTGAAAATGAACAGTGTACCATTGACTGATGTTAAGGCAACAAAATTTTAGGTCTCTCAATTCAGTCAAACCTTAAATGGAACGTCCATTTAAATGAATTGAACACAAAATTAAGTTTATTATGCTACGCGTTCAGAATTCTTGCAAATTCAGTCAACCTTCATACTGCTCGTTGTGTATACTTCGCGAATGTTCATTCCCGCCTGAGATATGGCATAATATTCTGGGGAAATACATCTTATAGCTCCCAGACTTTTAGATTACAAAAACGAATTGTACGAATAATAGCCAAATCCCACCCACGTGATTCATGTAAGCCTCTCTTCATTAATCTAGGAATTCTACCATTACCGTGTCTTTTTATTTACGAATCAGTGGTTTTTGTAAAAAATGACTTGCTCAAGGGCGGGAATATGTTTTCAGAAAATGCCGAAGTCTATTACTATAACACTCGACGTAGAAATCATATTCATCAGGTGACAGTATCAACAGCTCATTACAAAAAATTCACATACAATACATGTACATTATTTTACAACACTTTGCCAGATGACATTAAACGATTAAATTCAATAGAAAAGTTTAAATCACAAGTGAAATCGTTTCTGCTGCATAACTTGTTTCTATACAATTAGAGACTATACTGAGCATCACAAGAAAAGTAACATTAATTTTAATAATGATACATAATGCATTAATTACCATTTGGACTGTATAAATGAGTATAAACAACCTGTAACAACTGTTGTAACACAGCTTCCGGGTCAATGACCCCCATCTCGATCAGGTTTTTCGTCCAGTTTCCCTGATCCATTGAGCAAATGCTGAGATGGCCCCTTGTTTGCTTCTGGACATAAATGTAACTTCATTTTCTGTGCACGTCTTCTAGAATTCAGTGGGAAATACAATTATTCAAATTATCGTTTCCACGTTGTCGCGGCAAGAAGTAATAAGAGCCAAAATTTATTGCTTATTTATCCTTGAAAATAGATTTTATTACATGGGAGTTTTTTTGTTTGTTTTTTTCTCCCTTTCAAAATTCAAAATTTATTGCTTATTTATCCTTGAAAATAGATTTTATTACATGGGAGTTTTTTTTTCTCCCTTTCAAAATTTAAAACTTAAGAAGTATATGATTTAGTGTAGGGATCACAGAATTTTGAAAATGTGCACACAATTCACTTTTCCCCATACCACGTCATACGCAGTTTTTAACTGTTTTCTTGACGTTAAATAAAAAAATTAAAAAATGCACAGTAGTTCTAATACCAAAACTGCCTGAAAAAGGACTTCAGTTTGTACAAAGGCAATAAAACTTTACATGGCATGCAGATCACGTCTGCATCGCACGGAGAACACTTCGTCTCTAACTAAAATACACTTTAAATTACATGAAAGGTAGTGATAATGTCACAACGCCTATTATACGACTTCAATTCGCACAAAGGCAATACAAATTTACGAGGCTTATAAAATACGTCTGCATGCAACGGAGAATTCTTTGAATCTAGTTTTAACTGAATTTTGCTGTGGCGCTAATGTATGAGGCAAGTTAAAAGGTGGGGACTGATTGACCATTCGAATTAACGAATTCGAAACATTCCAGAACATTCGATCTGGTAGCCTTGGTTGATTGGCTGAAGCTCGACGGGGCCGTTCTGGTGGGTGCCGCTGAATTTCTGAGGAACGCTAGTGCAAGCAGCAAACGCGTAGTGTCAACGCTGTGACCTGCCGTGCTGTTTCATTTATTTATTTATTTATTTATTTATTTATTTATTTATTTATTTATTTATTTATTTATTTATTTATTTATTTATTTATTTATTTATTTATTTATTTATTTATTTATTTATTTATTTATTTATTTATTTATTTATTTATTTATTTATTTATTTATTTATTTATTTATTTATTTATTTATTTATTTATTTATTTATTTATTTATTTATTTATTTATTTATTTATTTATTTATTTATTTATTTATTTATTTATTTATTTATTTATTTATTTATTTATTTATTTATTTATTTATTTATTTATTTATTTATTTATTTATTTATTTATTTATTTATTTATTTATTTATTTATTTATTTATTTATTTATTTATTTATTTATTTATTTATTTATTTATTTATTTATTTATTTATTTATTTATTTATTTATTTTACGTCAAAAAACAGTTAAAAACTGCGTATGACGTGCTATGGGGAAAAGTGAATTGTGTGCACATTTTCAAAATTCTATGATCCCTACACTAAGTCATATACTACTTAAATTTTGAATTTTGAAAGGGAGAAAAAACAAAAAACTCCCATGTAATAAAATCTATTTTCAAGGATAAATAAGCAATAAATTTTGGCTCTTATTACTTCCTGCCGCGACAACATGGAAACGATAATTTGAATAATTGTATTTCCCACTGAATTCTAGAAGACGTGCAGAGAAAATGAAGTTACATTTATGTCCAGAAGCAAAACAAGGGCCATCTCAGCATTTGCTCAATGGATCAGGGAAACTGGACGAAAAACCTGATCGAGATGGGGGTCATTGACCCGGAAGCTGTAGTACAATAGTTGTTACAGGTTGTTTATACTCATTTATACAGTCCAAATGGTAATTAATGCATTATGTATCATTGTTAAAATTAATGTTGCTTTTCTTGTGATGCTCAGTATAGTCTCTAATTGTATAGAAACAGTTATGCAGCAGAAACGCTTTCACTTGGGATTTAAACTTTTCTATTGAATTTAGTCGTTTAATGTCATCTGGCAAAGTGTTGTAAAATAATGTACATGTATTGTATGTGAATTTTTTGTAATGAGCTGTTGATACTGTCACCTGATGAATATGATTTCTACGTTTTTTCACAATGGCTGTGTCGCAATGGCGCAATCGAGAAAGACGCAAAAAGCCGTGCCATATTCCATCGTGAAGACAAGTCCCTCTCGCGCCACGTTACGAAAACCCAAGTATAGTGCATGTAACTGTAAGTTTACGCGAGTAAGAGGAGAGGATAAGGTCAGGAAGAGAAATGAAAGATCATGCGTTGACCGTGGCTCGTTTGATAGGGTACTGCTCCAATATTCGCCTGGTACTGATAGGAGAAATCACGGGAAATTTCCGATCACAGAAGTCGGTCGCTAGAATCCGATCTAGCTCTACAACCAGTGTCGAAAATCCTCCACCGTTGGTACTCCAAACCTAGAATCTCCCGGTGTAGTGTAGTGCTATTTAACTCAGCCGGTCATGCGGCGTGGAAGAAAGAAGTATTAGTATTCACGTGTGCCGTTTCAGAACTGACAAATTTTGCTACTCCAAGACCTCATTTTTCACTCACTGGACAGCAACATTTTTGCTGCAGGAGACTAGTGGTACTTGTTTTTGATCACAACATGGGCTTAATTACCTTTTGACCAGTCAAGTGGAGACTTAGGATCCATTTCATAGTAGCAACCAACCATTCCCAGAAATTGTACAAGAATCTTGCGTTTTGGTCATTTATCCCTCTAAAACCGCTGCATTCGGCCAGATGTATGGATCGAGTATAGTTCCAAAATTCAGAAAATCGGAACGAAACCGTACCAAATAAATTCCTTACGCGATGTTCCATACCTCATACTGTTGTGGCGTCATGGAGAAAAACACACAGACATTTACCAGTATGTACAAATTTATTTACATGTATGTACAATAACTAAATTCTGCTCCGAATCCTACACACTTTTAAGTATTTCCCTGTGGATACCCCACATAGCTAGGGAGGCTCCGCCTCCTCTGACTCTTCTCCCGCGCCATTACCGTGACCTCGTCACCCGTGCAAGAGACACGACATGCTCCAGCCTGGGCGTAAAGTTTTGCGCATCGCGCAAGGTTTCCAGAACAAAACCCCCGTGTGAGCTCGTCGGCTCGATTTTATACCTAGAGTGTAGCCGTCACGTTACCGTCCTTGGTGTAGGAGGGAGGCTCGCGTCTACTACGTGACCTTCCAGGTCAAGCTGGCGTCCACTTGGTCTAAATATATCCCAACGCCGGGGCGCCAAGGCTATTCAGCCCGCAGGTATGCGATACTTCCGCTCCTCCTCCCACCCACGGCCGCCAACGTGACGCTACACTATGTTCAGCCGCAAATCTCATATTTTCAGCCATGAATTTCTTATGCTCTTTTCACTGCGCTAATAACCATGTGACCGGTCATTCGCTTTTCTTCACGATCGCATCTAGTAGCGAACGAAGGTATTACCAGGGCGATGAACGCTTGTGACATGGTTCGCTTTTAAAACTTCCGCGTATCCCATCTGAACCATCATTCCATTCTTAATCGTTCATACCAATCTTTCTATCTTACACTGGAAGGCAAATGAAGCAGCAGAACATCGATACAGTAGTCTCCTGTCCGCGAAAGAGGAGAACATAATGGCATAAACCATTTGCCTAATGCAGAACCGTTGACTGAGAGATTTAAGGGTTTGCGTTCCGTCGGTTGCGAATTTTCGACATTACAGTACCGGCAGCGTATAAGCGACTCTGACAGTTCTCTCGCCACATGCTACGGTATGTCGTGTGATCTGCTCTGAAGCAAACAGTATGCGAGGATTTGTTTACTTTCTTACAGCCAGTGTTCAGCGTTCCCGCTCATCTGACGCGGATGCGGTAAGGTTCGGCTTTGACGAAAGTTATGAACATGATATAAAGACGTGTCATAGCCTGTCACTAAGAGTTAATGTTTTGAGATTTAATTTATATGTGAGGCATATAGTGCCATGTGCGTAGTAATGTATGGCAACAGCGCACTAATCTGTCAGAGCCACTTACACGCTGCCGATACTGTAGTTAGAGCTGGGTCGAATTCATTTACAGTTTGGAGGAGAAATCTACCGACTAGCTGCTCTGATAGATATTTTTCCATCGTTTCCTCGATCAATAACTTGTGAATGCAGGGGCAGTTCCCTAACAAACAAACCCGGAACCGCACGCAATCGTACCTTTCTCATTCTTGGCCCTTCGTCTCCCCTGCACACACATTCACTTACACTACACTATCATACGTGTCGAGAGACCAGTCGGGATTTCAGACTTTATACCACCTGGGGCTATACATAGGAAAAAAACCCAGCAAGCCGATGTGTAGGGTCGCGCCGGATCTCACGTTTCAGCGGAGGAATAACAGTGATACCTCCCTGAATATGGGCGAGTCGCTCAGAAATAGGGTAGGTGGTCGCATCTGACTCCCCATGTTGGGCGCCAGATGAGACCGCCCATCTTATTTGTCGCCGAGCCGGGGTCACTCCAATCTTTAGAGTCCGCAGCGCAGTCGCTGAGACGCAACCATCGCTTCCCCTATTCCGACGACCTTCGCAACTTTGATCGCTTACCCCAAGCCTTGCATTCAACCGCCGGACGCCGTTACAATGACCTCGCCACGTATTTTGTGGGCCCGCTACCCTCGAGTTCCTGGTGCATACTAATTCGCCCGACCAAGTACAAAGTAAGCCGGTATCGTTTCAGGGTGACCTGCACCAATTGTTCGAATCCCACTGACTGTGGACTGACAACTGTTCATTAACTAAGTAAACGTTAAAAACAATTTGATCTTGAATGCTCGTTAATTTAAAACTTAATCAATTTAAAAGATCCCTATGTGGACTTAGGGTGTAGGTAACGTTTCTGAATTCCGATAAATGAGTAAATAAAATACCCGAATAGTTCTTATATTCCAATAAAATACACGAATAAATGCAACAAAACACAAAACAATATTCATCAATTCACGTAACAGTTATTCATATAATCAACACAATATTTGTGATCATCAGTAACCCTCCAGTATTGTTACTGATTGTAATAAAATCTCAAAGATTGGTATCCTATGCCACTACTTATTGTGCACTTTTGTTTCTATAAAGTTTCCCACTCACCTATTCTTAATTCATGTATGACCCGGGGGAATAAAATTTCACTTGAACACACATTACTCTTTAGCAACAACTTAATCTTCCACTTCGTATTACTGTTTCAATGTCAACAAAATTTCTACTAAATTACATGGCCTTAATTGCCAACATTAATTCAAAGCTTGATTACCAAAATTACTTTGCTTACATTCGAATTCAAGTTTTTACCACCATGTTGTGATTAAGATAAACTCATTTATTTTCACTATTACAAAAAATATTTCACTCTTTTTATAAATGATTTACCTTCCTTGAATATACTGTAATACATGATTTCCATTAGTTTACGGTGAAACTCAGAGTGACTCCTTTACCTTGAAACAATACTCTGTTCTACTAATCTTCACAAAACAATTTACTCATTTGTTCCTACTAGTAGAAGTCACATTATGTTGTAACTCAGTTCCTGCCTGTTTCTTTCCCTGATTTTTGTATACAAATGGCGTCGATCTTGTGGTCGGCTGATTAATCATCCATGCCTCGCCTCCATACGGTCGTGCTCTTGTGCAGTATTTACGTGGTCACTCAATTCAAAAGTTCCACGTCTTGGACTCCTTTGAAATAATGCAACTGCTGGACTAGAGAATGGGTTTCTCGCACTTGAAATGTACTTAAAATAGACTCAAATTTACTCCGGCAATAGAAGCACTAAAAACTGAAAAGTAAATATCCGCGTGTTAGCACGGTAATTCACCTACTTTATTGACATGATTTTTTTCTGAATCTTGAATTTACATATGCGAAGAATTTACTTCTTTATAATTTTAGAATCATTTACCTCTTTTAGAACTTTTCTAATCCTGCAACCTTCGTAGCACCTCCAATTCCATTACGTGTAACGGCTGACTAGCAACATCAAAACCGAGGACCTTTCTCCAGCATGGAGCAGAGAGAGGTCGGACTATCCGTGAGCGACTCCTTCTTACCCCTCACTTCCCCATCTTACCCATCACTTCCCCAAATCTAGTACGCGCTCTGTGTCCGGTCTAACCCTACCCGGTTGGCTACGGACGCTCGGTGACCCTCTCCCACTGTTCAGAGGAGCGAATTTAAATAGTAGTGAGCATAAATAAGGCGTACCAGCCTACCCCACGCTGACGGTCACAATAAGTGAATATATGCGGCTTCAATGGTGTAACGGTTAGCATATCGAACTATTGGCGGATTGAAACCTGATCAAAGCCATGGATTTTGAGAGGCGAAAAAATCCTTCGTACGCTTTCCTTCGGAGAGGAAGTAAAGCCGGCTGCCCCATATTGTTGTTTTGCTGCATGTAATAGAAGGCCGAAAAGAAGGCTTTGAGCTAAATTCAAATCGCATTATTTCATCATTGAGCCTCCTTCTCTACTAATGGCAAAATGAACGTGGCGAAATTTTGCGCGGTCAGGCGGAAGATCAGCCATGATGGCATGAGCCTCACATCATCAAATAAGGCATCATGGGTTGATTGATTGATACGGCATGCATTGTATTCACGGGACTAATGACTTAAGTATTTGACACGCTTGGAAACAATACTCACTTGTTCATTCTAACCTTAGTACCTAAGTAAGGCACTCAACATTATGACCCTTTCGTAGCTCATTTTCCGCGATCACTGAACCAAACAAATTGACACCCTTCCCTTAATTACATCAGATATCCGTTTTCAGGAAAATCATCGAATCACCTAAAACGAATGTGCTCCCAGGTCATCAGCACCTGTCGTTCTTCTTCAAGGTTGCCTTTGAACAAAGAGACCTCATAGCACCGACACGTCGCCTGGCCTCATAGCACCGATTCCCTTGATACCTTCCTCGCGTACCTCAACAACATCCACCTGCGCATCCATTTTACCATAGAAACAGAACAAAACGGTCAACTCCCTTTCCTGGACGTCCTAGAAACCAGGTAACCTGATGGCACACTCGGTCATTCCGCAAATCCACCCACCCACGCCATTTAGTACCCACGTGCCGACTCACACCATCACCATGCCACGAAACGGGGAGTCCTTTCCAACCCCACTCACCGGGCCTCCCTTATGTGACTACAATAGCCTTGAATCTGAAAAGGTACTTCTGAAAAAGATCTTTCTGCCCAATGGCTACAGCGGATCCGCTGTGCAGTAAGCCCTATCTAGGCTCGTCTCTACTACATCAATGAGCCTTCCAGTGCGCCCAACAAGACAGCTCGTTTACCCTACATCACAGGGGTCATGGATAAGATCGGTAGACTGCTGCCCAGAGCCACTATCCGCCCGGTGTTTTACGCTCGCAACAAGATTGTGGGAGCCTGGTTAAGGCGAAGGGTCGTCCGGACTTCAAGATGCTGGGATGTACGAAATCCCAGTTGTGATTGATTAATTTTTTCGTGTTTCCGGGCACGTAAACTGCTTCGGTCAATAGTCCCGTTAGTGTAGTGCATGTTTTCTTGGGAGATGGTGATCTTCCCCCGCTGGATGGCGAGATCCGGCGCCGACCTACCGTCGGCTAGCGCGTTTTCCCCCAAACCAGGACTCTCCCACCAGCGGGGCACCGCCCCAGCCGTGACAACCTCTAAGCTCCCGACCGGTCTCCCGGAACATGTAGTAGTGTAGTGCATGTTAGTGTAAGTTTGTGTGTAAGGGGAGAGGATAGGTCAAGGAAGAGGAAGGACGGATCGCGTGCAGTTGTGAACTTGTCGCATGCGACATGACCAGCACATCCACGCGTCGGCCTTGGTCCAACACGCGGCGGAAACGGGCCACCTCGTTAACTACGACACCCGTACAATATCAACCGAAGGCCGGTGATGGCCTCGTTTGATCAAAGAGGCTTTGGAAATCTCCAGGAGGCCCGCAAACCTTAACAAAGATGATGGGCTCCGCCTTAGCAATACCTGAAGACGGGCCATCGCTCCTCGCCAATACGATCCCGCCACGCGGAACCGGCCAATGACGTTGGGCCAATGACGAGGCCGCTTATTAGACCGTTTTTCCTTCGTCATTTCTACTAGTTCCCAACCACGCAGATGCATCTTCCGGATGTTCATCCTGTTCAGTTTTTACCCTCTCCTCTTTCCGCCCTCCCCTCCCTCCTGCTTAGATATTATATCATATCCTCCTCTTCTTCTCCGCCAATCCAGGCCACCTGCCCTCCTCCTATTGATCGCCGCTGCGGCCAATCGGCACCCGCATTCTTCCTATATATTGCGACATGTTAGCCCCTCGGCAGCAGTATAGCTCTGAAGAAGGCCACAACATGATGTCCGAAACGTTACTACGAAATAATACCTCCTGCCTAGTGCCCCAAGAGCTAAGGTCATTGAAGTACATGATTATGCTTCAATAAGATAATAGCGATCATAATTATAATGAGGTGAATGATGATGGGACAATGGTGGAATGAGAAGCAAGGGAAGCCTACAGAAAGCTCGCTTTGCCCATGATAAAATCCACGCAAATACGGTGGAGGATGGAACCCGTTTCCCAGCGTATATGTTAGCCTTTACGCCACAAGCGTTATTCAACTTCCGATGTGCCTTGCGTCGCGACCCCTTGAATTTGAAACGGATGTGGAGGAATCGGGCTAGCCCAGGGGTTCCCAATGGGACGGTATCGTTCCCCCTGGGTTGATGAAAGATTGAGGATGATAAACGGGTCAATAGTCGAATATGAACCGAGGTTAATAGACGTAATCAAGATCCCAAAGATTACAAAAATAAAAAAAAACTTGATACTAATGGTTTTCTGATATAAATTAACACAACATATCATAATAAACTCCAAATTCGTTCCTCTTATTCCGTACACGTCCTTCATTCTTAGGATCAGGGACGTAGCTAGACGGAAGTACCGGTCTCCCGAAGTAAGGAGCCTTTGATAAGAACACTCGTGGAGTAATATCGGCAAAGAATAATAGTACTCCATGCTTACTTTCTCCATTGCACCAGCCTTATTCCAATATATGAATTATATTTAAAACTCTTCATTTCAGTTTATTGCAAATAGGGACTCCATATCGACTTTCTAAACCGTGGCATCCGAAAACTTAGCTGCACAACTGCTTAGGGTATTTAGAAAATTCAAAAAAATACTGTTTAATCACAACGATACTATTTCGAGGAAGAAACTACTGCGTACAATACGCATTGGAAAAATGTTGTGTCCAGTTAAAAATACCTCAGCATTTTGTAACCATTGCACAACGATGAAGATTAGAAACTCAGAAGCGGACGTGTCTTCGATTATTGAATATTCATATCTCAACCAAAATACTGGGGCACCAAATTGGTATCTATAAGACATTTATAAATGTGCAATTCTTTGTGTAATGATTAAATATGCTGCACATTATAGATAATAACATATAGGGATCGATGGAGCAAAGGGGGATGGGTCTTTAAGAAGAGGTCGATGAAAGAAAAGGGTTGGGAATCCCTGATCTAGCCGACCTGGAGGCCCAGGGAATTTGAAATGGATCTTTTGATTTTTGGAGGTACCTTACTAGCAGCCTACCGCTATTTTCTCAAAAATATTTTTCTTTAATTTTTCTCGAATAGAGGAAAGCATACTTATAAAAATGGCGCAATTTCGATTTTTGTTAAATTCGTTATATTTTCGAAAATAGCAAAAGTGCAGTTTCTTTACGTCTTTCTACAAATATAATATTGAAGACAGACATTTTTCTTAATGAAATTTGTTTTTAAAAATTAGATCTTTAAATAAAGTAATTTTTTGAAAATATTAGTTTTCATAAAGCTGAGCCGGTAGTTGTTTGCTAAACCTGAACGCCTGAGTTCGAATCCTAGCATGGACAAGCGTTCTTGTGTCTTGGAAACGCTTTTGTGGGTTCAAGTAGTTTTTTCTTATAATACGTAACCGTTACAAATAATGCACGAAAATAGTGCATTATTTGTAACGGTAATGACCACTAGTATTAATTGCTTGGAAATGCACAAAGAAAAATTAGAAATATAAGACCTGCATGCCCAAGGCAAAACGTGTCTATGATCAATTCTGGGTTTTTGTGCAGGGGGACCCTTACAGAGAGGAAACGAAGAAACTGATTATGTTTAAATGACAATACTGGTTTATTGCCGACATCGGTAACCGAATGGCTCAACTACGCTCCGTGAAGCCACTGAGGTTACGCAACCCGAGACCCTATCCATCCCACCTACCCAAGAACACCCATGGGTGTTCTTGGATAGGTCACCGTCTGGGAACCCCGGTGATCTAATGGCGCGGAGCTCCTACCCGAAGAGATGAAAGGCGATTATTGTCTACGACTGATGATGACTGACTAACTTATCGGAGGATTGTGCCACATTCGACGCCAGAAAATGATTAAGAGAACGTTGTTACGAAAATGTGTGTGAAGTCGTGGGCGTCTCTGAAAAATAAAATTTGTGTTGGAAACCCCCAAAAGAGAGTGTAACATTAGTTCATGTAACAATAATTTTGTTGTTGTTGAAGGTAACACGCTATTAATGAATTCAATAATATACTCTTGACAATTAACTTAAGAAAAAAAGATTAAAATTACAGGAAGTACTTCAAATTATATGCGGGTGTGTGTCCCCCGCGTCCTTACTTTCTGAGATGCACATGTAAGAAGCTAATTCGCTCTTTTAAATATATTCCTTGGGGTTCGTTTTCGAAGGAGAGGAATTTTCAAGGTTGTCGCAAAATATCAATGATTGCCAGAGGCCTTTCTGGTATCAATGCAGCTGTTTTAAGAGTAGAAAAATTGAAATATATGAAGTGTGGTTTACTGTCTACATTTCGGGTTTCATTACGAATACTATTAAGAATTACATTACTTCTATATTTTAAATGTATATACATTTTAGATAATTGCATTCAACAAATTAATTGCATTGTATGCAAAAAATGTAATTAACATTCACAATTGTTAACATTTCTGAAATATTTACATTTATAAAAACATTGCTTTTATATATTTCATACCAATTAAATGTACACCCCAAATTTATAATTGTTATGCCTGATAGATGTAAAATCGCTTAAAAGTGAATTATTTTATTTACATATTGTAATTGAAAAATCGTTTATTGAGAGGAATTATTAACTGCGTTATTTTCTCGTCTATTTCATTTTATTTTTGTCACTAATGTATAACTGTGCGAATTCATAAAATCCAGGGTCAATATAAGCACACTTGCGAATCTCATAGTGGATACTCAGGCACATGCAGGTGATACAGGTACGATGTAAATGATCAGAGACAGGAACTCCACCTGTTACCAGTTTGACGAAATTACTGCCTTTGTGTCATAGGAAGGACGTTATTCGTAATACCACCCCTAAAATCTATGTTGTACGCTTTCAGATAGAAAAATTACGTTTATTTGAACACCCACTATTTATGTTTTATATTAATTAAGGTGCGTTAGAAGAGGTGAAACGAAAGCTTTCTATTATTGACAGTTGAATGTGCTCAGCTGTTCGCTGCGGAAACGGTAGGGAAACGGTGGTTGGCAATGAGTGAGGTGCGAAACAGCACAGTGAGTTTGAGTTATGGATCATCTTTGATTCAAAAGTCTCCGTCAGACTTGTTTCATTGATATTTTTCGTGTCATCGAGGTATAAACACGTATAGTTAATGTCTGTCCAGTGATATAGTTTGCTTTTATTATGTTGTAGAAGAATAATTCGGATTTGTGAGTGTCGGATACAGTTAACGCATCCCCCCCACTATAGATCAAGAGTGGGAAAAAGATAGAAGATGGCTGAAGGTTGGACATTCAGGTCCAATTGTCGGTGAGTTATTTGTAGTTTGCAGTTTTTACCATGCCATGCAGTGATTTAATCGATTTGAAGACGGATTCCTGAATTTCAGAACTTGTGACTGTGTTTACATGGCATCTGATTAACCGAAGAGAACGATAACCCTCTCGTATGAAAACATACAAACTTCCTCACACTTATGTTTTTATTGACCAGAGGGTTTTTGGCAAGGTTGTGTTAAATGAATTACCTATTTTGATCGAGTTTTGCGTGTATTTGTATTGTGATGTAACTTACAGTTATGGATGTGCATCGGGAATCCAATATTAGAGCCGTGAAATGTGGAGAGTAAGTAAAGGTACTTTTGTTTACGAATTGGTGTTTCTAAAGGTATCGAATTTTTAACTATGTTTGACACTGGGAGATTTGTTATTAATCTGTCGGGGTCCTTTATGGGTACTCGTGTGATTCTCGCGTGTTTTAAAAACAAAACATAGCAATGACGTGCTTCAATTATTTTAGCGAGGCAAACCAGTTCTATATGTGACATTGGATATTACAGTTTCGTGTGCGTAAAACGCAGTGTTATCTCAATAATTTTTCAGTTCATGTGAATTTCTAAGATGATTTTTATCTGTTTTGTTAAGCAGCTGATTTATTGTTAATGACAAAAGTTAGTCAAAAAGGGACTTACTTTACACTGTATTTTGTTTGTCAGTCAGTCATTGTCATTTAGCAAGGCTGCCATCTTTCTGAAATTTAAATTTGTTTGTATTTTGTATTGTGTTTTTTAAATGATGAGTTGTTTCATAATATATTTTTGATTTAATAACAAAAGTAGTGGATTATAGAACTGAAGATAATAATATTGAGTGTAGATGTTTTTCAATTTCATGATTCATTATTTAAAAGTTGATTCTACTTTATTTATTTCATTTCTTCACTTAATGCCTCTTTTCTGAAATTAAATGTAATATTTGCATCATCTCATATTAAACACAGAGAAAGCACAAACAAAGGAAATGCACATCTGTCTGTGCTTCAGTTAATAACCTCAATAATCTGTAAACATTCAAATGGTAGCTTGTGATGGAATACTAAATATTATATTTGACAATTGTTAACTTATTGAAAGACCATAAATCAGAAAATTTGAGAAGGTCTTGCTTGGCAAAACCAGTGATAGAAAATGTAAACATTAGTTTCATGATACTTCTGTTTGTAATACTTTTAATGTGATGTTATTTATTTTTCGTGATTTCTTCATAATGTGTGGGTTGATTATTTATGATATGGTGTTACTAAACTTTTTGTTTATCTTGCTCTGCTCTTCAAATTTCAAAAACTGTCCGAATTGAAATTTTGACTGATACATTACACTTGTACTACATGTCATTTACGTCGTATACTCTCTTTACTGTACACTTGTTTTAAAAAACAGGAAATATGCGTAATATTGACAATTCGGATATTTCTCTCAATTAATCTGTAACTTGACATAATATAAATACTGCATTCCTCTGTCATGTAAAATTGTTATTTTTGTTTTCCTATTGGGCAAAATGATTCTTTTATTAAATATGCTTTTGAGTGGAAGCATTATATTTCTCATACATCTGTTCATTTTGTATATTCAATGAAAGTCCTTTATTTGTAGTTGTAGTAATGCTTTTACTGTTCCTGTTCATAAATTGCAAATGTGTATGTTGTATTGTTATCTTCATGATTTTTTGAGTCATTGGCTTTGTCTGGGAATTATAAACATGTATGAATATCTCCTTTTGTTCATATTATTTATAAATGAATGGTATGTTTTGTTCTATTCACTAAATTTCATGCAACATTCACACAATTTGTGCAACATTCAAATTTTTTTAGAACATTGAAATGCAAGAAAAATTTTTTTTTGAAACTCAAAACTTTTTTCTCCTTACATGTCAGAGTTTAAAAAAAAATTCTCTGCACATTATGTTGACATTTTTATCATCATTGTTGGATCAGTGAGCTCATAACACAACATTCTCATCCATCATTTGTTGCCTTTTTTGTGGCGATTCAAAACTTCGTTGTAGGTTTTCAATTATTAGTCATTCATTTGCATCTTGAATCGTTTCTAGAAATTTTCTTGATTTCTCCAAATGCATCATAAAAATTAGGGGATTGACTTTGTTTTCATTGTTTTCCTCGTAATAATGCTCTTAATTCACTTTATTTCGTTACCCATTTTGTACAATGTTATATCGTGGTGAATCAAATTATGAATTGCTTGTTTTTTAATACTATTGCTCAACATTGTTGTTATTCTTTTTCCTTAAAATTTTTTTGGAATATCTTGTTCCTTTTTAATCTGGAAGAACATTTATAGTTTTATAGATAATTGATAATGGAGAGGATAAAATACCCGTAAAGGTGTCTCTTGATGCATGGAGCTATGAATATTCCTAGCTCCATGGTTAGATGGAATTGAGTTCTGTTGTCATATTCGTCGACAGCAGGTACATGTCGATGGCATGGTGCGCATCAGTCGATTTATTGTGGTTTTAGAGATCTTCAGCTGTTGCACTTCCGGGGACGGGGTTTCGCGCGGTAGGTAGCCCGTTGAATAGGGTGCTGCTTCGGCGTACGGCTGGAAGAAATCAGGGAAACCACTGATAAGTCGGTCTACGAATTCCATTCACCAGCCGCCACAAATTCACTGATGTGAAACATCTCTAGCAAATTTCTGACATCTTGCCGAGATTGAACATGCAATCTGCTACTCACCGGTACGAAAGGGCTTATCAACAATGTCCAGCGTGTAATTCACCTCTCGATTTATTTTATTTAATTTATCTTCAAAATCCATTGTCCAGATCGATTAGATTGTTCTGGCCAATATAAATATTGCAACAAGGCTGGATCGAAAAGTTTTTTTTAAATAACTTGTACAAATTTAGATTTGTTGTCCTTTTAAATGTGATTATTAAAAACTGACCACAAGGCGCAAGAGCTTCCAAAAAAAATTTTGAGGGTCTATGTTATTTTATTGAGTGTGAAAAGCAATGGTTATGGGAAAAATCGGATTTAATGGCGATTGAATGTTTATGAATATTAAATTTAATGGCGATGTTGATTTGTGATTTATGTAGAAATTGTGCTTTGTTAATGAAGTTATAAGAGGACAGCTGAAGAAAATATTTATATTTTAAATCTACGTATGTGTAATTCCACTATCTATATCACTAATTTCGAGTATGTGCGTAAGTTGACGAGAAACAAAGCAACCTCTGGCTATGTGAGAGGTGTCAATGGTTTAGATAGTTTTATCAAAGTTAGCTTTGAGCTAATGCTCGGTGGCAAACATTATGATTACAATTAAAAGTCGACAAATTAGTTGTAACGAATGACTAATTTTCTCTTAGTGAACATTGTCATTTTCTTTTGACATACACCTTATTTAAAACATTAATACTCAATATAATATAAGCAATAATATAACTTTAACACCTTTTTTTTTACATATTTTTGACTGTTTAAATAAACAACAATAACAGAGGCGCGCGCGCGCATAAAAAAGTCAGACCCAAAGACTTGACACATGTTTCTCGATGCACTGAATCCGAATCTGAAGGCAGAATTGTGCAATCATCCTCAGGTTTGTTTTAATCGCAAAAAACAACAAAAACAAAACAAAAACACCGTTAAATTTACAATATACGATGGTTTTTCGCGTTGGGTCTAACAACTTTTGGCTTCTGTAGAATATGAGAAACCATTCTAGTATTCAGTTGTGTTTTACGCGATTTGGAGGATTGTGGCGCAATTTTGATTAGCGCGTCGACGTACAAGTATCAAGTCGTTGGGTCTGACAACTTTTTTGTGTGCCTGTGTAATTACAATAATATCAATAACAATAAAAATAATTGTCTTAGGAAGAACCAAGATTGTTTTTGCGGATACCAATTTGCGATTGACAAAGGAGACCTCGCGTATTTCAATTCTTTGTGTATTTTCTAAAGATCTCTGCTTTCTTAATTCGGTTTTTGTAATCTTCTACGATATCTGCCCGTGTTGCGTTAGCTCTGTATGTCTTGTACATTACAAATAAACTCGCCCGTTCTCTTCTCATAACTAAGAGCTTCCATAATTCTCGAAATGCACGCCCCTGATTTACAAGCTTTTCGGCCCGTTTTTTAATTTTATCTAACGCCTCGATTTGATCTTTTCTATAAAGATATCATGCTGCTCCGATTTCTAGAATAGGACGACCATGTGTACGTAGTATACGAAAAGGATCTGGTATTTGGTCTACCATTTTTTAAAATTACAAAGTGCAGCGCCCTCCAGGATCTTTTGGCTGTATTGTGAACATGATTCTACCAATCGAAGTCGCTTCGCAGGACCAAACCCTAATAGTTTCTTACACATAGTATACCATTAGATCCCAACTTGTTATTAGCGTGTTTATTCGAGCGACACTTTTTATTTATTTATTTATTTATTTATTTATTTACGTCAGAAAACAGTTAAAAACTGCGTATGACGGGCTATGGGGAAAAGTGAATTGTGTGCACATTTTCAAAATTCTGTGATCCCTACACTAAATCATATACTACTTAAGTTTTGAATTTTGAAAGGGAGAAAAAAAAACAAAAAAACTCCCGTGTAATAAAATCGATTTTCAAGGATAAATAAGCAATAAATTTTGAATTTTGAAAGGGAGAAAAAAAAAAACAAAAAACTCCCGTATAATAAAATCTATTTTCAAGGATAAATAAGCAATAAATTTTGAATTTTGAAAGGGAGAAAAAAAAAACAAAAAAACTCCCATGTAATAAAATCTATTTTCAAGGATAAATAGGCAATAAATTTTGGCTCTTATTACTTCCTGCCGCGACAACGTGGAAACGATAATTTGAATAATTGTATTTCCCACTGAATTCTAGAAGACGTGCACTGAAAATGAAGTTACATTTATGTCCAGAAGCAAAACAAGGGGCCATCTCAGCATTTGCTCAATGGATCAGGGAAACTGGACGAAAAACCTGATCGAGATGGGGGTCACTGACCCGGAAGCTGTGTTACAATAGTTGTTACAGGTTGTTTATACTCATTTATATAGTCCAAATGGTAATTAATGCATTATGTATCATTGTTAAAATTAATGTTACTTTTCTTGTGATGCTCAGTATAGTCTCTAATTGTATGGAAACAGTTATGCAGCAGAAACGATTTCACTTTGGATTTAAACTTTTCTATTGAATTTAATCGTTTAATGTCATCTGGCAAAGTGTTGTAAAATAATGTACATGTATTGTATGTGATTTTTTTGTAATGAGCTGTTGATACTGTCACCTGATGAATATGATTTCGTCGAGTGTTATAGTAATAGACTTCGGCATTTCTGAAATAATTTCCGCCCTTAAATAAGTCATTTTACAAAACCACTGGTTAATAAATAAAAAGACACGGTAATGGTAAGTCCTAGATTATTGAAGATAGGCTTACAAGAATCACGTGGGTGGGATTTGGTTATTATTCGTACAATTCGTTTTTGTAATCTAAAAGTCTGGGAGCTATAAGATGTATTTCCCCAGAATATTATGCCATATCTCAGGCGGGAATGAACATTCACTTGAAGTATACGCAACAGCAGTATGAAGGCGTACTGAGCTGAATTTGCAAAATTCTGAACACATACTTATAATGAACTTAATTTTGTGTTCAATTCATTTAAATGGACGCTCCATTTAAGGTTTGACTGAACTGAGAGATCTAAAAATTTTGTCGCCTTAACATCAGTCAATGGTACACCGTTCATTTTCAGTGGAGCACAGAATTGTTTATTTGAAATGGAAAACTGCATTAAAACCGTTTTCTTTTTCGTTTACTATTAATTTGTTATTTCGGAACCAATTTGAAACATCTGATATTGTACTATTTACGGTTTCCTTATTGCAAAGGATGTTCGTATCATCCGCAAAGAGAACCGTTCTTCCGTTTCGAATCGTCGAGGGCATATCGTTTACGTAAAGTAGGAACAGAATAGGGCCCAAAATCGATCCTTGAGGAACTCCACATGCAACGGGCAAAGAGTCGGAAAGGTGCGTACGTAATGTTCCATCATTCCAGTAAGGTATTTCAACTTTCTGAGATCGTTGTTTAAGGCACGAACATAACCAATCTAGAGCAATACCACGGATTCCATATGAAGGTAATTTTGAAAGTAAGGAAGCCATGCATGATCAAGGACGTCAAAAGCTTTTGAGAGATCTAAAAATAATCCAATAGGTGCCTAGTTTTGATCCAATGATGAGGCGACATCTTTAAGAAAAAATATAGCTGTTTCCGTTGATTTTGATTTTCTAAATCCATGTTGGCAATCTGAAAGCGCGTCGTGTTTAGTGAGAAAGGTTTCCATTCGTACGTAAAAAAGTCTCTCTAATATTTTTGAAAAACTGATAGAAGAGAAATGGGCCGATAATTTTGAATTTCATTTTTGTTGCCTTTTTTGAAGAGCGGCTTAATTTTAGCTGTTTTGAAAATATCTGGAAACGTTCCAGTGTATAAAGATGCATTAAATGTGAGTTAACGGGTGTATATGGCATACGCACAAGTCTTTAACAAATAATCTGGGAATTCATCTAAACCGGACGAATATTTATTTTTTAGTTTACCGATTATTTTGAGAATTTCATAGGAAGAAGTTTCGGAAACGAACATTGTGTCTAAAATTTTGGGTGAACTGTCTGTTTTTGAATTTTGTGCCTGAAGACTCTTAGTGAGATCGGCAGCAATTCTCGAAAAGTATTGGTTAAAGAAGGTAGAAAGTATTGGTTAAAGAAAGAATTGGTTAAAGGCCACTGTTGCCGGATCGTTTACATTTATATCGTTATATTTTAAAACAACATTCTCTACGGGTTTTCTAGTTGATTTGGTAGTATTTTTTATTGTCTATATTATATATTTTATATTTATTTATGTCTTCATACAAACTCGTCAATTAAAATACTATACGTACCCCGAAGAGAAGGAGGGAGGGGTCTACTAAACAGTGAAAATCGCTGTAGAATCCCAGAAAGAAAAATGAAGGAAAAGTTACTCTCATGTGAAGATGTCTTCAATGAAAATGGCTGTACAAGCAGATGATGATTATACTCTACTAAACTTAAGTGCCTTCAACACAGGACTAACGGCAACTGCAGCAGGAACAACACCAAAAGAGACAATTCTAAGAGATCTAGAAGATTGGCAACAAAAGGCAATGCACAGCAAATTTCCTAAAGCTATCCATGAACCTCATGTTGAAACACCATCCTCACTGCAATGGCTCTCAGACGGCTATCTACACCCAGAAACAGAAGAATTTATAATGTGAATCCAAGATAGAGTATGCCGAACTAGAAACTATGAAAAACATTGCATGAACATGCCCGTGGTTGACAAATGCAGGAAATGCGGCGCCAGTGGTGAAACAATCGAACATATAATGGCTGGATGTTTCACACTTGCCGACAGCGCATACTTGGGAAAACACAACCAACTAGCTAAGATTGTCCCTCAACAGTTGGCTCTCAAGCATGGAATGTAAAATTGTGGGGCTCCACCGCATTATAAATACAACCCAGCGCCTGTAATGGAAGCAATTAATACCTTCAGCGGAGAAAATTACTAAGTATGAAGATCTTGCTCTTAACAACATATCCACTTGTTATTTCGGTTGAAGGTGTAGTAACAAAAAAATTCTGGAAAAATCTAAAAAAATGGGATTTCCTTAACAAATCCTAAATGACGGACAAAAAACAGTGATCCTGCAAACATGTCACATAGTTCACAAGTTCTTGAACTCACACAAATGAGGCTCACATATCCGTCTTGACGGTCGGAGTGAAATCTCTTTCCTTAGTGACCGAGCTCTTTCCTTATCGAGGCAGGAGTGGGCAAATTGAACCCAGCACAA
This sequence comes from Teleogryllus occipitalis, assembly GCA_011170035.1. Taxonomy (NCBI): domain Eukaryota; kingdom Metazoa; phylum Arthropoda; class Insecta; order Orthoptera; family Gryllidae; genus Teleogryllus; species Teleogryllus occipitalis. The sequence continues at coordinate 22,139 of BLKR01000168.1, read as the reverse complement.
GCTGCTGAGAATCGAGAGAGAGAGAGATAGATAATAATAAGAAGAAGAAGAAAAAGAAGAAGAAGAAGAAGAAGAAGAAAAAGAAGAAAAAGAAAAAGAAGAAGAAGACTAGTTCACTCATGTCTGTCCGTGTCGTAAGCAATCAATGCTAAGAAAGCATATATTCAAACTAAACCAATCCCAAATATCTATCGCCATGTGATTATCACTTTATTTACTTTTTGCACTGCGCTGTTATCACTTTGTTTACCTTTTTCAGATAAAAATAGCAATTGTTTTAGGTCCATAATAGCTTGTGAGCATCAATATCGTATTAAAACGTGCCTTTTTGGTAATGTTTAAAACTCCGAAATATAATCTATTATTAAAGATTGAGTGTGGAATACAGCAAAAGAAACAGAGAGTTTGTGTGGAAACAATTTCAAGAATGTTGAGAAGAAAGAAAATACAAATGAGCAGCTCAAACTAAAAAAATAAAAATAAAAAATTTAAAAAAACAACAACAACATATTTTAGGAAATTAATATGCGAAGTTAAATGGCGAAGAGTACAACGAATATGCTATCAAAACTATGTGGAACGTTACTACCAAAATTACTAATAATACCTAAAATACTTTTATGAGTACAAACGTGTGTTCAGTCCATTCGAAATAACGAATCCCGCTGCTAATTCAGCTTGTACATCTTCCATTTCAAATACTTCCACGGTATACCAAGACATGGAAAACTCAACTTCCTACAACTTTAATAATTGTTTTTTTAATAAATGTTCTTGTAAGTAGCTTTGTTATAATTTTTTTGAAAGTTTCATTACCATAAAATCGAAACATATTTGAAATCATTTTATGCATTAAACTGTTATTCATATTTTACTTGATTATAAGTTATTCCAGGAGGCAGTGACAACTCAGAGCTGAATGAAAGTTTCACGTATTCTGGTAGCAATTTTGAGTAATATTTCTCTTCTTTTTTAATTCTTGTGATTTTAATTATCCATTCGATTCTTGTAATGTCTTAATTCGCGGAATAGTCACACTAAATATCACTCGAAGTGCTGTGCTAGCCGGTAAATGTACTTCTTATAGCCGGTAGTCGTGAATCTACCGGCTAACACAGCACTTCTCGTGATATTACTTATGATAACGAACGTCATTTTGTTCTATTGAAATGTCTTTGATACAAGTAAATCGTGTTAGTTGGGAGAACGTACAGGCTTGTTGTCACTTTTAACCAGAAGTTTCAAACGCGATAGTCACCTCAGTAAGCATTAAAACATTGGTAATTAATCGCTTATTTATAATGACCTTAGAAATTCATAAATACATTAGAGAGACTTAGTAATTTTGGGCAACTTAAGAATAAAAAAGAAAATTTGGTGAAATTTTAAAAACTCGCAGCTCTGTTACTATTTGCTTGAAACTAATAATATATAAAGCTAAATTTTAGAGAATTTTCTGACTTTTAAAATGTTACATAACTATTTTTGCGCTAGGATCAACCACTAAAAAGTTATTTCGCAAAAAACAAAGAATGCCCGAATTTTTTTTGTTTTTTTGGCTATCAAAACTTGTTCCGAAATATTTCGAGGTGGAAAACTTAGGAGTTTCTTACTACAAATAATAATATAAACAAAATAAAAAATAAAATTTTCTACCTCACCTTGTGCAAGGTGAACCCCCTTTTGGCTCCCCATCGACTGCATTAACCATGACGTTTATGATGACAGTGAAAATATGTGTGAATTTTTGTCTTTCGATAAATCCGCATTATTATATTTAAGAATGTACTTGTATAAATGATATAAAATAACCACTTCATTATACTGCAACACTATGTGATCAAATGTGTTGTCACAATACTAGTAAAATATAGTTGAGAGGAAAACAAAACAAACAATTACGTAACGCAACATGTTACTACTTTTGAGTATTCTTACCTTTGAAAGCAAGATGGATCTAAAACACTCTTGAGAACGCCCTTCGGGGCATGTAGGATTTTTTAAAACACTGCAAACAAGAGATATGATGAAGCATGGTGTATCATATGTTAAACAAAAGGAAGGAAATCAATTCAGGAAATTTCATCTCGGAAGTCTGTACTTGGAGATATGGCTCTTTTCGTGGTTTGCATTTTACGAAGGCCATGTTTGTGTACTGGGTATTTGCACATGATTCGTCACTGATTCATTTCCGACCAGAACTGGCGAAGTTTTTGATAACTGAGTAGTCGGTAGACATAAGCGAAGTCACTTTCGTGACATTGAATTCACCGCTCTTTCATTCTCCGCATCTTCCCGCGTAATTTTCGGTCAAAAATACACTCATTTGTTCCTATTAAAATAAGATTGCAACTCCTTAAAATTAAATTGTTATTTATACGACAATGTATGGTTACTTAATTGCTTAAGAGTGAGACAGTCTGAAATTCCAAATAAGAATTGAAAACATTTTGAAGCCTTAATTGAGAGTTAATGCTGATAAGTATATTTTGTGATATGTATTTGTATATTGTGGTTGGTAGTAATGACCAAGTCGACCTGTGGCTATGTTAGATTTCCCTCCATGTGTGTGTGTGATAGGTTCTGTATATGGTGAACATGAGTACTCCGTGCAAATTTTGAGGGAGATGTTATGTGTGCCGTGCCTGGCCGTGCGTCTTCCTATTGCGATAATCTTGAAATCTCGTTTGTATATACCGTAAATCGTTTTAAAGCGAAAGATGAAGATGGACATTTTGATGGCTAGTAAATATAGGGGGTGTTTATTAGGAGCTTTACTGGGAGACTGTTTGGGAGCACCGTATGAGGGTGAATCGCTGGTTTCTAAAGTAGTGCTGCAGCAGTATTTCGAAAAATTAGGTGGACCCTACTTCAAAGGTTAGTATTGCGCGTTAATAAAAACGATTCATTTGTAATATTACAGTAAACAGAGTCCATTTAACATTATTTGCATTTGAATTTTAGCACCAGTTAAAATGTATACTGATGATACTGCAATGACAAAATGTCTTTTAAATAATATATTGAATAATCGTGGGGTTGAACCTCGTGATTTAGCAAAACGGTGAGTTATTTCAACTTATATTATTTATAATTGTGGATTGTGAGTATTTGTGGAGGATTTTGTTTACAATCAAGTATTAATTTTCTTTCTCCTTTCAGTTTCACTATAGAGTATTTTAACGAACCACGGCGAGGATATGGTCAAAATGTAATTGATGTGTTTCATAAATTAAGAGCTGAGAAATTTGAGGATCCTTTTGGTCCTGCCAGAGCCCAGTTTAATGGAAGTGGATCATATGGAAATGGAGGTGCAATGCGCATAGCACCTATTGCCCTATTTTATTACAAAAGTTTATCTGATGTCATAGAAAATGCTAAGGTATCTACAAAGGTCACTCATACAAATAAGAAAGGAGTTGATGGTGCTGTCCTTCAGGTGAGATCAACACAAAGGTGTAATGGCAATTCAGCTTGCTGAAAAATAGCAATTTCAGTTCCCCATATTATTTTTTTCCAACATAGGAAAACACTAACACAAATTGTTAGTATACCCTTTTTCATTATTCTAAACATGTAAATTATTTGTTTCAGGCAGTTGCAATTTGTGAGAGCTTGCAAAGTAATCCTGAAGGCAAATTGAATCCTCAAGAATTTTCAGATAAGCTTTTAAAAGTTATGGCTTCTGTAGAAAAGGATGAGGAAGGGTGGGTTCTTGTGCTATTATGAATAAGTTATAAAGAATGATAGAGATGATATCTGTGAGGAATGCAATAACAGGGAAACTTTCAGTCCTTGATGAAATGGAAAGACAAAAAGAGACATTAATTGCTTTAAAATAATTGTATTTAATGAAAAAAAATTACTGCATAAATATTTATGATATGGGCACTTAATAATAGTAAATAAAATAATGTTACTATTGTTATGCAGGCAATTTTGGTTCATTTTGGCTGTTTTTTATCCTTTTCTACTTTTTTTGCATACTGCTTACATAGTGTAGAGAAAGTATTGTATGCTGCAGCTTTAAAAGAAAATTTTGCACTAGAAAAACTTGTTTTGTGGGTCCCTGGCATCAAGCATGTGGGTAATTCTTGTTTCTGTATGTTGTAAATAACTTCCTCTAATATGTCTATTACACGTGCACATTTTCTTGAGCCCCAGAATACCTACTCTCACTCCTTTGCCGACATTAGTTGAATTAATGAATGATAGCTACGAGCGCTGTAGACAAAAGTTGATAACTTGAAATGTTCACTCTCGTGTAAAAGAAACTATTTGGCACCGAAAAAAGAACATCCAATTTGATATAAAATTCCTTTTATCACAATAACCTAACACCCCACTCTTCTCACATCTAGCAAAGCTAGGGCCCAAGAAAACATGCACAGATAAGTCTGAATAGTTTTGTGGGACGTCGATACCAAAAAATCAGTTTATAGCGAAATACCTGTTCGTCTGTCTGTATGTGAACATTGCTAAGGGCTAAACCATAGTAAAGCCACTAGTAAGATTATTCATGTTTTAAATATTTATTATGTTATAAAATTATAATCCATGTCAATTAATTTCATATTACAATGATTTGGGTACTGTTGATTTGTTATTAGTTTTCCCTGTGTTTGCAACTCTCTTGTGAATGATTTTAGTACTATTGTAACAGAATTGAGGCATAAAGTTACATATAAGCCAGCATTCAGTTTTATCTACAAAAAAACTGCCAAATTGTTTTTTAAAATTATTTTATATATTAACTTTTACTTAAGATCGTCACTACAATTGATTTTAAGGGAGTTGGTCAGTTGGATGTCATGCAAAGAAATTAATTCAATTTCATTGTTATTTAATTGTGTGTACATGTTACCTTTGAATCACAAACCTCAGCAAGTTTAAGTATAAGCGTAAAGTAACACGTAAAGGAAAGTAAATGATAAGTGCAAAGTAAGTGATTGTAATTTAAGGGTACTTGTAATTTGGCCATGATAAGGAGATAATTTGTTTTGTCTGTACTCTATGCTTTTTTCTTTGTGCGTGTTCTTTGCAAAAAATTTAATTACACTAATGGCAGTCCAAAAGCCATGAATTGCTATAAATATTGTACAATTAAGAAGTGCTAGTGCTCCTAATAGGAACCAGATAGTTTCTATGTATTCATTGTAATGAACACAGAGCCAAAGCATTTTACAATAAGGAAAATTTATATTAACATAATACATGTAGACTGTACCACATGGTTATTCTAATCGTGGTTAATCTAAATTAATACAATATCTTAAACGTAATTGGGAATGCTGTCAGAATTAAGTGTGTAACATTAAAATGTTGCAAATTATAAAAAATGTGAATATTTTCTGAACATGCTGTTTAAATTAAAGGTTTGTTTTAAACTGAAAGTTACGAACCTTGCAGATCATGTACACACACACATTTTTCTGCTTCTGAAAATTAGTAGTACCTAGAAATAAATTTGTGTTATAAATTTAAATTGATTACATTTTGGGTAGGGTTTAAATCAATGTTGATGAACCAACTACAAAAATGTTTTTGATAAAATGCAAAAATAAGAGGACAGTGTTAATTTTGCATTCACAATTTTGTGCTTTAGGCGCTAATGGAACTGATTGCCTCAATTCGTTGTGAGCATGTCATGCACTGTGAGCTGAAGGGCAGCACTGGTCACACAGGCTGGGTCTGGCTGACCCCACCCCTTACCAGGCTCAGCTGCGTATTGTCAAGGATCTGCTGGAGAAAGGCGATGCAGCTTCTGATGAAGAAGTGCAAATGAAGTTGGGCACTAGCGTTGCTGCTCTTTATTCAGTACCAACTGCTATATTCTGCTTCTTGCGAGCGTGTACAAATATACCACAAATAGAGGTAAATTTTCATCTATATGCATTTATTGTGTATCCATGGTGATTTTTATTTTTTTGCAAAGAACTGTGTAATCTACTTTAGGCTTCAAATGGGATGTATTAAATAATATTGAATGTTACTTAATTTATATATTCCTTTTTTCTCTTTTATCAATTATTTCTTTAATTTAGTGTAATCTTGTAAGTGAACATCTCTTGATCAAATTGAATTTCTTGAGCAATATTTGATTTTCCTGTTTATAATGCTTCTGTTAGTCTTGGTTTTTCTATTGTGAGCATAGCATGTGGACATCCAAATAGGCTTTCATTTGAACTCATCCCAATAACATAAATAACTGGAAAAAAAACATTAAGAGATTTAAATTAGGAGGTGAGGAGTTAAAAGACAGATTTATGTACTATTGCTTTAATAGGCATTTCTGGATTTATAAAAATGTAAGATCTCCAATTCGTGAAACTTTTTAGTACCTGGCCACAAAACATCTCTTAGAAATCTGTGGTCTTTGGTTTAGGTTTTTGGTAAGACTCAGATAAGGGGAATTATTTTTTGTTCTCGAGACCAGTAGGATGATTAGGTATTCCAGTTTTTATAAAGCATTGATCTAGTCTTATTGTTATTGAATTATTTGCAAAATTTAAAATAAAGAGTTAATAATGAACTCACAATATATTAAAGTGAATGAAGTGTATTAGAAATACAGCCTAACAATTTCCTTGCTTATGTGTGATAATTTCAGACTGAAAATCCTTTTCGACGCACTCTGCAGTATGCAATATCATTGGGAGGTGATACAGACACCATAGCCTCCATGGCAGGTGCTATTGCAGGGGCTTTCTATGGAGACAGTTTCATCCCCGAAAATCTTAAGAAGCATTGTGAGGCATCCCAGGAAATCTCAGATTTAGCTGATTCCCTGTACGATATGACGAAAAAGGCCTGAAAATGTATGATATTCATTATTTAGTAACTTTTTTTTAGGATGTTTCTCAAGAAACCCATAATAGTTGGAATGTTGCAAATGGTTGGTATATAATTGAATGTTATTTCTGATACAATCTGATAACTTTTTGTGTAATATTCTTAGAAATGAATAAATGTATGCAGAAAATGTGCTGCAAAAAAATTTCAATGTCATTGGAAAGAAATTATATAATTAGTGCTAAATGCTGAGTTTCTGTTTAATTTTTTCTTTCAGTTATCAATTTTTTAATCAGATGTTGAGATTTTAGAATAATATTTTGTATTATTAATTGCTTCCATTGATTTTAACAATGGTGGTCAATGTGATTAATTATGACTTTATGTACATATATATGTAGCAAAGGTGGTACAGATGTGTACATTCAGCTTGGCTGTGATTTTTAACTAATTTGTTCATAATTATTTACTAAATGAGCATTGTAAATAAAATGTTTTTTAAACATTAGTATGTTCAGTTTTATTAAAAGCCATAAATTGAAATATTTGCTTGTATATTGTGTCATTGAAATTTGTAATTTGTTTCATTGATCAAATGAGCATCTTCAACTTGCTGATTGTAGTGCTCAGAGTTGGCTAAACTAAACTCCCTAAATATTCTCAGATAAATGATTTTTTAAATGTATCAAGATATTCATTAAAAACTAGAATTTAATCACAACTAAATGCTGTTGAACAAAAACAAAAAATCTAACTACAAAATAAAGTACGCTAACGATGAAATAAATAAATTCAATTGCTAGTACAGTTAAATCTGCTTGTAACAGAAGAGCAAGGGAACAATCAAAATTTCTGTGAAAGAAACTTTTCGGTTATTACACGGTTTAAACAAATTTACTAAGCCAAATAAAATGCACTTTGTCACAAAATAATTATTTTAATTAAATCACTTGTACATACACATGCGTTTTAAAAAAAAAATAGTTTACATACATCTTTCTAAAAGATACTCAATGGAAATAATTAACAAAAATGTTTGTTTTCCGTTTTTCTTTATAAAAATTTTTTCAACATCAACACAATTCAGTGAATTTGATATACTTTTTCAAAACCAACAGACATTCAGTGAATTTAATATTTCATTTTTATTCTGTGAGGGGGAAAAATCCATTAGGTTTTTTTATTTGCATAAGTGCATCACGATGTGTTTTGATAGGATCTTCTAATTTCGTCATTTCTTCCTCTCCTGAACTTTCCAGGAACGATAGATTTTGTCCTCCGAAACTCAACTACTTATCCCAACAATGTTCATTCTCCGTTGGCACTTGCTCATCACTAGGAGGCGCATTTTGATGACCTAAAACATCGCCAAAAATGATCAATAAAATGCCCCAGAACCAAAGAAAAATTACTTAAAAAATCTTATCAAAACCAATTAGGATGAAAAACTGAAGCTGTTGGATACGTTACTGATGTAATCGAGGGTTCTTCCATTCGTTCGAGTGCACTCAAACTTACAAACTTTTGGTTTGGACTGTTCTTTATCAGGCAATGTCTGTTTTTAGTTATCCCGAAATCGGCCGAACCAGCAATGGCGCTGTTGTACGTCACAAGAATTACAACGGTTGTCAAAACAATTTCTGAGCGAAGAAATCGAATACGCTACTGGCTAAGTCTGTAAAGAACATTTGTTGCATTGTGTTTTAAAGAAATATAAAAGTGTATGTTCTATAGTTCTTTATTTCGGTGGATTTAAACAGGATGGATACAAATCATGAGCGAATATAATACACTGTGAGAGAATCTCCTGCCTTATACAAGGTATCTTTTTAATAAATACCTATACGTCCTGAACGGAGCGAGAAAAGGTGCACGATTTATATACACGTACGAGTCCGGGAAAAATCGAAACAATACACGAAGCTCGAAATTCTCTGTCAGAGCTCGCACAGAAGAAAAGCACAGGAAACGTGCATGCGTATGCACCTCAAATTAGTTTTCAGTGGAGCTGGAGGTGCCTTTACGAGCTATGCTAAAGTGAGGATTTTTGCAAATACTTACGAATCCGTTTAACCTCAGCACAGTTACGGGAGCCTTCAACGAAAATAGACGTTTTATGAAGAGGCGTGGCTCCACAGCTGTCGCGGCGGCGGAATTCTTCTCAGAAGTTAATACGATGTTCACTTGTGCGCATTGTCTTTCCGGTCCTTCTTAGACTAATTCTTTTCTCGTGTTTCTCGTGGCATAGACCTCAATGACAAAGTGGATGGCAATATTGTTTCGGTTCTTAAAGGTATCAAAGAAGGTTAATGAAAATGAATGCAAGATTTATAAGAGGTATATAATTATTTCAATCATACATTTTAGAAGTGAAACACTTTCAATAAAAAAATCGTGCGTTTTGGCAATATCTTAGTTCAGTGTGCGCATCATCTTTTCTCGCCTCTGCCGCGGTTTGTTCAAAAGCTCCGGTGAGCCAGCGCGCGCTGAGCGAGGCCCTAGTGTGCTCGGCCGCCGCCAGGAGCGCCAGCGCCGGCGCGAAGGCCGAGTTGAGGGGGTCGCCTTTGCGCCTGCGCCGTCATCGCTCTCCGCCGCCGCTCCTGAGCGAACATACAGCGCGCCTGCGCCCAGTCCTCGTAGTAGTCCATCAGCCTGCAAACGAGTGCGCTTTGTGAGCATTCAGTCCTAAAGTTCATCACCCAACTATACTTGGGTTTTTCTAACGAGACATCTGAGGGTATTATCTTCAAGATGGAATAAGGCACGACTTTTCGCGTCTTTCTCGGTCGTGCCGCTAGAGTTGCTTGATCTGCAGCACTGCTTGATAGGTCGGGATCATGCGACATCTTGCGGCAGGAACGAGAAAGACGCATAAAGTTGTACCACATTACATCTTGGAGATACTACCCTCAGATGCCACGTTAGAAAAACCCAAATATATATAAGAAAAATAAATGTACGAAATTTGAAACTAGTCTTCCGTGGTCGGAGTCAGTGTATTGTAGGCTGTCTTGTAGACGCCACATTAACGGGTCAGCAAGTTTTTCGTGGTTACTCCGATCAATACGAAGTAAATGCTGGGGCAGTTCCTTAACAAACGGGCCATGGACTGAGTGCGATCTATCTTTCCTCATTATCTTCTCCCCTTATGCATACATGCACTACACTACAGTAGGAGCATAGAACTTTTCTCGGCTGTGGCGGTGCCTCGGTGGGGAGATACCTTGAGGAGGAAAGCCTGCAGGCCAATGGGAAGGTCGGAGCCGTATCTCACATTCCAGCGGGGAAGGAATGCCTACACCGACCGACTTTAACATTCACTACATTCTCGGAACTAATCTAAAGGAGTGCTCGCCAACTCATTGCTCTGTGACATCACATAAATCTGCCTCTCTCGCTCCGAACCGAGGCGCGGAGCAACGGAAGGGCCCGACGCGGCGGCGGGCATACAGTGTTCCAACGATGGTACGGAAGTGGAGGGAAAAGGTTCGCTCGATAATTACGTTTTTAAATGGTAATTATTATTGAAACGTTTATCATTCAATAAAAATATGAAAATTAAAAAATAGAACATACATTAACTCAACGCAATAACTATCATAACCAGTACTAAACTTCCACTTCCATTCTTCTATTAGATAATTTTTGGAAGAGACGGTTTTAACATTTTAGGATAATATTTTATACAATGGTATATAATATAAGAATTAGTTCGTTATGAATCAATAATTAATGTTAACAAATAGGTATCCGGTAGGGGTCACGTGAGATAATTTTTACACCAGGCTTGATTATTTTTGATGAACAGTTTTGTTTGAGAATGTTGTAAATCCTCGTGATTTTCAGTATCGTCTCCATTATCTTCAATCTGCAAATTCCTTTACTCATCCCATGATTGCGGGCTATGTCAATTTTCAGAACTTATTTTTATCTCACAGGTTTCTCTGGCTCGCAAAGCTACGTAATGCATCTATAGGTTGGACATTTTAACAAAATGCAGTTGTTTCGAACACACTAAATACTTACCCATTGTTCCTGTATCTACAAAAGGAAATCTTTCTTCCCACACCGAAAGAAAATTAACGGGTGTAGATGGTTTCCCTCTGATATTGGCTGAAACACCGGCAAAGACCTACTGCGGTTTGCGTCACCGACGACCGCCGTCTCACCCTCTCTAATAATCGATTAATATATAATCGATGATTATTTTTATTTGATTAATATGTTCCGCGACGGAACGGCGTTCCGGTACCTTGGGAATAATTATTAAATTATAACATAAATATTCAATTATTTCTATTAATTTAATCATTAATGTGGGGGCGCGTTTTGGAACCTAAAATTTTATAAATAAAGTCCTGCATATAATCAATTATTAATACGTACACGATATTTGCTCGGTTACAAATATGGTAAAACATTTTTTATTCAAAATATTGTAAATAGCTTTAATGTTAAAAAAGCAAATTAAAAAGGCGCTAAAATTTTTGACAGCCTAGGGCGCGCATAAGTCAAAGTCAGGCACTGACCATTTATATTCAAATTAAAAAGTATCAATTGGGTTCAATTTAGTATAAAACGGATGGAATATTTCTACGAAAAAGAGTACTTGATACAGTTAATTAAATTTACATATCTTTCACTTCACTTTACAGAGAATATCGTTTCTTAACTGTTCCATAAAGAAATGAAACTTTTTTTTGACCTTCTACTGTTTCGTTTTAAAATTTCATATCACTGTTGCAGTAGTTCGCTTTGTAAGAAGTGTACAGTGCTGCTAAAAATAAAGATAATAAAGATAATGTTCTTCATATTTTCTGTTTCATCACATTCACAGTTTCTGTGAGGATATGACTACCTTCTATTTAAAATAATTTCATTCCCCCCACTTCGTCGCAGACCCCTTTCCATAAAATTTGCGAAGCGAAGAAATGTCATTCAGCCTTCTACTAAAGTCATCTTTGTAGAAACATAAACTCACACTTTATTGTAACGCACCTTCTAGGGCCTGACCCCATTCAAAAAATATCTCTATTAACATTGTCATAATCTTATTTGAGAAGGGTTATAAGTTTACCCTGAATAGAGGAATTCGTGTCATGTCATAGCAATTATTATACAAAGCTTAAATTCTTTGTTTTTTGGGAAGGATCGCACAAAAGGTCGTGAGGTAATTAAGCCATTAATAATTTACATCTGTCCCTGAAGTACATCTTCTAGTATGAAATAATACTTCTCTAAAGAAATCACAATGGACAGTGAAAACTGGTGGGTTTTTTTCCCTTCGCATGAAGAGAACAGAAGACGGCAAATGACGGGTGATTGCAGAACAAAAAGAAGACGAACCAACTCGTTGAGTTGCGTTATTGTCAGATGATAGGATGAGCAAGGCCTACCAAGACCAGCGGTACACGTTTATTCAACATTGGCACTGTCCAATATATTTGCAGAATTGACAATTTTGGACGATTCTCCCTTTCTTGAAAAAACCTCACGACTGGTCACGAGAAAGAATTTAAAAAAACTGATTTTCCAATACATATGACTTCTTTTACGGTAAACATTCAATTTCCAACCTCTCAAAAATACTAGTTGTAACAACGTAAACTTAATACTTCTTTTGCAACTATAGGTTTTCATATTAAGATAATGGAAATAGCAGTATTGCTGTTATTGTGAGACTTCACAGACTTAAATGTGTTTCTCTGATACATCTGTTTATACAACTGACACAGTATATCCGAGAAAGACGGCTACTTTGTGTTTCAGGCAGACCCGAGCAGTGCCAACTTTTTATCAATAATCCGAAGAATATAATTTCGTGAGAACCCTTTCATTTGCGACCGTGTGTGTGGTTCACAATGACATAAGTCTCACAGTTGCTTCCGTTGGGACGTCGCGTGATGGCTGTCCCGGGGCACTAGCAGGCACTCGGGCGCGCGGACGGCCTGCCTACGTGCTCCGGTCAATAAACTACTGTTTTAATGCTGTTTTTTTGTGACCCACTTGGAAATTTGGCAATTATATGCAGAATTAGTGTAGAAATATATGAGTATTTTTTAATTGATTTAATTGTCGGCCAAATGTGAAAAATTGCATTTTAAAAATTAAAATATATCTTAAATATTTAAATAATATCGTTACCAAAATGATATTTACCTCACATAAAGGAGAATCTTCCTAGATTTAATTAAGGTGTAATTGTGTGTTTCTGAAGGAAACGCTATTTGCGCAAAAATGTTTAAAAGTTAGCGCGGGCAGGATTCTTCGAAAGAAAAAAGTTAGTAATATTTCCGAAAGGGGTGGGATTCGAAAAAACAAGCAAAAAGATACCTATCACCTATTTTAACCCTAGTCCCCAGAAAAAAGTTTCAAGTTGCTCAAAAATAGTGGTGTTTTGTGAGTGTGGGATTTGACGTGGAATGATACATACGTCCATATTGTAATAAGTTAATTTACTCTAGTTTTTTGCGCCGGCATTTCACCAGGCATTACATGCTTTCATTCATTGTGTTATTCACTAAGAGAGTCAAATATTCGAAGTATTAATGGATGCACGGATGACAATCTGGCCCCGTTTCTTGACAATCGACCATACGTTTACAGGGCGCGCGATTGTGCGAATCTCGCCCGTGGGTCGTAATACTATTAGTCTAACGAGTCTCCGTGGTGTACGGATAAACCGTTGCCCACGCAATAACTACTTGAATTATGTAATTATGAAGTCCTGATCAAGGCAAACCCGCCTATTGTACAAGTGTCATGTCATGGTATTCGTCTAAGTGTATCTTTTGGTCTGGCGATGTGTCAAGCCAACTAACATACGCTTTCTCAACGAAAGTACGAGACAATAAATTCGAAATAGTGGCAATTAATTAGCAATACATTATTTGACAGTTTCCCGCGAGCAACGATCCAAATTTATCTTATGGTCTGGCGAAGAAACAAGCCAGTTTACATCCGTTTTCTCAACAAAAGTACGAGACAATAAATTCGAAAGTGTGGCAATTAATTAGCAATAAATTATTTGAGAGTTTCTTGTGCTGAGAGGGGCTTTGTGGGCGCACCTGGGCAGGAGCTCCGTGGCGTGCAGCACGGCGGCGCAGGCGGCGAGCGCCAGCGCGAGCAGGGCGAGGCGGGCGGCGCGGGCGGCGGCGGCGGGCGAGGGCGCGAGCGCGGGCGGCAGCGCGTGGGGCAGCGCGGCGGCGGCCGACAGCACCTGCGCGCGCAGCGGCACCCACGCCCCCGCGAACGCCCAGCTGCCGACGCATCGCCAATCACTGCCTCTCCTCTTTAAAATATCTCTGTGCCTCTGCCACTCTCCATCACAAGTTCGTCACCTGCATTCGACCACGAATGTAATAGAAGCATTTTTGAAACTCCTATTGTATAATTCTCTTATTAAAGGGCTTCATCTCTGTTTATGATATTCATTATGAATCAGTTTCATAATAGTGCAGATTTTCGACCTATCACGGTGAGGTCACATGTCCTCATCACTTTTCAAAAATCAGTTTAATATACTGATGTCCCGATACTCAATGTTTCCGTTGATAAGCCAATTAAATGTAATAACAGGTAATCTAACCGGGGGCGGTAGCGCAGTGCATCAACTGATGTCACTGCAGCGCCTCTGACCGGGAGGTCCTAGGTCCTATGTTCGAGTCCTGACGCTGCCTGGAAGAGAATTCTAGCGGCCGGCTGCTCTGATCGGTAGTTTTCCGTGGTTTCTCCGATCAACACCAGGCGAATGCCGGAGCAGTACCCTACCAAACGGGCCACGGACCGCGTGCGATCTGCCCTTCCTCTTCCTTGTCCTATCCTCTCCCCAAACACACACTAACATACACTACCACATATTCCGGGAGACCGGTCGGGAGCTTAGAGCTTGTCCCGACTGGGGCGGTGCCCCGCTGGTGGGAGAGTCCTGAGGGGCAAACCCCACAAGACGACGGTAGGTCGACGCCGGATCTCGCTATTTAGTGGGGGAAGATCACCGCCACCTCCCGATGAAAAAACATGCATTACACTTGCGGGACTAACGACCTTGGTAATTGACGCGCCCGGAATCAGAAATCAATCAATGAATGGAATTGACACCATCAGTAGTATGGCGAAAGGCATAAATGATAATTACGACAGATTCAGCATCTAATCTCAATTGGTCGCATAAAAAGAAACTCATTGCAATGGGGATTGACACACTCGTAAGGAGTTTACGACTACAAAAACACTTAAACGACATTTTCTTAAAAATGGCTCAAAATTTTTCAATAAAATTGCCATTTAGGACGAGGTTTTACTGTTCTTTAATATTCTTAAAGTGGTATTTCGGTTCTACTATTAGGAAGCCGAAAAAGTTAAGAAATGTAAATAAATACCTACTCTGTGCGGCGATAAATAGTAACTGGCAAGACTATGTGGCAAATCCGAATAGGTAGCCTATACCAAAGAGTATACAAAACCAATACGAGAGAGTCTGTGACATTCTGTTGCACCACAAGTTACATTCTCGCTACCGCCTACGCAGTAGAGAGAAAGTTATGTAATGCTGCGGGTAAAAACGGCGAATTTTCGCAGAAAAACTCTTATTGCAGTTCTCTGGTAACGAGAAACTGGATAAATCCAGTTGCTTAATTCAGAAAAACATCCTGTAACACGTGGTGTAGCTAGGATCCATGTTTTATGGGCCCTCGATATCGAAAAATCGCTTGACGGCTAAACATCCGTCAGTCCGTCTGTTGTATGTGAACAACACTGGCGCCTAAACTATGCGTACGATTTTTTTCCAAACTGAATTCACCCCAGTCTGTCCTGAGCCAAAGCTCTGCGATTTTTAAAAAAATTCATTAATTTTTGGGAGTACTTCATATGAAACCCTTGGGACATTTTCAAAATTTTCTCTAAAATGGCTCCAAATTTTTTCTTTGAATTTCTTGTAAGAATATTGTAAAAATACCTTTTAAAGGTGCCTTAAATCTGAATTTTACTGTTAACTCTAAATTTTCGAAAATTGCAAACGTTTGAATTTTTTCGGCGTCTTCTCACAATTGCACAATTGAAGATAGCGAATTTTCCTCCAAATGACATTATTTCACCGTAATTAGTTCATTCATTACGGTACGCACATTGTTTTCATTTAAGTAGCTTTCGCGCAATATTGAATGAAATATATGCAAATGCTACAAATATTCCAAGTTCCCCTTTTTCTTGTATTGACCCCTAAGGTAGTTGTCTACCTGAGAAAAAATCTAGAATTTTGGGTCTATTTTATTTTCTCTTGCACATTTGATTTCTTAATGCTATTAGAGATCAAATAATTTAAAACATTCTATTTGTTTATAGATAATTGGTAAAAATGCAGCTTTTACTTGAAACATCATAATTCTACAACAAATTTATATATTTTCATAATTATTTTTTCAATTTAATCACAATTGAATATTCTAGTGAATTAACTAGAATGGTAGGTACTGTGAAAACTGAAGAGTTAGGATTTTATTATTTGAGAAAAAATTATTGTTTATAAATTTATTCTTAAAAATTAAATTAAAATTTTAAATTTTAATTAAAATTCTGGACATTTCAGTTCATAAAACTGAAACTTTTAGTGACGGATTACGTAGTTCATTCACTAGAGCAAATTATGGTGTGCATGCTGCAAAAAGAATTATATTAGTATCTTTAATTGTATAAATATAAGATGTCGCATGATTGCGAACGTATCAAGCAGTACTGCACATTAAGCGACTCTAGCGGAACGACCGAGAAAGATGCGAAAAGCCGTGCCATATTCCATCTTGGAGATCCTACTCTCAGATGCTTCGTTAGAAAAAAAAAACAAGTATAGCTGCTTGACTGTCCCGGAGACGCCGCAGTTCCCAGAGTCCCGGAGACGTCCTAGGCACAGGGGCCAACGTTTCGGCAGCCATTCTGTGACCTTCCTCAGGGCGAAATGCATTTCGCCCTGACGAAGGTCGCAGAATGGTGGCCAAAAGGTTAACACCTCTTCTTGGAATGCGGTGTCTCCCCTCAGAGCACTCACACTTGTCTATACGTATCGCGGTCAGCCAAGCAGCCACTGCTGAATGGCTCCGTGTGAGGGGTTCTGGATAGCGTGTGAGCACCTCCGTGAAGTTAGCCGGAAAAAATCTGCGATTTCAACCAAACTTGGTATATCGTTTGCCCATCGTTTGCCCAGGTTTGCCCACCAAAAATTTTCGTTTGCCCACCGCCAGAAAAAAAGTTACACAAAAAACAAATTTTCGGGCCAACTACACGCTCGCCGGAAAAAATCTGGGATTTCAACCAAACTTGGTATTTCGTTTGCCCATCGTTTGCCCAGGTTTGCCCACCAAAAATTTTCGTTTGCCCACCCCCAGAAAAAAAGTTACACAAAAAACAAATTTTCGGGCCAACTACACGCTGGCCGGAAAAAATCTGGGATTTCAACCAAACTTGGTATTTCGTTTGCCCATCGTTTGCCCAGGTTTGCCCACCAAAAATTTTCGTTTGCCCACCCCCAGAAAAAAAGTTACACAAAAAACAAATTTTCCGGCCAACTACACGCTAGCCGGAAAAAATCTGGGATTTCAACCAAACTTGGTATTTCGTTTGCCCATCGTCTGCCCAGGTTGGCCCACCAAAAATTTTCGTTTGCCCACCCCCAGAAAAAAAGTTACACAAAAAACAAATTTTCGGGCCAACTACACGCTGGCCGGAAAAAATCTGGGATTTCAACCAAACTTGGTATTTCGTTTGCCCATCGTTTGCCCAGGTTGGCCCACCAAAAATTTTCGTTTGCCCACCCACAGAAAAAAACGAAAAATTTTCGTTTGACTACCCAAACAAAAAAATTACACGAAAAAAATTCCCGACTCTGAGTTACGCTTTTGTAAATATAATCGACCCGACTACAACTTACCCTATAGAAACAATGATAATTTGCAATATAAATATTCTTAATAGTGTATTTTCGTTTGCCCAGTGACAATTTTCGTTTGCCCAGGCTCAGAAATGCAAATAAAAGCAGAAGCGTTTATTTACAGGTGATTCCGACTAACGTTTTTGTTTATATAATCGACTCGGCTACCACTTACACGGAAGGAACAATTTTAATATTCAGTATGCTAATTCTCAATAGTGTATTTTCGTTTGCCCAGTGACTATTTTCGTTTGCCCAGGCACAGAAATGCAAATAAAGGAAGAAGCGTTTATAAATCGGGGCTCTGGCTTACGCTTCTGTTCATATAAAGGGCCTGGCTGCCACTTACGCTGAAGGAACAATAATAATATTCAGTATACTATGTCGTAATAGTGTATTTTCGTTTGCCCACTGACAATTTTCGTTTGCCCAGGCTCAGAAATACAAATAAAGGCAGAAGCGTATATTTACCGCTGACTCCGACTAACGTTTTTGTTTATATAATCGACCGGGCTACCACTTACACTAAAGGAAAAATTTTAATATTCAGTATGCTAATTCTCAATAGTGTATTCTCGTTTGCCCAGTGACTATTTTCGTTTGCCCAAGCACAGAAATGCAAATAAAGCAAGAAGCGTTTATTTATCGGGGCTCTGGCTTACGCTTCTGTTCATATAAACGGCCTCGCTACCACTTACGCTGAAGGAACAATAATAATATTCAGTATACTATTTCTTAATAGTGTATTTTCGTTTGCCCAGTGACAATTTTCGTTTGCCCAGGCTCAGAAATGCAAATAAAGGCAGAAGCGTGTATTTACCGGTGCCTCCGACTAACGTTTTTGTTTATACAATCGACCCGGCTATCACTTCCACTAAAGGAACAATTTTAATATTCAGTATGCTAATTCTCAATAGTGTATTGTCGTTTGCCCAGTGACTATTTTCGCTTGCCCAGACACAAAAAAGCAAATAAAGGAAGAAGCGTTTATTTATGGGGGTTCTGGCTTACGCTTCTGTTGATATAAACAGCTTGGCTACCATATACGCTGAAGGAATAATAATAATATTCAGTATACTATTTCGTAATAGTGCATTTTCGTTTGCCCAGTGACAATTTTCGTTTGCCCAGGCTCAGAAATGCAAATAATGGCAGAAGCGTTTATTTACCGCTGCCTCCGACTAAGGTTTTTGTTTACCTAATTGACCCTGCTACCACTAACACTCAAGGAACAATTTTAATATTCAGTATGCTAATTCTCAATAGTGTATTTTCGTTTGCCCAGTGACTATTTTCGTTTGCCCAGGCACAGAAATGCAAATAAAGGAAGAAGCGTTTATAAATCGGTGCTCTGGCTTACGCTTCTCTTCATATAAAGAGCCTGGCTGCCACTTACGCTGAAGGAACAATAATAATATTCAGTATACTATTTAAAAATAGTGGTGGGCTTTCGCTTGCTCAGTGATAATTGTTTTAAGTTTTGTGGCTCAGAAAATGTAAATAAAGGCAGAAGTGTTTATTTACTACGCTCTGATTAATTGCTTTGTTTATAACGGACTCATGAATACTCACAGAAGAAACAATAATTTTAATATTCAGTAATATAATTCTCAATAGTAAAATAAGTCGTTTGACTCAGTGATATTTTCGCTCTGTCGAGTATTAGAAAAATGTAAATATAAAAGAAGCGTTTATTAATTCCGGCCTGGCTTACGCTTCTGTTCATATAAACGGCCTGGCTACCACTTTTACGCTTATGAAACAATACTATTCAGTATACTCATTATTAATAGTGTATTTTCGTTTGCCCAGTGACAATTTTTGTTTGCCCAGGCTCAGAAATGCAAATAAAGGAAGAAGCGTTTATTTACCGCTGCCTCCGACTAACGTTTTTGTTTATATAATCGACCCGGCTACCACTTACACTGAAAGGAACAATTTTAATATTCAGTATGCTCTTTCTCAATAGTGTATTTTTGTTTGCCCAGTGACTATTTTCGTTTGCCCAGGCACAGAAATGCAAATAAAGGAAGAAGCGTTTATAAATCGGGGCTCTGGCTTACGCTTCTGTTCATATAAAGGGCCTGGCTGCCACTTACGCTGAAGGAACAATAATAATATTCAGTATACTATTTCGTAATAGTGTATTTTCGTTTGCCCAGTGACAATTTTCGTTTGTCCAGGCTCAGAAATACAAATAAAGGCAGAAGCGTTTATTTACCGCTGTCTCCGACTAACGTTTTTGTTTATATAATCGACCCGGCTACCAATTACACTAAAGGAAAAACTTTAATATTCAGTATGCTAATTCTCAATAGTGTATTTTCGTTTGCCCAGTGACAATTTTCGTTTGCCCAGGCTCAGAAATACAAATAAAGGCAGAAGCGTTAATATACCGCTGCCTCCGACTAACGTTTTTGTTTATTTAATCGACCCGGCTACCACTTACACTAAAGGAAAAACTTTAATATTCAGTATGCTAATTTTCAATAGTGTATTTTCGTTTGCCCAGTGACAATTTTCGTTTGCCCAGGTTCAGAATTACGAATAAAGGCAGAAGCGTTTATTTACCGCTGCCTCCGACTAACGTTTTTGTTTATACAATCGACCCGGCTACCACTTACACTAAAGGAACAATTTTAATATTCAGTATGCTCATTCTCAATAGTGTGTTTTCGTTTGCCCAGAGACAATTTTCGTTTTCCCAGGCTCAAAAATGCACATAAAGGCAGAAGCGTTTATTTACCGGTACCTCCGACTAACGTTTTTGTTTATATAATCGACCCGGCTGCCACTTACACTGAAGGAAAAATTTTAATATTAAGTATGCTAATTCTCAATAGAGTATTTTCGTTTGCCCATTGACTATTTTCGGTTGCCCAGGCACAGAAATGCAATAAAGGAAGAAGCGTTTATTTATCGGGGCTCTGGCTTACGCTTCTGTTCATATAAACGGCCTGGCTACCACTTATGCTGAAGGAACAATAATAATATTCAGTATACTCATTCTTAATAGTGTATTTTCGTTTGCCCAGTGACAATTTTCGTTTGCCCAGGTTTAGAAATACAAGTAAAGGCAGAAGCGTTTATTTACCGCTGCCTCCGACTAACGTTTTTGTTTATATAATCGACCCGGCTACCACTTACACTAAAGGAAAAACTTTAATATTCAGTATGCTAATTCTCAATAGTGTATTTTCTTTTGCCCAGTGACAATTTTCGTTTGCTCAGGCTCAGAAATGCAAATAAAGGCAGAAGCGTTTATTTACCGCTGCCTCCGACTAACGTTTTTGTTTATATAATTGACCCGGCTACCACTTACACTAAAGGAAAAACTTTAATATTCAGTATGCTAATTCTCAATAGTGTGTTGTCGTTTTCCCGGTTACTATTTTCGTTTGCCCAGGCACAGAAATGCAAATAAAGGAAGAAGCGTTTATTAATCTGGGCTCTGGCTTACGCTTCTGTTCATATAAACGGCCAGGCTACCACATACGCTGAAGGAACAGTAATACTATTCAGTATACTCATTCTTAATAGTGTATTTTCGTTTGCCCAGTGACAATTTTCGTTTGCCCAGGCTCAAAAATGCACATAAAGGCAGAAGCGTTTATTTACCGGTACCTCCGACTAACGTTTTTGTTTATATAATCGACCCGGCTGCCACTTACACTGAAGGAAAAATTTTAATATTCAGTATTCTAATTCTCAATAGAGTATTTTCGTTTGCCCAGTGACTAGTTTCGTTTGCCCACGCTCAGAAATGCAAATAAAGGAAGAAGCGTTTTTAAATCGGGGCTCTGGCTTACGCTTCTGTTCATATAAAAGGCGTGGCTACCACTTACGCCGAAGGAACAATAATAATATTCAGTATACTATTTCGTAATAGTGTATTTTCGTTTGCCCAGTGACAATTTTTGTTTGCCCAGGCTCAGAAATGCAAATAAAGGCAGAAGCGTTTATTTACCGCTGCCTCCGACTAACATTTTTGTTTATATAATCGACCCGGCTACCACTTACACTGAAGGAAAAATTTTAATATTCAGTATGCTCATTCTCAATAGTGTATTTTCGTTTGCCCAGTGACTATTTTCGTTTGCCCAGGCACAGAAATGCAAATAAAGGAAGAAGCGTTTATAAATCGGGGCTCTGGCTTACGCTTCTGTTCATATAAACGGCCTGGCTACCACTTACGCTGAAGGAACAATAATAATATTCAGAATACTATTTCGTAATAGTGTATTTTCGTTTGCCCAGTGACAATTTTCGTTTGCCCAGGCTCAGAAGTCCAAATAAAGGCAGAAGCGTTTATTTACCGGTGCCTTCGACTAACGTTTTTGTCTATATAATCGACCCGGCTACCACTTACACTGAAGGAAAAATTTTAATATTCAGTATGCTAATTCTCAATAGTGTATTGTCG